>OY288272.1:2500-1202500 GCA_958450335.1 Hibiscus tridactylites | reverse complement strand
CCAACTTCATCTCCCTCGCATGCCTCAGGGCCAATTTCTTGTTCCCAGACTTCACTGAAGTTAATGCTGACTGTCTTGACCTGCAACGAATAAACTCAACCGAAAACCTAGAATTTAGCGACATTCTGCAAAATAGAAATCAACTGTCTGGAAAAAAAGAAAAAAAAACATATAAGTCAGACTGGGGTTAAAATCAATATCGTGTTTGCCATGCATATAGTCAAATGATTATCTGGGATTGGACATGTTCTAGGTTCAAAACAAAGTTAACTGAACATTCGAACCAGTTGGTGTAGTGCAACTGATTATTGTCACAAATGGATTAATCAACTCCTTATCAGTGTTTTTACCCTACCATTAAACATCCTCGTATGCATTAAATCAAAATTCACATTTTCACAGGCATAGACTCCCAAGCAAGAAAATTCAGCATATGAAACAAGAAAAAAGAGAGTAACAAAACGAAGGTTACATTTCCCAGCGCCGGTCAATCACATCAAGTTGTTGCTGAAGTTTTTCTTGAGTCCAAATCAGGTGGAGAGTGTCGAAATCTAAGCTCGAGAGAGTGGACACCAATGCAGACGAAAGGGAAACTTTTATGCCCTGCAGCAAATCATATTACTCACAAGAACAACAAAATTTGCAAAGACTTATAACTCAAGCCGGTTTATAGATACAACAAGCCACACACCTCAATCAGTTCTTTCTTGTTGGTGGAGAGATATTGACCTTTCCCACACCCTGACAAACAACTCAATACTGCATAAGCTTCCTTTTGTCCTCCACACATACTCTCAAATTTCTTCCTCGTAACAACGCAATTCGAATTCCAGTGACTTTCGGACAAACACATAACTAATTCATCAGCTTTCTCCTAAGAACAATTAAATTAAAACAGCTTAATATTCCAATTTTTACTAGATGAAATAGTACTTGTAAAAAAAATGCATTACAAAATACCTTCAATAATGTTGTAAGAACGACACTATCTTCAACAAGAATACTATCCTGAGTTATTTTTCTGTTCATCAAACTTTTCACTTTACAAAATAACTGAGTTATTCTCCCGCTATAAGGATCCGTCATGTCCGAAATTCGGGTTATTTCACCTTCATTATACATCAAAAACTGAACTTTTTGTCAAAATAATCAAACCCAAAATTTCCATAAACAAAAAACTTTCTTTTTCTTAAAAAAGAAACGTAATTTAGCTCACCAATACTTGATCAATGCACAAAGGAGTTAAGCCTCCTCTATTGAACCACTCATTTTTCACCTACAAATAAACGAAACTATTAGTAAAGTGAAATAATAATAATAAAAAAGATAAATTAGAGAAGTGAAAAATTAAGTAGAAAATTGAAAAACCTGGGAAGGTGAAATGATGAAGACACCAAAGTGGCGGGAGATTTTTGTGATCAAAATTTTCCAGAACTGGTATTTTGGTTCCCAATCGGATTTTTGACCACTGAACGCTTTAAATCGGGCCGTCGCGATCAATTCCTCGTCCCAATCGGGAACTTCTTTTCTTATGAAATCCTTCACGGATTTCGAATCCATCTTCTTCACAGTTTAATTAGGTCTTGTTTCTGAAATTTTCTCGAGAATTTTTACTAAAAAGGGGGAATTTTCCGAAGGCTAATTGGATTATGAAGCGTATCTTAATTTAAGTCCAGGCCCAACTGAAATTCAAAATTAGGTGTTAATTTGGAAATTAAAATAAACGCAAGTTCTTTTTCATTCTACTAAATTACCAATAATTTGATTATTTTTCAATTGATAATCCCAAACATTATAAAATTCATTTAATTAATTTTTATCTATAATAACTAACATTATAAAGTTAGAGTATTTAGTCCCTTTACTTTTGATAATATTTACTTAATGACTCACTTAAAAATTTTACTCTTTTATTTTATTAATTTTAAAATATATTTATATTTTAGAAAAAAATACTAAGAAACTTAAATAAGTTTCTTAATTAAACATAAAATTAAAGATGCGTCTTTTTATTATAATACAATAATAGTTTGTTTGGTTTGTGAAATGTAACTGTGTAAGAATAAATGTTATATTGGCTCAACATTCATGAATATATCGATCCTCGAATGAATTAGCTCATTTGGTTTCTGTTACTTAATGTTCTCTTCTTATAGTTTTAATTATTTGTTGTTTAGATATCACCTTTGGCATTCTTTTTCCTCTATTTAAGTTTACGGAAGTTTTTTAACGAGGTAGGGTAGTACTTCCCCTTAGTTATAAAAAAAATGATACATTGTCGAGAATGATACATTATTTTGTTTAATTTATTTGGTCGAAATGTAAAATTATGTCCAATTTAATAAACTGGTCATTTATTATAAAATTAAAATATATAGTGAGAATAACATTAGCAAAAAATAAACATTAACACCAATAATAGAATGATTATTGTAAAATTTTACTATTTTAAACTACAAATATAATTTTAATTTACTTGTTTACTAAAGTATTGTTTTAAATCATTTAATAAAATTCATCTCTAAATATTTACAATAATTTTGAACGTGGTGTGTTAAGTGGATGAAAAAAATATCATTTATATATTTTTATGTATTTTAAAAATATAATTCTCAACAAATCAAAATTCAAATCTTTTTTTTCATTGGAAAGATACGTGTGCGCGCGAATTAAATATAATATTTTTAATTTTTTTGCTCGGCAACATATGACTCATTTTTGTTAGCAAATACAATAACAAATAACTCGAATCCATACATGAAATTAAAATAAATATGTAAGATAAAATATATAAAAACATAGATGAATTAAGAACATCGAACAAATACGATATAAAAAACAATCCATACATGAAGTAACATAAAATTAATATGAATGTTGCATGAATACACGAAATTTCAGCATATACTTATGCATATGTTTTTCTTCAAAAAATTATATATCATTATAGTAAAATATGAAGAAGAAAAGTAGTAAATTGAGATATGACACTTACACAATTTTTTTAAAATTATATCACAAAGAAAAATTACGCAAATTTCAAATAAACTAAAATATAACACGAACACAACAAATTACATCATAACACAAATGTGTAAATATACATAAAATAAATTATTAATATGTATGAATGTATATAAAATACTCACTACATGAAAAATAATATGTTCATGAATGCATGAATTTTATCTTGTAGCTAAGTATCTAAATTAACTTCAAATTATACTGAATTTCATTTATTGTGTTTTATGACTTAATTACCTTTTAACATAATTATATTGACAATGGATGTTTCATCAACAGCAAACTCTTCTCTTTTCTATTAAGCAAAACAATCTCATTCAAATAGGGTGTAAATGAATAGAGCGTTCGACGAACCGTTCGTATAATGTTCGTTTATGTTCGTTTATTAAGCTAAATAAACGAGTATGAACAAAATTTTATGTTCGTTTAATAAACGAACGAACACGAACAAATATGTGTTTAGCTCGTTTATGTTCACGAGCAAGCTCGTTTATAGGCTCGTTTATGCGCTCATGTATAAGCTCGTTTATAAGCTCGTTTATAGAATGAAAATGTTTGTGGATGTATCTAAATACTAATTTTTGTTGTTTCTAAGAATATTATATTAAGTTTATGTTTAAATGTAAGTTTTAATTTGTTGCTTTTTATTTATTTATTTATTGTTAATTTTGTTAACATTTCTTAAAATATAAACAAACATGTTCGGGAACGAATAAATAAGCACGTTCGTGAACACTTAAACGAACATGTTCGCGAACACTTAAACGAACATGTTCGCGAACACTTAAACGAACATGTTCGCAAACACTAAACAAACGAACACGAACACCTTCAAAAATAAATAAAAGAACACAAACTGAACATGAACACCTTTAAAATTAAACAAACGAACACGAACAGAGGCTTGTTCGTTCAAGCTCGGTTCATTTACACCCCTACATTCAAACGACAAATTGGTCTAATAAGATAACACAAGATTCGTTAATTAAATGCCGTCGGAAGTTCGATTTTTAACACTGCAAATAAAATAAATAAAGCAAAAATAAACTGTGTAACGGATTTACGCAGAATTTGATCAAATTAATCGATCGATAGATTAAATAAACTGTGGGCTTGGTTTCGCGCGATTGATGATGCTTGTAGGTTAATGTCGAATATTTATTTTGCACATGTATTACGCGAGGGAAATGATGTGGCTGATATGTTGGCTAAAGGGGGTGGATCAAGGGAGGTGGTTGCGAGTTGGGGGTGGAAGTTTGTAGGAGGGTCGGGGGGAGGTCGCGTTCTAGGAGAGGGGGTGTGGGAGGGCTGGTTGATATAAGAGTGGGGTGACGTGCTTAGGAGCTGGGGGGCAGGTTTGGGGGCGTGTAGCTGCATGCATTTTTGCTGTTCTGGGTGTGGGTTGCGGCAGTGTGACAGGGTTTGGGGGAAGGTCACTGTTTTGTTTCGGGTCTTTTCCTCGTTAGTGTTGTTTCCGTTTTGTGCTCGCATATACACGTCGTACTCTTTTTCTCCATTTAGGATGTAGGGAGGTTTTTAATGAGGCGCGTGTACATGCATTTTGTATGATTTTTTTGTTTAATAAAATCATACATATTCGATCAAAAAAAAAAAGAGATGTGTGTAGTAAACTTTGCAATATTCAACTGTATGTTAATCCAATCCAATAATCAAATATCTCTAAAAGCAAATTATTTGATCGGAAAACCCTAAACTGAGTTCTTTCTCCTATTTAACAACACATCAGAAAACCCTAAATTTCTCCAAATTCTGATGAACTAAAAAAAGGTAAATGTAAGAATCAGAAACCAACCCTTCATTACATGGAAGACGTCGAGTCTTGGTCAGGTGGAAAAAGCCGGCTCCCAATCTCTTTGTCGTCGACAGTCTTCTTCGGCTCGTTTTTATCGGCGGCGGAGAAAGAACCCTTACGCTTTCTCGGCGCCGGAGGGCAGGACAGGAGCTCCGGAATCTGATGTTCTTTAGATCTCGGCGTCCTACACGATTCGCCGTCGAAAACCGGATCGGTTGTTGTTCCATCGTTGCCGGAAACCTTATCTTCCACATTAATCGTTAGCTTTGCTAACTCGTCGGAGAGGATTTGCTGCATATCTTCTTCGCTGCAAAATGTTAACTCTTTTCTTTTTACAATTGGGATTTGGGAGAGAATTTTAGGGCACGAAACGATAAAAAAAGGAAAAACTTGTTGAACCGGGATTAGGGTTTTTCTATTTTATCTTCTCTTTTCCAACCATTTTCTCCATTGAGACTGGGGAAAGCCGCCGCAGATCTGATGAAGCATAACTTGGATCTACCAAAAAAGGAAGATTTAAAGAATAAAAATAAGAACTTGGGACTGCAAAAAAGTGAGATTTGGACAAGGAAAAGAAGAAACTTGACTGCAACAGAAGTTTGGGTTTTGTAAGAAAAATAAAAATATTTTTTTAGAAAAAAATCTGGTGAAGAGAAGAGAAATATTTAAGACATGAGCTTTGTGCTACCTTAAAAATGGTGATGACATTTTAATAAATTGTCTATAATATATTATTTAAAATAAAATAATTGGAAAGTGGGTGAATGCACCATTTTAGGAATATAAGTTTTGTATTAAATTCATTTATTGAAGGAAATTTGATTTTATCCATTCTTGGTTTCCTTTATAGAATATTTGTGTATATGGTATCCTACACCAATAATAATAATAATAAGGATAAATATTCTATACACAGGCGGTGGAAACTGAAAGTTTCCACAAGCGCCTTAATTTTAGGGTATAGGAAGTTAGTTTAGGGTATAGAGTTTAGGGCTTTAGGTATAGGGGGTTAGAATTTAGACATAGTTGTTTCAATTTAAGGTTTAGGGTTATGATTTAGGGTTTATAGGTTAAAAACTAAATCCTCACCATATTACCCTAAAAACTAAACCCTAACCTATAAACCCTAAATTATAACCTTAAATCTTAAATTGTAACAATTATCCCTAAATTCTAAACCCCTACACCTAAACCCCTAAACCCTATACCCTAAACTAACTCCATATACCCTAAAATTAAGGGCTTGTGGAAACTGAAAAGTTTCCACCGCCAGTGTATAGAATATTAATCCTAATAATAATAACATAAAAATAATAAACCAGGTTATTATTATCATCATTATTTGATTATTTTAAACCAAGTTCAATCTAAGAGACAAATTATAGGGTTTATCTTTAAGCGGAATGTTTTTTTAATTGAAAAGGCCTCGATAAGAATAATAATATCAGTGGTTAAAGGAACGGTTGTTGTTCTTAGAGGTCACAGGTTCGAGCACCAACAACTGTAGTAGAGTGATTGAGCATGCATTGTCAAATGATTAAGAGTATATTCAGAACATATACTACTTGTAATCACCTTAGCTTTCAAAAAAAATTAATCCATTACACTTAATTTTAGAAAGAAATTTTGAAAACAAGATTTACATTTGACATTTTAAAATTATTCAAAAGAGTTCATTCCGCACTAAAAATAAATAAAAATTAATCCATTGAATTCCTCATAATGTAATTGGAATAGGAAAGAATTGAGATTAAACTGAAGCAAGTCAAATTGGGATAATTAACATACATACAATTAAAATATGAGAGAATAATTTTGGGAACCAATTAACATAAATTAGCATATACATTGTCAACTAAAGTTGTGTAACCCACCGATTATTAATTGGTTTAGGGAGATAGTGTTTTTTAAGTTTTTAAAAATAAATTTAATTGGGAATAAACAATATTGGATCGAAAAAAAATCAAACTTTTTTTTGGCTCGACGCAGATTAAAAAACTAAACTCAAACTGTAATTTTATAAATTTGATTGGAAAAATTTTAAATAAAGTGTGAGTTATAAAATGAGACTCGAATAACTTCATCTTTAGTCATTAGTGGACCAACTTTCAAGTTCGAATCGAGTACCTCAACTTTGCCTGATATATGTATATCACATATGAAAAAAAATATTAATACATGTGTATATCAAATATGGTTATAGAAAATCGTTTAAATTGGAATGAATTAGTACCATACTATTATAAATATTATAATTAAACTTGAACAAAAACTCGAACAATTGAACTATAAAAGTTTTTCAAATAAAGTTTAAATTATAAAATAAAAACCGTAGACTCGACTAACTTAAAAAAATTTACTCAAAACGACTATATCGAATATCCACCCTAATGTCAAAGTTGATTGCCAAGTTGCATTCTTTGGGCTAAAGTGGAGTGGTAGGATCATCTAAAAACAAATGTCTGAAATCTGCAACATCATATTTGGGCCTCATTGTTGAAATCATAATCCTTGTATATGATTTAAATTTTATTAAAAAAGTTATGTATTTTCTATTAAAAATTTATTTTCGTCCACTGAAAATTTTTAAGTTTACCCCTTAGAATTTTTTAAGTTCACCCACAACATAAAGTTCTACGTTTGTCCTGCTAACAAGAGTTAATTTTTTGTGTGTGAAGAGTACGGATAGAGATGGTTTGAAATATCGAATTTGAAATATGTGTCGATTTGAAGACAAATTCTTTACTTTGACATTATATATATGATTCGTTAAACAAACTTGATTTTTTTTACAAAAAAAAATATAGAAAAAAATTGTATTGTTCATCTAAATTTGCATGTCCCTACTTGTAACTATTACTTTCACCAACTTTTTTCTTCTTCTTTTCTTCCTGTTTGAGATCTATTCATAATGTTTAGGACAGGACTGCATTGTCAAAGTGAATTGAATATACCTGTTGACATGCTGCTCTTTTATTGTCTTAAAAAATGAGCAGCTTTTAAGTCAACGATGGAGCCAAAAATCAAATTCAAGGGGCAAAATATAAATAAGCATAAAATAGATGGTCAAAGTTTAAATAAATTAAAATTTGGATGTCTAAATAAATTAATATCCATATCTTTTTTTTAATATGAAAAATTTGAGAGGCATGGGTGTATCGACATGTTGTAAATTGTAATGTGAAAATATTGTCATCAATTATATTATATAGTATTGAAAACAACACTATTAAAGCATGCATTAAGACTTTCATGTGCGGATTTTTCTAAATCGGAACTAAGATTAAATATTGAGAGCGTTAAAATGTCTAATTTCAAAGATATTAAAATCCAATAAATATTTAAATTTATAGGGACTTAACGATTATTTAAAAAGTTGAAAGGAATCAGTTATCTTTAATTTCGTCACCGACCTCGATGATTTATGCAAAATATTGACATTAAAATCAATTCAATTGCATATATTAGGAAAGAAAATATTGAGAAAAGAAAGAATGAAGAGATCAATGATGCTATCATTTTCCACTATAAGCAAAAGGGGGAAATGTAATTATTCAAAGTTTCCCAAACAAAAGCTTAAATTTAATCAACTTTCCCAAAGCTTTTGATTATTGATTTTGGGGTCCATTTCACTAACTATGATGTTAGAGTTCATTTTAATTAATTTCTAAAATATACATCGATGATCGAATCGCGTTTGAAGAAAATCTATAATAAATAATCGATTTAGTTGGTTAATCGGTTAAATCAAAAATGTTAATGAGTGTATATAGGATCGATTACTTCAGTTATTAATATAAAACTCGATAATCGATCGATTTAACATGTTTTAACTGAACCCCTCAACTAATTCAAAACCAAAAATAATCAAAATGACATTATGAAAATTAATAATTCAATTTAGTTATAACATGTTAGCATAAAATTTCTTACTTTATCCCTTAAGAGAAGATTCCTAACTTTCCCCCAATCAATTTTGGTTCAAGTGTTTGAAGTGCTATAAATTAAGATGATACCATTCATAGTTGAGTGTCTAGTGGAGATGTATATGACAAATGCATGTGCTTGTGTTGCCTCTAATATTTATAGGGACCTAATTTAGTGATGGGATACATTTTAAGGGTCATTTTGAATAAATTGTAGGCACATAAGGAAGAATGTGATTGTTGGGAATTTGTGGTGTAAATATAAGGAAAATTTTATTTTTATCTCGTGTTAATTACTTTTTCGCTCATAAATTTTCGACAATACTTTTTTTTATTAAAAAATAAAAAAATGTCATATTTTTCAATAGTCTAAAGTTGATTACAATATAATAGATATTTATACATATTTTTAACCCTTTGACAAAGCACACACACCTTGCAGACAAAGCGATTGAACTCTTGTTTCCTATAATGAACATCAACTGCTTTTCCACTAGGACCACTTGTTAGGTTCAGTGTGAGTCATAATTAATTGTGTGCATGTTTTGTCATTTGGCCCCCATTCTATTTTTTGGTCCAAATATGCTCCAATGTTTGCTTGTTTTGTCATTTGGCCCCCTATTCTTTCTTTTGGTCCAAATATGCCCCCCAATGTTTCATTCGTAGTCCAAATATGCCCTCAACGTTTTAATTTGGTCCAAATATGCCCATGTTAGATGGAAATTGTCAGTCAACTGACGTTCAACAGCTGATGCTGACTGGACTTGCCATGTATTAAGATCTGCTGATGCCACGTCAAAAGAATTTTATAAGTCGTTGACCGTTAGTTGAATGACAGTTTACATCCAACATAGCATATTTGGACTATGAATAAAACGTTAAGGGGTATATTTGGACCAAAAGAAAGAATAGGGGGCCAAATGACAAAACATACAAACGTTGGGGACTTCTTTTGTCATTTTACCAAAAAAAAATTAGTCCAATATCCAAAATATCATATGTGAAATTATTAGGGGATTCTAATGAGGATTTAACACAATTAATATCAAATCCCATTACCCCAAAGTTGATAGTTGATATTTCTTGTCAATTGGGTTGTCATCAAAGAGGATAATGAAAAAAGAAATGTGATGTGCTTCCATTTTGTTCAATGACATACAAATTATGTCCATGTTCACATGTCAAATAGCATGTTGATTAGTACCTTGAAATATCCCAATTCTTGTGAATAATATGGTTCGTTAATATCACCATCAACTATATACTCAATTCCCTTTTTATTATTAAATTGCTAATTTTGGATAATTTTTATGATTCAAGCAACGGTCCATTTTCATTTTCAAACACCATGTTGATAGATCATCATTCGGTTTTTCTTCATGTGCAAGAAAAAAAAAACTACATCATTTCGTTTCTTTCTCAATTAAGTGTTTAAATCATTACGTTTTAAGTATTCTTAACTAAAATTAGTTGAATCTTATACTTATATGATTTGATACTCTTAATATTTTTTTTCTCAACAATTTAATGTCTTTCATTAAAATAGATAAAAATAGAATTTCGAAGTTCAAAACAAGAAGCGGGGGTGTAAACGAGCCGAGACGAGCTCGAGTAGTGTTGAGCTCGACTCAGCTCGTTAAGAATCGAGTTGAGTTCAAGCTTGAGTAGTTTTTAACGAGTCTGAATAATCGACTCGATCGAGCGCTCACCCCTAACTAATATACATTATCGGACACCACAGAATACAATTAAGCGTAAAAGAAATCAATTAATCCGAACATTTGTCTTAATACAAATTGGTACCTATAAATTTAAACATGTAAGAATACACTCTACAAAATAAATACCAGTCCAAACTCTTGAATAATATATACATATAATGTTAGATATTAGGCATCAAAACAAAGAGATTCGGACATAAATAGGGACAAGGACATGACGAGATGAAGGACAAATGATAGGGGCAGATCTAAATGGTGGTTGTTGTGTTTGGAACAATCACGGTCTTGGTATACATGGCAAATCTCGGAAAATATTTGTTTGTACTTTTTCTTAATCATTTAACAATACATATCTTACACATACAAGTATTCGATTCTAGATCTTTTACGATAAATATTATATTCTTTTCCGTTAAAATCACTCGTTAAGTTTAATTTCTGAAGAATTTAGGCTAAGTATTTGATGTCGGTCAAATACAATACGGTATCCGACCGTACTTGGGGTCTCTATCACTTTCAATTTGGTCCCATCTTTTAATTGCAATTGTACGATTCCCCTCAATCATTGATACCCTTTCAAATACAATACGGAATTTTGATATGCGAATAATAATTGTTCCATTATCTGAACGTTTCTTAAGTTGGATAATAAATATTGTGATGTTTTTAAACAAAAATTTAGAGTACAAATATTTTGAGCATTATAATTTTTTTATAAGGTAGTCTTTTAGTTTATTTTCATATTTAGATAAACGTAGACATATAAAGATTATGCTGCTCGAACTCAAGCTACTTACTTTATCAATAAGACCATTTATGTTGAAAGACTTATTAACTTAATTATGCAATATTTATAAGATTAAGATCTTTAATAAACTCGATGAAATTTAAGTGTTATACTTAAATCATAACGATAAATTAAAATAGAAATAACAATCGAGCAGGTTAGAGATCACGCGATACTTTTTTATTTTAGAGTTTAGATATTTAGTTAAAGTTTAGTTTGTATGATTTATAATTTAAAATTTATGTTAAAATTTAAGGTTTAAGATTATATATCTATTTTTTAAAGAATGAATATATAAGATTAATTATATATATATAAAGTCACTATTTAATTAATTATCTTATGTTTATGAATTATATAGAAGAATATTACGAGTACTTTAAACTGGTGCAAAAAATATTAGGTATGTGGTGATGAAAAAAAATATTAGACGAACTAACAAGTGTTGGATGTATTGGTAAGAGACATTGTACTCTCAAGGAGACGACGTGAGTTAATTTACACATTAGAAATGACATTGGAGGAGCAGCCTCGCACCCCGAACATGAACCGTTAGAAAGGCATGTATATTACCAAAAGAAAAATTATTAGACGAGCTCAGCTCATCACATCATTCGTGGTCCAAGCCAATAAGGTCCATTCATCTCAATTTGTTAAGGTGAATTTTCACATTTTTCTTATATATCAATAAAAAGTAGATAGTTATTTAAAAGTTAAAATAAAAAAGATGAATTTTATTAGCTGAAACTACGGATGACGTGGTGAGCCAGATCCATCTAATAATATCTCGGTGATATTATTATAGATTATAAACAAAGTAAATTATTTGTAACTAAATCCCGTGACTAGGGCTAAAAGCCTAAAAGTAAAACCGACGTCGTTGGGCAATCATTAAACCGTTACAACTCAAAAATCAGTATCTCCCCCAAAAGTGGTTAATGCCTTAATTGGCCCACCCCGCTTTTTTATTAGGCTTGATAGACAAATAAGTGTTGAAACTATGTATTTTTTTCAGTTAAGTGCTAAATTATTTTTTAGGCCAAATTAAGATTTAAAGTTTTATTTCGTTACCCATTTAAAGTTTGCCGTTAATTTTTTCTGTTAAAATACATGTGTCACCTCTAGAAAAATTCAAAATTGTATTAAAAATAAATCAAATTAATAAAATAAAAATATATCATGAAATTTTCAAATATTCCCAAAACAATTCCAAAAGCTCTAAACCCCTCAAATCCGACTACTCCCACCGGTGATGGTTGCGTTGTCGGCGATAGAATGAAGCGCTCTCCCCTCACCAAACAACCCACATGCCGTCCGTCGCCTCTCCTACCGATGTTCGACGTGAATCGTTCGAAATAACCATTCGACAATTTCATCGATTCGCACGACATCGATCGAATTCGACGACAGGATGGTAGAAGAAATGGTCGGGATAATCCGACGACCGATGTGGTGGGAGGCAGCGTAGCAATCGGCGGCTCGGGCCAAATTGGGATTTAGGCTTTAGGAGTTTAGGGATTTTGAAATTTGAGAATGTTTTGTAAAATCTAGAAAATTTAGAGTTTTTTTAAAAATTAATTAATTTCATTTATTTTTAATATATTTTTGGATTTTTCTGAAGGTGACTCGTGGCATTTAACGGTAAAAATTAACGGTAGGCACTTATTTGATCACAGAATTAAACGTTAGGTCCCAATTTGGCTCGAAAAATAGTTTGGGCACCTAATTAAAAAAATGTATAATTTAAGTACCTATTTGACGGTTAAACTTTTTACTATTTCAAAGTTGAGTAATTATTTTTTAGTTTTATTATTATATAGTATATTATTTTTTAAAATCTATAAAAATGAATTAGTCGTATAAAGTTATTATGAATACTTTATATGAAGTATGGGTGTCTTTTATCTATCCACTTAATAATTTAAGTCGAAGTTAATTTCATCGAGTCAATTGGAACTACAAAGATGATAAAATTGTCTATTTAGAATCGCTATATTTCTTTTTCTTTATCATTTCAATTCAATTATAAGGCTTCTATGGGGTTTTGGTACATCCCAACCTACGTCGGGTAAACGGTCGTTGATCAAAAGTTGAATATTTTAACGGCTATTAAATGTTCGTTTATACGTTAAAAATGATAGACAAACGTCTGTTAGAAACTAAATTAGTGGTTTTTTAGAGTTGTTGTGGCCGATAAACGGGCGTTAGAGACAACAGAAACAACAACAAAAAAACGGGGCCTAAGATACTATCTTAGTTTGATTTTAAATTTGAATAAATTAACGCACACCTAGTCTAAACTTGTTAATTGACTTAGTGGTCCATTTTGTTTTAAATGATTAAGGGGTTAATTTGATTTAGAAAAACCCATCATTTTCAATTATGCAAAATTAAATCATCATCAGGTCACATAATTACTCAATTTGACTCTTAACACGGTTTCATTTTCAGCCAGTTTAATAATAATATAAAACCCAGTTTCTAGAAATCCATTGAAAATTTTCAGAGGAGAAATAATAACCAAAGTTTTGTCGATGCAGCAGCAGACACATTTACCACATTTATTAATGTTTAAAACATCAAGAATACTAAATTAATTCGACTTTGGTCCCTTAAAGTTACAGCCAATTGGGAACTTTGTATCAGTAATAAAATAAACACAATATTAAGGAAATTATACTTAACTAATTATCAATTGATTTAATGAAATGATACGTTAAATTTTAAAATTTGACGTTATAAGCTCATCCCTTTGTGTCCTGGTGGCAAAGGTAGATGTTTATCATCTCTTGGGACTTGGGTTCGAGCACCAGTAATGCATGATGTGTGTGTCGTCTTTGAAAAGATTAAGAAAGTTGAACAGATGCTATTCTTACATCACACTAGCATATTCAAAAAAATTGACGATATAAATAAAGAAAAACACATTGAAAGGGTTGTCCTACAATAAATTTTTTGTAATATTTGATCTAAATTAATTGCTCAATAGATCTAAATTAATTGAATAGTGTCATTAAACTAACGAGATTGAACGATCCAGTAATTAAAATGTTATAAATCAATAACGTAAGTGGCCGAAACATAACTTTATCGAAATAAATAGCCAAAATCAAACAACACAAAACAAAAGGGACCACCTGTTTATTATAATAATCATAACAATAATGAGCAGCGGCGTGGTAAAAAAGGGGTTTGCCGACAATCCCTGTTCGTTTGATGAAATATATAGTCTTATTTTCTATTCAGGTTTTATTTTTATTTTTTTACACGGCTTAATACAACTTTTTCCCCTAAACTATACCCGTTTTCTCAACTTGCCCCCTAAAGTTCATTTTGACCACAATTTTCCCCTAATGTTTTCACCGTTACTCATATTGCCCCAAAAAGTTAACACCGTTAAAAAAAATCTGTCTTGACCAATAAAAACGCGCCACGTCATTTTCTTTATTTATTTTTAAATTTTAAAATAAATAAATATAATAAAATATTTATTAATTTAATTATATCTCCTAAATGCCCAAAATACCCCCATCTCTTCTTCTTCCCCAATTTTCCAATGTTCTCCCGCATATTTCTCTTCCATCAAACCTTAAAATCCTCGCCACCGCCATCGTCCCTGTTAATTCCAAACTCCACCACTTCGCCGACTCACTTCAAGACAAACATCCTCCGATGAGCATCCGTTCGATCTCCACAACTCGATTTCATCACTGTACGAATCACTAAACAAGTCCCTCTCGCCATCACCCGACTCAGTCTCTTCCCTGTCAAAACAATTCCAAGCCCAAGATTTCATCTCGACCGTGGAAACCGGAAACCAAACAATTTTGATTTTCTTACCTTAATCCATTGATTGAAGAACTGCCGGTGAATATCTGAACGGCGGAGAGGTAAGGAACGTAGTACTGGACTATTGTTTCGCCGTTGTTCAACTCGATCGGAACACCGGCGCTGTACGCACTCCATTGGTCGTAACAGTTCCAAAGATCACCCAATGTGAAATACTCGACTGTTTCTCTCTCCCATGGGTGCCATAATCGATTAAGATTCCTAATCTCGCTCTGCGAATGAAAATCATGTTTAAAAACTGCAAAAAAAAGCTTAAACAAGGATGATTTTGGTGAATTATCAAACCTTGGAGAGGAACTGGGATTTGACGGTGGGTGTTGTGTAATGGAGGAGGGTTGGCGGTTTTAAGGAGTGGGTGTTGGAGTTCGCGTGAGAGCAACGCACTCTCCGCCGTGTCGAGCGCCATGGTCGCCGCTCTTTGCAGGATGTTCAACTTGGGCTTTACATCTTCACCGGAATTCGGGTACGTTTGTTTGGGAAAATGGATAACGGAAGGAAAGTTGAGGGATGGGGGATGGGGGATGAAATTGAACAACCCAGGATGAGGGGTGGGGTGAAGTTTGGGGAGAGAGGTGGGTCTATTTTGGTAAAATAGAATTAATTAAATGAATATTTTAATGTATTAAATTGAAAATTAAGAAAATAAAATAATTAGGTGACGTGGCGCATTTTTATTGGTCAAGACAGATTTTTTTTAACGGTGTTAACTTTTTGGGGCAATATGAGTAACGGTGAAAACGTTAGGGGGGAAAAGTGGTCAAAATGAACTTTAGGGGGCAAGTTGGGAAAACAGGTATAGTTTAGGGGGAAAAAGTTGTATTAAGCCTTTTTTACCCAGTTAAAAATACAAATAAATTATATGAACATTTATTTGGTATTTTGTAGGTGAAAATTTTAAATATCACAAATTAAGATTCAAAATGCACTCTTAGAATATAAAAATATAAGCTCACATATTGTTGTCCCAATAGTAAAGAATAATGTAATTTATTCAAATGACCCGGGTTTGAACACTAATCTTGCACGGTGTGTGTGCCTTATTTAAAAAAGATTAAAAAATTAAATAAATGCTACTCTTGTATCACAATATATATATATATATATATTCTTACCTCTTCAAGAGAAAAGTATGCAGTTGAACTTTGGACAATTGATGTTATTTTACGTAAAAATTCTGTTTCATGTACTATGTCGCGAGTTAGTAGAGGATTCATAAAGTTGATAGCATTGTATATTATTTCTGTTTTATTGTACAATTATCGGTAAAGTATATAACGGGTCAGGCGAATTCTATTTTTTAAATGTCTGAATTTTATGGTTCATATTCGAGATTCGTAATTGTCCCACCCAATAATATCATCTCTAAAGTTCGTACCTAAATTCTTTCTTTAAAAAAAACAATGTACCTTGCCATTGCACTTAGCCCCCAAAATTTTTATTTAGAAAAGCATAAAATACAATATACGCACATCAAATTTACATATGTACCAAGCAATGGCCAAAGCTACCTACTTCAAGACTAAAATTTCAAAACCAATTATGATGTTAAACGACGTCGTGGAATTAAAGCCTCCGCCATGTAGTCGTACGTTCAGCTTCTAAATCTTAAAAACTAACTCTGCACCTTAAACTTAGACTCTAAACTCTAAATCTCAATTCTAAATCATAAATCTATTTTTTAACATTAAAATATACATAAAAACACCGAAAATGAACAGAAACGTAAAGGGTGACCGGCGTGGAAGTCTTTAAGTGAATCAATAATCCATATGATTTAATAAAACTATAATGTTATGTGTATATTAATAGTGAAAGACAGCAGTTGACCAAACAAAAAAACAGCACATGTGATTGCATATTATAAGCTCAGAAGTAAATGATGGGGGCATCAATCTTGTTTGGATATGTGGATTGGGACATTGCTAATGTCAAATAAGCCTCATCATAAGATGCTCAAAGGGTTATTTTTTAATGATATTTCGACTTAAGTTAGACTTTTAAACGAAAAGCAAAATTCTTCATTGTATTTTTTTCATTCATAAAATTCGAACTTAAAACTCGACTTAAAGGGACATTAAAGTCTTTATCATTCGATCTAACAGTGTCGTTTTTGTTGTTTGACTATATACATGTCGTTTTCTAAAAGATAGATTTTCTTCCATGAAAACTCTAAAAAAATTGACAATGGCAATTGAATTTTATTAAAAATATAAAATATATTACAAATACGAGAATAATGGGAACAAGTCCACCAAAATTTAATACAAAAATTCAAAAGTGCAAAGAAAAATGTAAATACTTCTATAGAGATTAGCATACCATCAAAATTCAGAAGCCTTCCTGAATCTCCTTGTCTCTATCCAAACGTGACGCATTACGGGATAAAAAAAGAGTGGTGAACGAACCAAACTATCAGACATATTACTCTGTTAATCATGACTAATTACATCGACAAACAACTATCAAACTATTTGAAATAAATAAATAAATAAAATATAAGGAATCTTTCTCCATCATATTGGTCTAATGTAAACAAGGAATTGCTTAAGCATAGTCTTTGGTCTTATTCTGTAATGGTAAGAATATTCAATAATTATGTTAATTATTTATGGAATGATAGACTGAATTCCGATAACAAACAAAACAAAAATGGTTGAATATTTAGGCTGTGATAATATATAATTATAGCTGCCTTATTTCGTCACGTATGAAATTTTTTCTAATAAAAGAATAAAGAATTAAATGTTGAGTTCATAATTAATTAGTTTTATACATTTCTTTTCTAATTATATAAATATCTAAATAATAAAACCTATATTATGCCCCATATCTAATATCTTATCCCACGACAACCGATTAGTTATGTTTAGGTTAAAAAAATCGGCTAAAAGTAGAGACGGATACATAATTTTATGTTAGGGTCTAGGGGATCTTATAAAATTCTAGGAGCGAATATAAATTTTTAAAAAATTTCTAAATCATATACGAATTTTAAATTTTTAGGGGGCGATTGCTCTCTCACCCCTCTCGGTCCATCCCGACTAAAAACAAGCATCTTAAAAGTAATTTGCGTATTGGTTATAGAACCTAAAAAGAGACGACGACAACAACAACAACAAACAATTTGCCAAATGTGTTATGATCTGGACTCAAGTATTTGATACCATTATGGATGACTATCTGATATCGATTTTATTCTAGTTAAGTCTTATTATATGTTGGTATTATCCGAATTTGTTCTGATTTAATGTATGGATATATCTAAATTATTAATTCGATTGTGCTTTAAAATTAATTTTGACTATGGTTATTCGAATATTTTTTTTTTGAAAATGAGTAAATCAGATTTATTCATAAAAAAAAATCAAGATGAAAGATTTTAACTTGACTCAGACTTACTCCTAAAACAAAAACTAACGCCTCTAGATCATAAACAGGACAAAAGAAAAGGTAAAAACCTAATTCAAAAACTCGAAACAAAACAGATACAAAACATCACCAAAGCTCGACGATGAAGGTAAAAGACATCAACAACAACATTAAAAAATGCATATTGCAAAATTGGGGTACGTTGACAACATGTTTATTACCACAACTCAATCGCGAACAAGAGCAGTGACTAGCTTGCATCTAGATCCAGATTTCAAGGGTACAAAGCAGGGATATCAACAGGATAACCAAAAGAGCGTCATCTTGATCAGTCCTGGCGACGTCCAATTCACCCCTAAAACAAAACAAAACAAAAAAAAACGTGCCAATAGGCATAAAAGCATGTCAAGAGGCAGAAAATACGTACTAAAAGGTAGAGGAAAGCGTGTCATAGAGACAAATTTATTAAAGAAAAACTAAATTTAAAAGAATGACGCAAAAAAATAATAAAAGAGGGTGATCAATCATCTTCCTTGCATGATTTTGAGACATTTTTGGGACCCATAAAAGATGGCGTAGAGATCTCTTATCTATACAGTTGTACTTGTAGCAGATGCAGATGTTGTATTACAATGGGGCATGGTCGATTTTCCATGCACACGATCAACTTGTTCTCACCCGTCTGATCAACCTGATGATATCCTTTTCAGCTCGATGTCAGCCATTGATTCCAAGCTTTAGTCTCCTGCATGGGGTCCTACTCCAATTCCCATGAACCTCTTCGTCTTGCTAAAACTTCGTGATGATTTCCTGGAAAAATAAAAGTACTGTGCTGCTTTGCCCTTCCGGCTGCCGTCAAATGTTTGGTCAAATTTCTTACGAGGTCCTCTATGATGTATATTTTTACATATTTAGTCTCTACTTACTTTTTGAAAAACGTAATTAACCATTAAAAGAGGACAAAATTCAAATGAATTAGAAATTGGAGGTTTAAATAACTAAAAATACCATTATATTTTTCATACAAAAAATTTGGAAACACATCCATAAAGCCCCGTCCTTATACCCATGTTACCACTTACCATATGTTAAAAAGAAGTCGCGTCAAATTATTTGGCCAAAATTTATAGAAAAAGTTTATCTGGGGATTGAAAATACACACTTGAAAAATAAAGAGAGTAAAAATGGAACTTTATAATAGAGGGACTAAATTCACCAAAAATAAATAGTACAAGGACCCTTTTTTATAAAATTGGACCTAAATAATTCTATCAAGATTCTCCATGGTTTAAATTTCAATGCAGGCCGCTCATCCCCTTGTGTCCTGGTGGCAAAGGTAGATGTTTATCATCCCTTGAGACTCGGGTTCGAGTACCAGTTATGTCATGTTGTGCACCAGCATATTCAAAAAAAAAATTCAATGCGGGCCATGCTGCAGCTAATGGTTTTGGAATACTTTTTTCTTTTATAGGATAACTACATTTTTAATACCCCACTTTTATTTGTTTTCTTATTTTGGTACCTTACTTATTTTTTTTGGCAAAATAGTACCTAACGTTACGTTTTGTTTCTATTTTGATACCCGCCGTTAAAAAATTAACAGAATGTTGACTAGGAGAGAGAAAATCACATGTGACATGCTGCCACATCATTTTCTCTCTCCTAGTCAGCATGTCACATCAACAAAAATCATGAAAAAACACATGTGGCATGCTGACTAGGAGAGAGAAAATGACGTGGCAGCATGCCACATGTGATTTTCTCTCTCCTAGTCAACCTTTCGTTAATTTTTTAACGGCGAGGTATCAAAATAAAAACAAAACGTAACGTTAGTTACTATTTTCTCAAAAAGAAATAGGTGGGGGTACCAAAATAGGAAAACGGGTAAATGTGGGGTACTAAAAATAAAGTTATCCCTTCTTTTATTTGCTGTTACCAAACATTGTTGCCACAAAAAGGGTAAACTCCGCTTTTTCATCACTCAACTTTTACCGTTTTCTTGTTTTGGTCACTCAACTTTGATCATATTCCTCACCCATACTCTTCAATTTCATGAGCAGCTGCCACAAAGTTAAAAAAAGAAGACATGAACCGAGGAAACAGGGCACTGAAACCAAAACACAGCAAAATTCAGTCACGTGAGCAGTGATTGGAGATGCCAGAAAGGTCAGAAACAGTACAATATTGTCCAAAAATGGTGGGGTTGGTGCCTAATCTTCTTTGCTGTGCCTGTGCAGCAAGGTCAATACCAGAAAACGAAGGCTGTTGCAGTTTATGTCACAGAAAATTATGTTTGGCTGATTTCATAAAATACAAACTACGTAGTCACTTTCAGAAGTATTTTAATAACTATATCTGTCTGTCTGAATGTATGAAGAAGACAGCAAGCTTTGCTCTGTTTTCTCAAATTTGGTAATTACCCTGTGAGCACAGCATTTTACACACATGGGAAAGAGTGTTGGTTGCAAGGTAAATCTATAATGTTGAGTCGAAGCCGAAGCCGGTCGGTCTTCGAGCATCGGACTCGAAGATAACGAAATGTCGAACATGTGAATGTTTAAGGAGAACAATTTCGCTCACCTCTTGTTGTCCCAGTGGTAAAGGAGGTGACTCGAGTTCGTACATCATCCAGATGATCCGAATTCGAGCACCAATTCTACACGATGTGTGTACCTTATTAAAAAACTATGAAAGTTAAACAGATGTTACCCTTCATCACACTAGCATATTAAAAAAAACGAAACAATTTCAAATTATGCCATACTCAAAACCATGGGTTATTATCAAATCTTGTGTTTTCAAATGCCCCCACTAACCCTGCAAAAGACATCAATTCTCAGAGTTTTGATGAGACACATGCAACTCGAGCTATTAATTTTAGGGTATATGATGTTAGTTTAGAGTATATGGTTTAAGGGGTTAGAATTTAGAGATAATTGTTTTAATTTAAGGTTTAGGGTTATAATTTTAGGGTTTATAGGTTAGACTTTAGTTTTTAGGGTAATATAGTGAGGATTTAGGTTAGTTTTTAGGATAATATAGTCAGAATTTAAGTTTTAACTTATAAACCCTAAATTATAACCCTAAACTTTAAATTAAAACAACTATCTTTAAATTCTAAACCACTACATCTAAACCCCTAAACCCTATATGCTAAACTAACTTCATGTACCCTAAAACTAAAGTGCTTGTGGAAACATTCACTTCTCACCGCCTGTGTATATGATATTAATCCATGAATAAATAAAAGAGGGGTCGACTGAGAGAGAAAATATGAACAGTTTGTGAATGCGACTTTTTCTTTCTTGAAACCCTCCTCTTATATAATAATTCAACTCCTTTCTCATATCTGCCACTTCATTTTCCAGCCTCACCATACCAAAAATCCCTCACTTTTTTTAAAACATTGTTGATTACTGACAATTTCACCTAGGAATCAGTGAAGTGTGTTCTGTTTTGATTTTAAGGAAAGGGTCTGGTCTTAACTCTTTTAACTCATTGTAATCTGGTCGGTCTCAAAATGGGGAGGCACTCTTGTTTCAAGCAGAAGCTGAGGAAAGGCCTTTGGTCCCCTGAAGAAGATGAAAAGCTCTTAAGGCATATTACCGAGTTCGGCCATGGCTGCTGGAGCTCTATCCCAAAACAAGCTGGTACTTTTTCTATACCAATTATATACGTATATATGTACATGTACATGTACATGTATACGTATATGTGTATGAATTGTTGCTAAAAATGTGTAATTTGCAGGTCTGCAGAGGTGTGGAAAGAGCTGCAGATTAAGGTGGATTAATTACTTGAGGCCTGATTTAAAGAGAGGCACATTTTCTCAAGAAGAAGAAAATCTCATAATTGAACTTCATTCAGTTCTGGGGAATCGGTATAGTTGTTTGTTAATTTGTGATTTAGTATTTGTCTCCGAATTTGTTGGATTTTATTGCAGAACTCTTTGACTGTAAGAATGTATTTGAGTTTCTTCAGGTGGTCTCAAATAGCTGCACAATTGCCTGGGAGAACCGACAATGAAATTAAGAATCTATGGAACTCTTGCCTGAAGAAGAAGCTTAGGCAGAGAGGAATCGACCCTGTAACGCACAAGCCGCTCTCGGAGGCCGAGATTGAACCGAAATCCGATGAATCGAGCCTTAAAACCGACAACAATGGCAGCAGCAAAGACATTTTTGAGAGCACAATAGCCACCAATAGTCAGGCATCTGACTTGGTGTGTCAATTTCAAATGCAGCAATTGAACTATGCACCAGCAGCCGATGCTCGGTTATCATCAACTCATTGGTTCACCGAAACCAGCAAAGCTTACGACATCAACACGGAGTTGTCTTCGAGCTCGATGATGTCCACTCTTCTCCCACCATTGACAAGCGCATTCGTGTCGGATAATCCTCCAATAGCGGGAACTGTATGTTCCCGCTATTGGGGAACATCTGCCTCAGCTAATAATAACAGCAACAACAACAATAACAACAGCAACAGCACAAACACCGTCGCCGAGCCGCAAGGCAACAACAATTCCATCTTCGACAACAACAGTTTCTCGTGGGGATTAATGGAAACACAAGCAGAAGAAACCAAATGGACTGACTATCTCAATAACCCTTTGTTAATGGCGGTTGCTTTGCAAAACCAAACGCCACAATCGTTATACAATCTCGAGATCAAAACAGAACCATATCTTATGACAACTACTAGTTCATCATCAAACAGTATGTTGGCTCAAATTCAAGACCACCACCACCAACAACAACAACGACAACAACAGGTTGTACCGTTACAAAATTCCGACATATGCGGTAAGGATATGCAGAGAGTCACGGCTGCTTTCGGACATATTTAGCTGAACTTTGAAGAAATGCCCTCATTTTTCATTTCAAGTTGTATATAGGTCTGATACAAAACAATCTTGTTGGTTTAGTGTCTTTTACCATGCCTTGTTGCATACTTGCAATGAAATGTTGGAATTCTATTTGTTGATCAACAAAAACGAACATTGTTATGCATACATGTGTTCAAAAATATCTGATCCGGTTATCCGTTGATTCAAACTGAAAATTCATATATCTAATTTTAAATTTTCTGGATCGAATACGAATCTTAATATTTCAAGTTTCGGAAAAATTCGAAAGTTTGAAAATTCAAATTTTCATGAATATTAATCTTATTATATTTAACAATTTGATACTTGTTATATCTGAAAATTTAAAAAATCGACATTTTCATAGATGCAAATAGTGTTATATTTAGCAATTTGTTGTTTTTTATACTTGAAATTCCAAAATTTTCATAATACGACCTTCACATTCGATTAGAAATCTAAAAATTAAATCAAATTATATTTTCAAATAATCAGATATCTGAATAACTGATATCCGAATATTCAGATATCTGTTTTTTTTATCAGATAAAAATCACTATATTGTCGTTCCGAAAAACCGGATATCTAAAAAACGGATCCGATCAAAAATCCGACAATGAACATCGATAGAACCCAATTGTTAACAGAATCGAAGTAATGGGTCAAGTGTCTAGCTTTGAACCATGAAATGCTACAATCTGCAATTGTTTAGGGCCTCGATTGTCACCTGGGTCCGAAACTATGGCCTGGCCTACTCAATCTTTTTTTTTTTTTGTATTCTTGCTTAACTTTGCATGTAAATCCAGTTTTTTTAGGTTGATTAAATTCTGGACTACCTTGCCTTAATTGAGGCAGCTCCATCTACAATTAGGGATGATCAAATTATTCAAATCCGACAATTTTCGATCCGATGATATAAATTTGGCGTTAAAAATTTTAGAGTTTATATCGATTTTGTGGAGAATGAAGTTAAATTTTTTTCGAGTGCTGGGTGAAAAGTCTTTGACCCGGTCTGAAATAATAATATAAATTTATCTCCATGTATTTAGGGACAATTGCTATGATGTCTCTCCTTCTTTATATTTTTTTAATTATTTCTCTATTTACTTAACAAAAAGTTTATTTATATCATATCGGGATAGGGCAGAGTTTGATCTCAAAAATCAGACTGAATTCAAGTTAGATAAAACATACCCAAATATTGAGCGTGGAGATTGAGTTTAGATGGAGACATTTAATTTTTAGTCTGAGTCGGGTTATGTCAACCACAATTTCGGCCTGGCCCGATCCATAATCATCTCTGTGTATAACCTTAAAGGTCAAGCGAGATCTTACGATGATGTTCATCCTAGGAGATTCGGGGTTCTAATCGATTTGTCTGCAACGAGCATGTGCATTGTCAGAAGGTTAAGAATATTTATGAATAGATACTATCTACTAATCATCTTAAAACTAATAAAAAATGATAAAAATCATTTGCCCCTTTTCGGAGCCCCTACTTATGCCTCAACACTAAAAAGTACTTCAAAATTAAATTCCAAGCCCTAACCCTAAATTTTAAATCATAAAATCTACACCATATACCCTAAAAATACACTATATCCTAAATTTCTTAAACCCTAATCATAAATCCTAGCATAAAACCCTAAATTTTAAACTTAATTTTAAGCATTAAAGCATAAGTAGGAGCATCAAAAATGATATAGCATTTTCAAACAATAAAAAATGGGTCAACCCGCATCAAGACCTGATCATCTGATCTCCACGTCAGCCATTTTTATTCAATGGCTGAATTTAAAAAATTATTATTTTTCCTAATTACTCTCATTGAACACGTGTAAACATCACAGTCATTATCAGGGCTGCATTAGTTATTAGCCGTCCATTTTACCGTTGCTATCAACCAAGCATGCATCAAAACTTGAGAATTAAAATAAATAAATGGAAGTAAATATAAGGATTAGTCAAAGGTTCCACGGTCGGTGAGCGGCTGTGTTAACTAAACCCATTAATCTCCACAACATTTTGAAGATAACAAGGGTGGCTAAAAGAATAATTAGTTAAACAAATAAATAATATTACAATAAAATTATTTTTTAAAAATATTTATAATAATACTCATCTTTATATATTTTTTATAATTAAGTTTTTAAAATTAAATTTTTTATTTATAATTTGCTTTTTAAAATTGTAATTTTTTAGAATTAAGTCCCTTAAAATTATTTTTTACAATTAAGTCTTAAAATCAATTTATTTTAGGATAAATATTCTATACACTGGCGGTGGAAACTAAAAGTTTCCACAAGCGCCTTAGTTTTAGGATATAGGGAGTTAGTTTAGGGTATAGGGTGTAGAGGGTTAGAATTTAGGGATAGTTGTTTCAATTTAAGGTTTGAGGATATAATTTAAGGTTTATAGGTTAAAACCTAAATCCTCACCATATTACCCTAAAAACTAAACCCTAAATTATAACCCTAAACATTAGATTGAAACAAATATCCCTAAATTCTAAACCCATACACCTAAACCCCTAAACACTATACCCTAAACTAACTCCCTATACCTTAAAACTAAGGCGCTTGTGGAAACTTTCAGTTTCTACCGCTAGTGTATAGCATATTAGTCCTTTATTTTATATAGGTCGGGTCGGGTCAGAGTCGAATTTAATATATTTATTTTCGAATTGGGTCGAATCAAATTTTTTAAAGAATATATTCAGGTCGAGTTAGGTGCGAATTTAATGTGTTTATTTTCAGGTCAGGTCCGTGTAGGCCAAAACCCGACCATACCCGACCCATGACCATCCATGGAACAATATGAAATAACTATGGATGTGGATGTTTTAAACATTCTATTTTAAAAGGAGAAGAAAGATTCGTGATGTGTTGGGTGAGGATGCCACGTGGTATAATATGGGCTTGAACCGGGCCGGGTCATGTGGACCCCAAGTGGGCCCTAAGGGTTTGGAAAATACACCACGTTTGGATTTGTCGTTTTAATGAAAAATGGGACATCTGGCTCTTGAAACGCGGTAACATACATCAGCTTCACAGTCTCGTGGGCCTGTCTGATGCTTCCAAACACACCCTACACGACCCCACAAAACAACACTTGAGGTTGCCCAATTACCCAACTGACCCTTTCTTTCGTTCTTTGGTATTTAATGCTTTCTTAGCTTTCTTTTGGATTTGGGAGGGCAATTTCGGTGTTTCAGTTTGTAGTGGACTAGTGACTTTTACAATGTAGATAATGTTTGTTGGTAATTTCTTTTATAAAGGAAAAAGATGTAATTGAATTTAGTGTAAATACACCTATCATCACTCAATTATCTTCTCACTTTTATTTTGATCACTCATTTTTTTAATTTAATAATTGAACTTTTGGATTGCTCTAATTTTAGTACTCTGAATTATTATTATATTATTATTTTAGTATGATATGTCATTATTATTATTATTATTATTATTATTATTATTATTATTATTATTTAATATAAAATAATTTAAAATAAAAAATAAAAAGTTAAACCAAATTGTTCGCGGGTCATTGTTTGTCGTCGTCGAACGCCACCGCCAACGGCTATAGATGGCGGTCGTTCGATACCAGGTTTTACTAGTCGCTTCGTATCAGCCCTCTGAGTCCGAATCTGACATCTATTTTACCAGAATGTGCTCCAAAGTCCACGAAAATGAGATCAAAAGTGAGAAAATCGAAACATTTAAGTCAAGATTCGCGAGTTTTAAGATATTTTTCGGAGAAACAACCACCAGATTCGAACTCACCATGTCAAAGCAAGTCTCCCGGTACAATTTGGGGTCAAACTGCTGCTAATTTCGAAGGCAAACGATGGTCATGGTGATGACAAGCATGGTGATTATTTTAAATACTTTTAAATTTAATAATAATAATAATAATAATAAATATCATTTTATTATTTATTTTAATTTTTATATTTAATAATATTAAAAATTGAAAATAATAATAAAATATTTGAGAGTGACCAAAAACGTTCAATGTATACAGTTCAGTTATTAAATTAAAAAATTTGAAAATTAAGTGACCAAAATAAGAGTAAGAAGATAGTTGAGTGATGATCTGTGTAATTTACCCTTGAATTTATGATTTAATGTCAATTAAGTAAAGTCATATGTCTGAATTTAGCATTATAAATGAAATAAATTTAATTAGAGCGACCATTTTATAATATATATTTTTTGACAAATCCTAAATCTAAACCTAATCTTACTTAGAGGGGGAATGAAAAACTCTAGGGGAAAGAATGGAAGTACTCATAGTGGCCACTCATGATCTGATGAAATACAATTGAATAAAGATTAACAACTTGACCAACTGTCCAAATGCGCTTGCTCTAAATTAATCAATAGATGAATTGAATACCATAATTATATCAAAGAAATAATTACTCTAGGGGAAAGAATGTGAGTATTCATAGTGGGTCTACTTTTTTGATTGATTCTATTCGGAGTCTTGTGTTGCTCCATGATAGGGTGGAGTTTAGACACGTTTGTCGTGATGCTAATAGCGTGGCGGACGCGATGGCGAAATTGGCGGACCGGTCTAGCTTTGAGACATATGTTTTTAATAACGCTCCGTTTGAGGTTTTTGATCTCTTGAGGGACGATTGTCCTTAAGTTGTATTATTTTTTCGTCGTTGTGGTTTGTTCGGATCGTACATAAGTACTCTTTTCCCTCATTAGGTTAGGATGATTTTTAATGAGGCCTATGTCAATCCCTTCTCATTATTTATCAAAAAAAAAAAGAAATAATTTATTCTATTATTACTTTTAATATTATAAATTTGAAAATATAACTTTTGACTCACTACCAAAGTATATTGTAGTTAAACTAAAAAAATATCACATACACGGAAAACACACGGTAATCAAGTGTCAACATCCATTCCAAGATTAAAATTATTAATTAATCAAGTAAAAGAGCGTAATTTTTTTATAGGAGAATGGATTTTTTTTCCTTCAAATTTTGATGTTACTTTCTTTACTAATGTATTTCAAGCATGAAATCAATCAATTATCATTCAATTAGTTTCGTATTGCTAATCTCAATAAATGTTTCAATAAAAAGGAAAATAGTACTTTCTAAAATATTCGAGTTGAGCAGGCCTAAGTTTTGGGACATTGTGCGGGAAAATTGGATCGAGTTTTTCTAACGTGAGATACCTTAAAATGAGGATAAAAAGAGACGCAACCGAAATTTTTACAATATTGTAAGAATTTCGGTATATGTCAAATTTCTTGCAAAAAGTATAAGAATTGCGGTAAATTTTAAATTTTTTGTAAGAAATTCAGTATATACCGAAATTTTTACACATTTTATAAAAAATTCGATATATACAAAGAACTCGATACTAAAATTTTTACAATTTTTATAAAAAATTCAGTTGCGCCTCATTTTAAGTCGCCTAGAACTTCCCGGCTAGAACTTTGTTTGATTCAGCTAGGGATGCTGTCCGAAGCCACGTGTTCTAAACTGGGTGGCGGTGGGACACTCCCCTCTTCAGCTGATTCTCTACGTCATTTGTCTCAACATTGTCGCGTGGGCATCTTTACCTTCTTCACTTCCTTAATCTCTTTCATTGCATAATAATTTCCATTATATATGTATTTAAATTAACTAAAAAATTAAAGATATGGGAATTTTGCAAGTATAAATTTGTGTGGTCGAAGCAGAGAGATTTCATTTCACCCTTTTAATCTTATCATGTAATGAAAATTGAAAAACAACAACAATTGATTCACAAAAAAAACACTTTTCCTTCTTCACTTTGGTTTTCTTTCGTTGCAGAGAAAGCAAAAATGGCTTCAGACGAAAGTATGACGGCTGTTTCTTCGATGCAAGACGATGAGTACGATGATCTTGATGTTGGGTTTCCTCCACATAACTTGTCCAGGCTCTCCATGTGTACTAATGATGATGATGATCACATGGGGATGTCCATGTACATGTCGAGATTGTCCATCGAAAGCTTTGATGCAGACGTCGACGAAGAGTTTTCCGGCAAGAAGTTTCTCGACCTGTCGTCGGATTCCGACGAAGACCCTAGCTGTTACTCGCTTCCCGCCACGCCACCTCGTCGGATGGATAGAACCGGGATGCGGATGAAAGATTACGCCAGTGAAAACGAAGCACAAAAGGGTGGTTTTGGGAGGGCGAAAGGGCGGAGCAGCCGGAGCCGGAGCAAGAACTCGGGGAAGAGGAGGGCGGAGGTAAGCGGTTGTAAAAGTGAGAGCAAAAAGAAAGAGCGTGATTCAATGGCGGGTTATAGCAATTACAGTGGGAGTTTCAGTGGGGAGAGCGAAGGGGGAGGTGTTGTGGTTATTACAAGGCCTAAAGGTGGGAACAGGTCCTTGTGTATGGACTTGGGGGAAGTGAAGGCGTGTCGGGATTTCGGGTTCGAGTTGGAACACGAGCGGATATTCGAGATGTCCGCTCGTGTTCCGCTGTCGGATAATACCAGTAGTGGTGGCAATTCCCCCATTGCTAACTGGCGTATATCTAGCCCTGGTGATGACCCGAGAGATGTGAAGGCTCGGCTTAAGATGTGGGCACAGGCAGTGGCACTTGCATCCACGTCCAGGCATTGAAGCTCGTCTCGAATCGAATCGAATCAGTCTGTTAAGTCCTATCACGAGAACATAATCGACTGTCGATAGATCGAGCAGAGTCATGACATCGCCTTTTTATCGGTTGAAATTGGCATTAGAGAGATTCATGTACCTTTCTTGATCACTTGGGGTATAGTTTTAGGGTTGTAAATAACAGGGTAGAATATGGAGACAGATGATAGGCTTTAATCTTGTTTTGAGAAGTTTCGAGTATAGTATTTGTTTTGAGTTTAAATGAATGCGTCGTCTTATTAATTTATATTCGAACCAAATAGAAGGATAAATTATGAAATTAATAAGAATTGCCAATAGGATAGGGCCCTTCAGTTTCTATAGTTTTAACAAGAACGTGAATCATGTTTCCAAATGCAAAATGTTAAAAAAAAAGTGTCTGAATTATGACAGCTTTAAGATTGAAAATTGGAATCCCAAATAATATTAAAATCGTTGGGCCATTAGTATAACACTGCTGCTCTTAAGAAGAAGGGCCGAGAATATTATTGGATTCACCCTAACCAAATCCACCCCACATTAGCATTAATTGTTAATGGTTGATCGAGTTTGATAGATTCACCCTCTGAAACAAGAAGTTCTGGTCTTGGAAGAATAATATCAACCACTTGATGTCCATCTAATATATCTATTATGATTATTTTGTACCCCTTTTTCTTTTCGTATGATTTTGCTTATTATACATATTGCCGTAGCATTATAAATTGTATTGTTACTTTTGTTCCCGTCGAGATAAATCTGTCCCCTTTTCCTATTTCCGCCTGCGTATATGAGATATTTTAAGAAATGAACATCCTTATTACTAGCAGAGTCTTGGGCAAAGAATAGGAAAGGTGATTTCATTATATTTTTTTTACCAGAAATATGACCTATCACAAGAATAATTTTTTTAGTGAGGCTTACATGCATGTGTATAAAACTTCATATGCTGATGATATGGAGTCAAAATTAAACAATAAAAAATTAAAATAATCTAATTTTAAATTTTACAAAAACTTAATAAGTATTTAATCTAATTTTTGAGATGAACAAAATTTAATTTGATAAATATTCAAATTAGTAAAGAAATGGTATTATTTATTGAAAACTTGCTTGATGTTTTGCCCATCACTTGATTGAAAACCTCAGTCTACGGATAAATTATTTTCCCCTATGTTTAATCCTTGCCTTTTTTATGGGCAGGTCTGGGGCGCAGCTAGGAGTGATAATGAGCCTGATCGGCTTGCGAGCTACTCGAGCTTAGTTCGGTTAAAGTTTAGTTCGAGTGAGTTCGAGCTCAGCTCGAAACCTTAACAAGCCGAGCCGAGCTACTCAGGCTCGGCTCGAAAATCTCGTGAACATGCTCAAAATCTACATATGCACTAAAAGTAATATATTTAGCAAAAGAAAAGCAATAAAATAGATTAAGAAAAATCTACTAAAAGTAAATTAACTAAAATAAATTGGGCATTTTCTTTAGTTGATTGTTGTTTGATTTTGTATTTTCTTTAATTATGTGTTTGTATTATAAGAATATTTATTGGTTATTTAGATTAATCTAATTTTTTTGGTACTTTTCTCTCTTTCTGGTCATTGAATTTCGTTTCAGTGTTGGTTATGAAATGAATTTTTAACGAATCTTTTATATAAAAAACTATAGCAAAATTTTTCATTTCGATCCAAGCCGAGCCCAATAGTATTGTTTTCGAGCCGAGCTCGGCGAGCCTCGAGCCCGAGCCCAATTACACTGTTTCCGAGCCGAGCCTGGCTTGTTATCACCCCTAGGTGCGGCATGTCTAGAGTACGGCTAAAAGACGACAAGTTTCGAAACTTGTCCAAAAATTTAAAATATTAGATTTTTCAATAACATTTTAGGTTAAAATTTTCGTGTTGTTGGACAAGTATCAATACTTGTTTTGTAAATATCAATACTTAATTTTTCATATAACATTTTAAATTTTTGGACAAGTATCGAAACTTATCATCTTTTAACCGCACTTTAGATCTGTTGTACGTTAAACTCTCCTTTATTCGTATGTGTAATTTGTTTAAATCGTTATGTTCCATATTTTTCAACTTGATTGTGACAAAACTGGCAAAAACTACCTTGATGCGAAAGGGTACCGGTTCGTACTGATGGTTTTGACAACTTGTATAGCTGCTTATAGAGAAGTTGCGGTAAACAAGGAATTAACCGCAAACAATGACTTAAGACATAACATTGAAGTGGCAGAAATCATGTGTTTTGTAACCTTGCCTGTTTGAAGGATTTCCAGCAGATCAAATCTTGTCCTCTCTTCCCTCTTTGTCAGAGAAGCACACAACCATGTCTCACCATTCAAGTTCATCACCATTTCTTATTTGTCTTGGAGAATAGATGCCTTATTAATGTAATAAATTTTACAAGAAAAAAATACCCATTTTCCCCAAATGGTTATCTCTTAAGGCTCGTTCAGCCGGAATTTTTTAACGCAAAATTTATGTTAATCGACCGTTTTCTGAGAAGCTAGGGAATTCAGATGTGACAAAACACCCGTTTGGGCACAAAATCAGGAGAAAAAACGGACATCTCATACCTAGGGGTGTAAATGAACAGACTGTTTGATGGACCGTTTGTATAAAGTTTGTTTATTAAACTAAATAAACGAGTATGGAAAAAAATTTATGTTCGTATAATAAACAAACGAACATGAAAAGAGGTATGTTCGGTTCGTTTATGTTCACGAACAAGCTCGTTTAAAGAATGAAAATGTTTGTGGATGTATCTAAATACTACTTTTTGTTGTTGCTAATGATATTATATAAGTTCATATGTTGAAATGCAAGTTTTATTTAGTTGCTTTTGCTTTATTTATTTATTTATTGTTAATTTAGTTAACATTTCTGAACATATAAACAAACATGTTCGCGAACGAATAAACGAACACGTTCGTGAACACTTAAATGAGCACGTTCGTGAACACTAAACAAACGAACACGAACACAGTATTACAAATTTAAACGAATACAAACCGAACATGAACACCTTTGAAAATAAACAAACATACATAAACATGGTCTTGTTCGTTCAAGTTTGGTTCATTTACACCCCTACTCATACCCTATTCAACAATGGTTCTCCATTTAACGCTTTATCGCCCGTTGGAGAAGGGTTGTTGAACGCAATCTTAATTGTTACACTTGGTTAAAAATGATGTTTTGGTGTCGTTTTCGTGGGTTAAAAAGTTAAAATTTATGTTAGTGATCAGAGGAGGCACGTTGGCTGAGTTCCTGTGACAGCCCTTTGTGGGGGCAAAGGGGAATAATATGTCCCAAATTGAACTGAACAAAATTGTGTAGGCAGGGAAACATCAAAAACAAAAGTAACCTCATCTAGTCAAGGCCCTAATGGACCAATGCCATTGTGTTCCGCAATTTGTGGCATTTGAGCTGTAAAACTAAGAACATGTTTTATTCCGGTAATATGAATTTAAGTACCATGTGTGCACAATATGTCTTTAGTTGAATTATATAAACAATATTAAGTACCAATTTGAACGTAAAGGATAATATGAGCTTTGAAATGGATGCATTTATCGAAGTAAATTTGATTTTATCCCTTCATGGTTTCTTTTATAGAATATTTTTTGAATAGTCTTAAAGTGATTACAATGTAGTATATGTTCATACATATTCGTAACCCTTTGACAATACACACACCTTCCGCCCTTCCATCCCATGGATAGATAGAGAGGGAGGGCAGAGCTTTTGGTTTTTTCATGTTGTCAAAGAGTTGAACAATGAATTTTTCGTGTTGTCAAAGAGTTGAACAATGAAAATAGTTGACGAGTGCCTGATCGAATTGATCGGGTCATGTAGGAACAAGGTTCAAGTCTACGGTCTGTTAGGATGCCTCAGCTGCATACATCACTGCACTTCCACTTGACACCTATCGTAATGATAAACGACTCGTCTCTCCGTGACCTTCTCTTGAATTCTCAAAATTTCTGTCACTCGATTCCCGCAGGAACAGTGAACCCCTTGCCGTCTTAGCTGTACTACCGGAGACCAAAGCGATTTGAATCCATGTCTCCTAAGGTGAGAATATCATCCGTTTTTTCACTAAGAACCCTTACAGGATTTGATTAACATCTTATTTCAAGATAATGGTACCAAATATTTGGGGATTCATTTTGTATATTATATGAATTCAACCCGTAAGGATCAAGATTGATAATGTAACATAATTAACAACAGTCTTTCTTTGAATAAGAGGTAAAACATTATTCAAAAGCTGCGTGATGAGTAAAAAATATCATAGCACATTAGAAAAATAATAATAAAATAATTATTTTATGATGTGATTTTTAATTTAAAATATAACATTTCATGTTTAGTATACTTATTCTTGATAAAAAAAAAGATTATTCACAATGTCGATATTCAAATTTTAATCGTGTTTTAGAAATGTATCACGGTTATATAAGTCTAATAAGAAAAAAAAGCAATTGATTGATTAATCTAATTTTGTGGATGTTGAATCTGAAATGGAAATTTCAAAATGAAAACGATCTTAAACTCGTTTAGTCAAACGTGTTGATTTGCATGAATCTAATGTGTTGATTGTACGATTGACATCGTTTTCGAAATAATTGTGATAATCTAATTATGATTATGGTGGAACCACGAAGGTGGATTTTAATCACGCAAATTTAAATTACCATGGATTTCGTACAATGATTAACACCGTATAATATACATAATCTCGAGCAAGTATATTAGGCCGGTTAGCTAAACTGTTCATCTTTGTTCTCTCACATTTTCTTAAGTCATGACGTCATAGGTTCTAATTTCTAAACCCGATAGTAGTACTTCATTTTTTTTTTCTAGAGTTTCATCTTTTCCTCCTCTCTAAGTAGAATTAAGACCAGAATTTGTCAAATATATATATATATATATAACAAAACTAAGCAATGATATATATGAAAGTTAGTTGCAATATACGTCCTTAAATTATAATCTAAAATTTAAATTGATTTTTAAATTTAAAAATGTTTTATTGAACCATTAAACTACCGAAATTGTATTAATTAAGTGTTGTATCGTTTAGTCATTAGCTTAAGTAGTTAGCGTGCATGTCTATTACATGGACAACTTTAATCTAAATTGTTAAAAAAGAAAACAACTCTATTAAATTTTAATAACAATGTTTGTTTTTTACATATTAGATCTAAATTATTTATACAATAAATAACACTCCAAAATTTTTCGGGACAAAATTTTTTATATATAGTTTATATATAAAAGTTTTAAAAGAATGAACAAGTGACACTCATTTATAAATAATTTATAAATAATTGACATCCCTTAAATATAATTCAAGAAAAATGACAACTTTTAACTAATTTTTTGCATGAACCAACTTGCCTCAGTGGTTAAGGGAACGGTTGTTGTTCCTAGAGGTCACGGGTTCGAGCACCAGCAGCTGCAGCAAGGTGATTGAGCGTTCATTGTCAAATGGTTGAGAGTATTCTTATAATCACTTTAGCTTTCATAAAAAAAACTAATTTTTTAGCTTCGTCTTTGGTTTACGTACATATATGAAATTTGATCCACGTAAATATCTAAATTGGCATTTAACGGCTAAATTGAAGGCTAGAGTAACAAAACGACCTAATTGATATTATACTAATACTTTAAGGATTCAATCAAAACGTTATAAAACATATGACCAATTTAGAATATGAGACATAATCTAAGGATGTCATCTGAAATTAACTATATGCACAGGGATGGACCGAGAGGGTGCTGGGGGCAGTCGCCCCCCTAAAAATTTTAAATTACCTTAGTGTATAGGTATTTTTCTGTATTTTATTGTTAATATTTAACTTTGCCCCCTTAAAAATTTATAATTTTGCACCCCTTAAATTTCATTTGAGTAAGCCGAGGAGAAAAATTATAATTACAATTGTTATTTTGTATTGACTTTGTGTCACCATAGTTTATATAAAAGTTCGACCTTCTAACATTAAATCCTGAGTCCGTCCTTGTGTATGCGTGTAATAATGCTGGATCTTGTTTGCTTTTAAGACACTTGTATAATTAGCACTTTCCCACGTTGCTTTTAGAGTGTCTGTATCTATGTCTGTCTTTTTTTGTTTACTATTGCAGAAACATTCACAGTTTCTTTTCCACTTCCAAAAATAATAAACCAGTTTTTTTCCTTAAAATAATGGGAAATTAATCATTCGACCAGTTGGATGATGATTACTCTTATTTGTTTATACAAAAAAAAAACTTTTATTTAATGATAATTTGATATCATCATACTTTCTGGCCACTTCTATGATTATGAAGCTTTTTTGGAGACTCTTCGGGCAGAGCAAATCCATTGAAAACCCTACAAACCCTAAAAAGGGAAAATATAATGTATTAGCATGATTACTCAACTTCTATTTCTATGTCTTAGATTTTCGATGTTTGGTTTATTAAACGAGAAAATATTTGAAAATACAATGAAAGTTTACCGTTGAGTAAACAAAAACCTAAATCTAGATACAAATTTTAAAAAATAAAATAACGACTCTAGATCATAAGAGGATCAAACAAGGAACAAGAAAAAACTAGCTCCAAAGACTCGAAACAAAAGACGGATACAAACATCCTCAAATCAACGATGATGGTAAAACCATCAACAAACAATATTAACAAATGCATATTACAGTGAACGTACGTTGACAATAAGTTAATTACCACAACTCAACCGCAGATAAACGTTAGATGTAATTACTTATCCAAATCTGGTTTCAGAGTCCGAGACAAGAAGATCAACAGCATAATGAAAGGAGCGTCATCTTAATCAGTCGTGACGACTTTAAATTCAACCTGAAGAGAATAAACAAACAAAAAAAAAACGTGTTAATAAGCAAAAAAAATACGTAAAAAGAAAATAAAAAGAACCTATGCCTATAACCACCTTTTGACAATTATAATCCACAAACACAAATACTTTTTTATTAAGTAAAGAAATATCATACCCCGGGATAAATATTAAGATTTAAATTCATACAATGAAGTAATATAAGTATTTTTATCACTCGACCAATGAGTAAATCTCAATATAAATATATTTTAATATATTATTTTAGTAGGGGTGGGCAAAAAACCCGATTACCCGGTCCCGGTCCCGGACCCGGTCGGACCCGGTGGATTTTTACCCGGTATTGGTTCCAGTGGGACCGGGACTGGATCCAAAATTTAGGTCCCGATTGCAACCGGGACCGGGACTGGATCCTGCTTTTTTGGACCCGGTACCCGGTGGGTACCCGGTACTGGTTTGGTACCGAATGGCGTTGAAGAGGTTGAAAGCAACTGAAGGCGCTCCTTTATTTCTCTTTGTGTATGAATATTATGAATATGACTCGTTTTAAGACTTCAACCTTCAAGCCTACAATATTCTGACTTTGTTATTTAATATTATTATTGATGGTTAGAATTTTTTTCCCCTGCTGCTCAAATTTTATTAATAATAGAATAATTGACCGGGTACCCGGTATTGGTACCAGTTCCCACCGGTACCGGGACCGGTTCCTGAAATCTTAGACCCGGTCTAACCGGGACCGGGACTGGTTCTAATTTTCAGGAACTGGTAGTTACCGGGACCGGGACCAATTCTAGGCAAATTGGCCGAGTACCCGGTCTTGCCCACCCCTACATTTTAGTTATTATTGTTGAATAACTTAAAAAAAAAACTAATCCCACTTTGATGTTTTTCACATCAACGTGATTTCAACTCATTTCCTATAGGCTTATTGCCAATCCATTCATTTATAGTAATTGGTTCAAAGCGTTTAATTGCGCCAAACCCTAACGTTCGATCATAACTCCGATCCTAAACACACACTAACTAATTATACATTTTTTCTAGAAAAAGTAAGTCTAGTTAAAGAGTTTTTTTATGTACACACCATGTAAAATTTAAATATATAATTAATTTGTTTTAAGCCTAAACCCTAACTTTAAATTACATATTCAAAACTTATACTCTAAATTTTAAACACAAATAGTCAAAGTAACCAAATCAAATAATAATGTATAGGTTTTGTTTTCTGTTTAATTTAATTTATTTTAGCAGACAAATATTTTAACTTTGACTTTTTTAATTTTCGATATGGCATTTTTGACTTTTGATTTTGCATTCACACAGAGAATTAAATTAATACGTGAGCTTGGTTTAGACATTTGGGTTGGAAGATGCCCATTTTATTTCAACCACTATTTTTTAATGCAAGTGTGTATTATTATTCTATATATTTATTATATATTAATTCACAAAATCATAAACAAAAAGAAAATGACGCCAATAAATTTTAGGGTAAACTGTAACGGAGGTCACTCAATTATGAATAAAGTTACATTTAGATCATCCAATTATTAAAAGTTACATTTGGGTCACTTAATTATGGGTAAGGTTATATTTAGGCCATCCTTCATATTTAAAAAATACACCAATTTAGTCATTTTTTCTTTCAAATCACTTATATACCCTTGTTAACATTGGAATACTTCATTTGAAATCATTAATTAATCTAATACACAAATTGATATACTTTTTTTAAATATGTAGGGTGACCAAATGTAACATTTCTCATAATTGAGTGATCCAAATGTAACCTTTAATAATTGAGTGACCCAAATATTACTTTACCCATAATTGAGTGACTCAAATGTAACTTTTAATAATTGAGTAACCTTCATTGTAGTTTACCCTAAATTTTAATTAGTTTATTGGCACTAAATGGCCAAAAAGAGGAGGTCATCATATTCTAGTGGATTCAGTTCTATTAGTCAACAGTTTTAAATTTATAATTTAAAGCTCAACATGTCATGGTTTTGGCACCCTTTGTGCATGTTAGGCTATGTATGTATGTAATAAATTAGGGGACCTAACGTTGAATTAAAAAAAAAATTCAAGGGGTTAAACTATGTTCTTATTATTGTATTAATTTGTTTTTTAAGGATTAAATTTAAAATATAATATTTTTGGAGTAAAAAATGGAATTTCACCTTTACATTCATTTAAAATTTCATAACATCTGCTCATCCCCTTGTGTCCTGGTGGCAAAGGTAGATGTTTATCATCTCAAATCATTTAAAAAAATGTTCGAATTGAGACAAATCATGTCGGATCGAGACTAATTTGGATAAATTTATCATCCATGTCCTAAAGTCTAAATTTACCATAAAGGGGTGAAAGACTCAAATTAGGAGGGGGTGACCCCACTTTAACCCCCACCAACCTTTTTTTTATTGATGAGATGTGTATTTGCCAATTTATTGACTCCAATACCAAATGCTTGTATGAAATTCAATTTAAATCTTTATGTTAAAAATTATTTTTTAATTTCAATTTTTTTAAAGTAATCAAAAAGTAAACAGTTCGAATTTTGGAGACGATATTGTTGAGAGGGGCAGCCACGCACCTTGAACATAAACCGTAAAATAAACATACTTATTATCATTTTTTTAAAAAAAATAAGAAGAAAACAAAACAAACCAAATCCATGTTATAGTCCAAAGTTTTCAACTTTATTATATAAAAAATAATGTAAAATATTTCCTTTTTTTAACTATTACTGTTTATTCACTAATTATTTTTTTATCGAATAACGTATATATGTATTATGAATTTTTCCTCAAATTCAGCATATTCTACTAACAATTTATAATTTATTTTTTGAAATTAAATTTTCTAATTTCCTTTATCTTTTTAGAATATTTTACCCTCGGAAACCATTTGAAAACCCCAAGAAAAAGGGATGAACTAAATTTTGATTCATTTGATAAAAAAAAACTAAAACTTTGACTCATTTGATAAAAAAAAAACTAAACTTTGATTCATCATCATTCATCATCAAAAATAACAAATTCCAATCCCCCCTTTCATTATCACTCAAAAAACTAATAAGTTAATTTAATACCTACATTTTCCACCTTCTCCTCAAATTTCGCTTTCCATTTTCATTTCCCCCCTCCTTGTTTAAAGAACTCTAATTTTTTTTTCTCATTTAAATATATACTTATTTGTATGAACTAATGCTTGATCTTGAACAGCTGCTGTAGAGCTGCATGATTCAACCATGGGAGGGGTAGTTTCAATCTGGGTTTTTGGTTTTAATTTTAAATATGGGAACTTTATCAGATTCCACAACCATAGATTATCTTTAAATTTTGGTTTTAATTTCCCTTTGCTTCTCGAGTAGATCTGTTTTGCCGGGTGTGTTCGATTCACTGGTTTATTCATGCTTCAACTCCAGCTCCTTTAAGGTCAGATCGTCACATTTTTAACTCGTTTTAGTTATTTCCCGCCGGTAAATATACTAGTTTGGTTTGAGTTAATTTTAGCTTAGAAGTTGCTAGTTTTTATGATGCTAAGTTACCGGAATATTGATAGTGTGGTGAAGGGGTTTATTGGGTTTGGGGGTTTTGGTTTGAGTTCTTTTGTTTTGCATTTGCTTTTGCTGCAAAGTCATACACAAACTCCTTGTCAAAGGTATAATCTTTAGAGGTTTCCTAAGATAGAAAGGAAAAAGGAGAAATGGGTAATGGGACTTCTCGTGTTGCTGGTTGCTTTGTGCCATTTAATGGAAAAAATGGGGTTGATTTAGATCTAGAGCCTTTGGATGAGGGTTTAGGCCATTCGTTTTGTTATGTTAGGCCGTCGATGTTTGACTCTCCTGCCATTACTCCATCAAACTCTGAGAGGTTTACTGTTGATTCGAGTACTCTTGATTCGGAGACTTTGAGTGGATCGTTTAGAAATGATACCATTGAGGAACCTTTGGGACTACAAAGAATGAATAAGAGTTTTCCCGAAACAACGTTTAGGACAATCTCCGGTGCTTCTGTAAGCGCGAATGTTTCGACGGCTAGAACTGGTAATCAAAGTGCAATGTTTGCTATTGATGTCCAAGAGCCTGCTGCATCATTTGAGAGTACCTCATCATTTGCTGCGATCCCTTTGCAGCCGGTTCCTCGCGGTTCCGGTCCTGTCAATGGGTTTATGTCTGGACCCCTCGAGAGAGGGTTTGCTTCAGGGCCTCTAGATAAGGTAGGTGGTTTTATGTCTGGACCGATTGAGAAGGGTGTGATGTCTGGACCCCTTGATGCTACTGATAAATCCAATTTCTCCGCTCCACTTGCACGTGGTCGTAGAAGACCCCGTTTCCAGCGTTTTATGAGTAGTGTTAGCGGGCCAATGAAAAGGACCTTTTCGAAGCATTCAATGAGGTCTGGTTGGATGCAAAGGTTTTTCTTGCACCCAGTGTCTCAAATGGCATGGCATGCTAAGGAGCCAAAGTTCCGTTCAGAATCCTCTCGGAACTGTTTTGAAGGGGGGCCATCTGAAGGAGAGTATGGGAGCAGTCGCAACTTGCAATGGGCTCATGGAAAGGCTGGTGAAGATAGGGTTCATGTTGTGCTTTCTGAAGAGCAAGGATGGTTGTTTATCGGGATATATGATGGTTTTAGTGGTCCTGATGCTCCAGATTTTCTGATGAGACATCTTTATAAAGCCATAGACAAAGAACTTGAAGGACTCCTTTGGGATTATGCTGAATCTGGAATTGATCCTTCAAAACCCGAAATATCAAAGAGTAGAAATCCTGATACTGGTTTACAGTGCAGCAACAAAGATCAGACAATTTCTTGTTCAGATCAAGAAGTATCATCTAGCATAGGAAAACCACTTAATGGAGAAAATAACGAGGGTCAATCTTCTAATATTGAAATAATTGAGGAAAATGATGATGTGAGAGGCAGCGATGAAAGGAATGTATGTAATTGTAGAAAGTCCAGTTTAGGGGTTGAATCTGAGTCTGTTCCGCTTGCAAACTTAGCTGGTCGAGGCAGGAAAAGCATGCGGCTATATGAACTACTTCAGATGGAACCATGGGACGGTCAAGGTTCTCTGTCAATCTCACAAATGGATAGACAAGGAAAGGGTTCTTGTGATTGCTGTCACCAGCTTTCAGATAATGTAGAACGCATTAATTCATCAAATTACAAAGACGATAGTTGTAACATACAATATGAAGATCCTACTACTTCAGGTGAGGATAATGGTGTTGGGCTAGATTTTGATAATCAAAGTTCAGCAACTGTTGCTTCCATTTCAGGCCAAAGACAGAGTACAAGAAAGTCTTTGATTGGTTCAAAGATAAGAAAGATATACCAGAAGCAGAAGTCATTACGGAAGAAGCTTTTTCCTTGGAGTCATGATTGGCACAGAGATGAGATTTGTGTGGATGAGAGAATAGTTGAATCTTCAGGACTTATTAGGAGGTGCAAGTCTGGAGTTGTGGATCATGATGCTGTGTTGAGAGCAATGGCTCGAGCGCTAGAAAGTACTGAAGAGGCTTATATGGAAATGGTGGAAAAGGCTCTTGACATAAACCCGGAGCTTGCTTTGATGGGATCATGTGTCCTAGTGATGTTAATGAAGGATCAGGATGTATATGTCATGAACCTTGGGGACAGCCGTGTGATCTTGGCACAAGAAAGACCAAATGATCGCCACCCCAATCCAGCTCTTTTAAAGGATGATTTAAAGCATAGAAATAGATCAAGAGAGTCACTAGTGCGTATGGAGCTGGACAGAATATCTGAGGAGTCTCCTATGCATAACCAACATGGGCCGGTTAGCATGATAAATAAGAACAAAGACATCTCTATCTGCCGATTGAAGATGAAGGCGGTTCAGCTTTCCTCTGACCACAGCACAAGTATTGAAGAGGTTTGCTACTGTTTACTGACAAGCTCAAGATTAGTTTATAGATATTTAATTCATTATATTTTTGGACTTTGAATGATATTCATCATCTATATGTCTTTGTAAATTGTGAAGATCTTTTCATAACAAACATGTAGGGAAAATATAGTTGGATGGGGCGTTTGAATCTAGAATGATCGAAGTGTAACAGATTTTTTTATGCATTTGTATATGTTCATAGATTGTACACAATTGATAAAGCCAAATCTGCATTATAATATTGGATCACTTCAATGCCTTTGTTTTTCTGCCACTCGTTTGATAATTTGATTTTAACTTGATGTATTTAATGTTAAAGAGGATGCTAGTTGGGCACTGTAAGTTGTTAAGCTGAAAAAGTGGTTGGCCTTTTACGCACATGGTGGATGTATCTTCGGACCTTTAGGGAACTTGTTATGATTGTATTGCCAAGTGGCCTACATCCATGACTGTAGTCGATTTGAATAACTAAGATAAACAGTCAATTGATTATTTGCCCCGGATATGGCTTCAAATCTTAGATTAATTTTTATAGTTTTTAAACAATAAGTGAATTCAGATGTTATTTAGGGAATAATTACCTGTTCATGACTGTTTATGGCAGGAGATCTTAAGAATAAAGGCAGAGCATCCTGACGATGACAAAGCCATTTCAAACGATAGGGTGAAAGGGCAATTGAAAGTCACTAGAGCTTTTGGTGCCGGTTTCTTGAAGAAGGTTGGTTGCGCTAGCATCTGTAACTTTCAAATTTTCTTGCTATCTCTCATTTGAGATTCGAATATCTGTTAGAACAGAAAAAACAATGGAAACTATGATGCTTATGAGGAAAATAATTACAACCGGACAGAATTTCTTCGACATTTTTTTTATTCTTGCTTTCATCTTGAGTTTTATTGGGAAAATAACCTGTTGTACCTCCTAGTAGTTTCCTTTTATAGAGCATTTGGGGACCAATTTTACAGTGAGTCAAACGTGGGTCAAGCTTGGGAGTGCCTTTGTTTTTCTTCGGGTTTGCTGGCGGCCATGTTTTCAAAGGCCTGTCTGATTTATTTGATGTTGAAATAATTTGGTTCCTTGTTCATTTCACTTACCGGTGCAGCCAGCTTGTAATGAAGCTTTACTGGAGATGTTTCAAATTGATTATGTGGGAAATGCTCCTTATCTTAGCTGCATCCCCTCCGTTGTTCACCATCGACTCTCCTCAAGTGACCGATTCTTGGTGCTATCATCCGATGGGCTTTACCAGTATTTCAGCAATGAAGAGGCTGTTGCCCATGTCACATGGTTCATGGAAAATGTTCCTGAAGGTGATCCTGCACAGTACCTCGTTGCAGAGCTTCTATTTCGTGCCGCCAAAAAGAATGGTAGGATTATCGAATATGCTGTCCTTTTATCATATCTTATGTAGTTACGGTTCCAGTCTTGTGGATAGATGTAGCTGCATAATCAATGGCAGTTTCTCATGAAACAAACTGCGAAAATGCAACCTGTGAAAACCATGACTCGATTTGAAGTGTTGTTTTGTACATTTTAGTGATGGGATTTTATTGATTTGCAGGAATGAATTTTCACGAATTGCTCGACATACCTCATGGAGATCGGCGTAAATATCACGATGATGTTTCGGTTATGGTTGTTTCATTGGAGGGAAGAATTTGGAGGTATTCTGGATGAATTTTTTTCTTCTTCTTTTGTTCCTTTTTTTTTGTCACAGTTTCATATTGCCTCAACAATATAATCTTTTTCAAGGAAGGGGTAAAATCATTTATGCATTTCAGAAATGAATGAGCATCTCGCTCTCACCATTTCCCTCCTGCTTTAAAGGAAGTCTCTCATTCCAATGCTTACACACACATATATAGAGAGAGAAAGAGATAGTATCCAGTTATACAGTGTAAAACTCTCTAAGTTTTACAAGTTTTTTGAATCGTTAGACGGGTGAAATGGATGAATGAAATTAACAGTAGAATATGTGAAGATTATCACTTGGAAAAAAAATATAAGGAGTTAATCTTAGCCATTCATTTCTCCCATTCAACAATCTAAAAAACGTCTCTCATATATATATAGAGAGAGAAAGAGTTAGAATGAACTTACACAATGTAAAACTTTTAAGTTTTACACGTTTTTTGGATCGTTAGATGGGGAATAGACGGCTTAGATTAACTATTTACTCTTTTTTTTCAAGTGATAATCTTCACATATTTACTGTTAATCTCATCCATTCGTTTTACTCATCCAACGGTCCAAAAAATGTGTAAAACTTAAAGAGTTTTACACTGTGTAAACGGATCCTATCTCATATATAAGTAGATGGACCAAATTATGCAAAAGTTAAAGTAGACTGATAAATCTCAAATTCCAACATAGTTAGGGGACTAAACCCATAGTATGACCGCATTTCATTTTCCGGTAGCCATGCGGCTTTTATGGTTCAGTTGTTGGAAGAAAGGACACTTGATTTTTTTTGGTTTAACCTCTAATATCTAATTTGTTGATTGACTAATTCGGATTAAATACTGTAAAGACCCATTATGGAGACAATACTTTTGATCTAATTTGTTGTATTCATAACGTTAGAACTCGAATTTTTGACCTTACATAAAAGATTTAGTGTCTCATTCGACATATCTGGATCTGAAGTTTTTTTTTTTTGAGAAAGAGAAAGCATACATTACTTCACTTTGCATTAAAGCCAAGAAGATGCAGCTAATTACTTTACCTAAAGCATTTCAATAACCACAACTATAAAGAAACTTTGCATGAACAAACCGTCAATTATGTTTTAAAATGTAAGCTACTACAACTACAAGATGGGACCAAACCAATTCAACAACGGTTGGTAAACCAACTCATTTCAGTTTGTTTATTAATTTATAAATATAAAACAAATCTTGTTTAAAGCTTAACTAAACCTTAATGTAATGTATGCTTGTTGTTAAAGGAGTATGTTGGAGAATAAATAACAAAGTTTGAGGTAATAAATGAAATTCCGGAGCTACATATAACCTTGGGTGGACTCGTGCTCGCTTTGTACTTTTCAAAGTTCATAAATTTGGCTTCAATTTTTATGAATTAATCTTTAAAAATTTAATTTATGCTTATTCTGAAATTTTAAAAATTTTATGATTTGTGCTCACCTTAAAAAATATTTTTAATTTGTGTATGCCCTCAAAAAAGTATTCTAGTTTGGTGATACGTCCCATTTCAACCCCATGGCTCAAATGTTTTAATTTTCACATTGAAAACACAAGAAAAATATTGAGACTGATATAGAAGGCTCAAATGTATTAAATGTTTTGAGGAAAAGAAACAATAAATAGTTTAGAGGAGAAGTAAAAATAATTGCTTAAATTATAGGTGTTGCTTTATAAAAATTATTGTTTACTGCTTAATTTTTAATATACTAAATCACATATTATAAAAAAGTAATCAATACATTGTATAAACAAAAATTAAATGCAAACAATAGGAATTCTTTTGATATATTTGTTATGTAAAAAAATTACACAAATCTAAATGTTTACTCTTTAAATGTTAGAATTTGAATATCTAACCCTTAAATTAAAACCTTAGCTTATAATCTTAAATTATAAACTCTTGAATCATAGACACTAAATTGCATCCCTAATCGTTTTTGTAATCCGAAAACTACAAATATATGTGTTGAATAATCTTCCTACAATTAATATATTCATATAACTACAATCACAATCAATCATCGGTAATAATATTATTTTCAGAATCAATCAAAATTACAAATATATATTTTTGGCTTAAGGGTGTAAGAAGCCCTTGAACTTTTGAAAAATAATCAATTAAGCCCTTAAACTTTTTTGCACCCAATTAAGCCCTTGAACAAAGAAATTTAATCAATTAAGCCATTGAACCAAGAAATTTAATCAATTAAGCCCTTTGACCAATTTTGACCATTAAATCTTGACCTTTTTTTTCTTCAGATATTACCGGCACATAATACACTACAGTTCCATCATGTTGCATTTACAAAAGAAATCAAAAAGTATTTTTTTTATAAATTTTATAAGTTTTTTAGAATTTTTAGAACCTTTAAATAATTTTTTAAATAAAATAAAAAATTCTGAAAACTATCAAGTGGAAACATTGTGACATAGTGCACTGCAACAATGGATCGAACAAAACTATTAAGACTTACTGGTCAAAGTTGGTCAAATGGCTTAATTGATTCAATTTATTGGTTTAAGGGCTTAATTAATTAAATTTTGTGGTTCAAGGGCTTAATTGGGTGTAAAAAAAGTTTAGGGGCTTTATTGATTTTTTTTCAAAAGCTCAAGGGCTTCTTACACCCTTAAGCCTATATTTTTTATTTAGAGAAAGGCATGAAACGGGCTTAAGCTGCCATTAGTCTTGGAGTAGACTTACGCTCAGCATTTGACCAAGAAAAAAAAGAGAGCCTTATTCTTATCATCATCTGGCAATATATGTGCCAGTTGGGGGTGGTGGATGATTAATTAATGCACTTATAGAATAAAAAAACAATATTTGGAATTCCATATTCACTCTTTAAATTATTAATATATTTTTTAATTATTAATATCGGATTTACTGGCTGACTAATCTAGATCAGATTATATATAGAAGTTCAATATAAAGATGATTTTTTGTTTACAATATCAGAATTTAAATCCCTAACCTTACCTAAAGAATTTAACATATCATCTCGCTAAATCAACTGATTGTTTATCTCGCTAAATCAAGTAGTTTTTTGTGAATCATCGTTACATTAAATTCCAATATTTAACTAAGGTTTCTTCTTGGTTACATATTCCCCCCTTTGAAAAGTCCAAATCGCTAATAAATGCTTAACTAGGGTCAAAATTGGTTGCTGAATTCATTATTTAAAATTATACTATTAGTACCTATACGATTCATAAGTTGTGAATTTAGTTCTATACTCCAATTAGATGATTTTTTGTCCTAAACTTTTCTAATTTAAAATTTCACTCTTAAACAATATTTATTAAATCTATTAAATCAAAATTTACTATTAGTTCATGTGTAGTTATAGGTTTAGTTTTTATCTTCTCCAAAAAAAATAGTTTAATCATCGTATCTAACTCATTGTCTAACTAATTCAGATCAAATACTACATAAGCCCATTATGGGGCAACCCTCCCAATCTAATTTTCTCCATTCACAATACCAAACTCAAACCCCTTACCTAAAGGATATAATGCTTTATCTTACTATACCAACTGGATGTTCATTCAATTTAATTATTTTTAATCCCTAATCCTATAATATTGTCCCTACACCATGAAAGTGAAGATTTAGACTTCTTTTCCTAAAAAAAGGATTGAGATTTCAAAATTTCAAAAGTATAGGGATTAAAAATAATCAAATAAGAGTATAAAGATTAAATCTACAACTTATACAGAATATAAGTACTAATGACATGGTTTTACCTTCTTTTTTTAAAAAAAACTTTACATCATGCCTATAATTTATTCCACTAGACCCATACCCATTTTCCTCATATATATATATAAAGTAAACAGATCAACTCCCTTTCTCATCCAACAATTAATCAAACAAATACTTTTATTTTCCTCTTAAATCTATAAATATACCTTTTTTTGCTTCTCTTCATTGTTAAATCTCCATGGCTGCCAAATTCTTTGCATATTTCGTCGTCGTCGTCGCCGCCCTCTCCACCGTCGCTAAATCTGATCCCGATCTTCTCCAGGATATCTGCGTAGCCGACGCATCTGCAGGTAACTAAATCAAAGTCAACAGCTTCGATCTTGAACAAATAATTCCATAATATGTATATATATATATATATATATATATATATATATATATATTTACTTGTAGGAGTCAAGGTGAACGGATTTGCTTGCAAGAACGATGCGGCGGTAACGGAAGCCGATTTTTTCTTCAGCGGTCTTGCAAAGCCTGCGTTCATTAACAATTCGGTGGGATCGGTGGTGACCGGAGCCAATGTTGTGCAGATCCCGGGACTGAACACTCTCGGAGTGTCGCTTTCTCGTATCGACTATCTGCCCGGTGGACTTAACCCGCCCCACACTCACCCGCGTGCCACTGAAATCGTCTTTGTCCTCGAAGGTGAATTGGATGTAGGGTTTATCACTACAGCCAACAAGTTGTACTCCAAATCTATTAAAAAGGGTGACGTTTTTGTGTTCCCCAAGGGTTTGGTTCATTTCCAGAAGAACAACGGTCACGAGCCGTCATCGGTCATTGCCGGATTCAATAGCCAGTTTCCCGGAACTCAGTCCATTGCGGCTACCTTGTTTGCTTCAACTCCGGCAGTGCCGGATAATGTGTTGACCAAGGCATTCCAAATTGGCACCAAGGAAGTTGACAAGATCAAGAGCAGGCTTGCACCTAAGAAGAGTTAAAACACAAGTGTTCTGTTTCTTTGGGATTGGGGAATGTAATTTAAAAGCGAAAAAAAAAACAAGTTAGTTTTGTTGTAAGGCAATGGCCATGTAATCATTTGAATTCAACAGGAGTATGTTTTGAAGTGTTCAACATTGTATTATTAATAATTACGGGTCATGTTTATGCTTTCACTCAAACCAAAAATGATGGGTTTTTTTTTTCTTCTCATTATTTAAATCATATCAAGTAGCTTACAATATAATATAAAATTATTATAAAATTAACCCTGTCATTTTCTCAAGTCCCAGAAGTTTTGTCATATTGATCAAATAAGTCAGGATTACCATTTCATTTCTTTGAATAAAATTAAGTTTCTTTAGCAGTATTCCTAGAAGATAGTTTTCAACTAAACTAAAAATTGGTCTAAATTGAACCCAAAGTCTTAGTAGAAAACATGGTTCCGAGTAGGGGTGTAAACGAGCCGAGTCAAGCTCGAGTACTGCTAAGCTCGGCTCGATTCGTTAAGATTTCAAGTCGAGTTTGAACTTGAGTAATTTTTAACGAGCCTGAGAAATCTGAGCTCGACTCGGCTCGTTTAGAACTCGAGTTCGAGCTTGATTCGAGCTCAATCGAGTCAAGTGTTGATCGATATTTGACCGCATTGAACTCGAGTAACTCTTCATATGTCACGTCTCATTTAAAATCCTATGAAGAAAAAAATTAGATACACAAGTTGTGTAAACTCAAACTTGTTAATTTTAGTGTTTATGGTGTTAGTTTAGGGTTTAGAGGTTTAGGTTGTTGAGTTTAGAATTTAGATTTTAAGGTTTAATACTTATGTTTAGGGTTTATATTTAGGGTTTTAAGTTTAAGAATTTATATTTTAAATTATAAAAGATAAAAAATTAGTATATTATATTTTCGAGTAGCTCGTGAGCTTTTCGAGTCGGGTATCAAGTAGCTCGGCTCGGCTCGTCAAGAACTCGAGCCGAGTTCGGGCTCGAGTCGAGCTTTAACCGAGTCAAGCTCGAGTAGCTCACGATCTGTCTCGTCTCATTTACAGCCCTAGCTTTGAGCAGCTTGTCTGCACGATGTGTCTTGTTAAAGGGTTAACATTAGTAAACAAATACTATTACGTAATCACACCGGAATGTAAAAAAATACTAAATAAAATAAAAAGGAAATGTGCTTTAACAACAAATTGAAAGGAGATTCTGCAACTGAAATTAGAAAACAAAGTAAACACCTAAAAAAAAGGAAAAATGCAAATTATGTTTTACTTGCTAGCAAAAATCATATTCATAAACAGTGATTAATAATGTATTTAAAGAAAACAGAAGTGGAACCATATAGCACAGATTGTTTTAATGGTTTACACCTATATTGCACATGCATGCCACATTCAAATCAATTCAATTGCTCACACATGGTTTCACGTTCTTCAATTAGAATGGTGTGGAAAATGATATTTTGTTGTTATTGTTTAATAATATATACATAACGAAATAAGTCATGGCTTGAAGGGAAGCTAATTGTCTACTTCACAGTGAAAAGAGCTGAATGCACATATAAACTACCCAGCAAACATTTTTTTGCATATTACTATTGTAATTCCATTAGCCAAACAGGTAACTGAGGATTCGAAATGTTTGAAGCCAATTTACATCACAGTTTTAGAATCAAAAGAGTTCAAATTACTTGAAACTAACTACTAACATTAACAAATCTCACTTCACTTAACCTCCATGGGAAGAAAAGGCGCGAGAATTTACCTTTCAAGATTCGAAAAGGGGATTCTGAAGTAAAAAACGAGCATTGTTCAACAGAGCACTTGCCTCTTCATTTGATGCATCTGTCAATCTCAGCTCCTTGATCTCTTCCTGCCATTTCTCCATTTGTTCTTTATGTATCCTTCAACAAACAAAAACTCGTTAAAACAAAATTTAAGAACAAAAAGAAGAAGAAAAGTAGTTTCTGCTACAGTTTTAGATTTCGAATTCATAAACAACAGCGGTAGAATCTTACGTGATTAGCCGCTCCTCAAAATCGTTACTCATTTCCCTGAACATCGACTTTCCATACTCTAACAGCTCAGAAACCTCCATGAAATTGCATAAAAACAATTAATTAAAATTATTATTAATAGCTAGCTGATTATGCGGAATTGAACAAAGAAACAGTGGTTAAATCATTGTTACCAGTTGAGTAAAGCGCTCAATCTTCTCATGAATATGAGAGATATTGAGTTCCATTTCTTCAGATCCAACGATGTTTGCCTCGGACTGTTCTTTCACTGTTATCTCCATACCAGTTCCATTGCTTACTTGATCTTCTTCTTTCTCCTCCACCTAATTTTTACAACACAATCGTATATCAATTTGACTGGAAAAAGAAAAGAAAAAAAGAGAAATCAAGGAAGATTTTACATTTGGTTTCATGCGTTTCTTAGAAGCTTCATTTGTTCCAATTTCCATCTTTTCCTTAACACTGAATCTCTATTCATGAAAACCAAAGAGAAAAGTAAACATTGATTGCAAAAATGTTCGTCGACGTATAAAAAATATAGAATAAATCGCGAAGGAAAATTCTTACCGCAGAGAAAGGGAGAGCGAATTCGAATTTGAGATTTGAGGAGACGCTTAACAGAGGAAACCTTGATTTTCAAATTTGGATTGAGGAATGCGCGCGATTTTTTTACTTTACTTCGTCTATATATTTATATGGTGGACCGGAATGAAATGGGCTCTTTAGGCCCAAAATTAGGTGAACGGCTTGTCTAGTTTTGATCCACGAGAACTTTTTTATATATAAAATTAAGTTTTCTTTTTTTAGTTTATATAAAAATTACTATTATTTATTCTACAAGGCTTTGTGTATATTCTTGAACCCAACGAATGGATCCAGTGGATTATTTGAAATCAATTTTGAGAAAAAAAAATATATTTTTTAACTTGAGTTCGAGTATTTGTGTGTAATGTGTGTATTATCAAAGAGTTAAAAAAAATATGAACAGATATTACTATATAATCAGTGACGAAGCTAAATTGCCTTTCCCCACCCCGAAGAATTTTTTTTAACTTTGTCCTCTTAAAAAAATTCTTTACAAATTGATTTGTTTTTGAATTTGCCCCCTAGTTTCAAATATTAATATTTTGTCCCCCAACGCTAAATTCTGACTCCATCGCTGTATATAATCACATATTATATTTAAAAAAATTATATATATATTCTTTATTTTTCATAAAGGCGCGAATTATCTGAACTCAATTTCGAGATATAATTTTAATAAGAATTAAAATGATTTTTATTGTCATTATGTTTTGGATTTCAAGTTTAGGTGATTATATTTTATAAAAAAAAAGGTCATTATATTCACATTGATATCAAATCTGAATCAGATAAATATTGCTAGTTATATATAGTTTCTAGAAAGGTTTGTAAAAGGCTTTGATACCTTAATTAAATAAGGAAATTACATTATTAGCGCCCGTTAAGATTGATAGTTTATTTTAAGATTGGTACTTGTATTTTGAGATTTGATGCCTATTTAAACCGAGCGAACATTCCGTAAACCATCACTATATTAGCTAGCATTTGTGCTTTAATTCTGACAAAAATGAAGGGAAATCGTTGTTGGTTCCATTGTTTTGTCCTGTTAGTACTAACGTCGGCTACTTTTCGCCATGGAATCTGCCATTTCCAGGTCGAAACAAGCCACGGTAGCTTCGTACAAACAAGAGGAACCAACTTCGTCGTCGACGGAAAGCCGTTCTACGTGAACGGCTTCAATGCTTATTGGATGATGCTGTTGGCCGCCGATCCTTCTACCAGAAACAAGGTTACCGACACATTCCGAGAAGCCTCCAAGTACGGCATGAACATCGCGAGAGCTTGGGCTTTTAACGACGGTACTGATTACCGGCCTCTCCAGATTTCTCCCGGTTCTTACAACGAAGAAGTGTTCAAGGTAAACTGATACACAGTTTCTTGACATTATAGATATAGTGTGTATATTAAACTGTTACATTGATTTTACAGATTAGGCTAAACTGTTTTAGTTAACTGGAACGGTTGTTTCTTAACGGTTAAGTTACTATAACGGCTAACCGGTAGTCTAGGTTAAATTCAAGGTAAACTGGCACACAGTTTCTTGACATTATAAATATAGTGTGTATATTAAACTATAACCGTTGATCTATATAACTGATATAACTGTTACATTAATTTTACAGATTAGGCTAAACTATTTTAGTTAATTGGAACATTGTTTCTTAACGGTTAAGTTACTATAACGGACACCGTTTAACCTACCGTGTAGACCCATAATTATAAATAACATTGATTGTTATTCACCATATGGTTACATATTTTCCAGGCACTGGACTTTGTTGTAGCAGAGGCGAAGAAGTTCAGAATTCACTTGATTCTGGTTTTGGTGAATAACTACGAAGATTTCGGAGGAAAACCTAAGTACGTTCAATGGGCAAACCAAAATGGTCAGAACCTGCGCAATGAAGATGAGTTCTTTACAAACTCGCTTGTCAAAGAATTCTACAAGAATCATGTTAAGGTACTTTTTTCGAACAGATGGCGAAAATAGATATATTCGACAGGTTTGTCTTGTCACGTCCTAGGAATACAGATGCCATTGCCGAGTACCCGATATTCCTTTTCGGATAAGGAGGGAATTTGGAAGATGTTTGATTTTAAAATGTATGGTAGATAACGATGTTTGGTGGTTGCAGGCAGTGCTGACGAGGAAGAATACGATTTCCGGGGTGGCATATAAGGACGATCCTACTATTTTTGCTTGGGAACTCATGAACGAGCCTCGTTGCCCCACGGACCCCTCGGGAGCTCATCTCCAGGTTTCCGCTCGTTGTCTTTTTCTATGTCTCACCAAATTTATGGAATCTATTACATACTAGTTTCGGCTGTTACAAGTCGAATCTTGTCTCATGTGCATGTAACTCCATAGGGAATCAAATGAAAAAACTATAGGATAATCAAATGAAAGTGACCTTCCAATTGTCTTCTTTTGTTCTTTCTTGTTGTCTGTCTATAATCTGTTTAATTCCCCTCTAAAAAGCTTGTTGCTGGACATTTCCGACAGAATCTAATATATATTATATGCCACATTTATATGCTGCCAACTTCTTATTTTGTCATTAGGAATTTTTCCCTTGCTAATAATGGAATTTAGATGTTGCAGATATATATGGATAAATATTCTATACACAGTCGGTGAAAACTGAAAGTTTCCACAAGCGCCTTAGTTTTAGGGTATAGAGAGTTAGTTTAGGTGTAGGGGTTAGAATTCAGAGATAAATATTTTAATTTAAGGTTTAAGATTATAATTTAGGGTTTATAGGTTAAAATGTAAATCCTCACCATATTACCCTAAAAACTAAACTCTAACCTATAAACCCTAAATTATAACCCTAAACCTTAAATTGAAATAACTATGCCTAAATTCTAAACCCCTACACCTGAACTCCTAAACCCTATACCCTAAACAAACTCCCTAATTTTTATGGTAAGAGACTATGATCCAACTACTCGATACAACGATCTATTAGATCGTGTCCTTAGGCATCGTGATGCAATTATATCACATCTGAACTGTGTATGTATATTTCTAGGCTTTCACAGTTTTGGTTGGTATATTCATGATACTATGAGCGCTTTAGGGCGTCCGCAAGATATGTTTTCAGATACCGCTATACAATTATAACCCGTCTTTGCTATTAATCCTATGTATATATGTATATAGTTCCCACTTTCAGCTGAATTGTGTTTCGTTTTGGCTTACTAAATTTGCAGAACTGGATAAAAGAAATGGCTGCACATGTCAAGTCCATTGACAATAACCATTTACTGGAAATAGGACTTGAAGGATTTTATGGAGAATCAATGCCAGCAAAGAAACAGAACAATCCAAATAATAATCCAATGGGGACTGATTTCATTTCCAATAACCAAATCACCGAGATCGATTTCGCCACCATTCATATCTACCCCGAGCAATGGTAACATCCGTCGACCATGATCCGAACATGAACATCTTGATTTTCATTTTGAACTAATCTAATTACAGGTTACCGGCACCGATGAACTCGAGCGAGGAGGCGCAGCTTGCTTTCGTCGACAAATGGATCGAATCACATATTTTGGACTCGAATTCAGTGGTTAAGAAACCACTTGTGATAGGGGAGTTTGGCAGGGATTCTAGGTTGCCTGGTTACAGCATAGAGAAGAGAAACGAGTATTTCCAGCGGATTTACACTGTTATTTACAACAGTGCTAGCAGTGGGGGGTCTTGTGCCGGTGGGCTGTTTTGGCAACTCTTGACCCTGGGAATGGAAATTACCGCCGATGGCTATGAAGTTGTTCTGCAACAATGCCCTTCGATTGCTAGCGTCATTGCCGAGCAGTCTCGCAAGCTATCGGCTCTCACTTGAGTTACCGAAATCGTGGAACGATTGTCAAATTGTATGAACGTTGCCCATGTTATTATAAAACTTTCCCCATGTTACAAAATTTTTGTCTATTAAAGTTTAAAACCAAAAAGGTAATAAATCAAATCATAAGAGTTATTTTTTCGAACCCTGATCTTACTTAACGTCTCATCCCGCTAAACTAATTGGTTGGTGATAAATCATAAGAGTTGCTAATATCTTAGAATTGAGTGTGGAGAGACCAAAATAGAGTTGGAAAAGTTTCATTAAAAATTTGAAGTGGTCCTAACAACAAGTGAGTATATGAGATGAAGCTCTAGGTTTTTAAGGTAGGTTAGGAGTTCGAATCCTGACTAAGGATGGGCACGGGTCGGATTTTTAGCCCACTCGGACCCGACTCGAAAATAAACACCTTAAACTCGCACCCGACCCGACCCGAACACATTCTCTAAAAAACCTGACCCGACCCGAAAATAAATATATTAAATCTGACCCCGACCTGACCCGACCTATATAAAATAAATTAATTTTAGGGACATAATTGTTAAAAAAATAATTTTAAGAGATTTAATTGTAAAAAATTATAATTTAAAGGACTAAATTATAAATAAAAATTAAATTTTAAGGACTTAATTATAAAAATATATAGAGAGAGGAGTATTATTATAAATATCCCTAAAATTTAAGGAAAAATTACAATATTAGTCTCGGGTCGGGTCGAGTCAAATATTTCCACCATAAACCTGAACCCATCCCGAGTTTATCATTAACAAAAATTCGACCCGACCCAAACCCGATTTTTTCATTAAAAAAATCCAACCTGATCAGGTCGGATCGGAACCCGTCAAGTCCGAATAAAATACTCATCCCTAATCTTAATTTATTAATGGAAAAAATTAGATTAATAAAGTCATCCCCATATTGAGGCTATGCAAAACTCAATCTGCAGATATCAGTAGTTATACCAAAAAATGAACCGGGTGTTAACGACGATGCAATAGTTTAATGCTTAATTTGAACCGAAAACTAAAGTTCAGCGATTAAATTGAAATGTTTTAAAGTTTAGTAACAAAACCGGTATAAAAACAAAGTTTAGTGACTAACTGTATAGTTTAGCCTAGATTTAGGAGTTCGGCTTAAATCAAGTTAGTCAAGTTTTACAACAATTTCAAAGATATCCACAAAATGGACAGAGTTTGGCTTTGATTCTCAACATAAATTTTGTAAATGCGCGGTGTACCGCTCATTGATCTTCATTGCCTTGACCTTGCTCATTAACTTGGTTTTCGCCGCCTACGCCATCTTCGCGACCATCTTCTGGACCTCCATCATTAACCCACGGTAGCAGCGACTCTAACAAGACGGCCAATGTATTGCGAATAGCGGCAGCACGTAGTTCTGCTACACGACGGGCAGGAGGATTGCCGACCTGGCCCCTGATATGAGCACCGTGTCTCATGCCAACCATAAAGTTTTGCAGATTACCCGGGGGAAGAGTTTGCACTGTGTCGGAGAAGTCCTGGACCGATAAATGGCCATACCTGACACGGTTCAACATATTTACGTAATATATTCAGCCTCAACACAGATTTAGCACACCCTTGAGAATGTAACAAAAAAATTCAAGCATATACTTACTCATTTTTGTCAGATGGGAATGCTTCTTTTCTCACACCGGCCCAATCTTTTGCATCGTTTTCACAATGCTCCAGCGTTTGAATTACGAGGGAGGCACCGTTTCGAAGTAACTTTTGCAGATCAGGAAGCCTCCATAGGAGATAATTTCTTTCGACGTAAATATTAATCAGGTGATCCACGGATGGGATCCCTATTTCATCTGAATTGAAAAAGGGATTTTCGAGTATATTTGTCCATGCCTGATCTTTTAAAGGGGCCTTGGCTACTAGTTTCTTAAGGACAGTAGGATGGAGCATCAAAGCCTGACTCATAAGATCAGCTGGAGAAGCCTTTGCGGTGTCCACACAAGTATTATCGGAGGATTCCTCTTGCTCAAGATAAAGCCGGCAAACAGCAAGGGAGTACGAAAAATTCGGCAACAGCCATAAAGGGGTATCGGTTTCGTAGTCTTCAGAGAACCGCTCCAACCATGCATACTCCCCTGCCCTCACCGCAAAGTAGTCAAGGCAGAACATAGCTCCCATTGGGTCATCTGAATCAAGTGCAAGCAACAATTTACAAACTTCTAGAGCAGTTCGATGACAGCCTCGTCTATCCATGTTTTTCATGTGAGTGAAAAGTGCTTTGAATAACGGCTTGTTCGAGTCGTGACTGAACTTCAATTGGCAATTGCCCTGCAAGGGAGTGAACATAGGATGCCACGCACATTCCAAGGCATACAAACACTTTGCAATAGTATCTGCAGACATCTGATGCTCACCCAAAAGCCTAAAATAATCTGCCATGGTTAGAAGTGAACCTATATGATAAGGATGAAACATCAGAATACTTCCTACACCATTCAGGTCATGAATTAATTGAGCAGCTTCAAACGCTCCCTGAGCTCGATCATAGGACGACGAGCGTGTATATCTACAAAACATGAAGAAAACAGTTGAGACACGGTACAAGCAATAAAAACCGAAAAGGCGTGCAATTGATAATCACTCTTAGCTAAATACAAAGGGAAATTATACACTCTTCTAAAGGTTGCAAAAGCAAGAAAATTTTTCACTCGATCTCGGGATTCAGGAAAGCATGGGGAAAAAATGGATTCCTACTTCATATGTGAACAGTTATCTATCAATATTTATGAAGTTGGTAACATACACTCAAAGTAGATGAACAAAAATGAAAACGGGTGCACTCGGTAAGGTAATCAGCAATTAGGCAAGATATAGCAAAAACCAGACTTGGAAAGATTTTTACCTGAAGTAATGGTAACCATCCTTAGTTTCCAGAAATTCCATCGATAGTGATCCATCCCATCGAGACCAACTGTCAGACGGAGATATCAAAACAGTCTTCCTGATACTATAGTTTACCCGTCTTCCACCACGAACCTGTCTGGAGCTGCTGCTTTGATTGCTGATATTATGGTTTCCCCGTCTTCCACCACGAACCCGTCTGGAGCTGCTGCTTTGATTGCTGATATTATGGTTTACCCGTCTTCCACCACGAACCTGTCTGGAGCTGCTGCTTTGATTGCTTTTCTCGAAAGACTTAACCACCTTAGAACCAAATATTCTCCGCAGCTCATTTTCAATATTCAAATGCTTTGGATCCACAAGTAATATAGACGGTTTAGCCTGCTTAGCATTTTCTGATACGGGTCTAGAAGATTTGAAATCCAAAGACAAGGCATCTAAATTCACATCCAAAGGTGTTTCATTTTTATCTGTACTCGAAGAACTCTCTTTGCCTTTCTTTTTCTTATTCTTATTCTTCTTTGATTTGTTATTCAATCCGGAAGCCGAATTGGCCTTGTTCTTCAACGAAGGAGGCTCTTGCTTTTTCGTCAAGGTTTCATCAGCAACTTCCGGTTCAGACTCCTGCAGCCGAAACAAATCATAAGCATTCGAATTCGAATTCGAAAGTCATCCAATGCCAATATTACACTCATAAAGGACATAACTTGATCAATACAATGGAACCAACACATAATAAATCAGGATTTTCAACTAAAATTTTAGAAAAACAATAACCCCTTTTTTCTAACATTTTAAACAACATTAAAACAAAACAAAAAAAGCTTGGACCTTGACATATTCCAGGGTAACCTTACACTAATTACACAGATAATAATGAAACGCATAATTCTGTCTAAAAAAGATGAATTATTTAATCGTAATAAACAACCACACTTCTTAAAGTGTGGGTTTAGGAACTAAACCTGGTCGGAGTTGTCTTCATCGGTGTCGTCACCTTCGATGAGGAGGTCGAAAGGGTTCTTTGAATAACCAGCTCCGGCAGTAGGCGACTCCGATCCGTCGTCGTTTAGAAGCTCCTGGTCGTCTTCCTCAATTAAGTGTTGTTTATTTTTTTCTAGTTCTTTCAAGACTTTCTTCAGCAACCTAGCCGACATCGCTTCTCTTGTTTTGGATTTTCCGGCACGGCGGCCAAAATGCAGAGGTTTTGGGTTTTCGAATTCACTTCACCGTCCTCCGTAATTCGAGACCAAAGTGAGGTGACGGTTGTAAATGGCAATCTAAAGAGCTGACGCGTTACACTATATAGCTGCCTGTAATTTTAGATTGGGCTTTTCGAACTCTACACTGAGCCCGACAAATTGGGATTTTCGAATTTTTTTATATAAATTTTGATATTGAACGTATAAAAATATTTAATTTAAATTTAAATAATAATTTGGAGAATCTGACTCGGCCTTCCCATGCAGGTTGGTTTAACAAGATGGTTGAAGCCACCGATGGGCTGGATTAAAGTGAACGTTGATGGGGCTCGAAATCTTTCATCTGGTGTGTTGGTCGTGATGGTAATATGAAGTGGTGTTTTCATTTTTCGAAAAAGATTGAAATTTGTTCTACTTTTGACGTTGAATTATGGGATGTCTATAAAGGTTTTGCGATGGCTTGATCGCTAGGTTATACTCGCGTTATTATTAAGACGGACAATAAGGACGTGCATGGTGGTTTGATTCTGAAAAATTTGTTTCGAATTTCATCTTTCATTTGGGTAAATCTTGCTGAGATTCTTAATAGGGATTGGGAGGTGTGTTTTAATTGGGTGTGTCGTGAATCTAACTCGGTAGCAGATAAGGTTGTTAAAATGGTTAAGGATCTCCCAGTACAGTATCATAAATTTTTAGATCCTCATCCCGCTATTATAGATGCTTTTAATGTGGATTGTATGGTTTGGTCTTGATGGTGTTTTATGTTTTCTTTTTATGGTTAGGTGAGTTATTAGGTCGTGGAGTTGTATTTATGATTGAGAGACGGTTTTCGTTTGTAACGATTATCATGGGCACTTATAAAAATATTTAATTTAAATTCAAACAATAATTTGGAGAATCTGACTCAGCCTTCCCACAACATGCAGGTTGGTTAAACTAGATGGTTGAAGCCACCGATGGGCTGGATTAAAGTTAACGTTGATGGAGCTCGAAACCTTTCATCTGGTTTAGCTTTTTGTGGCGGTGTTAATCGTGGTAGTAATATGAAGTGGTGTTTCGGTTTTTCGAAATCTTTTTGTTCTACTTTCGACGTTGAATTATGGGCTGTCTATGAAGGTCTTGCGACGGTTGGGTCGCTAGGTTATACTCGCATTATTATTGAGACGGACAATAAGGACGTGCATGGTGGTTTGGCTCTGAAAAATCCGCTTTGAATTTCTTCTTCCATTCGGGTACATCTTGCTGAGATTCTTGATAGGGATTGGGAGGTGTGTTTTAATTGGGCGTGTTGTGAATCTAACTCGGTAGCTGATAAGCTTGCTAAAATGGCTAAGAATCTCCCAATAGAGTATCATAGATTTCTAGATCCTCCTCCCGCTATTGTAGATGTGTTTAATGCGGATTGTATGGTTAGGTCTTGATGGTGTTTTATGTTTTCTTTTTATGGTTTGGTGACTTGCTAAGTCCGTGGAGTTGTGTTTTTAGTTGAGAGTTGGTTTTCGTTTGTAACGATTACCATGAGCATTTTTTCCTTATTTCGGTAGAATTTTTTTTTAACGAGGCGCATGGTAATCCTCATCTTTATTCAAAAAAAATGTTTTTTAAAAGGTATTTTTGTGTCAAAAGCAATACATATAATGTCGCTGTTTTTAAGGAAAACATTGTTTTCAGGTTAGTTTAAAAATTATTTTTAAAGACTGAATTTTCTAACATATATCTCCTTTTAAAAGTGTTTTTACGACAAAATTATTCACTTGTTTATATGATCAACTCTTGTATATTTTCGAAAAGAACACTTCATCTGGTTTAGCTTTATGTGGCGGTGTTGGTCGTGGTGATAATATAAAGTGGTGTTCTAATTTTTCGAAAAAAATTGAAATTTGTTCTACTTTCGACGTTGAATTATGAGCTATCTATGAAGGTCTTGCGACGACTTGGTTGCTAGGTTATACTCGAGTTATTATTGAGACGGACAATAAGGATGTCCATGGTAATTTAGCTCTGAAAAATTCGCTTCGAATTCCATCTTCTATTCGGGTAGATATTGCTGAGATTCTTGATAGGGATTGGGAGGTGTGTTTTAATTGGGTGCGTCGTGAATCTAACTCGGTAGCTGATAAGCTTTCTAAAATGGTTAATGATCTTGATGGTTGGGTCTTGATGGTGTTTTATGTTTTCTTTTTATGGTTAGGTGACTTGTTAAGTCCGTGTAGTTGTGTTTTTGGTTGACAGTTAGTTTTCGTTTGTAACAATTACCATGAGCATTCTTTTTCCTCCTTTCGGTAGAATTTTTTTAACGAGGCGCATGGTAATCTTAATTTTTATTCAAAAAAATATTTTTTAAAAGAATTTTTGTGTCAAAAGCAATATATATCATGTAGTTGTTTTTAAGGTTAAAAGTGTTTTTCTGCTTAGTTTAAAAGGTGTTTTCAAAGACTGAATTTTCTAACATATATCTTGTAGAACTAAACATCTCAACATATCTTCTTTTAAAAGTGTTTTTACGATAAAATTATTCACTTGTTCATATGATCAATACTCGTATATTTTCGAAAAGAACACTTCATCTACTTAAAATTATTTTTTGATGACAAAAACTTAAATCTTTGATGGGCTGGATTAAAGTGAACGTTGATGAGGCTCGAAACCTTTCATCTGGTTTAGCTTTTCTGTGGCGGTGTTGGTCGTGATGGCAATATAAAGTGGTGTTTCGGTTTCTCAAAAAAGATTGAAATTTGTTATACTTTCGACGTTGAATTATGGGCTATCTATGAAGGTCTTGTGACGGCTTGGTCGCTAGGTTATACTCGTGTTATTATTGAGACAGACAATAAGGATGTGCATGGTGGTTTGGCTCTGAAAAATCTACTTCGAATCCCATCTTTCATTCGAGTACATCTTGATGAGATTCTTGATAGGGATTGAAAGGTGTGTTTTAATTGGGTGCGTCGTGAATCTAACTCAGTAACTGATAAGCTTGCTAAAATGGTTAAGGATCTCCCAATAGAGTATCATAGATTTCTAGATCTTCTTTTCGTTATTGTAGATGTGTTTAATGCAGATTGTATGGTTGGGTCTTGATGGTGTTTTATGTTTTCTTTTTATGGCTAGGTGACTTGTTAGGTACGTGCAGTTGTCTTTTTGGTTCACAGTTAGTTTTCGTTTGTAACAATTACCAAGAGCATTCTTTTTCCTTCTTTTAATAGAATTTTGGGTAAACTACATAAATGACCACCATAGTATAGGTAAAGTCGCGATTTGACCACCTTACTATTTTTTTAAGCAATTAAACCACCAAACTATTTAATTGGTTGCAATGTGACCACCAGCCGTTAGAAACTAACGGAAGGAGTGACGTGGCTGTTAATAAAATTGGTATAATTACATATTTGATCCTTTCTATTTGTACATTTTATCAATTTAGTCCTAATTTTAATAAATAAAATAATTTAATTATTTAATTAGACATCGACACGTGTCGGCGCCTTATTGGAGGACTTTATTTATATATTTTTTATTTAATAATTTTTATTTTACTCCTCCAATCAGGTGGTGACACGTGTCACCATATTGGAGGAGCAAAATAAATCAAGGAATACTTTGCGTTCAGTAAGACTCGAAACCAAGTTGGCTAGGTGGAAAATAAGCACGCCTACCACCAGGCCAATTTTATCCTTGTGATATTTTGTACAAAATCTAGTATATAACTTAGAAATTTGCTCATGCCAAGATTCTTAATATTTCCATGAATTTTTTTTGCAGATCATTTTCCTCTATATTCTTATTGATTTTGTTTCTTTATTAGGAGAGTTTTAGTTTGATTTTCTGGGTGTATGTAAACCATATTTATTCTGTTATGGAAACCATGATCTTCATAAGTGTGATATTGGTGTTGTAGGAATGGAGATTTGGAATAGATTTTTGAAAATGGGTATGGTTCAAGTTTTCTCGAAAACCTGTTCCTTTTCATTCCAGAGAACCCGACAAGGGGATTTGGAATCATTCTTTGTTCAGATAATATTCTTAAAATGGCTGCAGATGTTGGCATTTACTAATTGCTATTCTCGTTTGTAAAAATAAAATGACATGCTTTGCCCATATCTTTGAATGTGAAGAAGATGGTAAGAAAAGATTTGTCGATCTGGGTGTCATCACGACATGTCGAATCTTGCCATGGTTTGCCCATATCATGAAAGTGTTCCTGTTTGATGTTCTCGTGTCAAAGGCTACATGAATCCTTCCATGAAGTTCATTGATTAGGGAAGGAAGTTTATCTGCAGTATATGTGGTTTCTAATTATGCTTTGATTCATACCATTCTGTTGCATTTGAATTTCCTTGCTGTAAAAACATAAATGATTAGCTATGCTTACACTTTAGGAGCTAAACAGCAGACCAGGACTAAACAGTATTTGAGAGCTCCCTTTTTGAAGTTGTTCATCTACTTTTTATGATTAAAGTGTTATATACTAAATTTTGTATAAAATATCACAAGGATAGAATTGGCCTGGTGGTAGGCATGCTTATTTTCCACCTAGCCAACCCGGTTTCGAGTCTTACTGAAGGCAAAGTATTCCTTGATTTATTTTACTCCTCCAATCAGGTGGTGACACGTGATTAATTAAATAAGGCGCCGACACGTGTCGATGTTTAATTAAATAATTAAATTATTTTATTTATTAAAATTAGGACTAAATTGATAAAATGTACAAATAGAAAGGATCAAATATGTAATTATACCAATTTTATTAACAGCCACGTCACTCCTTCCGTTAGTTTCTAACGGCTGGTGGTCACATTGCAACCAATTAAATAGTTTGGTGGTTTAATTGCTTAAAAAAATAGTAAAGTGGTCAAATCGCGACTTTACCAATACTATGGTGGTCATTTATGTAGTTTACCCTAAAATTTTTTTTAACGAGACACATGGTAATCTTCATTTTTATTCAAAAAAAATAATTTTTAATTTTTTTTTTGTGTCAAAAGCAATATATATCATGTAGTTGTTTTTAAGGTTAAAAGTGTTTTTCTGTTTAGTTTAAAAAGTGTTTTTAAAGACTGAATTTTCTAACATATATATTCTTTTAAATGTGTTTTTACGACAAAATTATTTACTTATTTATATAATCAATTCTTGTATATTTTCTATAAAACATTTCATCTGCTTAAAATTATTTTTTTGATGACAAACACTTAAATCTTAAAATTGAAAATAAAACCTAAAAAAAAATCTATAAAGACATTTTTATGATGGTTTGAGTTGTGGTTAAGACATTTTTATAAGCATGCGGCGGTGGATTCCAATTTCCATGCGATTTGCATAATTAGACTCGCCATTATTGGTTGCATCCATCATTACATGCCCTTCGAGCACCCTAAATCATGTTCATTTATTTGTTTAATTATTGATATTAGATTTATTAACGAATTAATATAAATTGAATTTTGAAGATATTTAATATAGAGGTAATCCTCCCAATTTAATTATCTCCGTAAAGAATGACAAAAATTAAATTTTTAATCTTACTTAAAAGACTTAACATTTTATTATATTAGATCAAATAATTGTTGGTAAACTTTCTGTCTAATTTAATTTAATGTTTACGGAAAAACATGATAAGTCCTTTATCTATCTTAATTTAATGTTTATGGAGAAACGTAAAGGCCATGGAAAAAACTATGATAAACAAGTAGGGTAACTTTAGATTTAGGGTTTATACTTTAGAGATTTAAATTGTATGGTTTAGAATTTAAGTTTTATAGTTAGAGTTTAGCGCTATGGTTTAGGAATTTAGAATTTAAATCGCAAAGAAGAGTTGTGTAATATTTTTTATACAGTTTGTGTATCAAAATATAACCATAAAGTTGAGATCACTAATTAGGCTAGTGACTAAAGATGTTTATATTGACACGTTTTGTATGAATTCGAATCTTGGTATAGAAATATAATACATCCATATTTAATAAAAAATAACCCTAAAATTCAATGCTTTTAGATGAATAAAATATCATATATATATATATATATATATAATAAATATTCTATACACATGCGGTGGAAATTGAAAGTTTCCACAAGCGCCTTAGTTTTAGGGTATAGGGAGTTAGTTTAGGGTATACGTTTTAGGGGTTTAGGTGTAGGTGGTTAGAATTTAGGGATAGTTGTTTCAATTTAAGATATAAGGTTATAATTTAGAGTTTATAGGTTAAAACCTAAATCCTCACCATATTACCCTAAAAATTAAACTCTGACCTATAAACCCTAAACTTTAAATTGAAATAACTATCCCTAAATTCTAAACCCTTACACCTAAACCTTATACCCTAAACTAACTCCCTATACCCTAAAGGCTAAAACTAAAGCGTTTGAGAAAAATTTCAATTTCCACCGCCGGTGTATAGGATTGGGGATAGCCTAAACTTAATTAAAAAAACAAATAATGAAGCAAACCAATCCAAAAATGGCCCTTTAACAAAGAGCAGGCCGAGAATAATGATTACGAACCATCGGCTGATTGGCCATGGGAGCCCATGCGCCACCTTCGAACAATAAAACCTCATCATTTAGACTTAGCTCTTGATTTGTCCCGCGGAACTAAAAAGCAACAAACCACTCACTCCTGCTATAAATCTCGTACCTCGTTTTCTCCACTCCGACATAGAAACCCAGAATCAAAACATGTCTAGCAGCAACTTGAAGAATGCTGTCGTAGCATTTCTTGTTCCTCTCCCTTCAATTCTCTTCTATCTATATTTCCTTGACCATTTGCAGAGCAACAATGGCGCTTCCCTTTCTCCTATTTGGTCATGGTGCTTTCACCACCCTCTGCTCTTGGCTAATGTCTTGTTTTTCTTCAATGTCAATGTCCTTTTCTGGGTAATCGGCCACATCCAATGCAGCAATTGGGTCAGTGGGTTTTAATTAGTTTTTTTTCTTTCTTCGATTGTTTTAAAGTTTCCATTTTTATGTTGGGTTTTTGTTTTTGTTTTTGTTGGTTTCAGATGATTGATTTGTACTGGACGGTCATACCGGTGTTGCTAGTTTATTACTACGCAGCACACCCTTTGGCTCAATTTGATCGGCGGAGATCCAAGCTTGTGATTGTGTTGACCTGGGTTTGGAGTATTAGGCTGACCCATAACTATTTCCGGCGAGAAAATTGGCAATGGGGTGCTCGAGAAGACTGGAGGTTCACCGATATGCGGCGGCAGTATGGTAAACATTGGTGGTGGATGTCCTTCTTTGCTGTTTACTTTTCTCAACAGGTGAATGCTTCAAAGATCTTTGCTTTTTCAATTGGAATTAGGGATTTAAATTGCATTTGCGACCGTATTTTCGATCGCAATTGCATAGATAACTGATGTTATTGTAGATTTGTAGTCATTGTGTACTGCTATTTTTCGAATAACAGTTTCTGACTGTATACAGCGGTAGCTGACGGCTATTTGAATCCTTTATTGGGACTAGTGCTGTAAATGAGACGGGTCAGATCGCGAGCTACTTGAGCTCGACTGGGTCAAAGCTCGACTCGATTAGACTCGATTCGAGTTCTTGACGAGTCGAGCCGAGTTACTTGATACCCGACTCGAAAAGCTCACGAGCTACTCGAAAATATAATATACTAAAATTTTTTATTTTTTATAATTTAAAATCTAAATTCTTAAACTTAAAAGTATAAAACCTAAAATTTAAATCCTAAATTCTAAACCAAACAACCTAGACCTCTAAACCCTAAACCCTAAAATTAACAAGTTTGAGTTTACGCAACTTGTGTATCGAAGTTTTTTCGTAGGACTTTAAATGAGATGTGACAGATGAAGAGTTACTCGAGTCTAATGCAGTCAAAGATCGGTCAAAACTGGACTCGATTGGGCTCGAATCAAGCTCGAGCTCAACTCAAGTTTTAAACGAGCCGAGTCGAGCTCAAATTTCTCAGGCTCGTTAGAAATTACTTGAACTCGACTCGAAATCTTAATGAGCCGGGCCGAGCTTAGCACTACTCAAGCTCGACTCGTTTACACCCCTAATTGGACATTTACTCAATAAAATGGCTTAAAGCTTTGATTCGTTGTGTTTGATGCAATTTTTGCAAGAAGCAGATTTCATACTTATTTTACTATGAAATGGTTATTGAACTCTGCAGGTATTTTTGATTGGGATATGTCTTCCACTGTATGTGGTGCACTCAGTTGATAAGCCTTTGAACATCTGGGATTTTGTAGCTGCTTTACTTTGTTTGTGTGGCATTGTCATAGCATACTTTGCCGATACACAATTGCACGATTTCGTGACTCGAAATCGCGAGCTAAAAGAGCTTGGAAAGCCCATGGTCCCTAATCTCGACCTGGGCTTGTGGCGGTACTCGCGTCATCCGAACTATTTCGGTGAGCAATTGTGGTGGTGGGGGCTGGTTGTGTTTGCTTGGAGCCTCGGACAAGGATGGACCTTTGTTGGAGCTTTGATCAATAGTATGTGCTTAGCTTATGTTACGGTGCTCGTCGAGCAGCGGATGTTGAAGCAAGAGTACCGAGCGGAAGCGTACAGGTTGTATCGAAAGACAACCTCAGCATGTGTGCCTTGGTTCAAATCTTCTGCTGCTGCAGTGAAAGATAAGCATACTTGATCTGGTTTTTTCGTTTCACTACCAATTCTGAATGTTTTTTTTCCTTTTATGTTTATACTTTGTGCCCTGTCTCGCCATTGTCAATGCTTTGTGAGTTGTGATATTCTGCTGTCTATTTGAGAGAAAAATCTGAAATCATGTACATTCTTTGTTTATCTGCAATAGAATCTTTTCCTTTTCTAACCCTCCCGGCACTTACGGTTTTGTCCTAACTAATCTGGATCAGCCTGCGCCACATATTTGGTTTCAGCGAGTGAGTTTCTCATTGAATTCTTTTTACATACACAAAGTCTCGAACATAAAACTTACTTAAGTAATACTAAGCTGCTTACCACTTAAACAAATACGTTGTTAGACGGATTTTGACTTTCAAAGACGCCTCAAAATATTCAAGCTCACGGGCTCACAATCTCGTGAGTGGCTTGATCCTGCCCTGTGATAGGCTATGATTTTGCCTGGTTGGCACTTGCCAATGCCATCTTCCTTGGGCATATGTTGGCTCCAAACGACAAACAACATTGATGCAGATATTTAACTTTTTATACATAAAAATATTGGGGAAAAACTTTAAATATGCTCAATTTGGCTGTTCTGTTTTTCTTCTGAACAATAACAAAAAAAAAACTAAATTTTATTAGAGACGAAAAAGATTAAACACAAAACAACATTGTGTGTGCAAATAATTTTCGTTGAAAAACTTACCACTAAAATCAGGTATGCAACGTTGTTCGGTTCGATTAGTCATAAAAAATTACATAAGATTAAATTTATGGAGACAAAATATACCATAAATTGTGTAGAACGAATAGTACAGAGATGTCATTTTTTACCAAAGAAATATAAATAATAAAAACGAGTTATGATTTTTGACAAAATAATGTCTAACGTTACGTTTTGTTTCTGTTTTGGTACTCCACCGTTAAAAAATTAACAGAAAGCTGGCTAGGAGAGGAAAAATCACACGTGGCAGTATACTACGTGTGCTTTTTTCATGATTTTTGTTGACGTAGCATGCTGATTAGGAGAGAGAAAATGATGTGACAGCATGCCACATGTGATTTTCTCTCTCCTAGTCAGTTTTTTGTTAATTTTTTAACGGCAGGTACCAAAATAAAAACAAAACGTGACGTTAGGTATTATTTCTCAAGAAAAATAGGTAGAGTACTAAAATAGAAAATCGGGTAAAGGTGGGTAGTAAAAATATAGTTATCCCATACAGATAATACAAACGACTTATGATGGTCAACGTGGAAAGCAAAGGGCACCGCGTGACTCTGAATCTGTGATTCTCTTTCTTGTCCGTTTACTTCTTTCAACTCTCTCATTCCTTTAAAACCCAGAAAAGGATTGCTGTCTCGTTAATTATAAACGGAGAAAAAAAGAAGAAGGAAAAAAAACTACAATGGCGCGAGCTTCTTCTTCGATATTTGTTCACACAAAGAAGAGGAAACTTTGGGTTTCAATTCCATTTCAGGGCTTTGTTGTTGCTTTCGCCGCGCTTTGGTTTTGTTTTGTACCCATTAACGCCTCGGCCGCCCCCGTCAGCCAATATCCTCCGCAGAAGCCACCGCTTAAGCTGAGGTTCGGTCGGAACGGGGAGTTTACGATTCTACAAGTGGCCGACATGCACTATGCTGATGGTAAAACGACGCCGTGTGAGGATGTGTTGCCTAGTCAGGTTCAAGGTTGCTCCGACCTCAACACTACGGCTTTTATCCACCGCATGATTGAAGCTGAGAAACCCGATCTCATCGTTTTCACCGGTAAGCTTATGACCCTTTTTTATTTTCTTTACTAATTAGAATAAAGTGAAGCTATTTGTAGAAAAAATTGAACTTTATGAGATGAAAGTTTGAAAATTTAATCTTCTGCTAGTAATTGTGTAGTTAACGTGCACTGCAAGCTTACTTTCTTTTGCATTTAACAATCCACATTGGCCAAAACCCTGATTTTTCTTTATAACTGTGTTTATGGTGATGTATGAGTTCACCTTATGCAACTGTTTTGTATGTTAGGGGATAACATCTACGGATTCGATTCCAAGGATTCGGCTAAATCGATGGATGCGGTATTTGCCCCTGCGATTGCTGCTAGAATTCCGTGGGCTGCTGTTTTGGGGAACCATGACCAGGAAGGCACATTGTCGAGGGAAGGGGTCATGAAACACATAGTTGGGTTGAATCATACACTGTCTCAATTCAATCCTGCTGGTGTACATGCTATTGATGGGTTTGGTAACTACAATCTACAGGTTGGTGGAGCTGAAGGGTCGGGTTTTGTGAACAAATCTATTCTCAATCTCTACTTCCTTGACAGCGGAGATTACTCGACGGTTCCAGCTATCCCTGGCTATGGCTGGATTAAACCCTCTCAGCAGTTGTGGTTTCAACGCACTTCTGCAAAGCTTCGGGTATGAGCCAAGTTTGACTCTAATCGTACCGTATCTTTAATAAGCATGCTTGTCATTCGACTGATTGGATGCCATCTTTATGCCTAATGAATCATTGTATTTGTATTGCAGAGAGACTACATGAGCCCACCGATGGCTCAGAAATCATCTGCACCTGGGCTAGCCTATTTTCACATCCCACTGCCTGAAGTTGCAAGTTTTGACTCATCTAACTTCACAGGGGTGAAACAAGAAGGTGTCGGTTCTTCTTCTGTGAACTCGGGTTTCTTCACAACTTTGGTAGAAGCAGGGGATGTGAAGGCTGTCTTTACAGGTCACGATCACATCAACGATTTCTGTGGCCAATTGACCGGTATACAACTGTGTTATGGTGGTGGCTTTGGATACCATGCCTATGGGAAAGCTGGATGGTCCAGGAGAGCAAGGGTGGTGCTAGCATCTTTAGAGAAGACAGAGGGAGGAAGTTGGGGTGCCGTAAAATCAATCAAGACATGGAAGCGCCTCGATGATCAACATCTCACTGCTATCGATGGGGAGGTCCTCTGGAGCAAGCACTCTGCTGGTAGAGTCCCGTAACTTTAGTCACATTTGCACTACATATAAAGTTAGAAGCAATTTAAGAACATCTGCATAAAGTTTTTAAATCATTTACGACTATCCGGATCGTAGACATTAGCCACTAAACAGGACTGTGACCAAACTCGCTTGACCGTTGCCTGCCTCTTTTCCCTGTATGTTCAGAAGGAAAATGCTATTCATGTCCGTTTTCCCTAAAAAATAAGTTACAAATATTTGATAGATTGCATGGCAAATTAATCTCGATGGTTTTCCTCTAAGATGTCCGTCTTCTATATTATCCTAGAATTCGAACCATATAGGAGATTGTAAATGTTGTTTCAATTTATATCCGAATGAGCAGCTGTGTTGGTGAATCGACTGATATCCATGAATTTAGAATTGATCTTTTCTGTGCTTTTATGCTTTAGTTCCTTTCCTTCTCTTATCTCTCTTACGGATTACGTTCGATGTTCGTGCATGCCATAGCTTTGTTAACCCAATAATCATGCCATGCTTTAATTTTCTGCTTCAAACCTCAAACTATGTAAAGACATGGTTGTGGGGTTTGTCAAAATCTTTTACTTATTATAGAATTTGCTACGGAACTCATATCCAGTTTGGCGCTGCATCGCACAGGTACTCGTAGAAAGAAACATATTAACAACGGCGCTGCTTGACTTCAGCAACGGACTCCCGAAAAGTATTCTCACATTAATCTTACTATATATTTTTGATTTCGACCGGCTTTTGAGTTTCAACTACGATACAGCAAGGATTCAGTATGTGAAGAAGGTTTCCAGACTTGTAAGGCTTTGCAGTCAATGGTGCTATGCTGGTTTCTAATAATGCTGTGAATTGTTATTTGTTTTATACATATCTGAAACATTACTTTCAAAGTTCCATTTTTGTCTCCCTCTTTCTTAATTTTAATTTTTTGGGTAGAAAATAAAGGGAACTCTGCTAATGGCATGGTGTCCATTTTATAACAAAATCAAAAGTTTAATGTTCATTTCATAAATTTTGAAAGTTTAGTGACCAAAATGATAATTTCAGCATAGTTTAGTGGCCAGAATGATGATCTCAGCATAGTTTAGTGACCATTTGTGTAGTTTACCTTGTTAATATACATTAAGCAGTTAGGGGTGAGCGTTTGATCGAGTCGAGTCAAAAAATTTCGAGTTATTCGAGTTAACAAGTGATATTTTACAACTCAAACTTTATTTAAAATTTTTTCGATTCGAGTCGAGTTTAAGAAATTCGAGTCGAGTCTTCGAGTTCTTATAAAAATTTAACTGTAATTATTTATCATGTTATAATAGATTTGATTCCAATTTAAACTCATTTCTCTACTCATATAAGATATGTACATATATAGATTTGAAATTTTTTCGAGTTATTCGAGTTTATGAAATTTCGAGTCGAGTCAAGATGAGTCGAGTATTTTTGCCTCGAGCCGAGTCGAGTTTTGCTCACCCCTAATTAAACTAATAGAATTTTAACAATAAAGTGTAAGAAAATAATTAAAAAAAATGAAAAGTCATGTGGACAACTGGAAATTAGTTGAACCGATTTTTCTAGTTTCTTTGCCTCGTTAAAAAACTCGACCCTGACTCGCTTCAACCCAATTGATACCCAATTTGGGGATTAGGGTTGGGGATCGAAAATTAATTGCAGCCAGATGCCGTTCTTAACGGCAATTCCGTTAACCGTCCTTCTCCTCTTCTTTTGTTTCTCTGCACCGATCGCGCAATCTTCGCTAGATAATTCCGAATCTATCCGCTTACCTTCCGATGGATTTACCCATACCGGCGATAACGAAGGCGTCTGCGCACGATTCACCAAGCCGGCATCCTGCCCGGTCAAATGCTTCCGAACGGAGCCTGTTTGCGGCGTTGACGGCGTGACCTACTGGTGCGGTTGCGCCGACGCCTATTGTGCCGGTACACGCGTCGCGAAATTAGGATTTTGCGAGGTTGGTAGTGGAGGTAGCGCGTCGCTTCCCGGTCAAGCTCTGCTTCTGGTTCACATTGTTTGGCTCATCTTGCTCGGTTTTTCTGTATTGTGTGGTCTTGTCTAATTGTTTTTTTCACCGGATTTAATCTGTATTCCTTTTCTCTACTATTTGTAAATCAAATTCTTTGGATTTTATACCAATCTGATTCTTTTTTGTTCCAATTGTTTGGTTAATCTTCATCCATTGTAGAATTTAGATTGGTGTCCCGGTAAATGAAGCGAAGGTACAACGAACGATGGTGTGTTCATGTTCGTTCATTTAACTTTAACCGAACAAATAAACGAATACGAACATAAACAAACACAAAATTTCATGTTAGTGTTCGTTCATTAAGGAATGTGTCCGTGTTCGTTTGTTTAAATGATAAACGGACATAAATGAACACAAATGAACATATATAATATGTTAAATATTTAATATTTTGGATTAGTTCAATTAATTCAATTAATTAACCAATTTTAAATCAAATTAATCGATAATTGAAATTTGAAGAAAAAAAAAACTCTTAATCATTAACCGAAATCTAAAATTATCTAATAGATTAACCGATTTTGTTTTGGTTCGGTCGGTTAGTTCGGTTTAACCGAACAATGAACACTCCTAGACATATGTGAATAAACTTAAATGAACATAAACGAACAAATTGCCGAACGTTCACGAACATAAATGAACAAACAAGCTCTTTATTCATGTTCGTTCATTTAATTAAACAAACAAAAAATCTTGTTCATGTTCGTTCGTTTAATAAATAAACGAACTTCCCACCGAACGGTTCGCTGAACGTTCGGTTTATTTACAACCCTACTTTTAACTGTCCGATCCTTTGCAGAATAAGAAATAATGGTCCATCAGTTCCACAAGAATTAATGCTGTTTCAGAAGTAATGAAAACAACAGTTGATTGGATCCCTACAGTTTTCTTCCATCTGCCCCATTTGAACAATGCCATGCTGATAACTTCCAGGTCCCATTCTGGTCTCAAAATGCTGCAACTTTTGGACATGCAGAACTTCTCTCTCCATTATTTCTGCTCTTTCCATTCCATTTAATTCCCTCTTGCAGATTGGCATTTATTTTTATGTAACTTTAAGTAAAAGCAAAACATAGTTACTAACGTAAGTCGAGTCTTAGTTCGATTGGCATTTATTTTTATGTAACTTTTATTTAGTATAATTATATTGTCGTATACGATGAATATAATTAGCATGTATGCTTGAAATTTAGGCTCCGTCTGACACCGCTGCCAAATTGTTGGTTTGGGTTGAAAATCTGCTTTTAGAGAGAAGTTGAAATTTTTAACTTCACCAAACGCAGCTGTTGAAAGTAAATTCGACGAATAAACATGATAAAAAAGCACCAAAAGCACCCTTTTCAGTAAAACTTCTCCAAAAACTGAAGGAGAAGCTCTGCCGAACGGAGCCTTAAAAATGACATTAACTACAAAATAGACAACAACATGGTCCCTGCAAATTCTCATCCTACCGGCCATCACCTAAAAGACAGCTTGGTCATTACACACCTCTTGCAGCTGCTCTCTGCAACACCCTCCAATTATATATATAGAGGGTTAAGATTAACTTACACAGTGTAAAACTCTTTTAAGTTTTATACGTTTTCTGGATCATTAGATTTTATCCATTCGTTTCGCTCATCAAATGATCTAAAAAACGTGTAAAACTTAGAAAGTTTTACATTTTGTAACTGGATCATATCCCATATATATATATATATATATATGGTTTTTAATTATTCTACTTTTCATCAACTTTGTAGCATTGCACATGTGGCTGCTTTATAACCATCAATTAAGCTTAATTGCCTATCAAACCTTACCTATGTATTACTCTCTTTATAGGGTGTGGAAGATTTCAATTTTCAATGCTTTTTTTTTCTCTTTCAAAGTGTAGATCTTTTTTAACAATAATTCCACCCATTTAGTATTAAAGCTTTAATCCTTTCATATATAATTAATTAAAACCTTTCCAACATCTATGGCTTTAATCTTCATTTATTTGTGTGTAGTCCTAGCTATAGACTATATGTACTAGACCCTAACTTTTCCCATGTTACTAAAGCATCATTAAGTACATCTTTTAAATAAGAAAAGAGGTTCAAATATTAATATTGTGAATAGAACAAACTAGGTTGAAAGGGTTGTTCCTATAATAAATCTTTGTAATATCTAGTCTAATAAATCGACCAATAGTTCGAATACCAATGATTATAAAAAAAACATTGAAGAGATACATAGAGATTATATTATCATATTTAGAAAAGATATTTTTAAAAATTAAAACTTATGTTCTAGTCTTAATAAGTGTAGTGTTAGTGCAACATTATACTCAAGGATGGACCCAGAAGGGGGCTGGAGCGGGCAGTTCTTCCAAAATTTTATAAGTCCACCCTTAGAATTTTATAGGTATGCCCTTTTAACATAAAATCTTGTGCCTGTCCTGATTGCACTCTCAATAAGAGAATCTAAGTTTAAATCTTGAAAACGGTATTCTTGAAAGAGATAATCATAAATTTCGAATATAAATCGTAAAATGGACATTAATGATAAAAAATATTATTTTTTAGTAAAATTTATAAACATTCGCCATGATGCTATAGCCTATAATTCTACTTGTTCCAGTCGAGCATAGAGCCAAAGATTACCAACTTGTATTCTCTTGCTTGATGCAAGTAGCAACTACACACACATATATACATATACGTATCCTCCCCCTAAGAAAAAGAAGTTGAAAAAGAAGTGAAAATAATATCTGAAAGTCATTTTCTCGCACAAACAAACAAACCCTAAAATAAATAATATTTGGCAGAAATTTGTTCGCTATCTTTGAATATGATATGCATTTTACATCAGATTATTATAAACCTTTCTTAGATGCAGGCGTTCGGCCCCAGAATTGTACAGAATCATGAAATGAAGTCGATTATATGTATATGTATATGTATATGCATATGTATATGTATATGTATATGTATATGTATATGTATATGTATATGTATATGTATATGTATATGTATATGTATATGTATATGTATGTATATGTATATGTATATGTGTGTATTTATACACATCAAAGCAGAAATGCAATGTTCTTACACTGACAAGGTGATGAGTTCACTGCATTTTAAAGGATTTACCTCTACTATGTTGACTGTTGAGTCAATTTAGTATGTATACCAAGAATATCATATATCTTCAAATGCGGATGGAAATCGTCTTCCCCTAATTATGCTTTTATTGGTGCCTCCATTTTAAAATAGCAGGTTTAAGATTTAGGGTTTAGAGTTTAATGTTAGGGCTTAGGGTTAAGGTTAGAGTTAGGGTATAGGGAATTAGGGGTAGTGTGTATTTTTTAGAGTTTAGGGTTAGGGCTTAAAATTTAAATTTTAGATGTTTTTTAGTAGGGGACATATAATGAGACATGGTTAGGGGCAGAAGATTTTTACTCTTCAAATGCTACTAGTGGATTTGAATGCTTATAAATGGATAAAAATCTCCAGCCCCTTAACCATGACTCCTTCTATGCCCCTGCCTAAAAATACTTAAAAATTAAATCTTGCTCCATAACCCTAATTTTCATATCCTAAACTCCAAACCCTAAACCCTAAAAAATACACCATACCCCTAATTCTATACACCCTAACCCTAAACTCAATCTTAAACCCCAAACCCTAAACCCGTTATTTTAAAGTGGGGGCACACTTTGGGGCAGATGATTTTCATCCCTTATAAATAGCTTATATGACCATACTGATGTATTTATTATATGTTGGATGAAAAAATTTATTAGTTCCAACCTATTTCTTGTCTTCTGACAAGGTATTTTTTTATGTCCAAAGTACTTTCTTAGTTAATTTTCCTAGTAATCTGAACTATATGCCATTGCATGCAGTTTTTTTCCCTTTTAACATCATTAGTAATGGATTTACAATATTTAGTGATATTTCATGCACACATAAGTTTAAAAATATTCAGACAAAGCAATGGGAATTCTTACAAGTATTCAGCAGTTGGAGGAATCTGAACCCTCTTTACTCTTTAGAACAATTGGCTTTTGTGTGTTGCAGTCAAGAATCATGGCTGTAAAGAGAAGACACGAATTACCAAGAAAGTAAAGTTATCATATGATAAATGCAGGAAAAGATTTCAAATTTAAGAATACAGATCATACCTTTTTTCTTACATTTTTACAGTGCTGCAACTTTCCCTGCAAGCCTGCAGCTTAGTTGTTCAGCAGCTAACAATGCCAAGAAACTATACATACACACACAAACATATATATATATATATATATAATACTATAAAGCTCACATGGATAAACGTAAGAACAAGAGAGAGAAAAGAAGCAAAGAAATGTCCTTTTTTAGACTATAGATTCATCAGCTACCATGCATAACAGCACAAGTAAATGTTGTCAGTCAGGAATCAGCAAAGGAAGGAGAATGAGAGAGAAGATATATATATATATGTGTGTATAAGCAGACACCATGTTTGGCTGGTTGCAAATTTCTGTATATATAATAATATATAATATACACAGTTTTCAGCTCCATATGTTGCATATTTAGCTGTTTCACAGATCCCAAACCTTAACTAACTATTGTACTGAAACAATAAATAAATTAAAAGAAAAAGAAAACTCAGATTGATCATAAAAGTCTTATCTTCACTGATCAGAGCTCCAAATCAATGGACAAGGAAGATTTCCCTTTCCTTGAATATTCAGACAGTGAGGTATTATTATTGTCACTTGACAGTCTTGGTTGGAGAGAAGAGGAAGATGATTCATCTTGTGTCGGATTAGGACAGTCCATGTTCACACCAAACAACCTTAGCCTTTTAGCCGCAGTTTTGTTTCCCTGAACCACTGGCACTGAATCAATCACCATTGGCTCAACCCTTCCTCCCCCTTGCAATGGCCCAATTTGATGTGATGGTGACGTTAGATAATATTCCGACACATTGCCATAAGTAATCTGCTGCTGCTGTCGCTGCTGGTGCTGGTGTTGGTGTTGATGATTATAAGGATAAATGCTATAATTCAACCGGTGCAAGGGTTCGTAGTTCCGTGGCATGCAAATCGGTTGAGGAAGTGAGTAGAGTCTACCCCACCGGACCGGTTGAGGGAAGTTGAACTGATTTTGGAGCTGAATATGTGGAAACGGTGCCGGATCGAGCACGTTAGGCCGGCGCCTCCAATCGATGTATAACCGGTCTTTCACCGACTCCCCGGCGCCTCGTTGAAACGACACTATATCACCTGCAACAAGCTTTTTCTCCTTTACAAAACGGCTCCAACCTTTGGTCATCACATAACTCTGGCTACTATTCCAATACGAGTACCGGAACCGCCACAACTTGCCGTTCCGATCTTCGAAATTCAATAACAAGCCTTTCTCGATCGAGGAAGAGTCGAGAGGGAAGTTCTTCTCGGCATGTTGCTTCGGTATAACGAGGCGATTCAGCTTGCCTACATCGCTTGGTGTCACAACTTTATCAAACATGTGTTCTTTCTCAATCGACCTACTTCCTTCTTCATCACCGCCTCTACAACTTCCGACAACGTTTGATTCTTCGTTGTTGTTGTTGTCGTTGTTGTTTCCGAGTGAAAAGTCCATCAACTCTAGTGTCTTGTCGGAAATGAAACCGGACTCTCGAGAATCCAAGGTTCCAAGCGACAAGTGAACGGAGTCCTTGTACATGGAAGAAACAGAAGAAGAAGAAGGGGAAAACGGGAAGTTGCTCGGAATTTCTCTCACCACCACTTCCTCCTCCTCCTCCTCCTCATGATCTTCATTATTACAATACCCTTTTTCCTCTTGTACAAAGTTCATTACAATTTCCTTGTTTATCGCACTAGGTAATAATATAGTTAAAACTAAAACAAGGAACTGACCTGCAAATACTGGTTTCTGGGTCGGTGCCTTCTTCTTTGACCCCAAAAACTGGAAACCCTAAACAAGACAGAATAAGGGCATGGAGGAATCAACAGGGAAAGTAATTTCTGGGTTTTTTTGACCTGTCATTTTGGCTTACAAAGCAAGCAATAAAGAAGAAGAAGAAGAAGAGAGAAATGGCCTCCCTCAAAGGTTCTTTCAGTGCAAATTGAAGAAAGGAGAAGGCTATAATTCTTTGCTTTTTAGGTTCCTACAGAAAGAGAAAGAGAGAGAGATAGGGTTAATGCTCCAACGTAGGGGACCCATGAATGATCTGGTTCGACTCATGTGAGCTTGTCCTTTTCATGGTTTATCTCTAATAAGTAATAATCATCTCCGTTGAGACCCAGTTGGGTTTTAACTAGTCTATGTTTTGCGGGATGAATCGTTAAATCTCTTAAGTAAGGTAATAGTTCGAATTTTAAAATTGTAAATGAAAAAAAATTACGAGATTCGTCCTATATTAGATCTAAAATTCGATCTAAAATAGTCTGTCAATAACTAATACAGATGATTAAACCAAAAAGGAGAATTAAAACTAGTGGATTGTCAAATAGAAAAGAAAAAGACTCCTCCATTATCAATATATCATATACAAAACCAACCAAGCTTTCTAATACCGGGTCCGGTCCGGTTATTTTTCAGTTTATTTTGTGTTTTTATGATTTGGATTTAGATCATTTCGAGTTTGAATAGTTCAAGTCATTTAGGTCTGAATCATTTTAAAGTTAAGTGAAATCAAATTATCGATTATTTGAGCATGCGAAGACGGCCTGGTGGTTAGAGCACGTTCACCTGCTCCACTCACTTCCTCTTAGGTCTCGGGTTCAAGACCCCTAAGAAGCGTTGCCTTTACCTAGATTTTCCCCCTCCCCAAATTATTAATTACCGTGCAAATATTGATGTGTATTATATAATAATATGAATATTCAAAAGTTTAGAAATAAAATTTGAATATTCAAAAATTTAAGGACTGGTTTTGATTAAGGGTCATAGATGGGGATATGTTGTGCAACTAATTCAAATAAATATTCTCAAGTATTATATTTAAAACATTGTTATTGTTATAAATAACCGATTAATTAGACATGAAAAATCTAAAAACATAGTTCACAAAACCCTTATGAAAAAATTATTTATGTCAACTATATTTATGAGTGAACCTTTGATTTTTCTCGAGCTGTCTCGTATTAAGATGATAAGGGAAATTAAGGAGTTGAATTAAAAATAATAATTTTTCAACTTGTGTTTGCCAATTAATACTTTGTGTAATGTTAAATATTAAAATTTGTCGATCTCAATTAATTCTGGGGAGAGGAGTGTACTACGTACCCCCTACATTAAAATAATGGACCGTTAATACAAGTACTGAAAGGTTAATTAATAATTTAATATAAAACCAAACACATAATTTAATTACATTTCATTTATATTTCACAGGTCCATAATAACACTAAGCCGTTATTAGGGTTGATAAACCGTTCGATAATTTCAGATTGATCTGTTTTAAATGAAAGATTTTTTTTAAGAGTGACACTATCAAAAAATGTCACGTAACGAAAAAAAATTTAAAGCAAATTTCAAAAAAATTAATAAACATAAAAATAAATTGAAAATTAATACAAATATGTATAAGTGGTAAATAATTAAACACGTATTTATAAATATCTTTTCAAAATACGTTTTTTTTTAAACGATAAAAATATTCTGAATTAAAAGAATAGATTTTTATATTTTTATTTTAGGTAAAATGCATTGTTCATCACTCAACTATCTTCTCACTCTTATTTTGGTTACTCAATTTTCAAAAATTTTAATTTACTAACTTAACTTTCGGATTACTCATGTTTTGGTCACTCTTGAATATTTTATCATTATTTTCGAATTTATAATGTTATTAAAATTAAAATAAATAATAAAATCATATTTTATATATTATTATAAAAATTTTAAATATATAAAAAATCACCACCACAATCGACCACCGTTGGTCTCAAAATTAATGACTGTTTGATCCCAAATTGTACTTGTGGACTCACTTTGATACGCTGAGTCCGAATATGGTGTTTGTTTCACCGGAAAATATCCCAAATCCGACAAATCTTGTCTAAAACTTTTCAATTTCTTCACTTTCGATCTCTTTTTTTGGACTTCGGAGTATTTTTCGACAAAATGAAAGTCGATTCGGACTCAAAGGGCTGAGATAAAGCAACTAGTGAAATCTGGAACTGAACGACCACCATTAATGGTCGTCGGTGGTGGTGTTCAACGATGGCAAATGATGGCCGACGAACAATTGAATTTAATTCTATATTTTATATTTTAAATTATTTTGATATTAAATAATGATAAAAATGCCAAAAAATTCAATAATAATAATAAAATAATCGAGAGTGACTAAAACATGAGTAATCTAAAAGTTCAGTTAGTAAATTAAAAAGTTAAGTGACTAAAATAGGAGCTAGAAGATAGTTGAGTGATGATATTTTGTGATTTCTAGTGTCATGGTATTTTCTGATTGTACATATCACCATAAATAGTTGAGATAATCTTAGGGTCAAAATGATTACAAATTATAATTTAAGCACATGGTTTAACAAAAAAATAATTTAGACAACTAACTTAGAAAAATGTACAATTTAAAGGTTTCGTGTGTAATAAAGCCAAATAATAATTACAATAATGGGCTCTTTAATCAATGTCAAAAATTGTGGGTAGTTAGTTATACGACAAAATATTCTTTCCGCGTGCCTCTAGAATGTATGGAAACGTGCAATCTAACTATTCACTTAATTGCAAGTTAGGGCAAAAAATATCTTTTTAATTCTCTCCTAATTTCAAATTTATAAATTGGCCCCTCTAAAAATGAATAATTTAGTCCTCCTCAGTTTAAAAAAGTATGTAATTAATAACAATTAATCGAGGTTTAAATGTTTTAATCAATTTTATTCACATAATAACATTATTAACATGTTTGCCCTTAGTGTTTATAACTAGTTTTTGCTTCACATTAGTAATTAGTGTCTTTAAAGTACTCTTTCAAAATTAATTAAATTAATATTTATAGTATTTATTCAATATAGTATGTGCAATAATTTATGAACTTTTTTCTATCTTTTAATAAGCATACTACTCAATTATTACATTTATGAAAATGTTTTTAATAGCTTAAAGTTGATTATAAGGTAATATCTGTACATATATAATTTTAATCCTTTGACAATGCACATATAACTTGTAGACTAAACGATTGAACTCGAGTCATATGAAAATATTTTCTTAAAATATCTTCATTTATAATTCTTTATATTTATAAAATCATATACAAGTTAATGATTAATTTTATAAAACGAAACATTATTTGATAATCTGATTTAACCAAACAATCCATCAAATGATCAAAACGAGTTTAGATAATAAATTTATAATGTCTAAATAAATTAGTATAATCCATAATATTTAAATAAAAAATTGAATTGGAAAGTCTTGAAAATTCAATATTTTACTATGAATCCCTATTTGTATCTATTAGTTTTAAGGTGCAGCAGCCCCACCTGTCCCAGTTATTGACTTGAGGATTTGGATGCCAAAAATATTTTAGCTCTTTCAATTTTAGTGTCCAAAAATTCAGTATGACCCATTGGTTTGGACCATTTACACAACTATCATATTTAAATTATATATTAACTGCATTTATATTTTATGAAATAAAATTGAGTGATTTCTAGGCAATGTATATGACACAAAAAAAATTATTTATTTTTGAATCAAACACTAGATTTCATTAAAATAATGAGAAGAAATACACAAATAAACATACATTAAAATATAAAAATAAAAGTAGAAAAGTAAAGAGTATGCAAATATGAATAGCAAATTTAAATCTTCTTAAAAAATCTTCATCGGTGTTCTTCAAATCTATCACTATAACGGAATTTTAAAGTGCTCACTGAAAGAGCGCAAATCGTTGATGTGTCACTTTGACTCCTTGAGACCCATTGATACCCAAAAGACTAAAAATAGATGTACAAAAAAGTTTAGAGACCAAATTTATAAAGATTACTAAGTTGAAGGACTAAAAGGTTACTTTATCCCTAAAAAACCAATAATTTTCTTCAGTACACCAAAGTCCAAACAGTCCGAATGTAAAGCCATCATTAGGTACAGAAAAAGCACAAGAAATGCAGACAAAATGAGAGTGTGGAATTAGATTGAGCCACATGATTTTCTCAGACGAGAAAAAGGCAGGAAATCTGAGGGAAAATCCAACACCAACCAATCTAAAACCAAAAATCCGAAGGAAAACTTCAAACTCAAAGTACTGGTATTTATAGTTGCCTCTGAAAGGTGTAAAAAACCAGTACACCACTGATCGAATAAAAATCCTCTGCCCTTTTTCGGTGCCCCTACTTATGTCCTAACCCTATATCTAAATCCTAAACTTTAAACCTTATACCTAAAAAATACACTCTACCCTAAATTCTCTAAACTTTAACCATAACTCCTAACCTGAAATCATAAACTTAATTTTGAGTGTGGGGCATAAATAAGGCACCGAAAAGGGTAGAGGATTTCCATCCGCCACTGATCGTGCATTAAACCAAAATACAGAATCAAAACAGCTTCATCTCAATCCCATGAAATTATAGTTTTACAAGCAAACAGGTGGTAAGTAACGTTTACCAAGAAATTTTCCCGAGAAAATTGAATATCATAAGTTAACATCAAAGCTGAGGAAACCCTTTCTTTAAGCTTAAAAGAAACCCTATCTCGAAACCCTACTGGGGGACCTCTCTTTGTTACTAGCTCCTCATGCATGCTGCTCCACCACCATTTGTAAGCTTAAACAAAGCTTGCGAAAAACACCACTTCTTTATTACTGTCATCTGCAGGTAAAAATTGTGTTGAGAGTTGCAGACTGTTGGATTACAGTATAAATATTATAGGGTTGGATCTAAACAGAGACGTAGGGTAAGGACCACAGTTTTAGGGTATCCCCACCCTACAACCTCCCCCCATACTCTCACTCCTTTATTTCACGATGAATCCAGTCGGCGGTTATCTTGTTCCATAATAACTTGTCTACTGACAGACCATGTCACTTCTTTTACTCGCACTTCCCCCACAATTCACTGCCGTGACGTGGGGTTTTTCTTTTTCTTAAGCTTCTCTTAATTATAAAAACAACATGGTCATGTTTTTTTAGCCCATTAAAAACTGAGAAATTATTCAATATACGGGCTGCTGTCAAAATTTTTCCAAAATTTGAAAGTTGAGGGTTTAGAATTTATGGTTTATGTTTAAAATTTAAATTTTAGGTTTAGAATTTAGGGTTTAAGATATTAATATTAGTGGTTTAGATTATTACCCTAAATTTTAACATCAAATCTTAAATTTCAATTATAAACCCTTAAACTTAAATGCCTAAACTCTAAACCCTAAACTAACTTTTCTAACCCTTGAATTTAACTCGCTTGTGGAAACTTTTTTTCCACGGCCAATGTACCAAATAATAACCCTTTAAAAAGTGGATTTATATCTAATACACTGACGATATAAACTTTTAGTTTCCAAAAGCGTCTTAGTTTTAGAGTTTATGGACTATGTTTAGGGTATAGTGTTTAGGGATTTATGTGTAGGAGTTTAGAATTTAGGGGTAATTGTTAAAATTTAGGGTTTAGAGGTTAAAATTTAGTTTTTAGGGTAATATGTTGAGAATTTAGATTTTAACCTATAAACCCTAAAGTCCATTCACATCCACTAAATTTTAAACTACTAAACTAAACCCCTAAACTCTAGACTTTGTCCCTAAACCCTAAACTCCATAAATTTTAAACTGAATCTCTAAACTCTACAACCGAAACGCTGGTAAAAACTTTTATTTTCCCCTAAAATTGGAGTTTATTAAGTTTTTTTAGTGCTCTTTTGGTTATGGAGTTGTCTTGGACTTTGGTGAGGCATCCATCCTTTGTTAGTTTCATGGGTGGAATTTCCTCCATTGAGTTTTTTATCCACAAAGCCAGGTTTTATCCATTAGTTTATCAAAACCATAAAAGCAACAGTCTCTATCATGTAGTGGAATCCCATTTTCATGAGAGATTTTGATGATAATTGCAACAACTGTCATATAGGAGAAAGGAGCTAGCTAAAGTAAAGCTAGCTACTATACACACATTATTTAAACCAGACTGCAAAAATACTACATATAGGGTCTCAAAATGCGGGCCCTTTATTGTAAAGGACACAGATCAAGCAGGACCAGGTAGCTTCAGAAACCTTTTCTCCGCCGCTGCCTGCTCTAAGCCACCAGCTACAGCAATGCCCTTCTGAATCAATACCGTTGAGCCCATCAGCTCGTTTGTTTTCAGTAAACAAGAAGCTTCGACAGCTCCTTTGCATGTCTGCTTAGAGCCGCCATGTTTGTTCCATATGTAAGCAGTAATATTCATGAATTAAACGTGGTGGTGGGTAACTATTCTTATTACAGCTACAGATTGCAATCTCTCTTTTGTCCTTGTCCTCGTCGTATTTAGGCAAAGCTAGTCTGGTTTTTTTTATTCCTTGGGTTGCCTTAATTATTGTTCTTCGGCACACAAAAGGTTAATTTCTATTGTTTGTGTGCTTCTTTTCTAGATCATGCATATCTACCTTGTAGCTGTCTATATCTTCTACGGCTCATGCAAAAAAGCCTAATGCTCTTCCCCCCAACCTGTTTCACCTAACTCTGGTTTGTTTTGTTTTTTTCTTACAAGATTTTGTTGTACGAAACCCGTTTGGCAAATGTAACTTTAGATTTGGGTGCCCTTGGCTAGCTTTTGCAACAAGTCCAACCCCCTTTCTTTTAGATTCTAACAATCTTGGTTATGAAAAAGAAAGTACCAAATTTGGTATGAAATGATATACATACACATATGCAAAATTTACATTGTGTTGGTATTTAAATTTTGTTATATTTGCTCCCCTATGTCCTGGTGGCAAACGTAAATGTTCATCATCCCTTGAGACTCGGTTCGAGCACCAGTAATGCACGATGTGTGTCGTCTTTAAAAAAATTAAAAAAGTTGAACACATGCTATCATCGCATCAGACCAGCATATTCAAAAATTATTGTTATATTTAACCCTTCGAGACTCGAGTGATCTTGTGAAGAGTAAAATGTGGTTGTATATGAGGGACTTGGATTAAAGTAATTTGTCGGCAAGATATGGCTTATTAAAACCCTACACAATTATACCCATTAAAACTCCACAATACAAAATCTAAATCCATGACTCTAAATCTCAAAATTGTAAATAGTAACCATTAAACTCAGCTCTAAGTTATAATCTTAGACCCTACATTCAAAACTATAAACCCTTAAACCCAAAATCATAAACATTAACACTTGAACTCTAAACTCTAAATTTAAAACACTAAACCCAAAATAATTATCTAAATCCTAAATTAGACTCGTTTGTGGAAAATAAGTTTTCCACCGTCGTGAATATATTATATTCAATAATTAATGGGTTATTATCACATGCATTGACAGTGACAAAATATTCCACAAGCATGCTTAATTTCACTTTAAAATTTTAAATATGAATTCATAACCCTAAAGCTCTAAAAATTAATCCCTAAATTTTAACCATACATCTTAAATTTTAAATGATATAAACTAAATTGATAACCACTAATCTCGTAAACCTTAAATTAAACTTGTTTGTGGAAAACTTTTTCACAGCCAGTGCATATATGAAATATTTTTCCATTATTAATTAGGTTCTAAAGAATACAATCAATGGAATTATATTCAATACATTGATGGTGAAAACAAAAAGTTTGTACGAGCGTCTTAGTTTTAGGAGTTTTAGTTTAGGTTTTATGTGGTTTAGAATGATTTGTGGTTAGAATTTAGGGTTTAAGATAATATAGTTAGAGATTTAAGTTTTAACCTATAAACCCTAAATTATATCCACGGCTCCTAAATTCTAACCCTCACATTAAATCCCTAAACACTAAAACAAGCATGTTTACAGAAACTTCTAAATTCTAAACCTTAAATTGAATTTCTAAACCCTAAAACTAATGTATTTGTCGAAACCTTTTATTTTCACCACGGTCAGTGTATGAAATAATTACTCGTACCGTATTCATTACGTATTGTATCACATCACACCCGTATTCTATGTCCATGACCGTGTCTGCTTGGTTTTATATAGGATTCAGTTCGGGTAGTGTTGAATTATTAATAGATGTTAGAACTCTTACATCAAACCAGCTCTCCCCACAAATACATTTACTCCATTCAATTATGGAAGAGTAAGAAACACTCTGGTGTTAACCTAAAGACAATGTCTGAATCCATGGGTGCCCTGCCTATATATAGCATACGTTTAAATGCAAAGTAGAATCCAGGAACATAATGTCAGATCATTGGTGGTCCAAATTAGAAAACGTGCATATGTGTAATAGTGTCGACGCCCCACCAAAAATATAATGAAGCACAATAATTATTTGTCATGGGTTTAATATAATGGAGAAATACTAACCTGGGTTGGGTCGAGTTTTTGATCGATCCGCACTTGATCTAAAAATTTAATACATCCACTTAAACCCAACTTGACCTAACATTTTATGTTGTTCCACCCGACTCGAACCTGAACCCGAAATTTAGAGTAAAAACTTGTAACCAACCCGACCCGACCCGACATAAATAAAAATGATTATTTTTTCATTATTATTCGATAAAATAGAGAGCGAATTGAAAAAATACAAATAAAGAGGGAGTGTTGTTATTATTATTCCATTTTTTAGATAAAATAGGGAGATAATTGAAATATATATATATATATATAAAGAGAGGGGCATTATAGCAATTATACCTAAATATTTAAAATAAAATTAAACTATTATTTCGAGTCGGTTAGGGTATTTTCACCTTAAATTCAAACCCGACCCAACTTTATCCTTAAAAAATTAGACCCAAACCCGACCTAAACTCAAAATTTTCTTTTAAAAAACTTGACCCTATGTGATCAGAACACATTAGATATAAGTAAAAATTAAGTATCTACAAACATTTAAATTTATTCTATGATTGTATTTATTTACTAAACAACCAAATTAGAATTAAGAAAATGACCCATTGGCAAGTCTTTTCTGCATGATAATATTGAAATCTATGGAAACCATATGAATTCGACCGACCACCTGTTAATTGAGCTTTATTGTTTTTTTGATGATTAAATTATAAAAGTATTAAGTATGAATTATTATGTGACGGTGGCATGATCCACGTGCACAATTGTTTGGTAAGCTGATTAGATCACACCTTTTCATGCGCCTGTGGTTTCACATTAGAGGATATCTATGTAACCAAATTCCAATTCCACTTTAAATCTCTGGTCTGGATTTAACATGAAAGACCCAAAATTCCATTTGGATTTCAGCGGAGAAAGTTGACATTTGAAGGGATGATGTGACGTTGATAAATTTTTAAGGGGACAAACTTATAAAAATTTAAGTGCGTAAAAATAAAATTTTAATAGAAAATACATAAAAAAAATTCTAAAATATTTTAAAATCATATATAATTTTTAAAATTTTAGAGGGGCGGTTGCCCCACCAGCACTTCTCAGTCTATTCCTGGTCACGTGGACGGCCTAAAAAATAAATCGTAAAAAGTGAACCTTTCGGTGGTTCAATATCGAATCCCCGTGCCTATTTTTATTTTGGACCCTACGTACCGTTTTGATGTAACGGGACAGTGTGGTTTTGGAACCTATAAATTAATCGGCATGTCGGTCCATCTTAATCAGGAATTGCAAAGTCCAATTTAACAGGCCACGATTTATCTCCATGATAAGACTGTAACATGCCTAATTCTATATAGGATCTTAGATTTTGATTTGATATTGAATGTGACAAACGATATTAGAAGTCGATTCACGCATGAATAGGGCTGGTAATTACTCATGGATAGTGACCCACCCGACCACTTAATCTAATTAAATGGACAAAATTTTGATAAAACGTGAGTTTAATCTGTTTAAAATGAATGGCGGGTGGAGCAGGTGATGGATTCGGGTGAAAATTTTTCAACCCACCATTCGATCTATCACTTGCCCCATCCATCGGTATAATATTAATTTAAAAAAAATATTTTGAACCTTAGACTTTTTTAAGCTTTTGTTTATTATTGAGAAATGAGAATTTTATTTATGTAAGTTCTGTTATATGTAAGATTATTTGAGAATTTAGAACTTTAATAATAGTTTACTTTAATATATAAATTATTAAATGTTTTTAGTAAGATTTTACATGTATTTTTAACTATAATTTTTTATAGAACCTATTTATGATCCGATCCAACCGTCTTATCCGCGGTTGATGGGTGGAGCGGATTTGAGTCAATAATCAAGCGGGTGATGAATGGGTTGGATGACGATTTAGGATAAATTAAGCTTTTACAATATAAAATTTAGAATAGTCTGAAACAGTAGAAGAGCCCATTTTGGGATGCATGGCCCATGCATTGCAGTTTTGATGAATTTGGAACCCATTGTTATTGAACAAATATCTCAAAAAGATTACAAAAATATTTAGATTTATAAAATTTAAATCCAGTAATCAACAGTATAATCTTTTCCAATAACTACAAAAACTGTAATCATTCTTATTGGTAATAAGATGTTTTATTTAGTATGCATCATGAATTGGGAAAATTACCCTTTTGAGCCTAATTATTCCTCAGGGTTTGCAGAAGGTACTCGCCATAAAGGTCCCTGCACCATAACACCATAGCTTTAGACATGGGAATTCCTTTCTGAGATAAAGTATTCGTTCGTTTTACGGAAGGACTTACATCGAATGCTGGACGGCCTCATATGCAGTGCTCGATGGTAAAATGTCGTTCACAGCAACCTCTTTGTTCTCGTTTTTCTTGTCTGTGAAGTGTTAAGGAAACTCGAAACATGAAACGAAGTCGAATACTTTTTGATTAAACAATGGGAAATAATGAGTTTATGGTTTGAGATTGAAAAGGATACAGTCTTCAAAGAAACGTTTGATTTCGGTGAGGCGATGAGGGGGAAGATCTTTGATGTCAGTGTAATGTTTGTACTCAGGATCATCAGCACAAACTGCAATGATCTTATCATCTTTCTCCCCCTGGTCAATCATGGGCATTAGTCCGAGGGGTCTGGCTCGAACGAAACATCCAGGAAGAACTGGCTCCTATTGAAATGACATAATTTCAGTACTTGTAGATGATTGTTGCATGCAGCTCAAGATGTAACAATCAAGTTCTAGAACTAAATTTGCCTAAATGAACTTAATGCCGGATACGAAGTCATGAACCGACGGAGATTCCGGGCAATGAAACATATAAGATGCTATTATAGTGATTCTGCAGAGATGCTAATTCCCAAAACAAAACAAGGGTTCACCTGCATTATGACCAGAATATCCATGGGATCATTGTCTTCGCATAGCGTCCGAGGGATGAAACCGTAGTTGTGAGGATATACCACCGAAGAATATAGAATCCGGTCAACCTGAGATTCGTTTAAACAGTTACAAAATATTGCAATATGAAGAAAGATCAATTTAAAATCTTGGGAGGACTAGGACTCTATCATGTTAATGTATATTCTCTCCTGATCAAACATTTTCCAGACCTCAACTAAAATATTATAGGAACTTTATTTTGGGTACTTAAGGTTGCTGGTATTCGAACGGTGAGTACGGAACTAACAGGCCAGCACTCTACCAAAAGATCACAGATATCTTCAAAGGATGTAAATCTGTTCGTACCTTAATCATTCCGGTCTTCTTGTCGAGTTCATATTTGACCTTACTACCTTTTGCTATCTCAACAACCTGTCCGGTCGAACAAGAAATTTAAACAATCAAAGCAAGCAATCAGCATTTCCCAACTCAATAACAATACTTGCTTGTCTGGAACTGGATGAAACCATGAATCTAATGACAATGAAGTTTTAGCCCTTTAAAGTTAGAAACAACACATACACAGTTGACAACTTTCGGAGCATCGGGTCCTGCAGACGACATTTTAGCAACAAGTCAGTTCCACAATCATCAAATCCAAAATGTTCACTCAATGGATAAGTACCAATATCAAGATCATGCCAAGGATGTGCAGCAACCGATCTCCTCGACATAGACGAAAGGATCCTCTCATTCAGCTTGGGTGCTTGGACTGCGTCGCTCATCTTCATCACCAAATTGCATCAACATTCAATCAAACTCATCAGTTTTCATGGATAAATCAACCCCACACAAAAAATCAACTTTCTTACACATGTAGTTCTTCTGTAGTCTCTTTTCTCAACATAAACAATATAAAAATGGCTACTTTTCAGGCTAAACCAAAGTTCAAAGCTTGAACAAAATTTCCAGTAGGATTCAACAAAATCCTATGGAACTTGTGCCATTGCACTTAAACCCAGAAATGATGCAGCCATGAAATACGAGCTGCATAAAGCGTAAACGTGCAATGCAAAATAGACAAAACTATAGAAAGGGCTTCCATTGTGATCCTAAACAATGCAGAAAGTGAAAAGAAATGTACGTACCTTGGTTGTGGGATAAGAGTACTGTAGAAACAAACACAAAACGAAAACAATGTGTTTATCCTGAAGCAACGGTTGATATATAGGTAAATGTTCATAGCATTGAGGGGGTTGAAAGTTTGGACAGGAGACAAAACAGGCTGGTCAATGCTTTAAGGCATGCAGTTGCATCATGTCTGATTTCCCTTTTTTTCTCCGGCTAGTTTTTTGCTAGTAAATATAGTTAATTTTCTGCTAAAAATTTTCCTTTTCCTAATTATTACCTAGCAATTTATAAATAGAATAGTTATAATAGGAGGAATTCCCTCTTTTAAATAGAAGCAATCACATTAATTTAGTGCAGTTTCACCGACCCTGAACTCGAAACCGGACTCGATTATTTGATGGTTTTGAAAAGACAAGCATAATCATGTTCATGATACATTATGCAGAACCAGCAAGTTATGTGATTTCATCCAAAATAAGTTCTGATTCCACTAGATGTACATAAAATTTGCATATATATATGCAATCAGGTGTGAATGCAGGTAACTTGGCATACTTGCAGCTGAAATGGACTACATTGAAATTCCTTGAGTGGGATGGTTTGAACAGATGCAATTTAAGGCATGTGTATAGAGTCAGGAGACATGGATATCATCTGAAGCAGGCTTGAATTCGAAAATGTTTCTTCTAATGCAGGTCCCCTTTTGCTTCCTCCATTGTTTTCTTTTGCGAGGTGAATCAGCTCCCTCGCAACATCAATCATTCCGATTTTGCCATCTCCACCAAACAATAAGCATCTCGTTGCTACGTCTGCTACAATTTCTATTTGTTCTCTGCAAGCTATCGGCTGCTCGTGGTAGTAAAGAGATGGATCCACTATTTCTTCTAGCTTCCCACTTTTGATTTTTTCCATGGCTATCCTTGGCATGTCCGAATAGTTGGTGCCTGAAATTATCTCCAATAATAACAGACCAAAGTCGTAAACATCGTTTTTGTGGGGAGTTCCGTAGTTGTTGCGTAAGTTAGAACCGTCTCCGGACCCGGAGCTAAGCAGTGCAAAGCCGGAAACCTTAACTGATAAATCTACATCAAGAAATAAGTAGCCGGATGATTTGAGGCCACGGTGAAAGATAGGTGGAGAAATCTCATACTGCAAGTATGCTATGATGCCTGCAGTTTCAGCAGCTGCGTTCAGCCTCCTGTACCAGTCAAGGCCAATTTTTTGTCCTCTGCTATTTTGCAAATGTTCCTCCAAGGTGCCATTCGCCGGATATTCATACACCACCAATATGGTGTAACCAGACTCGATACAACATCCGAGGAGTCGAGCTAAATTCCTATGTAAAACAGATGATAGAAGCTCGATTCTTGATAGGACATCAATTAGGTCTCTTTCAGTCTCACACTGCACCTTCTGCACAGCTATATGTGAACCATCCCCAAGGACCCCAGCATGAATTGTTCCGTTTGCGCCACTTACGAGCTTCTGACCATCTACGAATGCTCTGGTTGCTTCGTCTAGCTCTCTGTAAGTAAACAATCTAGTCCTACAAGCTTTCCGAAACGACATGGTACCGTGATAATGATTCTGTTCTAGGTGAAACGCGCCCGGTTTAACCGGTTGTCGCAGTATGCAGAATAATAAGAACAAGGACGCAAGGATGAAAACCGGAGCAAGAACACCTACATGGCAAATGTAGTAAGATATCAATTCTCAGACCAAACTAGATAAGGATAATGTTTAACAACACAATCAATCTCATAAATCATAATAACATACCCGCCAAAATAACAAGTTTCCTTTGACTATGTTTTGGACTATCACAATCCTCCCCATATGCTTCTTTCCCCTCCTTGATGCAGGCTGTTAATGGCAGATACAAAACATGGAAAATCAACATAATTTGATTACTCAAAAATAAAGATTAAAACTTTAAACTTTAAAGTACTCACATTTGAAGCATCCAGCTCCATTTGCAAACCCATCACCGACAAACCCATCCCTGCACAAGCACCTGACAGCTGCTTCAACGGCGGTGGCATTCACCATATCTGCATCACTAGCACACACTCTACCGGAGGAATTCGTCGGGACCGCCCACTCCAACTTAACCCCACGTTTTCCGGTGTTGGTTCCCCGGGAAACGACCCATGATGAAAATCCTCTGCACCCGAACTTGGAAAAACTCGAAAACCCATCGCCGGAATGCCAAATGCTATGATCGGAAAGTGGATAACAACATGCAAGAGATCCACCGTAGTTGCCATCACAACCGGGCAAGTCGTTTGTTTCACAACCTGCTTTACACAAAGAAGAGTCTTCACAATCATACAGACCTATGACGTTGTCGCTAGAGATACCAAAGTAATCGTTTTTCGTAAACCCAAAGGCGTTCAAGTCGTGGTACTGCCGGCAACCGGTGGTTCCGGGGAAGTCGACAAGTACACCGTCGGAGAAGAAATCGAGAACTCGATAGGTTTCAGCGCCGATATGAAGGTAAAGGGTAGTCGAATTCAAGCAAGAAAGATTGAAAGCTGTGGAAATTGAAGGACAAGAAGCGTTTAAACGAAACGGAAACGGAATATGAAGACTGCCGCATTTGTCATCGCACTGGTTTGGTAGCAAAAGGGATTGCATTTGCTGTTGCAAAGACATGGCTGGTTGGTTAAGGAACAAGAGAATGAACGAAACTAAAAGTAAAGCTAACATTGCCATGGCTGGTCGAATCATGTTCAGGCTTCAGCCATTTTCAAACAAAACCCACAAAGGAGAGGGACCAGAAGAGCCACGTGGCGAGATCTCAAGGGGGTTGAAGGAGGGGAAAAAAGGGTGATGCGTAGCGTAGGAGTGCGGCCATGGGAGTTGGGGAAGTGAAGAAGATTGGTCTGGGGAATGGGCTACAATTGGCACCCCCATAGTCATCGGACAGCGTGCAATTTTACGTGAGGTAAGGGTAGGGGGAGGTTTACGATCAAAACAGCTTAAATAATCGATAATAATAGTATGATTTTTTTTGTTTAACTACTTATATTCGATTCATTAGTCGACTAGTTTAAATTAAATTTGAACTCTTAATCTTGTTAATCCGACTAGACAAACTAGTTTGTAATTTTTATTAGGATAAACTACAGGAGTGGTCACCAAACTATTACCATTTTACTGTTTTGGTCATCCAACTAATTTTTTCGTCAAAATCGTCTCTCACGTTAGTTATCTTTCCTGTTTTAGTCTCCTCCGTTAAAAACTTAACGAAATCGCTAACTATCATATTTTTCCTATTTTAGTCCCCTAACTATCACCCTTTTCTGTTTTGATCCCCTCCTAGTTGGTCGAATGAATAAATACTATAATATATTGTTAGGTAAGGCTGAGCATGGTTAACCGCAAAACCGAAAACCGATCCGAATCGAGGCGTTTTGGCGGTTTATGGTTCATAAGTTTACAAACTGTGGTTAACCGAATCGAACCGAATTTGATATTTTATAATTATTTTTCTAATGTAAAAATATGTATTTTATACTTAAAATATTATAAATCCATTTTTAATTATTATTATTCACTTGAAAAATTAAATTTTTAATAAATATTTATGAAAAGCACTTTAAAACTTTAACTCTTATTGTTTAAAAGTCATCAAATAAAGTTTTTTTGTCAAAATAAGATACAAAATTTCAAAAACTAACGTTAATATGGAAAAACTGAAAACTGAGGTTAACCGAACCGAAAACCGATGGTTATTAAAATAGCTTACCAAATTAAACCGAAACCGAACCGTATACACTCATATTGTTAGGCTAGACAGGAGGGATCAGAAAATACTTTAAAAATACTATAAAAATACCAAATCAACAATTCCGTTAAATTTTTAACAGAAAGAGACAAAACAAGAAAGATATTTAACGAGAGGGACGATTTCAATGAGAAAATTAATTGGGTGACCTAAACTTCGCATCTTGCTTTAATTACTAATATATTATTACAGTTCGTGTAGTAAGCACGATTTGCATGGCTTTAAAGGCTTCGGTAAATGGGAAAAATATGAAATGTTTATGGAAGTTTGAGAGTTACGGGATGTCATTATCTAAATGCTAAAAGATTTTCATAACCCCAAAGTTGAGTTGACGTACTCCAAAATGTTACACACTTACCGCGACACACCTGTGCTTGCATGTCCCTTAAAAATTAATAAATTATTTGTTGAACTGATTATATTATTGATTTTCAATTTAATCAGTTAAATAATAATTAAATATTTGCTCAAAAGAATAATTAAATAAAATATATAAAGTTTGAATTTATTAAGTGGTCGGAATGAAAAGAATTGTATATATAGATAATTTGTGTTTAAATAATTTTTATGTATAATGTATGTACGTTATTAAAGATGCTAAAATTAATAAACATATCATATTAAAATTACACCATAATATTCAAAAAAACAATGAAGTATATAAAATTTATAAAATTTTTATCTGGTTCAATCTGTCTATATTTTATTTTAATTATTATTAATTATACATTTAGTCTTCGCGTCATTTTAGTATAACATTGATTTTTACTTAAAATAAATTATTTGAATAATTTTATATGTAAATTATAAAAAAAATATATTGATTTTAAATATTATATATTGAAATATCAAATGACTTGCCTATTTACGTTTTCCATTGTTACTTTTCATTTAAAGCAGTTCGAAATTGTTTTAAATAGTGGTTCAAAATAATAAAAGTTAAGCTAATATTTAATTAAACTTCTTTAATGAATTGTTATTTAGGACAAGGTTAAGTATTCAATTGAATCGAGTGAATATATTCTAGTTTATAATCTTAATTCAATTTTAAAACTTTCTAAATTAAATCCAATGAAATAAAATTCAAATCTAGTACTTCATTAAAGCTTCGTTCAGCTCCGCGGTTCATCACTATTTGCGGTGAAAAAACTGAAAAATTGGCGGTAAAAAAGCGGCAGCAACGCTACTTTGGAGGAGCCGTTCTGCACAGCTTCACCGTTTGCGTGCAAAACAGCCGTTCTTGCAGCAATGCTGAACGAGCCCTAAATCGTTTTTGCATCCATGTTTGTATGCCGTCACTCACAGTGCCGGAATTGGAGTGCTGATACCAGTGGTGGTGGCCGATTCAGATGATCGCCAGTTGTTCGATGAAATGCACAAGAAACTCAAATTGTAGAAGAAATAAGACTTGGAAACAGAAAGGAAAGAAAGAATTAAAAGAGAGAAATGCACATGGATGGTTTGGCTGTTCAAACTTGCTGCTCAACATTATTGATCAATTTGCATTGCAATTTGCAGTAAGGATTCTGATATGCTCTATTGCTTTGAATGAAACATCCCCAACGGCAGTTGGCTGCAGTATGACACACAGGACTCCTCCCGGAATCGTTTTCAGCCGAACTTGTCGTCTTGGCTGCCGAAACTAAATTACCTGGAAGCAGTCCAGCCATACAACATTAGTTAGAAATAATATGAAAAAGACATGTATATTGAGAAGAGAGGCCAAAATTACAGGCCATTCGGATTCTGTACTTAATCTCAGAGGAGTTCTTAACAGCAGCGGCATACATAAAAGTCCGGGAAAGCGAATCAGTCAATGTAGAATATTGGATGGTACATAATATTACACTAAAAGTCTCGTGAGCTGCGATGCAATGCAAGTCTATATAATCAACATATGAAAGGGAAAAATAAGATATGGGGGGGAAGCATCAAGAGATTACATGCAACAAACAAATATTGCATTTGTTTATTGCATGTAATATTGCGCGTATATTCAAGTTGAAGCTTCCCCTTCCAAGCGTACCCTCTTGGGACATTTCTCTTCGCCTTGACTGCTGTTGTTCATAACTCTGCTTTCCTTGGCTTCCACGGAACACCTTTTGTAAGGTTTAAATCCGGTTCGGCTGGCCTTAAGTTTTGAATGTCCTAGTCCAATAGTCAGCAGCCCCTCTTCTGCAGTGTTATTCTCATCTCTTGATAATGCATTTTTCTCGACTTCTTGATGATCAGAACAAGAACCCAATGTATTGCTGTTGAGGTCTAAAGTTGATGTTTCTCCATTTTTCTCAACTGGATTTTGCTTGTCTTCACCTACATTTTCCTTTTCCTGCCCCTTGTTCTTGCCCTTTTGTGGAGAAAAGCTTTGCGGCAGTACCTCTCTGGAGAAGAGGGCTTGAAAAGCCTGTCTCCCCTGAAATAAGTAGCACAGCCATAGAGCGGCAATGATACAATACAACTAGAATAATAATTAAGTTAATGCTATATGCGAAAATAGACAAATCAACTCACCTCTTCAGATACCCCCTTCCAAGAATCACTCGGATTGCTATTGCTTCTACTTCGACGGTTACATTCAACTTGTGCTTGATTTGCGTCGGCTCCTTTTGAATCTTCCTTGTCTTTTTCATGTTTCTCTAACACATCTGTTTCTACCTCACTACTTGAAGCTGTGTTGGAGCCACAAGAGGAGCGGTCAACTTGTTTTTTGTTATTCGTTTTATTTGCATCCTGAGGTTCAGTTTCTTCGGCAGCTTTCTCATCATCGGTAGCTTTCACTCCAGTATTCACTTTTGCATCTCCTCTCTCTTCACAGTCTGACGATGATGAAGTAGGTGATTTAGATGGTGAATGTTGACCTTGCAAAGCTTCAGAGTATTTGGGGTCTAGTTGTTCTTCCTGCATGGAAAGAGCTTGATCAGTTTTATCATTTTGTTCCGTCTCTGCAATCGGATCTTGACCATTCTCCATTGGTGGAACTGCAGCAGTGGACGCAGGAGCACAGGTAAAGCCTGGATGAAGAGGAGCACAAACAGGAAGCAGTCCATGGGCAGCCCACCATGCAGTGGCAGCTGCTACAGTTGCAGCCGCAATTGCAGCCATACTTGGAGCAGAGTTCATTTGTCTAGAAGGGAAACCGTCTAGGCCACCTGAGGGAGAATCACCAGAACTTTCAACATTTGCATAAGGCCAAAATGTAGCTGCAAAGCTTGCTGCAGCATGAGCAGCAGGATTCTGTAACAAAGTAGATACAATGAGACTTGAAAAAGTGGAGGAGACGTGTAGAAATGATCGATAGTCCTCTTGATTGGGGCGAAGAGGCATAAAGGGAGTATGAAAAGGTGGCAATGCCTGATGGGTAGATCCTGGGGCATTATTCTGATGTTCGGTAGTTGCAGATGCAGCTCGATTTGTAAATAGGTTAGGTCCATGAACATCACCCATAGGGTTAAATACAGAACCCTGAAATGACATATCCAGAGTAGGATTTTGAGCACATGTTTTCAGGCTTCTATCTAGTACATGCACACCAACATGTCGAGGATAATTTTGACTCGCTTGCATCTCGTCTGCAGATAAAACACCAACCAAACCATCTTTTCTCTGCCCTTGAGCTGGTTTCTGATATGAAGTGCAAGAATTCTCCAAGTTTGAAGCCTTACTTGTACCATTATCATGAATAGTCTGTCGAACATCAAGTTTATAAGCTTCATAAATTTCTTTAAGTTCTAGAGTGACACAAAATTCATGTTCATCATAATTTATTACCTCTTTTAGGCAAGGTACAAACTCCCTAAACATGCAAGAGTTTATGTGTGCTGCTGATGTTGGTATAAAATTCTTATTCATGGAAGACGCAGAGGAGCAGTTCGCTTCATTGGGACGGGTGAAGACCTCAGAGCAACTCTCATCTTGTTTTTCTTTCAGATTTGTAGCCTTTTCATCTCCATTAGGTCTCTAACAAACAAGATATATTTGAAAGCTTAGGTAAAAATAAAAAAGAACACAATTAAGGGCATGAATGAAGTGAGGAGGAGAAATTAACCTCTGGAAGTGGTTCTTTCTCCAAGTCCAACACTTGCTTGCAACGCAAAGAAGACATCGACATCTCAGATTTTCCATCCTTAGATCCCTCCTGTACTGTGTTAGCAACACCCGTTTTTCGAGGATAAGGATTGCTTGGCTTTCTTTTAGGGCGTGGAGGTGGAATTTCTATGTCAAGAGCTTGACTTATTGGTACACCTTTAGCAAGTGCCTCCTTCTCCAGCTGAGAATATCGTCAATAGTATCAATAAAATGAAAGTTACAAAAGAAGAGAAATGTTACTGGTTACTGAAGGCACCGATGAGGCATCAATATAACATTAACCCTGCGTGACACTATTATATATGGTAGGAATGACATAGCTCAATGAAACATGATAATATCTAACCACAAAATACCATATATTATCGGGAAACAAGTAGTCAAAGTATATAATTGCTCTACCATCTATTAATATCTCACTTACGAGGTTCATACAAAATTTTATACTCCTATTTTCAATTAGTATGACCTGTTTTATAACATCTTTTTACCCTGCCTGCAGAAAGTAAATACAAAATTTTGACCTTCAAATCGAGTAAGCTCATACCAAAAGATGAATCCGTTAACCACCTTTAAAGAGTTATCTACATTTTTTTAGTCCTTTAAATCTATCACACGTCCTATGCAATACATCTGACTTTAGCAGACATACACACAGGCCAAAGTTGAACATATACATACATGAGGATTGACTAAATAAAAAAAGGGGGCTGGTTCAGCCAGGCAGTAAGTCTTGCTTGGCTAAACCAACCCCCATTTTACTAGGAGAAAACTTTTACATGTATTCTTCAATCATGAGCTAATCGAGATAAAAATGTCGGAAACTACTAACAACAGAATGAATGCATTTGTTTGTGATATCAGAAATTTGAAAGGAGAAAGAAGAAGGAGAGGAGAAGAAGAAAAAGAAGAAGAAGAAGAAGAAAAAGAAGAAGAAGAAATGAATTACCATGTACCTAATTTTCACGTAATTGGCAGGGGAATGCCAATAACCTGCAGGAAATAAGTCTTTAAGAAAAGAATCCTGTAAAATTTTATGAGAGATTCCTATTACTGAAGATGCATACCACATTCACTAAAAAAGGATAATCTCTTAAGATGGATCTATGGGATGCATACATCAAGTCTAATATCATTATCAGCTACAAGGCATATCTAACAGACAAGCCGCTCCTAAGCTTGGCTGCAAAACTTAAGGTACTATCGGGAAGAATGATCCCGGTATTATCACCTAAGAGGTATAATCTTTCTGATGAAAAGAAAAATATGCAGATCAGAATTTTATGTTCCACATTACCAAGAAAGAAACTAGTTCAAAGTCATAAATGACTGATCTTTATAGATGTATGATCCTCAGCCATATATGAGTAGCCTATCATGCATTTCAAACTCTACCAATTCCCGGAAATGGAAGAAAAATAAAGTTCATATCCTTTATCTAACTAGTCTCCGGTTCCAACTCAGTAATATTGCTAATGTTTAACGAGATTTAAACACGTCAACTCACCCCAGTATTCAACAAATTATATCCTTCACCCTAAGCAATTTGCCTTCCCTGCTAGCATTAACTACTCCTCAATGTATTCCACTTTGGCTTTAAATAAGATCATTTGCGTGATAAGATCAACATCTTCAAACACATCTCGACTCCCAAGAAAAAAAATCCTTCTAGTAAAATTTCATCAAGACCCTCAGCTAGACATAATATGAAACAAACATAAACTAATACTTCCACCATATAAAGGAGACAGAAAATTAGGCAATAAAATGCAAAATAGACAAAAAGTCCTTTAAATAGTCTTCAAAGGAAGTGAAACTTGCCCCTATATAAGCTTTAACAAAAAGTTATCCTAAAATTGAAGGCTAGATAGCTATTAAATTTATTCTAAGTGCAGATTCATTGTCAACTTTGGATGCTGATGAATTGAACTATTAGCAACCTTGAGATACTCTACGCATGAAGAATACTCTAATTGGTAATCCTAACTGCCGATGAGTGACATACTACCCATGGATGCTGAACAATTCAATTTGAAGCAGAGCCAAAATCCTGGCATATGATATAGTAATGAAGAACATGGATGCTCAACCCAAATTCAATTCTTACTACCTCATAATGGAGCATTTTTACTCCCAATACAAACTCAGACCACATGTACCTACATAACCCTCATGTGCCAAGAAACCAAACAAAAAGCTGTGGTAGATTAACTACAAATTAAAACAGCATGTTCAAAAGCGACCAGTCAAGTGGATGCCTTGTGCATAAAAAGATGGTGAAATACATATTAGAAAGAAAGTAACCATTTTTAACAACTTAAAAAATTAAACATGCCCTTTTTTCAGACAGATCAGAATCCAAGGATGATAAGCCTTCTTGCACAACCAATCTCATACAGAAACCAAATAAATAGAATTCAATTAGCTGACATCTCTAAAACCAAATTTGTAGAGATGCTAAATATGGTTTACAGGAATTAGTATTCAGCAGCTCAGATTCTCATTTAACTCAGGTTTGTGCCTTTTCTAGATATTAACAAATAATCTCCTGAGTTCTTCACATAATTGGTTATAATTTTGGTCATTGAGTGATACACAATTGATGCTTTTGGCACAGATAGTAATGTAATCTCTTCATATATTAGGAATAGGGGTGACTATTCGATTGAGTAGTCAAATCAAAAGTTCGAGTTAGTCGAGTTATTGAGTACTATTTTATCATTCAAACTTTATTTGAATTTTTTTTCTTTGAGTTGAGTCAAATCAAATATATTTGTTCGAATTTCTGTCCAAATTTAATTGTAATTATTTATATGTTATGATATTGATTGATTCCAATTAATACGACTCTTCCTCTAATCATATACGTTATACATATATTTCTTCATATTCTTTTTCACATGCGTTAGTAAGATTTTAATGTTATTTAATAAATCAACTATCATCTAAAATTATATAATATATTTATAATTTCATTTTTTAAAAGAAAGTTTCGAGGACAAAGTATTGATGGGAGTATAAAGGAGTCAAGGAATTGATGGGAAGAAAGAATTTGCACAGAGTTGCAGTTGGAGGACCAAATTGAGTAAAATGTAAAATTGAGGGATTAAATTGAAAAAAGAGGAAATTTGTTGTCAAAAAGAGGAATTGAAGTTACACAAGTATTCTAAAATGGTTGAGGAGCATGTGATTCAAATTTGGTCAAAATGGACTTAAAACAATGGAGGAATTGAAGAAACAAGGAAATCAGGGACAAAATCACAAAACAATCAAACTACTTAGCTAAAGACAAAAAACGAGTAGTTTTAATACTCAATTTTTTAGTTATTTGAACTTTAAAAATTCAAACTCGACTCGAACTCGAAATCCGAACCACCACTAATTCAAGTTGACTCCAATAACTTAAAATTAAAAAAAAAAAAATCGAGTCAAATCAAGTTTTGCTCCCCCCTTATTAGGTTTAAACTTTCTCCTCAATCTGTTCATGGAGTGTTCCAAGGAAACCTCTTATATTGTCTTTGTTGTTTTAAATTTTAAAAAATTTCTCATACAAGGGGAAAAAGTGAAGTATAGAATAATCAATAAGATCTCACAACCATTCAAATATTTAGGCATAAACAAGATTTAGGCAGCAGAAAAATACATTGAACATAGGCATAAGCATAAACAAGAAGGCACCAAATGACCTTTGAAAAGAACTTTTGAGCATGACTCCGGATCTGCACAGCAGTCTTTGTTCCTATGTGTTCTGCAAATCACCATATAAACAGAAAAGGGAAAAAGATCTCCAATTACTACAGTAAATAACAAAGCCGTTTCGTTTGTCAGTCCTAACAGACATATCCAACAAACCTTAACCTCAATCCACAATAACAGTTCTAAAATGACAGCAGCAATCGAAATATTACTGTTTTTTCAACCCCGCCACAAAAAAAAACCAATCAAAACTAAGAGAAACAAGCAAGTGAAAACCTTCAATGCGTTGCCAAGCTCGTCCATAGAGCTTCAAGGCCTCTAGGAACCTATTATGCTCCTCCTCAGTCCATCTTTCGCGTTGTTTAGTAATAGTATAAGGCTTCCTAGTCTATCATTCGACATAAAAGTTCAATACAAAGACTGCATTTTTCCAATTCCAATTAGCATAATTTAAAAGCAAAAATAAGAATTGAGAATGAGAATTCATTTTGATAATTAATACCTTAACAACGAGATCTTCTCCGGAGGAATATGTGTCCATTGACAGGACCTCAGCAGCGTCACCGCTGCTTCAAATCCTCTCTAACAAGCAACGAGTAAAACACAAACTTCCTTTCATTTCTTTCGAATACTACAAATAGTAAAGCCGTTTTTGAACACCACAAAACCTGATGACTGCTATTTACTACTGCAAAAATACCAAAGCCAACAACAGCAATCGGTAGAGATCTGTCTCTGTTTTTATTGCTATTCCAATTAATATTACTAAGTACTTTAATTAATCAAATAGTAAACTTTGGGTGAAAACTAAAATCTCTAGAAAATTAGAATTTTAAAAGTAAAAAATAAATAAAATTTAAGTATCCACCGTAACAAAGAGAAGAGACGGCTTCTTCCAATGAACTGAAAAGAAAATTCCGTTATTCAGAATCCTCACCAAAACGAACCTGTAGACGCCAAAATCAATACTTTCCTTCATTATTAACATCCAAAGAAATAAAATTTTACCTTTCTGTTTGGTTGCCAAGAAAAAGAAATCACTCGCTTGTCCTTCGTCTCTCTACTCCACTGCGTATAAAGAACATAATTTTAAACTCGGCTGAGCAGAGTTTTCAAGCCCTAGAAATGCGGTGGAAAATGGGAATACCTTGAGATATAGCCAGGGAGGATGAGAACACTGGAAGCAACGACGATCACGCATAAAAACCGGGTTCGCCGGAAACTCGTAGTTTCCGGCAATGATCGGAATCGGCAGAAATTGGAAAGAAAAAAAGTTTCTTTTTTGGGTGAAGACAAGTCGAAGAAAGCAAGTGAAAGGAGGCTTATTTCTTTTGGTGAGGACTAAAACAGCAGAAAACTACAGTTCGGGGAAGAAGGAGAAATCTCAGCCACTAGAATTTCATGTGGATTTATTTTTCTGGGAAAAAATTGAAAATTAACAAAATTTGGGGGAAGTTTAATTTGAGGCTGGAAAAGAGTGAACGGTAGTATACAGAACGGAGATGCATAGGATGTTGCCAAGTGGCATTAATTTAGTGGCTGATTCAAGTAAACCCCACCCTTGCGCTTTTTCCCTTATTTTTTATATATATATATTCTTGTCTTTTTGTAATTTGACTGTTTGCTCCCTGGTTTCCTGCCTCCATCTTCAAATATCAGCCACAAGCTCCTTTTGCCATTGAGGTTAAGTCCGTAAAAGTGCATTCCGCTTTGCCACGTGGTTCCCGCCGGGAAACGTTGGCCATTCGTGGCACGGGTAACCGGTACGTGGCGGTTTAAAGGGTAGATATGGAGTCAACACGACGCCGTATTTGTGACCCGTGATGATTTTAGCAACAAATCTAGGGACACGCTATGTTCCCTATCTTCCGTCTTTTCTTTTTGGGTAAACTACTGCAGAGGTCACTCTCGTTTAGCGTTTGTACAGAGTTAGTCACCACTTTTGAATAGTGTCAATTAGTAGTCCTCTACGTTTTCGATGTGTAAATACTTGGTCACTCCGACGTTATACTCCGTTAGTCCCCTAACGGATTGCTGATGTGACGGAATTAAAATAAGGATAAATTACTGCAATATCCGTTAAAATTTATCTCATGTACATTTTTTCTCCTCAATTTAAAAAAGTAAACATTATAGTCACTAATAAAAATGTTTCTTTATAATTTCACCCTTAAATTTTTAAAAATTCATTTTTCAATCCTAAAACTTTACAATCAATTAACACAATAATATTATAAATGCTTAGATGAAAAATAGGTGCCCAAAGCATACCCTTTGAAACTTAGGTGCCCAAATTGCTCCTATTTAATAACTCAAACTTAAAAATTTAGTCCACTAACTACTAAAAAATTCGAGTTATTGGAATTTCTATTTTATAATTCAAACTTTATTTTGAATTTTTGAGTCGAGTTTATGAAATTATGAGTCGAGTATTTTCACATCAAACCAAAAAATTTAATTTTTTCGAGTCAAGTCGAGTTATTGGAATTTCTATTTTTGAGTCGAGTTTATGAAATTATGAGTCGTGTATTTTCACATCAAACCTAAAAATTTAATTTTTTCGAATCAAGTCGAGTGTTGCACTTCCCTACATATAATTTTTAATTTTAATCCGTGTTTGTCCCAAGAAAAACTTCGGACTCTACTGTTGCTTGTTCACCTTCCCGATCGGCCATCGTCGATCTCCGTCATCGTCGAGCGGTGGTGGTCACCGCCTACATCGCTAGAGGCGCCACGTCGTCGCGATCTCATCCATGGCCACCACGCGCGTCGTCGGGCCGCCTTCCGCCAGCAAATCTCGATTGAAGCTCTGGCAAGAAACCAATCGACGCCACTGTTTCTCGTATTTTCCGGCATCGGTTGCCGTCCATTCGCGAGACGGACACCAGATCCGGGCTCCTGACGTGGCGACGAGCAAAACCCCTAAGGTTCCGAATTCAACCGACGTCGGCGGAGCCTCTATCGGAGCTACGTAAGTTCCGACGACCTTTTATTTTTTCGCACGGATTAAAATTAAAAATTATATGTAGGGAAGTGCAACACTCGACTTGATTCGAAAAAATTAAATTTTTATGTTTGATGTGAAAATACTCGACTCAAAAATTCAAAATAAAGTTTGAATTATAAAATAGAAATTCCAATAACTCGACTTGACTCGAAAAAATTAAATTTTTTGGTTTGATGTGAAAATACTCGACTCATAATTTCATAAACTCGACTCAAAAATTCAAAATAAAGTTTGAATTATAAAATAGAAATTCCAATAACTAAAATTTTTTAGTAGTTAATAGACTAAATTTTTAAGTTTGAGTTATTAAATAAGAGCAATTTGGGCACCTCAGTTTCAAAGGATATACTTTGGGCAACTATTTTTCATCTAAGCATTTATAATATTATTGTACTAATTTATTGTAAAGTTTTAGGATTGAAAAATGAATTTTTAAAAATTTAAGGGTGAAATTATAAAGAAACATTTTTATTAGTGACTATAATGTTTACTTTTTTAAATTGAGGAGAAAAAATGTACATGAGATAAATTTTAATGGCTATTGCAGTAATTTATCCTTATTTTAATTCCGTCACATCAGCAATCCGTTAGGGGACTAACGGAGTATAACGTCAGAGTGACCAAGTATTTACACATCGAAAACGTAGAGGACTACTAATTGGCACTTTTCAAAAGTGGTGACTAACTCTGTACAAACGCTAAACGAGAGTGACCCCTGCAGTAGTTTACCCTTTCTTTTTTTAAGAGCATTACATTTAAATAGGGTAAAATTTGACTCGAAAAATTAAAATTTTTAATTTGACGGAAAAGTTTTGATGCGATTTAATTTAAATCACAATTTTATGGTGTATTGACTGTAATATGATTCTTAATTTTTTTAAAAAATATGGTTTAGGGAAAATTATTTCCAGATCTATGGTGATTTACTGCTCAAGTCAAAAGTCGGAGTGCTTTCTACCCGATTTTGAACAGTATTTATTTAGGAAAAAAATTAAGACTGAAAAATAGCTTAAAGATGGAGGGAGGACACCCCGACTTTGAACAATGTTCATGACTTTTACTGTTCAAAGACGGATTACGAGCAATCCAGCTCTAGTTGTTTGATATGAACATGGGAAGACGGATTGCAAGCAACTTCTGATTTTGCTACCGTGAAGAACCATAGTTTAGGAAATAAAATGGGGAGGACCATAGTTTGAGAGAGAAAAAAATGAGGGACAATATTTGAGTAAAAACACCCAATTTTATAAACTTGATTTAAAATTTTTGTAGTAATTAATTAATTGGTTTTTAAATTTAAATCGAATAACCTGTTTGATATATGTATATCATATATATATATGGCTAATGAAAGTTGATTCGGAATCAATTAGTATCATAATATTATAAATTTTTACAATTAAATTTGAACAGAAACCCGAACAACTCGACTTGACTCAAATTTCATGAACTCAACTGGAATAAAATTCAAATACAAATTGAGTTATATAAAAATAAGACTCGTCAACTCGAGTAACTCAAATTTTTACTATATAATTTTCAGGTCAAATTTAACAACTAGTCCATGTACTATGCATATATTATGGATTTGGTCAATTTAGTCCATATATTTTCAAATTTTGAAATTTCAACAATATGACTGAATTATAAGGACTAAAATGATAAAACTAGAAAACAAACAGCTTCATCAAACACCAAGTCAACAATAAACCAATTTATATCTAAATTCTAAAGGAAGGTTTTTGTCTGTAAATCATTCACCTAAGCAAAAGCATGAAGAAGAAGAAGAATAAAGACAAATGCATGTATTTTGAGTAGAGAGGCCAAAATCAAAGGCCATTCAGATTTCAGTACTTAATGAGTCTATCTCAGAGGAGTTTTTAACTGCAGTGACATACCATAGAAGTCCAGGAAACTAAGTCAATGTAGATATTAGATAATACACAACACAACGAACACGAAAAAGTCTCGTGACCAGCAATTCGATTCCAATGCAAGTCTTTATAATCAACATATGAAACTGGAAATAAGATATGATTCGAGATTGCATGCAACAAACCGATGTTGCATTCGTTGATTGCATGCGGTATGGCGTGTGACGTCAAGTTGAAGCTTCCCCTTCCAAGCGTACCCTCTTGGGACCTTTCTCTTCACCTTGACCGCTGGTGTTCATCATTCTGTTTTCCTTGGCTTCCACACAACACCTTTTGTAGGGTTTAAATCCGGTTCGGCTGGCCTTGAGCTTTGAATTTCCTAGTCCAATCCTCAGCAGGCACTCTTCTGCAGTGTTCTTCTCGCCTCTTGATAATGCAGCTTTTTCGACTTCTTGATGGTCAGAACAAGAATCCAATGTCTTGCTGTTGAGGTCTAAAGTTGATGTTTCTTCATCTTCCTCAACTGGATATTTCTTGCCCTCGTGTGGAGGAGAAAAGCTTTGTGGCAATACCTCTCTGGAGAAGAGGGCTTGAAAAGCTAGACGCCCCTGAAATGGCGGCAATGTTACAATAAAACCAGAATGATAGTTAAGTTAAAGCTATATGGGAAAATAAGACACATAAACTCACCACTTCAGATACCTCCTTCCAAGAATCACTCAGACTGCTACTGCTTCTACTACGACGGTTACATTCGACCTGTGGATGATTAGCGTCAGCTCCTTTTGAGTCTTCCTTGTCTTTTTCATGTTTTTCTAACACATCTGTCTCTACCTCACTACTTGAAGGTGTGTTGGAGCCACAAGAGGAGCGGTCAACTTGTTTTCTGTTCTTTGATTTATTCGCATCCTGAGGTTCAATTACTTCGGCACCTTTCTCATCATCGGTGGCTTTCACTCCAGTATTCACTTTTGCATCTCCTCTCTCTTCACAGTCCGATGATGACGAAGTAGGTGACTTAGATTCTGAATTCTGACCTTGCAAAGCTTCAGAGAATTCGAGGTCTGGTTGTCCATCCTGTATGGCTGGAGCTTGATCAGTTTTATCTTTTTGTTCCGTCTTCGCAGCTGGAGCTTGACCATTCTCCATTGGCGTTACTGTAGGAGCACAGGTAAAGCCTGGATGAAGAGGAGCACAAACAGGAATCAGTCCATGGGCGGCCCACCATGCAGTAGCAGCTGCCACAGTTGCAGCGGCAACTGCAGCCATACTTGGAGTAGAGTTCATTTGTCTAGATGGGAAACTGCCCACGCCACTTGTGGGAGTATCGCCAGAACTTCCAACGTTTGCATATGGCCAAAATGTAGCTGCAAAGCTTGCTGCAGCATGAGCAGCAGGATTCTGCAACAAATTAGATACAATGAGACTTGAAAAAGTGGAGGAGACATGTAGAAATGATCGATAGTCCTCTTGATTGGGGCGAAGATGCATGAAGGGAGTATGAAAAGGTGGCAACGCCTGATGAGTAGATCTCGGGACATTATTCTGATGTCCGGTAGTTGCAGATGCAGCGGGGTTTGTAAACAGGCTAGGTCCATGAACATTGCCCATAGGGTGAAATACAGAATCCTGAAATGACATATCCAGGGAAGGATTTTGAGCATATGTTTTCGGGCTTCCATCTTGTACATGCACAGCAACATGTTGAGGATAATTTTGAGTGTCTTGCATCTCATCTGGACATATAGCGCCATCTATATCATCTTTTCGCTGGTATGAAGTGCAAGAATTCTCCAAGTTTGAAGCCTTACTAGTCCCATTATCATGAATTGTCTGTTGGACATTAAGTTTATAAGCTTTTATAAATTTCAACTTCAAGTGACATAAAATTCATGTTTATCATGATTTATTACCTCTTTCAGCGAAGGTACAAACTCCCTAAACGCGCAAGAGTTTACGAGTGCTGCTGATGTTGGTATGAAACTCGTATTCATGGAAGAAACGGAGGAGCAATTTGCTCCATGGAGGAGGGTAAAGACCTCAGAGAAACTCTCATCTTGGTTTTCTTTCACATTTGTCGTCTTTTCATCTCCGTTATGTCTCTGAAAACAAGATATATTCGAAGCTTAGGTAAAAGTTTCAAAAAAAAAACATAATTAAGGGATGGATGAAGTATCGAGGAGGAGAAATTAACCTCTGGAAGTGGTTCTTTCTCCAAGTCCAACACTTGCTTGCAATGCAAAGATATCGGTGTTTCAGATTTTCCATCCTTAGCTCCCTCATGTACTGTGGTAGCAGCACCTGTTTTTCGAGGATAAGGATTGCTTGGTTTCCGTTTAGGGCGTGGAGGAGGAATTTCTATGTCAAGAGCTTGAGCTATTGGTACACCTTTAGCAAGTGCCTCCTTCTCCAACTGAGAATGGAATAAAGTCGGTAGTATTGATCAAATGAAAATACAGAAGAGAAATGTTACAAGTTACTAAACGCGCCAATGAAGCATCATTATAACATTTACCGTGAGGGACACATATATGATAGGAATGGCATAACTCGATACAAAATGATAACATCTAACCAGAATAATACCAAATGCTAGAGTATAATCGTTCTAACATACAAATATCTCACACCAGAGGTTCATACAAATTTTTATACTCCTATTGTTGATTAGTAAGGACTGTTTTATGACATTTGAGTAGATTTATCTGCTTCTCACCAAATAATTAAAACCCATCAACCAAATTTGTATAACATTTTTTTCCCAGCCTTCAGAAAGCATATACACAATTGTGTCCTTCGAATCAGCTAAGATCATACCAAAAGGTTCATCCTTTAAACCACCTTTAAAGAGTTATCTACATTTTTTGTCCTTAAAATCGATCACGTGTCCGCTCAAGACTCCTTTGCAATATAACATTTGACTGAATCAGGCATACACACAGGCCACTGTTGAACATATACATACACAAAGATTGACTAAATAAAAAAAAGGGCTGGTTCAGCCAAGCAGCAAGTTCTGCTTGGCTAAACCAAGCCCCATTTTACTAGGAGAAAACTTTTAAATGCATTAATAGAGGGAGAGAAATGATTAGTCTATTTAGATGGACAGAAAATTACCATTGGTTTCTTAAGGATCGCAGTTTAGGTTCTGCATAAATAAGTTTTATCTTTCACAATGCCAACTAATAGCTAGGACCTCAGAATGAAGAAAGTATTTCACAAAAGCTTTAATCATAATAATCTTGAGCAATCTTCATTTGCTTACCCTCCTGATAAGAAAGTATAAATTTCTCTAACATCTACTAGTATCTCACATGATTGGTTCAACAAGATTTTATAATCCGTTGTCGATTAGCATGGACTGTATAAAAAAGATTTCCCTAGCCTTCAGAAAGTATATACGCAATTGTGTCCTTCAAATCAGATAAAATCTTACGAAAAGGCGAATACTGTAAACCACCTTTAAAGAGTTATCTAGATTTTTTCTTGGGAATTCTTTAAATCTATCACGTGTCAGCTCAAGTCTCCTATGCAGCATAATGTTTGAACTTAAAGCAGACATACACACATGACAAAATTGAATGTATACAAACACGGATTGACTAAATAAAAAAAAGGGGCTGGTTTAGCCAAGCAGTGCTGCTTGGCTAAACTAACCCCTATTTCACTAGAGCATCAAATTTTATATAGAGGGAGCAAGAGGATTATTATATTTGAATGGAAAGAAAATTACCAGTAGTTTCTTAAGATCATAGTTTATTTCTGCATAAATAAGTTCAGTATTTCATAATGTCAACTTATCCGTACAATGTGAATCAAAGTATCAAACCATGCATGATGTTCCTTGTCATGTAAAATTGAGGTCATTAATGGCTAGGACTTTAGACTGAAGAAAGAATTTCACAAAGCTTTAACCCTAATATCTTGAACAATCTTCATTTGCTTACCCTCCTGATAAGATTCATCAATGATGACCTAATCGAGAACAACTGTTGGAAACTACTAACAACAGAATGTATGCATTTGTTTGTAAAATCAAAATTTTGAAAGGAAAAGAAGTAATGCATTACCATGTACCTTTAACTTTTAATTGGCAGGTGGCTGCCAATAACCTGCAGGAAATAAGTCTTTAAGATAAGAATCTTGTAAAAATTTATGAGTGATTCCTTTTACTGAAGACGTATACGGTATACCACATTCATATTTTAGATCTAACTAGTCTCTGGTTCAAACTCGGTAATATTGCTAATGTTTGAAGAGATTTCACACCAGTAATCTAAACACATCAACTCACCCTGGTATTCAACAAATTATATTCTGCACCCTAAGAAATCTGTCATCCCTGCTAGCATTAACTACCCCTCAATTTATTCCACTCTGATTTTTAATAAGATCATTTGGCATGTTAAGATCAGCATCTACAAACACATCTTGACTCACAAGAAAGAGAATTCAAATAGCTGACATCTCCAAAACCAAATTTGTAGAGATGCTAAAGGCTCTAACCCTAAATATGGTTTACAGACATTTGTATTTAGCAGCTTAGTTTGTCATTTAACTCAAGTTTCTGACTTTTCTGGATATTAATAAATAAACTTCAGTGTCCTTCACTTAATTGGTTATAATTTTGACGACCGAGTGATTTACTGTTCATGTCTTTGGCACAGATAGCAATGCAATCTCTTCATATATTAAGTATTAACTCTCTCTTCTCAATCTGTTTATTGAATGTGCCAAGAAAACCTCTTATATTGTCTTCATTGTTTTCGATCAACAAAATTGCTAATACAAGGGGAAACGGTGAAGTAAAGAATAATCGGTAAGATTTCACAAATGTTCTAGATATTGCAGATGATGAATCAATAATTCATATACTTCAAGCAGAAAAAAATACGTTGGAACATAAGCATTAGCATAAGCAAGAAGGCACCAAATGACCTTTGAAAAGAACTTTTGAGCATGACTCCTGATCTGCACAGCCGTCTTTGTTCCGATGTGTTCTGCAAATCACCATGTAAACAGAAAAGCGAAAAAAGATCTCCAATTACGAAAAATAAACAACAAAAACATTTCATTTGCCAGTCCTAACAGGCATATCCAACAAATCTTAACCTCCTTCAACGACAGCATAATTTAAAATAAAGAAACAAATCTTAACCTTCAATGCGTTGCCAAGCTCGTCCATAGAGCTTCAGAGCCTCTAGGAACCTATTATGCTCCTCCTCGGTCCATCTTTCGCGTTGTTTAGTAATAGTATAAGGCTTCCTAGTCTATCATTCAACATAAACATTCAATACAAAAACTCTAATTTTACAATTCCAACAAGCATAATTCAAAATAAAGAGAGTTAATTTAGTTTGATATTTAACACCTTAATATGGAGTTCTTCTCCGGAGGAGTGTGTGTCCATTAACAGGACCCCGGCAGCCTTACCGCTACCGCCGCTTCAAATCCTCTCTAACGAGCAACGGGTATAAAGCAAACCTCCTTTCATTTCTTTCGAAATCCACTAATACAAATAGTAAAGCCGTTTTTGAACTCCACAAAACCTGATGACTGCTATTTACTACTGCAAAAAACACCAAAGCCAACAACAACAACCGATAGCAATCCGTCTCTTTTCTTATTATTATTCCAATTAATATTTCTTTCTTAAGTGTTTTAACTTTTAATTAATCACATAGTAATCTTTGGGTGCAAGCTAAAATCTCCAGAAAATTAAAACTTTAAAAGTAAAATGAAATTTAAGTATCCACCGTAAACAGAGAGAAGAGACAGATTCTTCCAAAACGAACCCGTAGACGCCAAAACCTTTCAGAGAAATGAAAAGGAAAAAAGAAAACTTCAGTAAACTCAGAACTTACCCAGTAATATTAACAGCCAAAAGAAATCAAATTTAATAAACAAATGACAATTCTTTACCTTCAGTTTGGTTGCCAAGAAAAAAAAATAAGAATTCAATCGCTTTTCTTCTGTGTATCTCAACTCAACTGCTTATAAAGAACTCAACTTTGAACTCAGCTAAGCAGAGTTTAAAGGGAAACCAAACGGGAAAAAAATGGGTTCACCGGAAACCTGCCGGAGAGCTCATGTTTCCGGCAATGAGAAGATCGGAATCAACAGAATTTGATGAAGAAAGCAAAGCGGAAAGGAGGATTGTTGATGCTGAGAGGTAAAACACCAGAAGCGAGGAGAAATCTGAGCCACTACAATTTCATGTGGATTTGAACGAACGGTAGCATACAGAACAGAGAGATGCACTGGATGCTGCCAAGTGGCAGTAATTTAGTGGCTGATGTAGTTAAAGCCCACGCTTGCACTTTTTTCCTGATTTGTTTTTATATTTTTTTTTCCTTTTTCTGCAATTGGCCAGTGTTCCTGGTTTCCTACTTTCATCTTCAAATCTCAGCCACAAGTTCGTGAAGGTGCATTAAAATATGCCACGTGGCGGCGGCCGGCAGTCGTGTGCGATTCGTCGCATGGTTACCGACACGTGGCGGTTATGGAATCAAAAAGCCACCGGAAAATTTGAGTATTTGACAATTAGCCAAATCTGCAGACAGAACAAATCTAGGGACATGCTCTGTTCCTCTGCTTATTTTTGGCACAATAACCCTTTTATTATCAAACTTTATCAAATTAGTCATTTTAAACTTTTTATCGTGTTTTTTTACCCTCAAATTTTTATTTTTTGTCAGATTAATCCAAATGAGAAAACTATGGACCGTTATATTATAGTCAACTATTTTACCTTTTCATTCCACGTCATAAAAGATAAATTGTAATGAAATTCAATGTACATTTTTTAATTAAATATTTTTTATATTTTTGATTTGTAATTCTAATATCATTGTAAGTGAAGACAATACAATTTAGAGTTAGGATAGAATTTTTTTTGATAATATGTATGCATTTAGAGTTCAAAAATTTCATGTGAAATTAAAAAAAATGTTTTGAAATAAATTAATTTGCTCAAGTTTAAAAGTGGGATAGACATAACGAGTGCTTAAACAAAAATATTTAATTCAGTTAACTATGACTTTAAAATTTTAGACTAAAATATAAACTTTTTGAATTTACAATAATTAAAATATCTATTTTATAGGAAAGACTCCAATTAAACTTTTAAATATAATACGTAAACTAACATATTTATTTTTGTAATGGAATAATTAAGATAACTTTTTAAAGCTAAGTTGACTACAAGTAGTATCTGTTCTGAATACATTCTCGACTATTTGACAATACATGCTCAATCACCATGCCACAGGCCTACAACTGTTGGTGCTCAAACCTGTGACTTCTAAGAACAACAATCGTCCCCTTAACCACTAAGGTAAGTTGATTCGTACGAATTAAGATTATGAATAATCTAGTGCTTTAAATTATCAAATGGCAATCATGTCTTGGTTTGATGTTAGGGGTTGTGGACCATCATGTTGGGGAGGGGACCATGACATTAAAAAAAATATTAATAATAAGTCGACTGCATGGAGAGAACAGCGTATGGAAATGGGCTTCAAGGTAGGGATGGACCCAAATTTAAGGATTTTGCCATTACTGTCGACCATCAATTTGGACCAACTTAAAATGATTGATAAGTTTGTGGATCCATAGTGTCAAACGCCCAACACCAACCCTAATATGAACAATGTGGATAGCCTAGTGTGCCTTCCATAATTTTGCACATGAAACTAGGGTCAACATTCGATTAAATTGAGTTAAAAAAAATTAAGTTAATCAAGTTTATTAATATTATTTTATAACTCAAATTTTATTTGATTTTTTTAGTTGAGTTAAGTTGAGTTGTTTGAGTTTGTATCCAAATTTGATTGTAAAATATTTATAATGTTACGGTACTAATTCGTTTCAATTTAAATGACTTTTTATAATTATATATGATAGGATTATTATCATATACACTGGCGGTGGAAACTAAAAGTTTACACAAGCGCTTTAGTTTTGGGTTTATGGGCTTAGTTTAGGTTGTAGGGTTTAGGGGTAGGGATTTAGAATTTAAGATTTAGATGTTAGAGTTTAATTTTTAGGATAAATGGTGAGGATTTAAGTGCTAATGTATAAATCCTAAATTATAACCCTAAATTGTAAATTTCAACTACAATCTCTAAATTCAAAACTCACACCTAAACCCATAAACCATACAACATAAACTAAATCCTTTAACTTTAAAACTAAGGCGCTTGTGGAAACTTTTAGTTTCCACCGCCAGTGTATCAAATAATTACTCTATATGATATAGGTATATACTTCTTCATATATATATATATATATATATATATATATTACATTTTAACATTAAATGATAATTATGAGAGGGTAATTATTACATGCACAAAGGCTTGTGAAAATTTTGTTTACACAAGCGCCTTAGTTATATGATTTAGAGATTATATTTAGGGTTTATGGGTTTAAGTGTAATATGTTTGAATTTAGGGGTTATTGATGGAATTTTAGGCTTAGGGTTAAAAATCTGTGGTTTATAAGTTATAACCTAAACCATTAACCATATTTCCCTAAAACCTAAACCCTAACCCCGAATCTTAAATTTTAACCATGAACCATAAATCCTAAAGCCTCACACTAAAACCCTTAAACTACAACCCTAAAATTGAGGCGCTTGTAAGAACAAAAAAAATCACCGCTTGTGTATGAGATAATAATCCATTATAAAATAGTAAAAAATGATACTAATTATTTTTGGATGTTTTTGTTAACATTTGAATATTTCAGTTTTATCAAAAATAAGGGTAGAATTAATTTAAAACTTAAATCTTTTTTCTAACATTAAGTAATAATTAATTTTTTTAACCACTAATATTCGATTCATTGGTTGACTAACTTAGATTGAGTTTTTCAGAAGCTCAATATGGAAGCGACCTTCTATATACATTGTTCTTCATTCACAACATCGTGATTCAAACTCTCGGTCTTGCTTAAGGAACCTAATATCTCATCCTACTAGACTAATTAATTATCGGTGATAATTACCTTTTTATTTACCTATCATATTCAACACTTAAAAAAACAAATTAATTAAAAAATTATGTGGTTATCAAACATAAATAGAAAAATTTTATTTTTGTAGTCATGAAAATTCTCAATAGTTTATAAAATACACTCTCAATGTTTTTTAATAACAAAATGAAATGTCCATACATTTTTAATAAAATTCCAAACAAATCATTATTTATCAGAATGTCCATGAATTGAAAAAGTCTAATCGAAACAAATGTTCTTGTAATGTGAAATTGTGAATGATAATAATCTATAGTCAATAATTACGGACATATTTTATTAGTATTCATTATCTACCGCATAATATATTATGATTTTAAATTTTTATATAATCATCGATATTTAACTTGTTAATTAATTAATTTAAATAATATATTATACAAATTTATTATGATACTATTGTTTTCAAATAAAATTTAATATGTCATACATAACACTATTTTGGGTATCGTGTTATATTTTGTATAAAAAAATCAAATTATTGTTTATTATAAAAAGTTTATTTTTAAATAAAAGTGATTTAATACGATTAAAGTCGATCAAACTTTAATTGGATATATGTTTTAGGTGGATGGTTGAATATTTTGGTATGAATTTCCTTGATTTCTATTAAAGTATTGGAAATTAAATGTGGACTTTTATTTTATAAAAACAATTGGACCTCTTATATTCATCCAGCATTGAAATTTGGAAGATTTAATTTTGACTAATTAAGTAGTATAAATAAAACGCTACCTTTTAGTCATATTGAAAACGACACGTGGTATGGACTTCTGTCACACATGCCGACGCCGTAGAAAGTGAACAAAGTATAGTTCTTTAAATAATTTACGACTTGAAAAAAATGACTTTTTTTATTTTTTTCTTTGAGACAGTTTTTTTTAGTTTTCTTTTTATTTGAGTTGCTTATGGCAACGGTTTTGCTGTCAATTCATTTTGTAGATAAATAAATCTCATCATTTTGATATATTTTTGTGTTATTTTTTCTTTTTATTTTACTTTTATTTGTCTCTGTTTTATTTCGACGGAAATATTTTTTAGTTGTTCTTTTAATTTTTAAGACTTCGCCTTGACTAATCTGAACCGACTCGCGTCACACACATGACTTTAGTGGGTGAGTCATTTAGCAGGAATTTTCTGCATACACAACGCCCTGAACCTGATACCTTGCTTAAGCGATATCAAGTTGCTTACCACTTATACCCCGATGGTCAACGGAAATATTTTTATATCTGCTTTTCTTTCAATCTCTTATCTGCTTTTATGGCAGTTTATATGTCTGCAATTTCCGCAGTTTTTATTCTGCATCTTTCACAATTTCTGAAATTTCGCAGTTTTACTCTGTCCTAATGACACGTATGCATGTCTTCATGGCAGTTATCTCCTTTGAGATGATCGGCGGTCTTATTAATGTTTGATATCTTTTCATAGATGTTTTGCTGATGTGTCTTGTGCTTGTAGCGAAGAGTATTGAAAATTTTCTAGAGCATTCTACTCGAATTTTTATGATTGCTTAATTTTTATTTGAAGATTTTACATAATCTTTTATGGAGTGAAGGATTTTGTTTTAATTTTCATAATTTTTATGTATTTTTTATACTATATACTTCGTTATTTTGGGTATGCCTAGTTTATAATTATTATATATATATATATATATATATATATATATATATATATATATATAATTATGGACGAAACACAATAGTGACAGGTGAGGTCACGACCCTCCGAAAATTTGAAAAATTAAATTTTATTCCTTTAAATTTTTAATAAATTTAATTTGGTCCTACAAAATTTTAAAAATTCATATTAATTTTTAAATTTTTTAATATTTTAATTAAATCTCTCCCATAATTTTAAAAAATTATCATTGCTTCTCAAATTTCCAAAAAATTAGTCAGCCCCCAAATTTTTGAAAAATTGTAAATAAAAATCTTCATTTTTTAAATAAATTACTTCCACAAACTCCTTGTTCAAGGTCTGCCTGAATATAATATTTTAATATTAATTATTAAAAATTCTAAAATATTTAGCATTGACGTTATAAAAATACTATAAATATAACCAGTGCAGGGAACAAACTGATCTGCGTTGAAACAATTGAACAAGCAAACATGGCTTCTTCAGTAGAATTAAAACTTGACGAACAAGTAACCGGTGAAATGGACAGTGAAACTTATTCGTTCGCCACTCAGCTCGCGATGGGATCAGTGCTATCTCTGGCCTTGAAAACAGCATGCGAGCTTGGGGTTCTGGAGATAATTGCCAAAGCAGGTCCGGAGGCCAAACTCTCCGCCACTGATATTGCAGCACAAATGCCCACCAACAACCAGGCTGCGCCAATCATGGTCGACCGGATTGCCAGGCTTTTGGCCAGCCACAATGTGCTGACCTGCTCGGTTGTCGGTGTCGAAAGACGCTACGGTTTAGCCCCGGTGTCTCACTACTTCGTGCGTAACGAAGATGCCGGGTCCTTGGCCCCTCTCGTTGCCCTGGTTCAAGATAAAGTCTTCCTGGATAGCTGGTTGGTGTCAACTTTACTTGAACAAAGTTTTACTTATTAGATGTTTGATCATTTGGTGGATTTTCATGCCAGGTCTCGTCTTAAAGATGCGGTTTTAGAAGGCGGAACCGCATTCGACAGGGCGCATGATGGAGCACATGCCTTCGAGTACATCGGATCGGATGCTAGGTTCAACCAAGTTTTCAACTCAGCAATGTTCAATATAAGTACAAGAGTCATCAAGGAAATGCTGCAGGCTTACAAGGGGTTTACCGGTATCAAACAGCTGGTCGATGTCGGCGGCAACCTCGGTGTCACGCTTCACCATATCACTTCCAAATACCCCAATATCAAAGGCATCAATTTCGACTTGCCTCATGTTATAGAGCGTGCCCCTAGCTATCCTGGTATTGAACATGTTGCTGGAGATATGTTTGAAAGTGTTCCAGAAGGAGATGCTATTTTTATGAAGGTAAGTTAATTTGAATGTAGAAAAAAAGGTTTTCCAGTTGTAGTGTCACGTACCTTTTGTTATGTGTCGATGGCGACGCAGGCGATCCTCCATGATTGGAGCGACGAGCAGTGTGTGAAACTGTTGAAGAATTGCTACAAAGCGATACCAGATAATGGGAAAGTGATTGTTGCAGAATTAGTAGTTCCTGTTATGCCCGAGCCTACCCCTGCCGTGAAGGCCACTTTCCTCTTCGATGTGCATATGATGACTCAACATCCGGGTGGAAAAGAGCGAACAAAACAAGAATTCGAGGCATTGGCGAACGAAGCCGGATTTAACAGGGTCAAGTTTGATTCATTTGTTTGCCATGGTTGGATTATGGAGTTCTACAAATGATAGCACTCCCCTTTAATCTTCTTACTCCGACTCTAAAACTGATAGATGCAGGTGTTCTTCGAAAAGGTTGAATGTGTCTGAATAAGAACATTATTTTAACAGAGATGAAGTTATGTGGAGTATGTATCTGGTGTTTTCTGTTTTTAATAAAAAAGAAAAAGCTTGTGATATTAGTTCGAAAACTGCCTTAATGAATTGAAGATCTTTCTTTTGCTTCAAGCTCAAGTAATCAAACACGAAACGGTCCGGAACAGATGATTCAACAAATGAAATTTACATAAAGTGTACTGACTAGACATTGGATACGGACCAGTAGGCAGATAATCACAAGCTAATACATATGGCAACTACATATATAGAACAGTGAGGTCCATGCATGCTCTATATTCTTCTCTTCCATTTAACGCTCAATCTGAATGGTAACATGACTGATGTTGTACTCCCTTCTTATGTATTCGATTACGTTGTCTAAGACCATGTCTGCATCGGCTTCTGGTCTGATTTTGACATGGCAAGCCAACAGGATCTTCCCCACAGTAATGGCCCATATATGCAGCTCGTGAATGGCCACCACGTCTCCCATTTCCAACAGCCCCGTTTCCAGCCTTGTTGCGTCAATCTCTCGAGGTGTACTCTCCATCAGCACTTCGAGTATGTTGCGCAACATTCTTATGGTAGTCCCCAAAACAATTACTGAAAATATTAGTGTGCAGATCAGATCGACTATTTTCCATTCCGGCTTATACCATATGATTGCTCCTCCAATCATTACTCCGATACTTTGGATGGAATCCCCCAGTACATGAAGATAAGCTCCCTGGACATTTATATTCATTCGTTTCTTCTTCTTCGGCTTATCAAGCAGCGGCTCCGACTGTTCTTTGTGAACATGGTGGTGCTCCTCGTGTTTGGTGTGCTCCGTGTCTCCGTGATGATGGTGGTGCTTGGTCTTGGAGTGCTCCTCAGGATGATGGTGGTGGCGTTCTGTGGAGTGTCCCTCGTGATGATGGTGTGTGGTAATGCTCACTCCATGACTGTGATCACTATGGCTATGACTATGGCCGTGTCCATGACCATGATCGTGGCCGTGACCATGATCATGTCCCAATAATAGAGCCATGATTATATTAACCACTAGTCCAAAAGCAGCAACAAGAAACATTAGAAATCCTTTCACCTCACCTGTGTCATGAATGAGTCTAACAATGGCTTCATAAACTAAAATGCCTGCAAGCAACCATATCATCTGGATCGAGACCAAGGCCCCAAGAATCTCGATCCTAAAAAATCCATAAGATTGACGGGGATTGGCTTCCCAGCCGGCTGCCCATAATGAAAACAAGGAGATGGCAAAAGCTGCAACATCTGACAGCAAATGTGCTGCATCAGTTAATATTGCTAGACTATTGGCTTTGATGCCTCCCACCACTTCTACACTCATGAAGATGATGCAAAGCATCACGGCAATGAAAAGCTTGCGCATCGAAGCCGATCTTTCTTCAGCATCTTTAGAGTGAGTACCAGCACCGGAAAGTCCACAAGCTGTTTCCCCACATATCTTACTCCCTACAATACTCCTTTGGCCTTCAACAGCATCCACATTTATTTCAATATCTTGCCCATGTTGAGGATTTTGCACTTCCATCTGAAAATTTACGCAACATGGCAGATATAAACAGAATGTCTTAGCCAAAACATTTGGTCAACAATAAAGAACCATAAGGGAAAAGCGTATACAAGGCATGGAATATTATATATATAAGCAATAGATGACTTTTGAGTCTGAGAATCACCAAGACTACAGTTCTTCAAGAACTTTCTTAAAGGAAAATCGACGTTTCAAGCAAATGCCTTCCTTTCTTCCTTATCAGAACAACCAATCTTTCTGTCATAGGTCTACAGTCCTAAACATCTACATTGAAACTTCAGCTAAGAACTGACCACCGCGTAACTGTGCTCATATTGAATGCCTATCTGCAGAGCATCGTTTACGCAAACCAGACACTAGCTGTCAGCATATGATACGGAAGCTTGTTTTGATTACATATACTTAATTAGACTAGAGGATTAGTAAAATGAACTTGGAATTCTGCTTGTTTCCTATTATTTGAATCAACTATCAAACTAGCAGTGGGATGCTTGTTTTACAATCATCATGAACTGTTTTGATTAAGCACCCAACAAAATCCAATAAATCATAGCATTTTAACCGTGCATCATACGCATCAAAGAGGCTGATAAAAGGAGGGGGGGTTGAAATCATACATATGACAGGCAAAAGATCGACTTTTGGTCAATGAACCACTTCCTCGTATGCAACCTACTTTCTTCTCTATAACAATGAAACTACTTCCCCAGCTTGCAACATTCACATAGATGTAAAGGATTATAGGGACATGATGGTTCTTATAATCCTTTCAAAACATTTACAAACAGAATATCGGTCCGAGAAATGTCAAAGCTAAGAAATTGAAAAGGAAATCGTTTAAAAGAACATTAAGCAGAAACTCATTGATACTGAACATCAGAGAAAAGATTTAACACATTAAAAATTTGACAACAAAGATACAAGCAATGCCTGCAAATGCATTATGCAAAGAAGATAGATATATTAAACCTGGGAGACAAGAGAGATCGTTACTTATCAACGATCTGATACAGGCAAATTAGGGGCACAAGCAAGAATTGTTACCTCACAAGGAGCTGTTATACAAGCAAGTCCCTGTCAAGGAACAAAACTTGAAAGGCAGAAGGCTATTTGGCACTGACTAACCTTACCAACTAACCATACCAAAACCAACACCCTGCCTAATTGCCATTTTCCAAGTCTAAGGATGAATGATCTCATCGCCGGCGATCAAATTTATTATTAAAAAGCAAGCATCACAATCAGTGAATCAGATTGAAATACGGTAAACGTCCGTGAGTTGGAAGTATTTTATTGCTTAATCCAAAGACATAGAAACTTGCTTCAGACAAAAAAACAATCTTGCATCACAATCTTGAACAGCTCTTTTGTATTTCTTCTCAGGAATTACATCAAACACTTGATACACACTAAAATCAGTTGGAATCTATTTCGTCCCCACTCACCATGGACAAAGAATCAAAGAAGCATGTATCTATAAAAATACAAATAAAAAACGCATAAAATCATTATGATTATTAAAATACTGCGAAATGGGTCTCTACTCTCTAGCATGCAAGGAGCCATAACCAGCTACAATACCCAGAGTAAAATATAACAAATTAACAACCCCAGATTATAAAAGTGATGAAAAATGACCAAATATGGTGAAAAGTACAGATCTTTGGCAAAAATTAGGCATAAAGAAACTACCTTTGAAATTATCTTAAAAAAAAAGAAACTACCTTTGAAACTTGAATCCGGAATCCCCAGCCCTGGGCTTGTGAGTATGGTTGTTTATAGACAGAGCCAATAAATGAAAACTGGAAATCACCCACCCAACTGCAGTCGTCTGCAAATTACAAGATTACCCTTACCAGCCTTTCATCCATTTCCAAGTTACAGAGAAACCCAGGAATTTGACAGTCTGTGGTTATTTTCTCTTGGTCCAATCATTTTCTTTGTTGAAGCTTTTCACATGGAGGCCACTCAGACTCGGTAGTGGCTCAGCAAAAACGACACAACTACTGCTACCGAAAAGCTACGAACAAGCCTTGGGACAAATGAATAGGATTGTCGAGAGATTTTGTCTTGTTGTTGTCATAACATTCACATGAAGTTGTCTTAAAATTAACTTGTAAGCATTATTTTCAATAAATTTACTTGGACACACGCAATAATAATCCTTTAAGTATGCGCTGGTCATAACTTCCCATGCAAGCTACGTAGGGTAAACTCGCATTTTAAAAAATACAAGTTTTAATTTTTTCTATAAAATACGAGTTTCGTGTTGAGTGAATAGATAAGAAAACGAATTTTATTTTATCGAGTTGGAACTCTCGTTTTGCAAAACGCGAGTTTAGAACTCTTATTTTGTAAAACGTGAGTTTGCCCTACGTGACCTGAATAGGTATTTTTCCAAATATTGTTTAGAAGGATTGTTTTTCCGATAAAATTCTAAAAAAGAATATTCAGCCAAATCACCCCGTTTTAACTCTTCTATTTGGATTTTATAAAGACTTGCAGCCTCGCCTAATATCCATTGTCAAGTACATTAATTGGATTAATTAGTGTTAATCCATTCAAGGGTTTCTCGAAGTTAAATAAAATAAAAATTCATTGAAATTTTTCGAATGAAATTTATCAGATCTCGACACACAACGACCATGTTTGGTAAGTAAATTTTTGAGTCAAAATTAGAGGTTTAAATTATTTTCAAATGTTTAATCGGTCAAATTTATTAATTTTATCAGTTATTCACTATCGGCTAATGTATACCGCTATAATTATTCGTTAATTTTCAAACATGATCAATTATGTAAAGAAGGTGAATTGCCTCATCACTTTCATAGTTAAAACTCTCTTTCAAACCTTTTAAATCCTTTTATGACAAAATCAAATGTTTATTTTATAATATTTATTATAAAAAGAATTTAATCTTTTATAAATTTTCCGAACTTGTTGTCTCTCTTCTTAGCCACAAAACATAGATTGTCTGTCTCTATCTTGCAATGATGACTACTCAGAAACGGACAAGTTAATTAATGACACACACTAAAACACTACGAGCTGAGTGGTCTGACAATGACTTCCACTCGTGATATTTAATAGATTATGGGCGGGTTGGTCCAGTCCAGACTCGCGTAACGTTTTTTTTCGGGTTACTTTTATATTTAATGTTTTATTTTGTAGCTTAGATAATATTTTTTCGTTAATTATCGTTAAAAAAAATTTCGTTTTTCAATTATAACATAATAAGTATGTGACTTATTTTTTATTTATTTAATTTTTGAATTATTTTAAAATTACGCACTTCTTAAAAGACTCTAAAGTTTTAATTTCTTTCAAACAAACTCTTAAATCGTATCTCCCTCACCGTCTGGCATCCTCCACACGTCGATGGTTTACCGTTCACCACTCAAGCGTCGAGTACCTCACCGTTCAACATCCACCACCCTCTAGATGTCGGTTAGAAGCCTAATCGATATTTTTTTCTTCATTTTTGATGTTCGTTGACGGTGTAATCAATGGTTTATTCGTCAATTTTCGACTACGAGATCATGGGGCTTTCAGTCGTGGGGGCGACGAAGGTAGGGGTGGCATGTGGTGGTTGAATCGGTGGTGGGAGATGATGAATTTAGAGATCTAGGGTTTGAGTTGGGATTTAGAGAAATTAAAGATTTTTGATTTTTTTTAATAAAAATTAAAAAAATATCAGAATATGCCACGTGCCGAGTTTTTATTGGATAACAGAAAACTATTAACGTCTGTCACGAAAAACCCAATTTCAGTTACGGAATGAAACATTAGGCACCAAAGTGGCCCAAAAAATAACGTTAGGCACCAAACTGAAAAAAAAGAGTATATATTGAGCATCTTTTTTATTATTAAACCTATCATTTAAGTAGATTTTGAGTTTTAAGTCTTGTGTATGCGAAAATTTTCATTGAGAAATTTACACACTAAAATTAAGTGTGCGAAACGAGTCAATTCGAATTAATTAAAGTAAAGTTTTTAAAAAATAAAAAGGACAACAACAAAAAGAAAAGTGCATCTTTCATTCTACTTACTTTATTTATAATGTTGAAATTTAAATAAGAATGTCAGAATTCAAATCATTATATATAGGTTTTTTAATAGAAATCGCCATATATAGTTGATAAAGTAATAATTACGTCAAAATATTTTTAATTAAAAATTAAATATGTTTTCGAAAGTCTTTTATGCTTTAAAATCAATGGGCTCCTTCCACTTTGAGATAATTCCAAAATTTTGGGCACCGTCATTGTTGTTGGGTAATTGAAGACTGGTTGGAGATTGATATACTGGGCCTTGTTGACCCACTAAGAATTTCATCCAACTTTCAGCGTATTTATGTTTTAGTCATTTAACTTTCAAAAATTTCAATTTTATCACTAAACTTTCAGAATTTTCTCTTGTAGGACAATCAACCATTAAATCGTTAATGTCGTTTAGTCCACTCGAGAAGGAGGAGGAAAGCAATATAGCTTGATTCAACATTGATCAGACAGTGGAGACTGCAAGTCAAACCAAGATAAAGTTAAAGGTTTGATTTGAGTTTTTATCGATCTCAAGGGGATTTTAAGGAAACCAAAATTAAAAAGAAGAAATAAGAGAATATTTTGGTACCAATTACGTCACAAACGATTGTCCGCGGTAAATAAAGATGTTGGCCATGAGAAGAAGAAAAGTTAAAGGTGTAGGTCAATTTCATAAATAGAAGGCCCAAAATGTAGTGTTTTGATGCTAGTGTTAAACATTGCATGATCAAGTAATAAAATAAACCAATTCTGAAAGTTTAAAGTTTGGTGGCCAAAATAGAAAACGTCGAAAGTTGGGTGATTATTTTTTCAAAAATAAAGTTTGGAAAACCATAAATAGACAAAAGAAATTATTTATCATTTTTTCACATGGTTCCGTTATAAAATGAGAATATTCCTAATTGAAATTTTATATTTATAAAATAATATAATTATATTTAGGATTCAATTTTAGATAATATATTAGCACTACTCTTGATATTGGTTGCCATCCCCGGTCATTTATATTTTTTTGTTTTTCATATTTGATTCTATTTGTTTTATTTTTTTCTTCGTATATCTTGATGTGATAATTTTGTTTCTCTGGCACATTCTATGTCTACTTTTGTAGGTGTTTAGTGTTCATACGGTGACTCTCACGACGTTTTTTATTCGTGTTTATTGGTGGTCACGGATAATTTGATCCCTTTTAGGTTGTTTTATCGATGCAATTTGTAGCGGACCGCTATCTTTAGAAATAGACGTGAAAGGTGATTTTTAGGGATTTCAATTAGTTCGCATTTTGACAATTTCCCAGTGATACTTTTTATAATGGATCGTAGAGATTTCCTTAGTAAAAAGAAGAAGTGAAATAAATGACCTGACCGATGCAGTGCTTATATTTTTTTTAGATTTAATATTTTTTTATGTTTTAAATTCTGTCATAAATTATGTTTTTATTTTACTATTGTTTATCGGTAAAGTCCACAAAAATCAATTAACACCTTAAAAAAGAGAGTAAAATTTAACATGGTTAAGTTTAAATGAAAAACGGGCTAAACAACGTAAAAAGATTATCTTCGAATGAATTTATTATTAATGTGTGAAATAATAATCTTTTGAATATATCAAATTTTAGCACTCATGAAATGCGAGGGATTTAATAATAAATTAAAAACAGTAAATAAATAAAGAGACACGTTGATTGGAATTTTAACAAGAGCCTAGTAAAAATTTTGGGTTCAAATTTTAGTATTTCTTTTTCTTCATCAGATTAAAAAATAAACATGGTTTGCTGACCGACTTAAATATAATAATCCAACGTGGAGCGAAGGACTACATCTTTGACTGCCCTTTTGAATAATAATAAATAAAAACATCACAGATTTCCAAGTTTATTGACTTAAATTAAATATAAACAGGTAATTAAATATAAACATGTAATTTAACCTAAGAACTTATAATTGGTTTAAGTGTATCAAAAATTCATGTACTATTCAATTATTGTATTATTTTTATTTGAAAATCTTGATATGTATCAAAGGTAAATTTTTTGATATATTATCTAACTTTGTATATGTTTGAATCTCGATACGAAAATGTACTATCTCTCTATTTAATAAGAAAAAAAGATCAAGTTAATAAAAAATATGAATATTAGGATTAAAAAATTATTTTATTTTTTTATAGCTGCGAGATTAATGATTAATGATAAATTAAACAAAAATCAGAGCAATTGAGCAAGAATTAAGATTTTTTAAATGAAAAATAGTACAAGTACTTTGTGTATATATATATCCTATACACTGGTGGTGGAAACTGAAAGTTTCCACAAGCGCCTTAGTTTTAGGGTATAAGGATTTAGTTTAGGCTATAGGGTTTAAGGGCTTAGAATTTAGGGATAGTTGTTTAAATTTAAGGTTTAGGATTATAATTTATGGTTTATAGGTTATGGTTTAGTTTTTAGGGTAATATGGTGAGGATTTAGGTTTTAACATATAAACCCTAAATTATAATCATAAACCTTAATTTAAACAACTATCTCTAAATTCTAAACCTCTACACCTAAACCTCTAAACCATATAACCTTAAACTAAGTCTCTATACCCTAAAACTAAGGCACTTCCACCACTGCGTGTGTATAGAATATTTATCATATATATATAATTATAAAGACCGAATTTTAAATTTTGAAATAGTAAAAAACCCGGGATTATATTTAAACAATTATAAATTTATAATATTAGTCAGCCTACCCGTACGTAGGGAAACATGCAATACACAGTCATTTTCTTGATCAAAATATACCAAACTTTGTTGTTTACCGCTTCAATTCCCTTTTGACTCGTTACGTTATGCAAGTTCATTATTATATTAATATTTACTCTATAGTTTTAATATTCATATTTATATAGAGAGATGGAGATATAAATATCTAATATCCCTTATCTGGACCGTATAACCTAAAGTTTTAAACTATATTGAAGCATGATTCAGCTCTTCAATTTCGTTGATTTCTCCCAATTTGTGATCGTAACACTTCTCTTTCTCCTCTTAACGTCCGACCTTAAATTCATCTCGGCGGCGAAAGAGTTCTGTTGGTGCCGAGTTGAGAAACTCCACGTCCTCTTCGAACACCACGAAGACTACGATGAAGCCGATTTCGACGACGATGACTATTACGACGAACGACCTTCGCCGTCCCGTGTGCCGGTGCCATTCATGGCTCATGTCGTCTCGAATTTGATAAAGACTAGGCTACCAGTGGTGGAACTCGGGAAATCGAAACTAGGAGCCAGTATCGGGGAGGAATCGTCGTCGGCCGAGTGCGCGATATGCTTGGAGTGCATAGAGGGAAGTGAAGAAATCCGAGAGCTCGGCAATTGTAATCACATGTACCATCGAGAGTGTATCGACGGGTGGGTCGATCAGGGCCACGAGACATGTCCGTTGTGCGGCCGGAAGCTGCTGCCGTTTGAAGCCATTGCTGCTGCTGAGGATAAGGAAGTGAAAGGTGTGTATGATCCATGGAGGTTGGACAGAATGGCCTATCTGTTTGGGGAGAGTTATTAATTTATTTATTTTCAAATTCGAATGAAAGTAATTTCATTCGAATTCTTTTAATTAAAATGTTAACGAGTACTCAACTAAAAGGACTGGGGATTAAGGAATGAATTGCTTTCTCTTTCAAACAAGATTGAAATTAGTATATTTTCTTTCGTTTTTCTTATGTACTTTCTTATTATTTAAAAAATCGTTTTGGTTACTATTTATAATTTTAGGACAAATCGGGTAACCGAACTGTTCGGCTATATAATATATATTATTATATTATATGGCATTTTAATATTTTATTTTATTTTCTCATTTCCCAAAGTAAAACTATAATTTTATTTAATAAAGTTTAAGTATTTACTTTTCTAGTATTAAAAAATATACTAATATCATTTACTGGTTTTTAAAAGTATATATTTTTCTAACACATTATTAAAATTTATATTTTTAATAAACAAAATAAAAAACAATTACCTGACCTGAACCGAACCGAACCGAATCGAACATATTTTTTTAGTTAACCGAATAGACAATTAACCGGTTGAATGGTTACGGTTTAGGGTCGAGAATTAAGTGACATGAATTTACCGGTTAACCGAAATAATTTGCTAGTAGTTAATCGAACCAGATTTTACACAACCCTAATTTTCTCTATTCTTGAGTTTAAAATGTTAGAAACGCAACAATATTAAATACTCGATATCAGATTGTCTTTATAATTTTATCCAACTCGATAAAATTAATCTCTGTTTAGAACATTAACAGAATTAGTGGTAGACATCTAACAATATATATATATATATCCGACAAGGAATATGTGCGACTATAATTTAAGCATTTTTCTTGAGGATAATGAATCCGATACCTATTGTGACCACTTTGACATGTACTGGAGAATCCGGAAACAGTGAAAGCAATTTGATATTCATAGTCCATAGATTCTATGCCCACCATTTGAGGTTCCAGTCCAACAAATCAAACACAAAGTGTAACGTTTATATATATATATATATATATATATATTCTATACACAGGCGGTGAGAACTGAAAATTTTCACAATCGTCTTAGTTCTAGGGTATAGTGATTTAGTTTAGGGTATAGAGTTTAGAAGTTTAGAATTTAGGGATTATTGTTTAAATTTAAGGTCTAGGGTTATAATTTAGGGTTTATAAGTTAAAACCTAAATCCTCACCGTATTACCTTAAAAACTAAACCCTAAATTATAACCATAAACCTTAAATTTAAACAAATATCTCTAAATTCTAAACCACTACACCTAAACCTCTAAACCCTATACCATAAACTAAATCCCTATACCTAAAAGGCTAAAACTAAGGCGCTTGTGACAACTTTCAGTTTCCACCGCCAATGTATAAGATATTTATCATATATATATATATATATAAATCACATCATATTATTAAAAAAAATTAAAGCATGTGTTCGTCGGTGAAATACTTCAGCTCAGTTTCCAAGTGAGGATTTAATGCATATAACAGCACCGACAAATTTCATTGTTTTCCAGCATTTCTACATTAATATCATCGTTAACAATGAAGGTAATGAAACACATGGCTATGGCTACAGCGCTGAGACAAGAACAGAGTCTGACGCAGGACTTTAAGTTGGGACGAAATCCCGAGTCAGAAAAACAAACAAAAACAAAAGCAGAATGGTGCCCGACTCTTGTTGCATGTAGAGCCATGCGTCTAAACATTAAATCCCTTGCGTGGCAATCCATGGCGTCCCCATTCCTAATACTGTTAACCGACAAAACCCCATTACTGCAAGTAAAGATGGTGAAGAAAAAGGAAAATGGAAGAAGATCAATGAAGCCCATTTTTTTATTATTTTTTTCTAACCACATTTGCTTATTTTACGGCCACAAGGAGTTTCATATGTCGACTTTACAAGGCGGAGCTCCGAGCAACGGCACGGGTCCGGCGACACCCTTTTTCAAACCAACCCAAACATTGCATCTCACGTAAAACCCGTACTTCAATGTCCTGATTGCGCCGGCTTTCCATCTTAGTTTCCCCAACAGCACCACCTTCAGCGCCACCACACCGTACGTCTCGTCTATCATCAGTCCATTCACCACCTCCGCCGACGCCGGGACCATCCCGCTACCGAGTACAGGCGACAGCGACACCGTGCTCTTCGTCTCGTGGTACAGCGGCGGCAAGTCCACGGGGGGAGTGATCTGTTGGTTTCTATACGAGACGTAAGCTTGCAACTTGCTGTAAAAGATGGAGACTCTCTTGTTTGGGTTTCTCATGACGATGGTGAACTGCATGGATGTGGAAATGAAGGGTTGTGAGGTGGCGTTGAGTTCGTAGATGGCGGCACCTGCGACGATGAAACGAGGCTTGTGGGGACGGTAGACGAGCCACACGGTGAGTACGGTGGCTCCCGCTAAGAGGAGGAAGATGAAAATGAGTAAGCAACAGGAGCGGAGGGCTGAGCTTTCTTGGTCGTGGGCTGGACAATAGTGTACTTTAGGTGGCTTTCCTTCACCCATATTGGACGGTGGTTGCTGAGGCGGCGGAGGGTCTTGCGGTGGTTGGTTTTGGTCTGTCATGAATACAAATGAGAAGGTATTTGTAGTGTAAAATGGATAGGAAGGATGGTTCCTGGATGGTGATGGTGGCGGGCGGAGTTTTAGTGTTGAAAGTATATAAAAAACAGAGGAGAAGAATATGAGAAATGGAATACTGTAAAGTGAAAAAAGCGGATGTGCAACACTGCCGTTTTTATATTCGGAATATAGGCCACAAAAGTATATGCCTTTGTTTCTTCCACCACGTGAAAGCTCCGGCATTTCGCCTTCCTTTTCACCACTTTCAGTTACAAAACAACTTCACTTTCTGCCTTCAAAATGGCAGAATTATAAGTTCTCCTAAGCAATCTACCAGATAAATAACCAGAAAATTGTCAAAAACACTCTTTTTAACCTATTGAAGCGAATTATATTATACAACTGACCTGCCTAACTACGATTAGTAAGTTGCCGGGGGTGTATCGTCATATGTTGGGCGTATCGACATCGTTTACGGGGGTGTCATTTTGCACTTGACGGACAAACTGTCCTCTCACTCTGGGACGCTGCTCCGCTAGTCTTTTTCGGCTCTGATATCGAACCTGTGCAAAGAAGTTAACCGTTAAAGAAATGGACATGTTGCTACGATACGAAATGGTCTGTTATCGGTTTCTTTTCTCACCACAGGGCAAACTAGGATGTTATCTCATTCATGGAGGTTTTACAAGGTAAGTCTCTGAATCTAAATTTCTTAAATTTTGATGCAAATTGAACAATAGGGTATAAACTTAGTTAAAGAATACTAGTACCTACAGCAGGGCAGCTGTGGCACTAAGTGACGCCAAGCCGCTTTTAGGTGGAAGAAAGTACATTGCTGTCTGCATACAACAATAAGTCCCATATGCGAAGATTTTGGCTAACCTCAACCAATTACAACAATTATAGTAGTAGTAGTAATATACCTTTTTCTCAAAGCATCGATCTTTCCGCTTGAGTCGGAACTTTGTCAAAGCAGCTTCTCTTTGGCTGGATCGATGAGCATCCATCCCTTTCAGTCCATCATGGATGAAGAAATTGCTATCGTTGAAACTACCGGTATTTGTGCCCCTATTGATCGCTGCAGCACCGGTAGTACTAGCACTTGCATCACTCCTGCTCGAAATATTTCCATGTGTGTTGCCTTTTTCATGATTATCACCATCGTCACATAAACTGCTGCAAGCACTCTGATTAGCAATAGGAGAAATGCATTTCAGTAGCCCGGCAGGCTCCTGCTTGGTTTGCTCTTTGACAGTCTGGTCAATAGAGCAGTTGATCGCTTCGTCAGACCGATGGTAACCTTGTTCTGGACCATGAACATCAGGATTCGTGTGCCGTCCAGCGGGATCAGAACTACATTCAAGGGGCGGATTCGATTGTGCATAATAAATGCCAGGAGAAACATTATCACATCCAGCATGCATGTCATCCATCCTCACCCTTGGAACATGAATGAGACCAGGTTGGGTGCTCGGAACTATTAGCTCCGACTGACCAGTGACTGGATTAGTCGGTCTCTCCTTACTATCATCTTCTTTCAATGAATCTTGGTTGCCAGTTAGACTAGAGAAAACGGCCTGTGAAAGTTTGCTATTATTGTACCTGCAAAAATAAATTAGCAATCATCAGAAAAACATAAAATTTCAAGAAATAGAAATTAGAGACGCAACCAATCCTCTTATTGGGAATTTCAGCGAGTATTAACCTATGTCACTGTAGCCACCTCTAAAATTGCCTCCATTGTCCTCTAAAACAGAGTGGCATCTCTTTTTATTTTTGCTAAAACCTCTATACATCTCAAGGTCAGTAACAATAGAAAGGAAACAGAATGTTTACCATGAAAAAGCTGATGCATTGGAGTGGTTTAGCATGGGCCTTTCACTGGTTCCTTGGTTCTTAGAGCTACTCGAACAAGACCTTCTCAAAGAAAGTTCTAACTCGGGAGAAAATTCGAACTTGTCGGTACCATCACTTGAACTAGAAAGTGCAAAGGTTCCCTTTGGTCGATTATCAAACGAACCAATTAAATCAATTGCTCCCGCCGGAGGTTTAACCATCTCATCGTTGCAACCAACCCTGATCGTAGCATTCACATTCCCTCTATTACTTTGTTTTCCACCACCACCACCACCGTGAGTCGTCCCTTTAAAGAAAGCAGAGTTTTCTTCCAATTTTGATGCATCTGATTCACAAGCTTCACTGCAATGAGCAACCTCCTTTACCTTGCCAGATATCCCTGGTCATAAAGAGAGAATTTTCTTTCTTTTAGCTGAAATCAGAAGAAGGCAACTACAAATTTTGTACGACGGCGCAACATACCTTCAACTCGACACCCATCTCGAAGCGACTCTCGACCCATTTTAACAACATTTCCTTGCTGCTCCATGCCTGTATCGCTAAGATTGGCACTGGTACACTTCCCCTCTGAAAGACCCTGCACAGAAATGAAGAGACTACTTAGCTTGGCAATATGCAAACACCTAACAAATTATAAATTCCATTGATAGTTTGACATTCTAAGAACGCTCCATCTCATAAACCATCAACATATTTCAGAACCCGAGCATAACTATCGAAACGTTGATATCAAAACCTATGTCGATTGCCGAAAGATAAGAAAATGCTCACTTTGGCATCACTTTCTTCTTTATTTTTCTGTGTAGACGATCCATAATCACTGAACTGGCTGCTCTCACTCTCGGCATTGGTTTCAACAATATTTTCTGTAGCAGGTAGCTTAAGAGGAACACCACCACTAGCTAGCTGATAAAAAGTAAAGCAAATACCAAGAAAAAGAAGGTGAATCTAAGCTAAATGCTTGATTTCGGCCAAGAAAAACAGAGCAAACGTTGAGAATAGTTCTGCATACCATGTGTCTTCTCCAAACATGCTGCCAGAGGTTTCTCAATTCATTCCGCCGAACAGGTTTGATAAGAAAATCAGCTGCGCCTTTTAACATACACTTCAAAACCGTGGCAATCGAATCTTGCGACGACATCACTGTTTAATCACACAAAAAATGGAAAGTAAAATCTTAAGTTCTTAACATATTAGCTTCACATCTAAAAGCAACAGCAAGCTTTTAAGAGTTTGAGATTTCATACTTATAACAGGAATATTTTTGCAGATTTCATGTTCCATAATCAATGTGAGAAGCGCGAATCCGGATATCGAAGGCAACTCTACTTCAGTCAATATAAGATCAATGTTATGCGGCCGATCCTTTAAAGTCTCCCATGCCATTAAACCATCAGGAACAGCAGCGACTACTGTAGAAAAACAAAGGAGATCAAAGTTCAAACTAATACTTATAATATGTAGATCTGGAGAAATAAATGGCGCCGGGAAAGGAGAAATTCAAACCTCTGTAACTGCATTTTCGAAGAAGAGCGGCGATGATCTGACGAGTGGAATCATCAGCTTCAACTAAAAGAACTCTCAGCACCATCCGAGGTAAGAACTTTTCCCACAGAACAACCGCTGAGGATTCATCATTTTCCTCGCTCTTCTTCCTCTCCTCCGCCGCTCCGACCTCCACGTCTACTTCCGTCGCAACTTCGCCCATTTTCAAACCCTAAATTCTCAGTTAAAAAGGAAAACAGAGTTAGCTGAAGGAGAAAAAAGAAGAAGCGAAAATTCTTAAATGTTTTTTTTAATTTTTTGAAATCTAACTTTCGTTTATGACCGCGAAAACCGCATAAAATATCTTCTTTCCTGAATAACAAAGCAAAGGAAAAAAGAAAAGAAAAGAAAACTGTGATCGGCGGAGGGGAGGGGAGACTCGAGTCAGATCAGAAGGTGGGCCGTCATTGGCTGATGGTGAGTGATGATGACGTGGCGGAACACGGACCACTGTTTCTGATTTTCTTTTCTTCTTTTTTTGGCGGATGAGTGTATGTAGGGACGGGCGCCGCTGTATTGCGGTGGTGATTGTGGGTGGGGCCGCCACGGGAGGGAAAGAGACACGTGTTGGATAGATGGGGGATGTTCGAGCCAAGATATTTTTTTCGAGCCGGCTGCCACGGTTGCATCCTCTGAACATGTTTGGGGATCTCATGGTTGAACATGCGACACGTGGATGTAATGAGAATCTGGGGTTTTTGTGGCTTTGGTGTCCTTCTATACGTCACCCCTTAATCGTGTAGAATTTTGTAAATTTAAATAATACTATAAAGTAATTTTTTTAGATATAATAACTTCTAAGGTGCAAATTACAATATTTATATTACATATAATTGTTAATATGAAGTTTATGTGGGTTTGTCTACAATATGTGTACGCATTGTCAAAAAATTAAAATTATGTAGGGAATTAAAAAATTATATTTAATTTTACTCAAATTCACATATCTTGGCTGTTATAAATATAATATTTCAACTAAACTAATATTTTTTATCTTATTAAATTTGTTCAATATTGTTTTTTTAAAGGTTAATTCTTTTAAAAATTTAGTCATAAAAGCAAACGAAAATATAAATAAAATAAACAAAAACCAAACGACACTAAAACGAAAGTGTTGAATAAAGCAGGGAAACTTTAAAATAAAAACCTAACGCCTTTCCTTTTTTTTAAAAAAAAATACTAAAATTTAAAACAACAAGGACAAGGACACGTGATCAATCATTCATAGTACATTTTGTGACGTGGCATTCATTGGGCCAGTCACCAAGATAATTAGCGCCTTAAATATTATCCATGTGAAGCCAGGCCGACAATAATAGTAGTTTGGAAAAATCTGGGTTTTAGTTATAGGTAGAGGTCACACACGAGTAAATCGGTTATAGTTTGGTTTGAGTCATTTCAGTTTCGATTTTTTAGTTTGATATTATTCGGTTCAGATTCAGTTTCAGTTCAGTTTTAGTTTGGTTCTATTATGCTTCGGGTCATTTTGTTTCGGTTGATTTTCGGTTCGGCTATTTCGGTTCGGGTTAATTTCGGGTCAATGGGAGGTCGGTCGGTTTTAATCAAGTTTTTAAGTTGGTTAGTTTTTTACACCCTACATATGGCTTTATAAAGTAAATATATTTGACTTTTTGGTGAGTTGTGCATTTGTTCATATCTTATTTTTCTTTATTTCTATTGATATATTTTATTTATTTTGGGTTGTCTTCGGTACAGATCTATTTTAGTTTAACTAAAAATCGGTTCAATTTCAGTTCGGTTTCGATTTCGGATCAAATTTCTGGTAATCATGTTCAGGCCTCAATTCGGATAAATCGATTCGATTCTCAGTCTCAGATCAAGTTTGTCAAGTCTAGTTATAGGTTAATATTAAATTAAATATTTGTCCCTCTCAATTTATGTATTTTAATTTTGAATATTATTTATCCCTCTTAATATTTAATTCTAACTCGTACATATTTGGAATTAAGTACCGAAGATGGCAAAAGCATGGGCGAAATTTGTGGACCGTCCATTTAATATCTTTGGTAGATAAATAAATTCCTTTTTCCCCCTCCACGATGAATTGTCTTCTTCTCGTGGGGGGAAATAAGAGAGAAATGAAAAGAAAGGCAAAAACAAGGAATAATTTTGTATGGTGTCGAAATTGTCTAGAATTGGTAGGTGTCCGTGTCCCATTGTCTCGTGCATGTCCTTTTCATTACAATTTCCATTTTTTTCATGCATGTACAATGAGGGAATTTAGGCTTTTTCTTGGGGTTTAACATATGAATATGATATTTTCGAAGGGTTCGAGTCATGGACGGAGCCAGGATTGAATCGTGAGGGGAGCAATTTAGAACGATCGGATCTTAAAAAGTGATTAAACTATAAAAATTAAAGAAATTGGGATTTAATTTCACTAATTTTAAAATTAAAAGGTCTTAAAAACAAGTGAACCAGGAAAATTGAGAGTCAATGCTTAAATTAATTAATTAATTTTAAAATTAATAAGGTCCTAAAAGTAAATTATACAAGACAATTTCGAGAAGGGCAATGACTTAATTAGAATAATTTTAAAACTATCAATGACTTAAAATTAGTTAAACATCAAAGTTAGAGGAGGCAATTGCCCCTCCCACCCTCCACTTACATCTGTTCCTGGTTGGAGTTAAAATATTTTTTTTATGTCAAAATGAATTAAATTGAATTATTATCATGTAATTTCATTTATTGAAAAAACTAAAAAGTTTAAACATGATTATTAATTTTTAAAGGGGCTAAACAAGAAATTCACCCACTTACCCAAGAGAGCCAAAGTAGTTGCCAACTCTTAAACCTTTGAATTCAATTAGGTATAAAGTTGGTATGATTTAAACATGAAATTCACACATTTAGCTAAGAATGCATGTGAATTGGTATAAGTTCGTATGATTTAAATTCACACATATTTTTTTTGTTCGAGTAAAATGAGTTATATTTTAATACACAATTTAAGTAAAAATTTATAGAGCCCTATAAAATTTAAAATCTAATCTTTAAATTTAAAATCTTAAGTTCTAAACATAAACACTAAATTATAAATATTGAAGCATAATCCCCTAAATCTTTAAACTAAACTATAAATTTTGTATGAACCTAAACAACTTGTATATCAAATAAATTTCTATCTAAAATTAAAATTTTATACAGCTAACGTAAATATTAGGGGTGGGCAAGACCATGTACTTGACCAATTTGTCCAAAATTGGTTCCGGTATCCCCTAGTTCTTGAAAATTGGAACCAGTCTCGATCCCGATCAGACCAAGTCCAAAATTTCAAGAATCGGTTCCGGTACTAGTGGGAACCGGTACCAGTACCGGATACCCGGTCAATTAGTCTATATTAATAAAATTTGAGCAACGGTGAAAAAAATTTCAACCATCAATAATAATATTAAATAACAAAGGCTTGAAGGTTAAAGTCTTAAACCAGGTCATACTCATAATATTCATACATAAAGAGAGAATAAACCAAAGAACTCTATATATTGCAAGCAAGACCACCAGAAAAGTTCGCTAATGAGAAATAAAAGAGCACCTTCAATTGTTTCCAACCTCTCTAACGTCATTTGGTAGCAGACCAGTACCCTGGTACTGGTCATGATCCTATTAAGTACCCACCGAGTATCGGGTCCAAAAAATCAAGATCCAGTTCCGGTCGCAACTGAGACCTAAATTTTAAATCTAGTCTCGATTTTACCGAAACTGATTTTGAATAAAAATCCACGAGTCTGACTGGGTCCAGACCAAGTAATCGGGTTTTTTTGTTCACCCCTGATAAATATACCATTTCCACACATATACCACAAAATTAACTATTGGACTTGAGACTAGAAATCCAATCATGTAACTCAGCTCACCAACATATCTTTAGCCCATACTAATATTTTCACTGCTCGGCGGCTAGCCCAAAACACTGAAACAGATTCGTCGCCGTCGTCGCCGTCGTCTGTGTGAAATGTTTCAATGTCTCCTTCGTTCCTCAACAACTGTAATAATTTATCGTTCGCTCATTATTCCCACAAATTCCTCATCATTCCTCTTGTTCCACTCTTCATCCACTCCGCCCGACGAACAAAAGCAATCTCGGTCGTCGCCTCCGCCGATCGCTTCCCCTACGCGAGTCCTCAAACTCATATCCGCCCAGTCCGATCCTCTCCTCGCCAAAGAAATCTTTGATTTCGCCTCTACCCAACCCGGTTTTCGCCACTCTTACTCTTCGTTCCTCGTCCTCATCCTCAAACTCGGCCGGTCCAAGCACTTCTCTTTCGTCGACGACCTCCTCGTCCGCCTTAAATCCGATCAATACCCAGTAACCCCAACACTATTTACTTACCTCATCAAAATCTACGCCGAAGCTGATTTACCCGAGAGAGCTCACAAGGTGTTCTACAAAATGCTCGAATTAAATATCAAGCCTTTACCCAGACAGTTAAATCGCATTCTTGAGCTTCTCGTTTCTCATCGTAACTTCATAATGCCTGCTTTTGACCTTTTCAAGAGTGCCCATAAATACGGTGTTTTCCCCAATACGAAATCTTACAATATTTTGATGGGTGCGTTTTGCTTGAATGGGGATTTGAGTATTGCTTACAAACTGTTCAATAAAATGTTTGAGAGAGATGTTGAGCCGGATGTCGAGTCGTATAGGATATTAATGCAAGGGTTGTGTAGGAAGAGTCAAGTGAATAGAGCTGTGGATTTGTTGGAAGATATGTTGAATAAAGGGTTTGTACCGGATTCCTTGAGTTATACCACTTTGTTGAATAGTTTGTGTAGGAAGAAGAAGCTTAGAGAAGCTTATAAACTTCTTTGTAGAATGAAGGTTAAAGGGTGTAATCCTGATATTGTGCATTACAACACGGTTATATCGGGTTTTTGCAGAGAAGGGAGAGCTATGGATGCTGTTAAGGTTCTCGAGGATATGCCTTCGAACGGTTGTTTGCCGAATTTGGTTTCTTATAGGACTTTGGTTGGGGGGTTATGTGATCAAGGGATGTTTGATGAGGCTAAAAAGTATATGGAGGAAATGTTGTCCAAGGGATTTTCTCCTCATTTTTCAGTTTCTCATGCTTTAATCAAAGGGTTTTGCAATGTTGGTAAGATTGATGCAGCTACTGAAGTGCTGGGGGAAATGCTGAAGTATCGGGAAGTACCGCATATCGATACTTGGGCGACGATGATTCCTACAATCTGTGAAGATTATGAAACAGAAAGAATGCGGGAGATTATAGAGGAGGTTTTAAAGGTAGAAATCAAAAGAGACACAAGAATAGTGGAGGCAGGCATTGGGTTGGAGGATTACTTAATTAGGAAAATACAGTCTAGATCAAGGAGACCTTGAATAGTATCACAGATATTTTGCAGATTTAACTGTTCTTAATCCAGGTATGAGTCTGTTTTTACCTATTTCTTCAATCCAGGAATTCTTTTCTTTTGATTTTTGCAGTTCTTGAGAATAGTTGAGCTCTTGTAACTTGTAAGTAAGCACCTGGTTATGTTTTTGGTTAAGCTAAACCGAGATTTGTAGGGATTCAGGTGTGTTTAGCATTGTTTATTACTGTCCAAAAGCATTTTGTTAAAAGGGTAAAATACCTAAATTATCGTTCAACTTTGTTGTAGGACCTACTTTGGTCGTTCAACTTTGTTCTAGGACCTATTTTGGTCATTCAACTTTCAAAATGTTTAATTTTATTATTGAACTTTAAATATTGACCTATTTTAGTCACTCCACCGTTAAATCTCTAACACTGTTATGACGTGAAAATAAAAAGTAATAAAAATATATATTTTAATACACTTAATTAATTAAATAAAAACATCGGTTCCCTCACCCCCACCCACTCCTTTCTCACTTTTACCGACAACCATCTTCTTCATCCTAATAACGCCGATTCGGTACCAAAATCACTGGTCGACTCCTCTTTTTCTCCTCTTTTCTTCTATCGGTTCATTTTTTTCCTGAAAACTACCTTCAAATGACTAAAAACGAGTTCAAACCCTTGCGTATTGGGAGCGCAATTCACCCCGTCCACAGTTAGATTGGCCTGAAATCGAGGTATGTTGATCTCCTCACTAAGGTACCTCGAATGACCGTTGAGATTCACCATCCAACACTCCAATCGCCGTAACTAAAATGGGAAGGTAAAACCTTCCCTTCTTTTTGATTTCAGTTTGATTTTTCCTTTCCTTTTGACTCTGATTTGTTCCGATTTTTTTGTTAACGACAATAGAAGGCTCGATGAACGCTGGTTTGGTGTATGGTGAGATGCGATGGAGTGACCAAAATAGGTCAACATTAAAGTTTAGTAGTAAAATTGAACAATTTGAAAGTTGAGTGATCAAAATAGGTCATAAAACATTCTTGGTGTTGCACAGTAAAGTGGGAAATATTTCCTATATGTAGAACATATTTTATTCCACCCAAAAAGTGGGCATTCCAGATTCTAGTATTCATAATTCCTTGCAAAATATGAAGATCATCAAACTTTGAGCATTTATCAGAGTAACAAATGGAAATTATGTTACGAACCCAAAATTTATATGGATAGGCAACCTAAAGAAAGCGAAATTGGTACACTAAATAGTTTGATCATCCTTCTACTTTGAAAGCTTAGACATGAGCAGTGCCTTCAGTGAACTTTGGGTCCTCACACCTATATCGGCCGTCGGGTCCGATTCCAAAACCCTTTGGATCTGCAAAAACGTTTTCAAGCAGCTGGCTCCGAGGCGGAAGGGGGCTTTCATCCGCAAACTCAACAGCTTCCTCCAACAACTCATCTATCTTCTTATCTATGGCTTTCAACTCTGCTTCACCGGACAGATTGTTCTCGATCAGGTACTTCTTCAGGGCTGCGATGGGATCTCTTGCGGCATAGTGAGCTTTCTCAGCTGCCAAAGGAGCAAGAAGTTGAAAAGGAGTACATTCGTAAACTCTTAAAAGATCTATCTTTAGGAACATCGATATTTCACGAGAAACCCGAATCCTCGAGAATCATTCATCTACAAGCACCATGCTTTAATTTAAGCATAAACATAACAACCAGAGTTCTATGAAACATACAGAGTTTAGGAAACAAAATAATCACTTCAACTTTAAGACAACCTAGCACAACACACATGCAAGCAAGTTGTTCAAGTTTTATCAATGTAATAATGGCCCTAGCAATAATAAGCAAGCAGAGATGATCAAATTCTTACCCGGGTCACGAAGCTCATCAGGGTCAGCCAACGAATGTCCTCTAAACCTATACGTCTCACATTCCACCAGTGTCGGACCTTCACCTCTCCTGGCCCTGGCAATTGCCTCCTTAGCCACTTCCCTCACCTTCAGAACATCCATTCCATCGACATGAACACCGGGCATCCCAAAAGCCGGTCCTTTCTTATAAATCTGAGGATCAGAAGTAGCCCTCAAATGAGACATCCCAATAGCCCACAAATTGTTTTCAACAACAAACACAATGGGCAATTTCCACAACGCTGCCATATTCAAACACTCGTAGAACTGTCCATTGTTACAAGTCCCATCCCCGAAAAACGCCAACGTAACATGATCACAATCCGCTTCTTTCAGAACCTCCCTCTTATACTTAGAGGTAAAAGCAGCACCAGTGGCAACAGGGATCCCTTCACCGATAAAAGCAAACCCACCGATCACATTGTGCTCGCTCGAGAACATATGCATCGATCCACCTTGGCCACGGCAGCAGCCGGTAGTCTTGCCGAAGAGTTCACTCATGACGGCTCGAGCAGGAACGCCTTTGCTCAAGGCGTGCACGTGATCGCGATACGTACTAACAACACAATCTTGTTGCTTTAACAGCTTAATGAAACCAGTCGACACAGCTTCCTGGCCGTTGTAAAGATGAACAAAACCAAACATTTTACCTCTGTAGTACATTTGGGCACACATATCTTCAAAAGCTCTACCTAATACCATATCCTCGTACAATACCAACCCTTCCCCTTTCGTAATCAACTGAAAAATATATCAAATTTAACATAAAAATCTGAACTTTGGTGCGAAACAGATATAAAGTATAGAGCTTTAAAACATATAATTTCATTAAGTGAAAATGGGTTTGTTAGTGTTACCAAGCTGGGAGTGGGTGTGGGTTTCTTTTCCTTGACGACATCGGAGACGGCGAAGACGGAGCCAGAAGATCGACGGCTGAGATTCAATTGGGAAGAGGAAGTGCGGCGGAGGAGTTTGCGGGTGGATCCGAGGAAGGGTGAGGCGGCGGCGGCGGCGGTGGGGATTTTGAGAGGCTTGTTTTGAGAAGCTGGGGAAATGGCGTTGAAAGGGTGAGCGGCGAACTTGGTGGCAGAGAAAGCGGCGGCCATTTTCTTCCTTTATTTTCTCGGGAAAAGGGGGAGAAAATGGGAGGTGGAGAGGGAAGAGAAAGAGAGGGGGAGATATAAAAGAGGGGAAGGAAGCGGTGGAGGGGCGGAGGAAACAAGGGAAAGGGCGTGGGAATGGTCGCAGGGAGCGTTGGGAAGGATTTTGGTTTTACTGGGGGAATCAAACCAAACTTTAACCATATTCATTAATAATTTGGGATAATTACATATTTAGCAACCCACCTATTCTCGTATTCTTATTTTAGTACTTCACCTATTTTTTTTAGTAAAATAGTACATAACATTACTTTTTGTTTTGTTTTGGTACTCCGATCGTTACCTATTTTTAATTGGGATAATTACAGTTTTAATCCCTAAAACTTATACATTTCTATCAATTTGGTCCAAATTATATCAATTTAATAATCATCTTAAATATTTAAGTTTAAATTGTAAATCACCCATTTTATTTCTTCTTCTCCAAAATTCTAACCCCATTTGTTTAGGTTAGGGTTTTGGGAAGAGGGGATAAAATGAGAGATTTATAATTTTAACCCAAATATTTAAGATGATTGTTAAATTGATAGAGTTTGGACCAAATTGATAGAGATGTATAAGTTTTGGAGGATTATAAATGTGATTATTTAAATTAAAAATAAGCCACAATATCATCTCTGATTGTTTTTTAACGGCCAGTGTACCAAATCAGAACAAAAACGTAAGGTTAAGTTTTTCTTTTAGTTTAATGACCAATATCTACTCAAGGATTAGATCGAATCCACTTAGGTCTAATATCCTGTTTACATCTCAAAACTTTTCTGCTTATTTTGCCGATCTATTGAACCAAGAATCGATGGTCTAATCAGTTGAATTAACGGTGTTAAACGGAGAATCATGCAAATCGGGATTAAAAACCGACAATTCAACTAATAAAACCAAAATTTGAATTTTGTTTTAAATTAAGCGAAGTTGTTTACCCAAATCGAGTGTTATGGAATGGACAAGTGGCTCAAATGACAAATGGTGACGTGTTTAATTTAAGGGTAAATTACAACATAGGTCACTCAATTATAGGTAAAAATACATTTGAATCATCCAATTATTAAAAATTACATTTTGATCATTCAATTATAGGTAAATTTAAATCACCCAATTATTAAAAGTTACATTTGAATCACCCAATTATTAAAAGTTACCATATATTTTAAAAAATATATATTAATTTATGTATTAGATTAATTAATGATTTCAAATGAAGTACTCTAGTGTTAATATGAGTATACAAGTGACTCGGAAAAAAATTGATAAAATTGGTGTATTTTTTTTTTAAATATGAAGGGTAACCAAATGTAACCTTACCCACAATTGAGTGACTCAAATGTAACCTTAATAATTGGGTGACCTAAATGTAACATTTAATAATTGAGTGACATAAATGTAACCTGATCTATAATTGAGTTACCCAAGTGTAACTTTTAATAATTAGGTGACCCAAATATAACCTTACCCATAATTGAGTGACTTTTGTTGTAGTTTACCCTTAATTTAAATGACCCGAATTCAAACAACTTAAAATACAGGTGCGCGCGAGTGCATCCGAATTTAAAAACACACACAAATACTATCTCGTACTCGATTCGGCTCGTTAAAAAATGTGTTCAATGAGAAAACGGTAGCCAGTAGGATCCCGTGGATTTGGCAAATCAAAACCTCAAATAGTTAATCAGCTACATTTCTTTTTCCTGAAGGTTAGTTCAATCTACAGTATGGTTTACTTGCCAAATCTCCTATGGTTTGCTTGTTTTCTCCTTACCTGCAAAAGAGTTCTCCACAGGTCAACAATAAGATGGATAATTTCCAACAGTTTTCAAGTTAAATCTGATAAAAGCCAGTCCCTCTAATTTCTCAAGATTAATCAGTAGTTCAACTCCATACGTTTACCAATAATTAGATAAATTATATCATAGGCCTGGCTCGCCACGTCATCTATGGTCCTAACCAATAAAAAACATCTATTTCATTAATTTTTTCCATATCATCTTTTTACCAAGTGAATCTACAATTGGTAAAAAGTTTTTTAATTTAATTTACAGTAAATCTGAGTGAAGATTCACTCGGTAAAAAATGACATGGAAAAATTAATGAAATAAATGCTTTTTATTGGTTGGGATCATGAATGACGTGGCGAGCCGGGCCTATGATATAATTTCTCCAATAATTGGACCAAACTTCATAGGTTTCCTAAAGTGGTGTACCAAATTCAAACAAATTAAAATACAAGGACTAACTTATCAGTTTCCATGAAGTGGAAGGACCAACAGTAAAATCTGAACTGAACTCACCAAATATACTTGATTTTAGGGGGAATCTGAGAGATGGTCCCTTTAACTTTAGCTCCTTGAGTTGCCTGGTTTTACTTGGTTTTTGGATTGCACCAACTTGACTGCTGCTTTCCCCTGCTAAAGCTCCACTTCCTTTCTTCACCTTTTCATGATAAATTGCAGGGGGTGCAAGCCTCAACTGAGGCAAAATTTCTATCTGGGCTAATCTCTGGTCTTTTTGAAGGTTATTTAAAATTTCAAACTGCAAAATCACAAATTCGGTATAGTTATATCAGCGCCCCCGAGTGAAGTAACAATCAAATCCGATAGGCAGATACAGATTTTTTACCCGAGATATCTGCTGAAGGCCGTAAGAATTATCTAAAGCGTCGTTTTCGTGAGGATGTAATGTTGATCCTTGTGCTGGTGGGTGTCTTGAGGGCAATGAGCTAACTAAACCATTCTCTGTAAGAGCAGATTTGTTTCTAGATTTCTGAGTATTCTTCTTAGGTGAACAAACAGGGCATCCATATGACAAGCCCTTAGTTGATGCCTCGTTTTCCAGAAGCTCACAATCAAGATGAGTTGCGTGACCACAACTGAAAACCCGAACACGGAAGCTAGAAGAATTCTTGGTAAGAAGGCTGTTGCATATACAACACAGTAAACTTCGAGGGGCATATCCATGAGAAGCTCCCTTCTTCAGTAGGCTCATGGTGTAAAATGTGTCATCCTCGATCAAAGATTTGGCAGTATCCTGAAATTTATAAAATGGAGAAAAAAAACCCCAACTAAAATCACTTACAAGTACATAAACTTGTCTTTATATTCAAAATAAACGAACATACCAGAATGATTCTTTCAAAGTCATAAGTTCCCAGCATTCCCAGTATGGTAAGCTTAAAATCACCAAATTCCTGGCCACCATTATCGGATAGGAGTTTTGACATAATTGTTGGAAGACGAACATATCCGATCATTCCCTCAACAATCTCTTTGATGAACTGAGAAAACAATTTCCTCAATATATGACCACCTTTATGAGATTTTGGGATCCTCCACTTGATTATGCATTCCTCTTTGTCATGATAACCCAATGATTCAACCAGTCCGACATGACTTTCCTTCTCAGATACCCTTTCACTGCAGTATGAACCCATCAAAGGTTCACAAAATCTGCATTGAAATTCAGACAGTAAGCATGGATATACTCTGTAATTATTCGAAGGTGTTTCATCATAGATGTGGTGTATAATCATCTGGAAATCTCACCATAAATGTACTTGCTCATTATATCACATATAATGAAATCTTCATTTAACTTTTAACTTTCTACTACGCTATAATGTCTTGTGCCAAAAATAAAGAGTTTCAAGTAATACCTAGTGGCTAAGGATGCTCATCTTACCCCATTTTGTATGGGTTTGAATCCCGGCATAAGAATGTAATACCTCACTATTTAATCCAAAAAAGGGAGATGGGAAAATAAATGATGGATTTTTTTTTATCTAGAGTAGACCATTAGTTTTACACACCTCATATTATCAAAACTTAGTTTAAGGCTTAAATTTTGAAGAAAAGCAAATCTATGAATATGTTGGGACTTACGAGTCAAGTAATCTAAACCAAAGCATTTCAGACTCTTCTGGGTTCAAACGGGGGGTATTCCGTTGGCACAATTGAATACATGCTTGCAATAAAGTTCGTATGTCATTCACCTGTTCGATAAAGATCAGAAATAACATCAAGGCTTTCGGTCATAAATTTTTTTAAAAATAGATCTTAACCCTATTTTCTAATACAAGAAATCTACAGTACAAACCTCCTTCATTTTCAAAACAGAGTTGAAATACTCCATGCTACCAGATCTACCTAAAGACACCTTAGAGACCATACTTCCGATGGCAGTATCAAGCTCTGCAAATTTATCATTAAGGCTAGAAAGTGTAAGCAAGAGAGCACTGCCAACATCACCAACCCTTTCTAATAAAAATGCAGCTGCATCTATGATTCCATGTTCCTGGCACAGGCGGAGACAGTATTCAACTCGATAGCTATCAAAAGTTTCCAAGAACTTGAGAACTGAATCCCGTTCAAACTGACATAGTAACTGTAAGAGAAAAAACAGGGAGCAGGATTGTGAGAAGGCCAACCTAAATCATAAGAACAAATATTTTAATTAAGCAAATTTCCTCTCTGATTATTAACCTCGAAACTTGAAAACTTAAAAATAAAGATAATACAAAATGAAGGCTGAATGGTACGACAAATAACAAGTGCCATACATGTAACTTAAAGCTATGCAGTTCTATTGAACTGCCAAGGAGAGTTCAGCAGTTATATGCTATTAGATAAGCAGTGCAGTCAATAGGCACTTACCTCCAGATACAGCTCAATCATATCATCAGTTACATGAGGAGGATTATTTCGCAGGAACTTAGGGAAATTAGACATTCTTTCCAAGTAGGCTTCGAGGACTTTTTCCGAATCTTTCCCCCTTTTTCCACTCAAGACATCTACAGTCTTCTCTTCTCTTAAATAAGAGAAGTCGAGGGTGCCTGATAAGTAAACCTCAATGACCGTCTTTAAGTAAAGGAAAAGGCTTTTTGGATGAGACTTAAGTTCAGAAAGGATAAGCGAGCTTTCATCATTAAAATGGTCAACAACTAAAAAGAATGTCTCCCCTCTGCAAAAGATAATAAAAACAAAAGTTTGGCAAGGGAAGAATAATTTGTACAACAGCAAAAAAAGAAGAAGAAGAAAGAACCACGACAATTTTGGAATTCATAACCAGTATAACCTGCTTAAATTAATCAGCTCTGGAATTCGAGAGATGACTGCCGATCTGAAAGTAGAATAATCTCCATTGCTCCGTTGCATTAACATATTGTTGATAAAAGCGAAGGCATGAATTGGCTCTTCTACATCTTTCATATAGCTATCAAGAGCAGCAAGATACTGATGTTTGATTGTATGAATTAAGCCACGAACCTAAACATAACAAGACAAGCTTAAGGAAGACCTTAAAGAAAGTAATATAAATCCTTGCATTATGCTCACAGTTAAGAACTCGAGAAATAATGTCCTAAATATACCTGGTAAAAGCATGCATTCTCACATAATTGTAACACATAAGACTGATCCCAATCAGTTTCTGGCACTACCTCCAAAAGTGACAGTAATTGCTTCTCTCTTCTTTTGGAGCTTTCAGTACTCATGGTAGAAACACTTTGAGAACTATTATTTTCTGAAGTCAAGTATTCCAAAATCTGATTTAGAACAGTTTTTGGGATTTTAGCTCTTCCACATGCAACATAGCCTGCAATAAACTCGAACAGATATCCCTTGTCCTTTTCTGAAGGCCATGCTTTGATAGATTTAGGGTCATCGTCACTTGCAGACCCATCTGTTCTAGGGGCATTCTTATTAAGAACATGAACCAGAGCATCGATGGTTTTCTGAACCAACATTGTTTCAGAGTCAACCATCAAATCTTTCTCCTTTTTAGCTTCCACAGTTGCATCTCCAGATTCAGAAAAAGAGTCCAGTTCAGGGGATTTCTCTTCTATGAGAGCACATTTGAGAACATCTAATGTGGCCTCGGTATCTAACTCTAAGAGATGATGCAGATTAAGGTATGCCCCTTCAAATGCCAAAGTTGAGGCTGATTTTTTATCCTGGCCATCGGAGGCCTCTAACAAAAACTTCAGAAGTTCTGTCCTCAAAGACAACACGCGTGACGGTGGAAGAGCACCTTGGCCTGAGGATAGAAAATTGTGATACTTCAGTGCTAATTGACAGATTCGATGGTTTAAATGTTTCTTAGAATAACTTTGTGCAAATGATCAGCCTTTACCATATCTAAACCGAGGACTAAAACATGAAATCATTTAAAAAAATTCAGATACAAGTTTGAAGTAACTAAACATAATATAAGATGCCATTTTCAAATAAATTAATGTGTTGGAGCATTTCAAATGTATGTTAATGAAGAAAGATTCAATTAGACTAACAGATTCCACATTAATTACAGGTCAATTAATATTCTATATATAAACCCAGTTCTAGATCCACATAGCCAGGGAAGACAGTTTTTATTTATTTATAATTGTCAAAAGAGAAATGAATGAATAAACTGAATCCATCTTTTCAGTACGTAGATAAAACAATACTAATACCTGGTGGAAAAGCAAGACCCGTAAAGCAGTACTTCAAGTAAACAAGCATCCTGTACCTGATAAAATGATCAAGTTCAAGTAATTATGGAAACCTAATAATAAAGAAGAAGAAAAACTAACACATTCAAGTCAAAAGACAGTGAAGAGTGCAATTTGTTATTCCCCAAAACTTGTACAAGGGACTCACTTTCATATCCTCCAATGTATCTTTTTGCTTCTGTATTATTTAGGTAATTGAACAAGCAAGGCACGACAATATATCTGAGTAAACCTAATGGTAGGCACCACTACTTCCATATCATTTCACCTCCACATGTCACTAAAATGTGTTAGTTTCTGCTAATTAATATACAGTTGTCTCAAGCTTGCAAAAATCAGCCGAGTAAGGTAGAGTCCTTTTTTGTCATAATAAGATAGTCACTTCAGTGCTTTGAGGTAATTTAACAGGTTAAGACTTGAGAATGGGAAAACATCCAAGGTGTAAAGACCAAAACAAGCTAAGTTACATAGCTTGTATCTTTCCAGAAAAAATTGTAATCATGTAAACCATGCAAGTTATCATCTTGAATCCCATCAAGTAAATAAAAAAAATCATGCACTCTCTTAATCCAAGTGCCTGTCCATCTAACTTACCCAAGGCCAGAAGCACTTTCTCTTTTAGTATTTCGTAAAACTACTAACAACTCCTCTAAAGGTGCCCTGAAATCATCTAATCCTTTGTTGAAAAGATACACCAGAGCACCATACAAACCATGCTCCCGACACAAAATGACAACCTACAACAGAAACAAGGAAAATTAATAAAAAATTGAGATAAAAAAGGAATACAACAAGAAAGCAACTGAAAAAGACATGTAGAATACATATAATAACCTGATTGAAGTCCAAGGACGAAATGTCCATGTGGAGAACACACTGTTCAACTCGCTGCAACCATCCTTTGCTGCTGTAATGCTCTACCAGTGCTTGCATTATCTTTCCGATAGAGAGAATATAATTACCATGGATTACAAGGTGAAGAGTAGATCTACGTATTTGAAATTAAATGGTACCTCAGGAGGCAAACATCCAAGCATGTCCTTCAATATGTATGGCTCCAAAAGCTCTAAAAATGCATCTAGAACATTTTTTTTTTAAAAAAAAAAAAGCAAATTACTCAGAGATATATATCAACTACATGTAATGAGTGCCAAACAAGACTGTCATATTCAAACATTTACCAAGCTCAACTTCAGAACTACTAGACTATGGATGATACAAATTTGATCAAGGAATATCACTAAACTCAAATGTCAGCTAACAAACAACCATGAGAAAAAGAATCGCTGATTGTGGATGTAACTCATTCATAACTCAAATATTAAGACAGCAAATAAATAATATCTGCAATAAGTTAAAGCAGATAAGCATCATTCTCTTAATATCTACCCAAGTTTTCTGGCCCTGCCATTAAAACTATTAGATAATTTTCATTAATGCCTGCCACAAAAAGATGCAAGTAAAATTTGCTGTTAGGTTTGGATTCAGAATTTTCAATGAATAAGGAGTTACAAAAAACTATTTGTATTTATGATAATTCAAAAAGTAGTAAAAACTACTCTAACTGATAAGAATCCACTCCAACTTATCTCTATTGGATGTGTAATACCTCTTTGCTGAACAGCCACGAATTTGGAGAAAATTTCATCAAAAAGAATGTCAGTTCTCTTGATATGTACACAAAATTCAACAGCAACACCGCCTACACGGGTGAATTGCTCTTTTATTTCCGAGTGCACAGAACCGTTTTTACTTTCCTGGTCATCTGGCTGCTCCATTTTACCAATTTGATTGCCAAATGCCACTGAAATATAGGAAAACACTTCATCTACGTACGACAAAAGTAACTCTACAAGATAGGGCATTATGGTCTCCTGCACAGCATCCAGGTTTCTAGGAAGGTCAATAACACCATGGGCTTTCCCATCATAAAGTGTCATTGCCATGTTCAAAGCTCCCATCCAGTCACCGGCTTTCCGTAGAACCTGAATTCGCTCCTTCCATGGAAGGAGTCGGCAGACAGTAAGATGTGTAGGTCCAAGTATATATACAGATGCTCCTCTTACAGCTACACAATTATGATAAGCTTTTTCAGGGTTTCCAAAGATGTTAATGAAGTGAGTATGATATGTAATGAGATCATCTCCTCCCAAGCCGTCTACAGCAAAACTTGTTTGGTGAATCAGGGTTCCATCCCTAGCAAACATGTTGAGTTTTCCTATCATTGTAAGAACCACCATCATCTGTAGACACATGAAGGCCTCCGTTAGCAAAAAAAATGTTTTATGAATGCAAATAGATAAACAACAAAATCCAGAAGAAGACGAACTGCCTAAACAAAACCAGCATACCTGATCATCCAACCAAGCCAAAGCAATGGCTGAACTGTCAAGAGACCAGCTCCCATATACTTTTAGGTCTGATTTAACCAACTTTGCAACTTGAACTTTCCGATCCCATGCAAGTGCAAGAAACGAAATTCTTTCTGGTGTTTCTGTTGGAGGATTTTCTGCAGCATAGTCATCTCTCAGAAAGCTGTTAACGTTAAACTTAACAACCTTAATCACTCTATACCTGATGAAGAACCACTAGGATGAGCCATGCATGTCCATGCAGTATATGGCATGGAACCCTCCCGCACACCATCTGGCCTAGAAAGCTGTGCATAGACTTCTAATGATGGAGTAAGCCTTATCTATAGGTGGAAAAAAGAATGGTAACCTCAGTAAAGGGTGAATATGAATGGTCCAGAAAAATGCAAATTTAATCCTCAACACAAAAGATACATGGAATTTGGGCAATCATCTGGACTTCATACCACCAGAACAGTTTGATAGGTGACAAATATGACAACACCTTCTTCAGCCAGAGAAGAGCCTTCAGCGAAGAGTTTCCAACCTGCATCTCCCCCGACTACACCTCCCATCTTGCTACCAATACTGCTAGTAGAAGTAGTATTCCCTTGAGAGGTCACCAAAGTGTTCCCACATGAATCGTCAAAAAGAAGAGGAGAAGCTGACAATACAGTGCCCGTTCTTTGTCCATCAAGAAGACACTATTTCAATCAATATTAGAACATCATCGAAGTGACAAGCATAACATTGTTGACAACTGAATATAAGTTTGGAAGATGTAGATCCTCGATGCAAATAGACTTATTTTCCCTTTACCTGTGTTTTGATTGAGAACCTATTAAGCAAGAGAACAGCTGAGAAAGCATGTAACAACACCAAGCCTTTACTATCACCAGTAACAATTTTAAACTGGCGAGTAACTTGAGAATCCTGCCCCAGAAACAATGTATGTATCACTGGAGCATTATGTTCTCCAGTAATAACTTTTGTTGCGGATGCCCTCTGAACATCCCAAACTGTGACATGACCATCACCATAACCAGCTAAGAGAAGGTCTCCTGGCTGATTGAAGCACATTGATGTTACAGGGGCAAGGGACCGATCCCCTTGCAAACCAAGTATCACCATCTAGAATACATAAAACAGCAAAGTTAACTTGCAAAAATAAATAACAAACCAAAATTCAAATTCAAGAAGCTTTCTAAGTGTATGCATGTTGAAGCTTCAAAGTTCATCATACGGTCCTCAATTGCATGAGAAGACAACACGGATAATTATAGAACTGTGGTTCACCATGTGAATTGCAAGCAAACAAAAACAAATACAAATACACAATCTATAAAATATGTCAAGGTGTGTCTTAACAAGCCTCAGATTTCAAGTATTTGCTTCTATCAAACCAGAATTTTATACTAAATTCCAGTTGAGCAACTTTAAAAAAGCAAATAACTCCGCAGAAATGCAACCAAAGATAAAAAAATTAAAGAGCTAGGGCAACTAAAGCACCTTAGAATCCATGCTGTCAGCATGATGAGTGGAGTATTTACTGGGCACTAATATGATGACGCCTTTAGTCATTCCCACGGCAATAAAGTTCAGATGAACTGCCAAAACTTGAGGGGAGCCATGATCACGCCTAAATGATTGTGATGAAAGAGTCCGAGTGATTGTATTGTTAGCCTCAACATCAAAGTATCCCAATGTGGTTGAACCCCTCTTAACACCTTCAAGCCGCATTGGTTGAGCAGCTGCACCCTCCTCCCAATGCAAACCAGTAGAAGCCTGTTTCTTCTCAAGCTCCTCAGCCAGTTCAAGTGGCTTCATTGTAGCACGTGAATTGTTCTCTGCCTTTTTATTTATCCTCTCACTCTCCAGTTGCTCCAATCTCTCCTCTACAAGCTCTGAAATGTCACTAATTGAACTTGCATCATCACCACCACTAACATGCTCCTCGCCATCTTCATAACTCGGCATATCACTTGCTAAGTTCTCTCTCTCCAATTCCTTAACTATATTCGTCTCCTTATCAACGTCAGGTAAAGACACACTCTTTTTACATGAATCATCCGCGTCAAGAACCAACGAATTCTCATACATAGAACCCGGGTCAATTTTATTATCTAAAACCTCATCTGAACCAAAAATTGTAGCTTCTTTGTTCAAGCTCTCATCAAAATCAAGCTTAGAAGTGCCGTCAGTTTGTTCAATTACTCCCTCAGTTTCACATTCCTCATCTTCATTAACACTAGCCTCAACATCTTCATGGGCATCAGCAGATTGAAAAAAATCACCCATTTTATTGTCATTATTGTATTCATCAATTTCTAATTTTTCACCTGAAACGCTAGATTTCGAACTAACCTCAACCGATTTCCCATTCAATGAGTTTACATCATGATCATCACTATCTACAACCCTCTGGAGAACCCCACCACTTACCGCCCTCCTCCACTTGATAGCAGCCGCATGTGGCGATGGAAGCGACCTTGAAGCCGCAGCAGCAGCCGCGAGCGCCGCCCCTGGTTTTGAATTGGATTTCACTCCGCCAAACAGAGTCGGCAGCTGTTTTGAAGAAGAAGAAGACGTCGACGGAACCCTCCAAATTGGATCACCAATCCGCTTGAACGCGCTAAGCTTCGACGATTCCACTGGTCCTTCCGAAAGAGCGTCGCTTTCCTTCGGCGAATTAACGAATTCTTGGGGAACAGTGTTCGACCGGGCAAGGCGGTTATCGGAGCGATTGTGAGTGGATAGAGGGGATGAGGGCGAGGAAGAGGATGTGGAGGCATCAGAATCGTTGAGGATTTCATCGATGGTGCGGTGGGGGACGATGGAGTTGGAATCGTCGTCGGAATCGGAGAGATGTGAGTCAAGTAACGAGTCAAGGTCAGCTTCCATCTGGGGAAAGCTTTCTCGTTGTGAATTAAAATTCAGCTTTCATTCTAGCGGGAAAATATTAGTATATAATCTCCGACTGTGAGGTTGAACAAATTCATCGTTACAAGAGTAAAACCAGCGACAGATCAGAGCTTCTTCTTAGACACCTATTATCCAGTTTTTTAATCCTGCAATTGTTTTACAATTACATTGAATCTTAGATCACAAGAATTTAGGGTTTATAGTTTAGGTTTAAAAGCTTAGAATTTAGGGTTAAAATTTAAAGTTTAAAGGATATTATCTATGGTTTAAGGTAATATGTCAGAGATTTAAATTTTTATATATTAAATCTAAATTTTAATTTTAAACTCTAAATTCAAACTATAATCCCTAAATTCTAAGCACATAAACATAAACCCTTAAACTATAAATTTTAAATTAAATCCTTAAACACTGAAAATTACGGTGTTTGTAGAAACAAATGTTTTCCACCGCCAGTACATGGTATAATTATCTCATAATTGACTTAGTTTATGATGTACTATTTAAGGGTTTAGGTGTAAGAATTTAAAAGTTAGAGATAGTGGTTAGAATTTGGGTTTTAGGATTAGAATTTAAGGTTTTGTTCTTAGGGTAATATGATAAGGATTTAAGTTTCTCTAAAATTAAGGTGCTTGTAAAAACTAAGCACCGCCAGCGTGTATAATAATTAATCTTTTCAAAGACAGCTCACATACAGTATGCATTACTAGTGCTCAAACTCGGGTCCCAAAGGATGATGAACATCTACCTTTGTCACAAAGACACAAATCAATTGAATCTTTAATTTTCAATATATTAGTTAAAAATATCGCTAGATGTTCATTTTAATCACTCAAATTTTAATTAATAAAAATAAACATTAAATTTATAATTTTGTTAATGGAACATCTTAAATCATAAATATTATTCATTTTGTAAACTTAAAAATGAAATAATTAAAAATTAAATAATCAAAATAAATATTCGATCTATAGTCAAAGACAACATAACACAAAATATTAATCACTAAACTCGTTTCAGTATTAAAGAAAAATCTGAAATAGTTCAATGATATTTTTGAATTAATATAATATTTACTCCAATTACCTAACCATTCTGTTTAAATATTAAAAGTACAGTTATAAATCATCTAACAACCATACTCTCAATTTACTATGAAAATTATTATAACTTCTTTTTTTTGAAAATTATTACTATAACTTATATTCCTTGTACACATACTCCTACCTTTTAAAACACTTCAACATATTCGACATAATGTTTGCTAGAGATGGCCAAGAAAGACGAAACCGGGGCAACATCAAAAGTCACGAAGACCCAGGAAACGGACAAGACAACCGATAAGGCTACCGTTCATATTTGAGGTCATATCTTCAAAAATTCGACCTCGTGTCTTTATGTTCAATGTCATCGTATATATTATACCGACAACGTTGTCGACCAAATCGACTATTATTCATAACTGCATATTACTGGTTGTCGACCAAATCGACTATTATTCATAACTGCATATTACTGGTTGAACTCGAACCAGATTTAGACAGAATTCCCACTCTTGCCTTGCAAGGAAGAAGTCGGGAACTCCATTTAAGAGGCTCTGGCTCTCTGACCGGTTTATCTGAACAGACAAAAACGGTAATCTCGACATTACCGGCGACAAGAACACAACTAGAGATTCAGTAGATGCTAATTGGACCAAAGGCTAAAGGCTAATCCACAGGCCAACACCATTCGAAAAGAAAAAACAAAGTCGAAGAATTGAGCTTAGAACCAATTAGCAATGACACTAATGTTCAAGATGCAACAATCTGGAAACTGCAAGCATGCATGTATAAGCAACCAACACACTGGCAGAACCAAATCAAGATTATGTCTCCAAGCATAATTGACTACGCAGAAAAGAAATCGGAAACCAACGAATGAATTGTAAAGGAATAACGAGCATCAATATCGAATATGAACGCGCAAGGCAAAATTAGTCTAGAATCGCAAAGGTTCATTTAACAGAAACATGATACTTCTAATTACCTAAATGCAATATAAGTTTGGTAAGTGACCAAAACAAAAACTAGAGTGATATCCTAATCGAACAAACCGAATCCCATATCATCATCACTCTCTTCCTCTGGCTCTTCCTTCTTCTTTTCCTCGGCAGGAGGTGGAGCAGCAGCACCGGCTCCACCGCCGGCAGCAACAGGTGCAGCAGCGGCAACCGGAGCACCGCCACCACCAGCTCCAACATTGGTTATGAGATCCTCAATGTTGCACTTCTCAAAAAGCTTGGCAAACAAGCTTGGCCAGTAAGATTCAACAGATACATTCGCAGCTTTCACTAGCGTTGAAATTTTCTCAGCCTATGAAATATAGCTAAGGAAATTATATATACTCCTAAACAACAATAATTAAATTTCAATTTCTGTTATTTTAATTCCATAATCATGTATCAGAAAAACAATAACAAAAAATGAATTAAAAAATTATAAAACCCTAAAACTCGTAAAGGATACGGTGATCGGGATTCCATCGTCATGGAGAATAAGAGCAGCGTAAGAGCAAGCAGCTTCTCCAACCGAAGACATCGTTTCACTGTCAACAGTAAAATCACAATCCATATAAAGATTTACAAAAACTTCCAGAGTTCAAACGAAAAGGAAATTCTGAGAAATTTCTTGAAGGAAACAAACAAGAAAAGAGATAGCGGCGGATGAATTACCGGAGAGACAAAAATCCGAGAGAGATGGGTTCTGGGTAAGCTGTGCCGCGCCGCGCCGCTCTAAAGGCAGTGTTTCAAGACCTAGGGTTTCAGCAATGAGGTTTTAAAAATGGCGGTAATTTGGGGCTCGTCAGATTTCTGAGGCCCGCGTAATCTACTGGCCCGTTTTTGAAACGAGGCCTCTATAACTAGAAAATACGGATTTCATTTACGGGCGAATATTCGATCGAATCAAGGAAAAGAAATTTGATTTAGTCGAGTTAACATATTTTATCACTCAAATTTTATTTAATTTTTTCGAGTCAAGTCGAGTTTATGATATTAGAGTTGATTCGAGATTGTATTCAGATTTATTTGTAAATATTTATAATGTTATGGTATTAATTGGTTTCAATTTAAATGGTATTTATAACCATATACGATAAACAAATATATTTCTTCATAATTTTTTATATGTGATACATGTATCATGGAAAGTTGAGGGGCTCGACTCAAAAACGAATCTACTAATTACTAAAAATTTCGAGTTATTTGAAGTCACATTTTATAAGTCAAACTTTATTTGAAATCTTTTGAGCTAAGTCGAGTTTTTTTTTACGACAAATTGAGTTGAATAATTCATTATTTCTAATCAAATTGAGTTTTCCTCATCTCTAATATCAATTAAACTTATTTAAGGGTCGTGTTATGTTTTCAAATCTAAAGATTTGTCGATGTTTTACGACAAATTGAGTTGAAGAATTCATTATTTCTAATCACATTTTACTAAATACGTTAAAAAGCATAGTAAATGGACCTTTTAAAAATTCTGACAATTTATTCATTTTTCATTATTTCCATAGAACAAACATTTTCCAGGCTTTTTGGTTGAAGAGGGAGAAACAGAATTCAAAACTGTAAAGCACGAGATGACACAACTGGCGTGCTTTGCTTGACTATGAAACAAGCAAAGAGGAAAAAGAAAAGTGCACCCCCTTCATCCATTGACCTCTTTTATGTGAGATTTGAGTAGGGATGGGCATTTTACCCGACCTGGTCGAGTTTTGACCCGACGTGATCTGATGAGTCGGACTTTTTAATGAAAAAATTGGGATAGATCGAGTCGGGTTTTTATTGAGGTTGGGGTCGGGTCAGGTTCGAGTTTGAGGTGAAAAATATCTTACTCGACTCGATCCAGAACTAATTGTGTAATTTTTCCCTAAATTTTTTAAGGATATTTATAATAATAGTTCCTCTTTACATATACTTTTTATAATTAGGTCCTTAAAATTAAGTCCTTAAGTTTATATTTTTTTTACAATTAAGTTCCTTAAAATTATTTTTTTACAATTAGGTCTATAAAATTATTTTTTTCTATAGGTCGGGTCGGTCAAATTTTTTTAAGGGATATATTCGGATCGGGTGCTGATATAGGATATGTATTTTCGAGTCGGGTTGGGTGGGCCAAAAACCCGACTAGTGCCCATCTCTAGATTTGAGATTCAGTTGGGGACAAACGTAAAATTTTATGTCATGGTATGAGAGAATTATATTAGAAATTTAAAAGTACGAAATTACAAAATTTTAAGGGTGTAAACTTAATAAGAGTTTGAATTTTCCACGAGTATGACGACGGTCCTTTCAGCCCCTTCAGTCCATCCCGAATGCCTTTGAGCTTTGGATTCGATCCCGTACCAGTTACCACATGCATCGAAACCCCAAAAGTGAAATATAAAATAGAAACGTAAACAACTTGTTATTATCTCAACTAATCTCATATTTTTAAACTAACAAACAAACAAATCAAATATATATATATATATAAGTTAATGGGGTGAGCTATCCGAGCTTGCCCTTTTTTTCTTCTTTTGATTGACCAATCAATGAAATTTGGGGTTCAAAGATACAAAACCAATCTTCTGAACCACTTTGGATACAAATATGAACAACACTGTCATCGGATGCTCTCTGCAACCGAGACAAAATAACCTAATGATTAGTGTTTAACGGGTGGAATCCAAAGACCAATATTTAGTTTCCACCTTTGTGCAAATTACATGAATGAATATGATGATGGTGATGATGATGCTGATATCTTCTTCTGATCCTAATGCTAACACCAAACTACATGTATGATGAAAAAGATGATGGTAATGACTCGAATTCTATTGTGCAATACGGTTAGTGGATAGCGAGCTTTTCGACATCCCGGCTGAAGTTTCTTTGAGTTCCATCGGTCGTTATCCTCCGGTTAGTGGTTTCTTTTCGTTAGGGGTCTCAGAAACTTGTGAAGGACCTGGCTCCTTTCCCTCCACCTCAATAGTTGTTGTGGTTGTTGTTGTTGTCGTTGTCGCCACCGCTGCTGGGGTAATTGAGCTAGTAGTTGTTGCTGCAACGCCTGCTTTACATTTTGTCTATAATTAACACTCGTTGCAGTATGAATGAATTTGAAGGTTGTAGAAAACAATCACCTGCAGTCGTTGCTGCGACTCCGGTCGAGCTAACCTGTTGAGGCAAATAAGGATATGGTACCATCTGAGGATAAAACGGATACACATTATGTAACGTCCTCGACGTGACCGACGCCCCGGTCGCGTAGTAGGGTGAAAATTGTTCGCCTGCATATAGATTGTAATAGTTCTGCAAAAAACACAATCAAATTCAGCTAAATCAATATCAAAGAACTGATGCAGGCAATCAAATCTTTGTAATTTTTACAGACTAACCAAAGGGTAAACGCTGTCCTGTGAATATCCAGTGTATCTGAAAGTAAACATAGGGGATTAATCCGAATCAACACGACGATCCGAAAACTAAAATGCAGGTTAAAATTAGGAAATGCCAACTGATTTCATTCTCCACAAACAATGAACTCACCCGTAAGCTGAGTAAGGCACAAAATATTGACTATAAGTTGATGAAGAACCATGATAACCAGGTGGTGCCATTAATCCAGGTGCTGATCTAAACCGTCCATTTCCAACCCCTGCATTTGATTGTTTCTTAGTGTTCATATTGGCCAACAAAGATGAAAATTTTCCCAATATAGTAAAGAAAAAACACATCTTTATAGTGAATAAAAATGGGGTTTTGAGATTCCAACATCTGCAACATCAATATCAGACAAAAACAAACCATGTCGAGGAGTTGGTGGACGAGTCTTTTGAGCACCCAATGAAGCAATATTGCAGTTTGCTCTCCTTCCATCGATGATAGGTGAAGGGTTTTGGCATGCTCTCAGAGCTGCATCAGGATCCTTAAAGGTAACCTGAATACACACACAAAAACACAAAGATTTGTGCTTTTTTAGTGTCAAAACATGGATATGGAAATAAAGAATGAAGCTTTTTTAAATCTTACAAAGCCATAGCCTTTGGATCTCCCGGTATTCTTATCTGTAATAACAACAGCCTCAAGAATCTCTCCAAATTGCTCAAAATAATGCCTCATGGTGTCCCTTTGAGTTTCCCATGCCAATCCGCCAACAAAGATTTTTGTGAACGTTGTGTCATTGTACTGCCCTGGATTGTTACCGCCCATTATCTGAAATTGCCTTTGTTGAGACATGGAAAAAAGAACAGAGCATAGTCCCCAAATAAAACAGGGCAACAAAACAAAAAAAACACCCAGAAACCAAATATAGAGTGGTTAAAAATAACAAAAAAACAAAAGGGTGTTTGATTATTGATAGAACAATTTGTTTGGATGATCAAATCAATCAAAACCCAGAGCTCAAAATCTCTGTTTTCGTTTGTTTTTGTTTAGTTTCAACGGAGTACTACTTTTTTCACAACAAAAACTCCTCAGATTCTTCAACAAAGGAAAGAAGGGTGATAAAAGGAAGAAGAAGGGAAGACAAAAAAGCTGCTAGTGGGCACGCACGACAGCAGTAGGCAAGGTTGTCCAATGAAAGAAAATATAATATCAAAGACCCAACCTTTTGTTTGCTGTATATCATCACCTTTCTCTCTCTCTCTCTCCCTCTACATATATATATATATATATATACATAGCACGAACCAACTTGTCTCATTAAGAACTTTTGTTGTTATTATAGATTACGGGTTCGAGCACCAATAGTTACAATAGGGTAATTGAGCAGACATTGTCAAATGGTTGAACATATATTTAAAACAGATACTACTTGTAATTAACTTATCTTTCAAAAATATATATATATACATATATATTTGGTTAATATTATTATATTAGCATCTGCTTCGCTGTATTCAACCTTGAAATTTTTAATTTTTATTTATTTTGCAATCTCTGCTTCCCCCACTGATACTATTGCACGTTCTGTTTCTGGCATTTGTGGGTCTTTGTTTTGAGGTATCATATTAATACAAAAACCCTCGACTCTTTCTTTTATTGAAAGTGTCTTTCCTTTGTCTTCAACCCCATTACCTCTGCAGCCTGCAGCAGCTATTTCGCTTAACCCAACAAAAAAGTACATGTATTGCGGTTAATGTTTGGTGGACCAAAACTTTCTGGCACCACCTTCCAAATTCTCTCTCTCTTTTCCAAACAAAAACAATCACTGCTCAATATTTTGGATGATAGTAATAGGAAGGGTTCTGCGGTACGGCGCCTAGTATGCGGCTAATATACGGCGTAATCGGCTAGGGCGGTGAGCGGTTAAAGATCATGTTTCCGGTAAAAGTTACCGATTATGTTGATCCGAATATCAATATAATCGGTAGCGCCGAATTTGTTATTAAGTTGGAGCGGATGGGCACTCGGACATTTGGACTATAACAAAACCGGTAAAATTACCGGTTATGTTGATCCGAATTTCAATATATTCGGTAGCGCCTAATTTGTTGTTTAATTCGAAAGTATCCATACTTTTTAAATCATTATCGAAACTTTTTGAACACCAACGTAACCGTGGTTGAAAAAAAATGTCGAAAATATCGATATTTAATTAAGAGCGTTCAGAAAAGAATCGATATTTAATTCATATAATCTAACCGGTAAAACATACCGGATATATTATTTCGAAATTATCCATACTTTTTAAATCATTATCGAAACTTTTTGAACACCAACGTAACCGTTGTTGAAAAAATGTCGAAAATATCGATATTTAATTAAGAGCGTGCAGAAAAGAATCGATATTTAATTCATATAATCTAACCGGTAAAACATACCGGATATATTATTTCGAAATTATCCATACTTTTTAAATCATTATCGAAACTTTTTGAACACCAACGTAACCGTTGTTGAAAAAAATGGCGAAAATATCGATATTTAATTAAGAGCGTGCAGAAAAGAATCGATATTTAATTCATATAATCTAACCGGTAAATCTTACCGGATATATTATTTGGAAATTATCCATACTTTTTAAATGATTATCGAAACTTTTTGAACACCAACGTAACCGTTGTTGAAAAAAATGGCGAAAATATCGATATTTAATTAAGAGCGTGTAGAAAAGAATCGATATTTAATTCATATAATCTAACCGGTAAATCTTACCGGATATATTATTTGGAAATTATCCATACTTTTTAAATGATTATCGAAACTTTTTGAACACCAACGTAACCGTTGTTGAAAAAAATGTCGAAAATATCGATATTTAATTAAGAGCGTGTAGAAAAGAATCGATATTTAATTCATATAATCTAACCGGTAAAACATACCGGATATATTATTTCGAAATTATCCATACTTTTTAAATCATTATCGAAACCTTTTGAACACCAACGTAACCGTTGTTGAAAAAAAATGGCGAAAATATCGATATTTAATTAAGAGCGTGCAGAAAAGAATCGATATTTAATTCATATAATCTAACCGGTAAAACATAACCGAGTACATTATTAATTCATATAATGTAACCGGTAAATCTTTACCGGATTTATTGTTTGGTGTGGAAAGAATCGACACAATTCAAAAACGTATCGAAACTTTTGGGAATTTTATCGATTATATATATCATAATGATATAACCGGTTAAAAGTATCCTTTGTATTGCTTGCATTTACAGAAAACCTAAGAGAGGAGAGTATTTGAAATCGACCCGAGTTTGGTTGCTGTGAAATCGACACGAGTTTGGTTGCATTTACAGAAAGCCTAATTTGTTGTATCAGAATCGAAAGGATAGGTTTAGGGTTTGGGGACTTTGAAGTAAAAGGTATGTTGTCGAAACCCTAATTTTTTGGTAATGTAGTATTGGGTAGTTGGGGATAATGTTTTGGGTTTAGTGATGTTGAAGTAAAATCGGAATTTTGATCTATATAGGTCGAAAATGTGTAAATATATTTAGTAATTAAATATCGGAACTTTGTTCTGAGAACTTATCGGTAGAAAGTAATAATGTCGGTAGAATTTATATATCGATACTTGTGTCAGAAAACTGAAGCGAGATGGGTTCTAAGGATCATGAAGATGTTGTTCAAGATGAGACTGAAACGATTCAAATGGAGGCGGAGAGAGTAGATAGGGAGGAAAATCCGAAGAGACCAAAGGGTGGATTTCTGTACTTCTAGTAAGTAGAAATTGTGAAATAATTAATCTGTAAATTGTTATTGGATGAAAGTATTTAAGAACATTTAAACTTTCCTATGATGACAGTATTGACGAATTGCAGAGGATGAGGGATTGTGGGACTTACACTGTCGGTTCGGTATGTAAATTGAAATTATAGTGAATATATTGGAGGTTGAATATTTTGATTGTTTATGGTTTATGTATAATTTGCAGGTGAAAGACGTGGTGGTGAAGAAATGGTACACAATGAGTGCAACTGAGAAGCAACCATACAACATGTTGTCCATAAATGCTAGAGGAAACTATGAGGCGAAAAAGAAGAAGAAGAAAGTATTCATTATAGTTGTAAATATTTTATAAATGATATATTAAAACTCTGACATTATATGAATATTATTTACATAGGAAGTGTCGACTAGGTGTAGCATAAAACGAGTGCACCACATAGTAGAGGAGTTGAAAGCGAAGGGTAAATCAAATCTGTTGGAAGAAATGGGGTTTGGATCTCTTATTGGGATTCAGGACCGACCAATTCGGAGGGAATTGTGTCGGTTGTTGATGGGAGATTTTGATTTGCAGAAGTGTGATGTGCGATACGGAGAGTATTCATTTCATTTTAGTGTCCGAATTGTTGAAGCCGTATTGGGGCTACAAAATAAAGGCCAGAGTGTGGATGAAGTTATAAACACGGAGGATTGGAAATTACTTGTGCAGAAGTATGGCCTAACGTCTAATGTGTCATTTGCTACACTTGAGGACGACATAAAAAGCGGCAAGTATGAAGGGGATGATCTGAAGGCCCGTGTACTATTGTATATTGTTGGAGTATTCCTGTGTCCAACGGGTGATTCATCCCCGAGCAAGGATAGTATGAAGTTATTGTGCGACTCCGGGTTTAGAGGTGAATTAAATTGGGCTTCATATGTGTATGAGAAAATAATTGATGCAATCACGACTTTTCAAAAGTCCAAAAACCCCTCATACCTCAAAGGATGCATTGCTGTCTTAGAGGTAAACGAGTTGAATATTGGTATTGGTTTAGAAAACTTTGTAAGTAGTTATTATAGAAAATGATAAAGTTTATACAAAATGCAGGTTGCATTGTATGATTTTTGGTCAGATTCTTCTTCTGTGCCGACATTCCGAAAAACCGAAGTGGCACGCATCACTGCCTGGGGCAAGGAAGAAGTTGTTCGAGTTATGGCAAAGTTAAAGTTGGAATTACCGAAAAAGAAGGTAATGATAATTTCAGTATTTATAGATTACTAAGGACTTACAAAAGAAAGATGCTCTAATAATGTACTTTATTTGTGAAGGTTGGCGAGGAGGAAGAGGACGAAGAGGGGGAAGAGGAGGAAGAGGAGAAGGTAGAATATAACTTGAAAGTGAGTGAAGGGGGAAGTAAATTTGACATATTGATTGCTGAGTTGGCGGAGGTTAAAAAACTCGTTTCTGATTGTTTGCAAAGACAATCCAGAATCGAAGAGGCTATGGAGAGCTTAAAGGGGGAAGTAGGGGAAAAGTGTAATGGTGTTGTTAAAAAAGTGGTGGAATTGAGGTGTGAGTTAAAGGGGGTGATTGAAACGGTGGAAAAAAAATTGGAGGAGGGGTTAGATTTAATTCCTGAAATAAACAAAAAAATTGATGAGGAGATACATTTAACTCTTGAATTCAAGGAAGAATTGGATGAGGGGATAGATTTAATTCCTGAAATAAACAAAAAAAATGATGAGGGGATACATTTAACTCCTGAATTCAAGGAAGAATTGGATGAGGGGATAGATTTAATTTCTGAAACAAACAAAAAGAGGAGTTATGTTGAGGCTAAATATGAAGAACTTATAAAAAATGATGAAGAAAATGTCGAAGAAAGGAGTAAGAGGGTGGAGGAACATATAAGAGAAGTCCACCATGAAGATACGAGGACACCGGCTCATGCAATAGATTTAGAGCTCGATTCAGGGTGTCCTGCACCAAAGAAGCAGAAGAGTAAAAAGGTAATATGAATAATACAAATGACATCCATTTTGATTATTGTGTTGCGGCTAATATCTATTGATATATCGTAGGTTACAAAAGTAAAAATACCAAAGGGAATTGATGACGTCGAGGCTGCTATGTGTGATTATGTCTGGAATAGTGGCTTGTTAGAACCAGGGTAAGTTATATATATTGCTTTGCGAGTGATATTTAAATAAATGTGGTGAAAAAATTAATACAAAAAAATTGCTTCTATAGAGATGTCATCGTAGATTACGGGCTCGAACATGGCACAGTAGGGGACCTTTGCAGCTTAAAACCCGGGGAATGGCTAATAAGTCCGGTCATTAATTTGAAAGGCTGGATATTGGGTTACGAGTCGATGAGGAATCCTAGCATGAAGCGGAAGATTTGCTATCTTCCATCCGAATTTGTGGTAAGTTACATTTTTACACATTTTCGTGTCCAATTTGGTCATGGCTGGTCAATTACTGGAGATTGTTTTTTGAAATGTAGACCGCGTTCATAAGCGACGGTCAAAATGCGTCGTTTCTTGTAGACTTCTATTCTAGAACGTTGATTGGCCATAATAAACTCACCGACTGTGACATGGTAAGATATTTTTGCTTACATGTTGTTAAGTATTTAAATAATAACAATAAATGTTCTAATATCTTGTGTGACAATTGTTGTAGATCTTCATGCCAATAAACGATTCGAATAATCATTGGTGTCTCTTGGTGTTGGATATGGTTGATCGTGTAGCATCGTTTCTTGATAGTCTACATAGATCTCCCCGGCACAAGACTAGAGTGGAGCAAGCCAAGAAAACAGTATGTGTCGATACATTTTGTAATTTATAATGCATAAATTCTTCGTAATCTAATTGTATTTATTTTTTTTACGCAGTTGGAATGTTTTCAGAAATTTAGTGAGGACGAGGCGTTTTCTGCCCAATTTGGGAAGATTAAGGTCCCACCGAGGGATTTAAAATTCGTGGTCCGTAAGACGAAGGTGCAAAAGAACGGACATGATTGCGGAATGTATGTGGTCATGTGGATGGAAGCTATTTCTGAAAGGAGGTCACCGGATGATTTGGTAAGTGGTCGGAAAAGGACTTCATTTTTAAAAAAAATTTGGGACTGACATTGACTCCTAATTTGAATGTAGGTTGTTGGGGATTTTGATCGTCCGAGAGTTTTAAACGAGCTCATAAATCACGATTGTAATAGAAGGAGAGCGAAGTTCATAACTGCTTGCCTGGGACGTATGAAAAGATAATTATGTTACCATACTTTTTCTCACTATGTAAATGATGATATCATAGTTAGTTTGTTGTAAATTATGTTAACATATTAGCTTACTCTTGTAAAAATATCATACTTATTTTTCTTTAGGATACAATTGTCGATACAGTTGTAAAAATAATGAAACTTTTATACGAAATATATGTATCATTAGATTAACAATCCCCTTTAAAATCGATAGTTTTTTTTCCTTCGTTATTAAATTATCGAAACCTCTTGACACACACGCAATGCCATAGCTTACTGGAATAAAATTGTCGATATTTTGCTGCCGCAATGAGTAATAATATCGAAACTTCTATACGAAATATATGTATCCTTAGAGTAACAATCCCCGACAAAATCGATATTTTTTTCCTTCGTTATTAAATTATCGAAACTTTTTCACACAGACGGACTTGCTTAGCTTACTGGAATTAAATTGTCGATACTTTTTCTGTCGCAATGAGTAAAATTATCGAAACTTTTATACGAAATATATGTATCCTTATAATAACAATCCTCGAAAATATCGATATTTTCTTTCCGTCGTTAATAAATTATCGAAACTTTTTCACACAGACGGACTTGCTTAGCTTACTGTAATTAAATTATCGATACTTTTTCTGTCGCAATGAGTAAAATTATCGAAACTTTTATACGAAATATTTGTATCCTTATAATAACAATCCTCGAAAATATCGATATTTTCTTTCCTTCGTTAATAAATTATCGAAACTTTTTCACACAGACGGACTTGCTTAGCTTACTGGAATTAAATTATCGATACTTTTCTGTCGCAATGAGTAACAATATCGATACTTTTATACGAAATATTTGTATCCTTATAATAACAATCCTCGAAAATATCGATATTTTCTTTCCTTCGTTAATAAATTATCGAAACTTTTTCACACAGACGGACTTGCTTAGCTTACTGGAATTAAATTATCGATACTTTTCTGTCGCAATGAGTAACAATATCGATACTTTTATACGAAATATATGTATCCTTATAATAACAATCCTCGAAAATATCGATACTTTCTTTCCTTCGTTATTAAATTATCGAAACTTTTTCATACAGACGGACTTGCTTAGCTTACTGGAATTAAATTATCGATACTTTTCTGTCGTAATGAGTAAAAATATCGAAACTTTATTCGAAATATATGTATCCTTGTAATAACAATCCTCGAAAATATCGATACTTTGTTTCCTTCGTTATTAAATTATCGATACTTACAATCTAAATCGGAAATTTAGGCGGGATTTCTATTTAAACCAGCACTTAACTTAAATCAAACACCCATTTACGAAATTTATTCGATACTATTGCAGAGATCTCTTCAACTCCAACGACGACCTGGGTAAAATCAACAGCGACGAGGTCGATTAGTAGGATTTTTTCTACGATCATATTTACAGGTTAGTAAAAGTGACTGACTTTTCGTACTTTAGGGTTAGGGTTTTGCACGATTATAGAGTAACCGATCATCTTCTGCATATAACAGTTGTAATGGCACCCAAAAAAGGGGCACTCAAACGGAAGAGAGCTTCTGCTTCGAAGACAAATTCATCTTCGAAATCAAGGTCTGCTAGTCAAGTAAGTTCAAGTTCTTCTGAAGAAAATTTGTCTTTTGAATCGCAAAACTTTAGAAGCACCGATGAGAAACTGACATATGATAGCAATTTCAAAACAAGGAAGATTCGTCCAGAATGTGTTATTGACTTGAACTTCTTCTTCGATGAGAAAAACAAATTTGGGTTTAAAGATACATTTACAGATCGGGGGTGGCTGGAACTGCTTGGTGTAGAACCAAAATATTACCCCAATCTTGTTAGAGTTTTCTATAGTAATGCAAAATTAGACCGGCATCCTGGTTCGGGAAAAATTTTAGGATTTACGACTCATGTCATGGGTAAGGACATATATATAGATGCGTCATCTATTGCTGCTGGTATAGGAGTGAAGAATGTAGGAGATTCCGATGAACATGTTTTAGATCCTACCATGAAACGTGTGGATCGGAATACTCTCACTCGCCTTGGTGCGGAGGGCAGATTGTTCCACTTTCTTGTCAGTTGGTTTCTTCGGCCGTCCGGTGGGAAATATTCAAAAATTCGAGATATTGATTACTGGTGGTTGTCTAAATATGAATCAAGAACCGCTCCAAACATAGCAAAACTGATATATGAGACAATGCTACATATAGTGAAGAAGGGTGCTTCCATTACAACCTCACTACCATATGGATGCATAATTTGCCATATATTGAGGAAGGAAGGAGTGCAATTCAATCTTGACTGCCCTCTTCGACTATCCAGGAAGATCGACATGATTACCTTGACAAAAGCGGGATACGATTTTATTGAAAACGTCGGTTGGATAAACAAATGTCTAATTGGGGCAGAACAAGGCAACGACCAAGTGGAGAACGTTGAAGCAGAACAGCACGAGCGGATGCAAGAAGTTGAGATCGAAGGGGTCACCATGAAGTCTGTGATGGATTACATGGTTCATTTCCGCGAGCAAATGGATGCTCGTTTTGGCGAGATTAATCACCAAATCGGCCAAATGCGAGCAGATATTTCCTCAGTTCGTGCTGACTTCTCCAACTTCCGTAATGAATGACTTCAAAGCAAATACAAACCCATAGGTAAAATAACCTTTCAATTTACATTTGACATTCGGTTATTTGACTATTGACATGCTTATAACAGAAGTGGACAATCCAGTGATGCGTGAAGAGGATAATACGGTGCCTGAAGAGGAGAATGATGAAGAGGTACGCAGTTCAGATGATGATGACAGTGAAGACCCCAGCAGATATATTATTTCTGTAACACAGAACAAAAAACTTGTCATTTTTGATGTCAACGGAGTCCTTGCATATTATACAAAACAAACTCCCAGAGGTAATTAAATTTCTGTAAATCTACTTACGGCTATAAAGAAAACCATTATGTTTAATTTCCTTTCATGTTGTAGATGTTATACTGAGGCCAGATGTAGAAGAATTTATGCAATTTTGTTTAGAGAATTTTTTGTTGGAATATGGTCATCCTAGTTGAGGTAAGCACCGTTATGATCCAAATTGTTAACATTTAACGTTGACCTCTTAAATAATTTGAAGTTTATCGTGGTAATTGTTCACGATTGCAGGCATAACATTGACCTTGCTCTTAACAAAATACCCATACAAAATGAACGATATTTTTTCATCTGGGTAAGATGCTTCTTACATATTGGTAATTGAATTTGTTATGATTCTTACATTTTGGACTGATACAAGTTACTATTAACAGGATCAATCAAAGTGCATAGAGGAAGAGGAATACACCTTCTGCAAAGACTTGCATCAAGTTTGGAATGAGTATCCTCAATTCAAAGAGGAGAATACACTGTTGGTGGATGATTCCTCCGAGAAAATGAGGCATAATCCAGTGAGTAATATTTTTTACATTCAATTTATTAAATCCGTAATCAATGGCTATTATTTTGTTAATTTATCTTTTCTTTATAGGAATACACCTACATATGTCCGCCTCCCTATAACCAATCATCTTCCAACGACAATGCGTTAGGTATTACAGTTACATATGTGACTAATTCCATTGGTTTATTTATATATTGAAAATGTTGACAGGAGAGTCTGCTAATTTGGGTTATTTTTATATATCCACAGAAAAGGGCGGAAGCATCCGAGAATTTTTGGAAAAGTTGGCGAATGACCAGAGTACTGTACCCGAATTTGTAAAAAATAACTCTTTACACATTTGAATGTTATATCGTAACTCTTTACACATTTGAATGTATGCAGTCACCATGTCTGTTGATGGGAACTTGCTGTATTCCATGTCTGTTGATGGGAACTTGCTGTATTCCAAATGTCCTCGTTGCCCTGAGACATAAAGAAGTGATTGATATTAAAATTAACCATAAACAAACACTTGCGGACAATATGTTGTAGAATACATATAGTAACTTACATTATAATCCTCATCTGCGGGGCCGTAGGACCATTCCACATCATTAGCAAAAAAGTCAGTCGAGGTAGGTTGTGTAAAAGAATCCAGACCCAGCTTTAATTTAGGACACATTACTCTGTTATGTCCCTCATTATTGCAGAAAGAGCAACTCCTACTTTTCTTCTGGACGATCTTCTTTTGGACAACTTTTCTCTTTCCTTGTCTTCGTTTAGGGTCGCCAACGCGAACTCCATTATCAACATTTCTTCGTTTACTTGAATCTTTCAAACCGAACGAGTTTTCAAATTCGGCAGTTAGTCTTTTCATCTCATCTCTTGCGGTTATGAAAGATGCATCTGTCTTTGATGCAATGTAGCACAACCGACTTGACGTTGTACGTAGGGCCGCGAACCGTGCCATTTGCATAACTTCAGGTGCTACATTGAAGTCAAGGAAACTTGGTGCAGCAGCCTTCGCCTCCTTCGTCCATCGAGTTAGAATCAAGGACTTTGGAATACATGTGTAATCCAAGTGCTTCAGAACATGCAGTTGATGGCAACATGGAATTCCTACAGTCTCAAACTTCCTACACGAGCATGTGACGGTTTCCGAGACAACATCAAAAGATACGTCAAATCTAATGTTCTTTTCCTTGTACTTTGACAGAACAAAATGTACAGACTCATCTGATAAGGACTGAATTTTTTCGTCAATCCGGTACAAAGTCTCCTCTTGAAGTTCTTCTTGGAAGAAACCAAATGATGCTCGCGTATAAATTTGACCAGCATGGCTTTCTAGGTCTGTGAGTTTGGTGATCTGGTAGGGCGTTGTCTGCGAACTTAAGCAATCTGCTTCCAACTCGTTGATACGAATTTGTCGAATTAAATAGTGTTCAATTGTACGAACTACGTCTATATATGTCTTTTTCTGTATCAGGGCACGTCCGAGTGCAGCATTCAAGGACTCGCTTCTTTGTGTGGATCGCAAATTGGCAAAGAAATGACCCGTTTGATATGCTTGAGCCCATAAGTTCCGAGTATTTCCCTTCTCTATCACCCATGGATGGTTTTCGACGTTGAATTCGGAAATCATCCTAGACCATTCTCTATCAAATTCGCTAGTTGTCCACCACGACCTCATACATCTGTTAAATGCTGTGCTAAATTTGGGGTCACCAATGTTAGCTTGTACATTGCGAGATAGATGCCAGGAACATAATTTGTGCTTAGCATAAGGGAAAACACATTTGATAGCCCTCTGCATTGCCCTATCCCCGTCTGTCACAACTGAAAGAGGCGCTTTATTCAGCATGGCTTGTAGGAAATTTCGCAGCACCCACTCGAACGATTGAGTCGTTTCGTCAGCTATGATCGCAGTAGCAAAAACTATTGTGCTATGGTGTTGATTGACACCGACAATAGGCAAAATTGGTCGTGCATAGTAATTACCTTTGTAAGTTGTGTCGAAGGCAATAATATCACCGAAGCAAGTGTAATCTGATCTCGATGTTGAATCAGCCCAAATAAGATGCTGCAATGCCCCTGATTCATCTGTGGAGTATGTCATAAAAAACCCTGGATCATCATCTTTCTTGTACTCAAAGTAATCAAGGAGTGCATTCACATCCCCATTGACAAGCTCCTTTGATTTACCTCTATCAAGTGCATTGTACAGGTCTTTACTAGTAAATCCAACATTACGAAATCCCCCTGCCTGATTCATGAAATATTTCATTACCTTTGATGTCCCAACACCAACATCTTTCAACGTTGTTGCCTCAGCCACATCAGCCTCAGTCACACCTCTATTTGAACGCATAAATGGTGTCATAAGAGGTGTGCACAATGCATGATTATGTTCGTGGAAAGACTTACTTAGAACCCACTGATCTTTTGTTTTTGTTGCTGTGACAACGATTTTGGCCTTGCATCCTGTTCGTGTGACTGGCGTATGCGCACGTCGACGATTAACATTTTCGACCTTCGAACACCACCTAAACCCTTCTTTTGAACAACAAAATTCTTGTGTCTTAACATTCCCTTCGCCATCCAGCCGTGATGTTCCTCGACGTGCACTAAAACCTTTTTTCATTGCGTATTCCTTGTAAAAATTCCAATCTTCCTCTCGTGAAGAGAATAGCTGACCTACCAACAGTTCCGAATCATCAACGGTCAACTTCTCATCTTGCAAATTCCCGCTACCATTAACATCGTTGGATGGAATATCTTCCATTTTCTTAAAAACGATCGGTTGAAGTGGTCCTAACTTTTCCTGCACAGGACTTCTGTTGTGTTGCTTTCATTTTCAGGTACTAAATTCGGTAGGTGGTGGTGGTTGATGGTGGTTGATGGTGGTTGAAAGCATTTAGAGCAATTTATTTCTTCCTTCCTACAAAGTTAACGTGCAATAAATTCTATTTTATTATCGATACATTTTTCCCTCTACTGACAAAGTTTCGATCATGTTGTAAAATTCCATGATACATTACCAAATCTGCGCGAAAATATCGAATCTTTCTTTCCTTCACGATAAAATGTTTCGATACTTTCAGAAACAATGAATTCTCATAGGTTACTGTAAATAAAGTTTCGATACAATTTTCCCCTTTCTGAAAATGTTTCGATACTGTTGTTAAATTCCCTGATACGTTACCGAATCTGCTCGAAAATTTCGATTCTTTCTTTACAGGACGAAAAAATTTATCGATACTTTCAGGCAACATTATTCCAACTTACTAAATATGTTTCTATACTATTGTAAAAAGAAAGTATTGTTAAATGAAATGCGAATTAAAGTTTTCATTCCAGTTAAATTTACTTATGTGGTGTTTTGCTTTCCTATAAATACCCACCAATTCCACCATCACTTACTCATTCCAAATTCTCTCTAAACACCGAGCCCACTCTTTGCTCACCTTATGGCCAAATTTCAGGCAACATTTTATTTTCTCGATACTTTTTTTCAGTCAACAATCACCACCAAAATGTCACTGAAAGATTTAATACAGTTGACAACAATCGAGGTTAGTAAACACGGCGACAAACAAATTTCTTCCATGGAATGTCGAATCCCAACACCGTCTGCAAATAAAACACACTACGTTATGAAGCTTACGAACGAAACAGACGTTCGTAACATGTATGACCGCCTCAATTCCGTCGGAGCTGCAGACGTCGATTTACATGTTAAGTTTGACGACGTCAACGCCGGCGAAGGTAGTTCGTCTGCACCCGTACAACCTGATCCAAACACTGAACGCGCACCGTCTTCACCGGATGTTGATGCGGCTGCGGATGAGCTGTAACTTTTTATGTACAGGCGTAGAGAAAGAAAACAACAGCTGATCGAAGAACTAAACCTAAGTTCAGACGTGTCCACTGACTACGATGATTCAGATTAACAATAAACTTCTGAAATTATCTTATAATTATGTTATATGACGTCTTATTTCATCCTTTATCCCTTACTTGTCCACTGGCTCCAAATAAAATTTCGATACATTATTCCCCCTATCTGAAAATGTTTCGATACTGCAGTTAAATTCCATCATACATTAGCGAATCTGCTCGAAAATATCGATAGTTTCTTAACGTTACCATACAAATACCGATACTTTAAGAAACAACGGATTCCCATACCTTACTAGAACAAACAGTTTCGATACAATTTACACGCTATTAATAAAAAACCCGATACTTTTGAAAGAAAATCAATGATCCGCTACGAATATCCTTCGAAAATATCGATAACTAACAAGATTTTCGATACTTTTAAAACACAAATATCGATATTTAACAAGATTTTCGATACTTGTTTCCATGTTTTAATGGAATTATCGATAAGTTTGCTTTAAAACATTCATGTTCCCGGTTTATTTTTACTGTATTCTTTATTCATTACATCAATGTATCCGGTTTTTTATTACCGGTTTCATTGCGGTTTCATTATACACTTCAACAACTTTGCATTCCAGTGTTATGTCATTTCTCACTTGTATCACCGTTTACTGCTCCTCCTGTATAAAGCTGAAACCCTTAATCCCCACAACGAATCTGATTCTTCCTTTTCAGTGTCGTGTCTTTTCACTTCTACCTCCCTGTATCACGCATGCAACCGTTTACTGCTCCTACTTCTCCACATTTACTTCTATAACCCCGGAAAACGAGGAGAAGAAAGAATCTGATTCTACCTTTTCAGTTTCGCGTCTTTCCAATGTATCACATGCACCGTTTCTGTTCATGTACCTTCTCCTCATTTTTTTCTATAACCCGGGAAAAGAGGAGAACGAACGAATCTCTGCCTTTTTAGTCTCATGCATTATCACTTTCCCTCCCAAACGGAAATTGCCTATAAATTAACCACTCCTCTATTTTGCTATTCACAACATCTTCAATTTTATCTACTCAACCCTTTCCTTTGCTTTTATAATCAGTTCTCTTTCACAATCTTCTATTATAAAATGAGTTCAAGCAGAAGTTCGGGTAAAATTCCTCAGTCTTTCGCAAAGAGGAAGATTGAATTCGACACATCATCAAACAGTGATGATGATTTCTACATTGATTCTGATAATGACGAACAACTAAGCCACGAGGCATTGAAATCCAGCAAATTCTTCAGGAGTTTCTTCGAGGCCTTCGATCGAATGAACTCTATGAACGACCCTACTACTACATGGCGGTGTCCAGCATGCCACGGAGGTCCTGGTGCCTCTAAGTCGTTTTCTGGCCTTCAGTCCCTACTCACCCATGCAAAAACCAAAAAAGGAGATAAGATGAAAATCCATCGCCTCCTTGCTCAGACGTTGGACGAGGAATTACGAAGAAGGGGTGCTTCGGCCACTCCTCAACCTCAACCTCAACAAAACGCTTCAGGCCAATGGCGTGGTCTGAGTAATGATGCTGCTATTGTCTCCCCCCCCCCCCCCCCCCCCCGCCTTCAAGCCACCAGGAAGCTCATCACCAAATACTCTGGCCACCCATGGTGATGATTAGGAACACACAACTTCATACAGATGAAGAGGGGAAGGTAGTTATATAACTTCTGAATTATGTTTTCATTACTATTATAATACTTAACTTCTAATTTCTTTAATTTTTTGCTTCAGTGGATTGGCATGGGAAACCAAGACCTTCTCAACGCTTTCAGATCCTTTGGTGCTGTTGCCAAGGCTCGCCATTCATATGGTCCACGAGGCCATCGTGGGATGAGCCTTTTGATTTTTGAGAGCACAGCAAGAGGTTATTTAGATGCTCAGCGTCTGCATAACCAGTTTGCTACCCAATGTTTCGGGTTAGATGCTTGGCAACGTCATGCTCCTTCCCCTCCATCCAGCCAGCGCCAACTATATGGTTACATGGCTGAAAAAGAAGACATACACATCTTCAACCACCATCTCCAAGGTTTTCTCTATCATTTTCTTATATTATTAATAACAAGATACTCTGCTGCTCATACTTATGCAAAAAAAATTTGTTCATTAGGCAACCAAAAGGTCAAGTTTGAGATGCGACCATATGCAGAGATGGTTGGACAGCAAGCTGGTGCTGGAACAAGTTCCATGGGTGGCAGGGGGACTTGAAGGGAGGAGGCTTGAAGGGACAATGAATTCAGAATAAAGAAAATATTGATGGTCTAATATTTATGTGCAGTTCAAAGACCATGCCAGATTGTTTCCAATATCATAAAACTCTATTACATGATATTGGAAACAATCCGGCTTGGTCTTTGCATTGCACATAAATATTAGAAGATCAATCTTTTGTTTCTTCTCAATTTCTTTTTATTTCCGTTGCCATATCGTTTTGTAATCATTTCATTTTGTAATCTTTTCCTTTCTATCTGATGCACTACTATTTTCTTGATTCTAATTCATATAAACGATTTAATAGAAGTTTCCATAATTTTTATAAAGTTTTCATACTTTTTCGATAGTATCTCTACCTCTCATAGAAGTATCCAAACATTTAATATAAGTATCCATATATTGATAAAAAGTTTCGAAAAACTTTTCAAAAGTATGCAAACTTTCGAATTCAACATATCCGGTACCATTGATAAAAAGTTTCGAAAAACTTTTCAACAGTATGCATACTTTCGAATTCAACATATGCGGTACCATTGATAAAAAGTTTCGAAAAACTTTTCAAAAGTATGGAAACTTTCAAATTCAACCATTGATAAAAAGTTTCGAAAAACTTTTCAAAAGTATGGAAACTTTCGAATATAACATATCCGGTACCCGCGTTACCGAATACATTATATACCTTATAACAAATTAGACGCTACCGGTTTTATTATGTCTGACCTTTTACTTAAATTTTGCCGGTTACCATTATTTTATCATTTTTTAGTGGTTTTTACCGGTTTTATCATTTGATATCCACATATCCGGTACCGCTTTACCGGTTACATTATATACACAATCATGTTTCCGGTAACGCCGTATATTAGCCGCATATTAAGCTGCCGCATGGTAGAAAAATCCTAGTAATAGTAGAGGTATTGAAGTTGAGGGTAAAGAGTTTAAATAATTTACCACCTTTGGGGTGAATTTGGGTTATAAGTTTCACTTTTTTCAGTTTGATAGAAGGCCTAGGGGTGGTAATATGCGAATAACTGAAAATTGTGGGGATTCGTACCGACGAGTACAGAAAATAATCAAAATTTTACTTAAGTGGACAGAGAGAGTTTTATCACCGAAACTCAAATGTGAATAAGAACGGGGATTACTATATCTAAACCGTGGAGATAATAGAATCGTACCCGTATAAATCACTGTAGAGATCTTCAAAAAATATGCACAGGGATCCCAATATTTTATAAAGTTGGATGAGCTTAAAAATAATACACCCATTTTTCAATAAAAGTCAAATTTCCCACAACCTGAGTATGACCTGTTGGAGTAAGTCTAGAAATTTTCTGTAACTTCCATCAAAATAATTTGAAAGTGGTGTATGCATCGTTGTAAACGTGATTCAGTTTAGTTTTTGTTTAAAATGTAGAATGGTCGATTTTGATATGTATTTTAAAAAATGTGAATGTTGAAATGTCATAAAAATTTGACAACATGTTTCTTAGAAAACAGTTTTAGCAGTGACATTGAAAAATCACAAAAAATTCTACAAGATAAATCAAAAAGTGCTCTTATATTCTATAACCATGCGAAAGTCTATATTCATTTAAAATGAACGATTCTTAATTTGGAATTATATATTAAGAGTTATTAAGTTTTGAGCGAGAAAAAGTCAGAAGAAAAGACTGCAGACTGTTTTCATAAACAACAATTTTAAGAAATTTGTCATAAATCGTACGAGTAATATTAGAATAGGTAATTTCCATGGTTGAAAAGATTATCAAATCTAGTTCCTTTTAGAACAAACGAATCATGATTCGAAATTGTAGATTGTTGGTTATATATATGTTTTTAAAAGTAGTGCAGACTGTCATGCTTCAATAGTTAATAATTTAGTTATGTTTTATAGTTTTAAAATGGTTTGTTATTTTTATTTATGTTTGTAATTTTGGAGGTTTAGTGTTGAGTATTTGTTTTAATGTATTAATTTTTGTTTATTTGTTGGGTACGGAGATTAACCAAAAATAGCGGTGATCCGTAAGAGATAGGTACGGGGACGAAAAAATAACCAAAATATTTTAATGGGAATTCTCCAAAACCGTACCAACGAGTGTTGGGGACGGAGTGAGGAATGCAAAACCGTGCTAGCAAAAGTTTCAACACCAAAAAAAGAAGAAAAAAAAAGGAGAAGGAGGCCCTCCTTTACGTCCCATCCACGCCTCCATCTTGCCGGAAAGGGTCGGAACAAGACCGCGATCGTCGGAAAGAAGTTTTTCGAGAACAAATCGAACATAGAGCACCAAAACACCAACCAAACACAAATCAACAATTACTTTTTAAATTGAGAGTCTATCCATAATAAACTGTGAAAATTTTCTACTATTGGAAACAACCCCAAACTTGCGTTTTAAAATAGTAATCAGTGATTGGTGATCAGACCCTGAAGGCCTGAGCTTTTTTGCTTCTGCTACATGATTGAACACTTGACCCAGAAATTTAAAAAAAAATGATGAGGTAAGTGAAAATTAAGAGGGTTTTTGTCCATTGTTCATTAATCAAATTCAAAATACATTCTAATTTCTAACTTTGTTCTAAACATTATCCACTGACATGCCATGGTCCCCTGTCCAAATCATTATGTTTTTCCTAATAATAAATTATTAAGAAAGCATGTTTCTTACACCTAATTCAGGGACTATATTATACCAATCTTCAACAGGTAATTTTGTATTTTGGATATTCGTTTGGAGGCCTAAAATCCCGTTCAATGAGATTTTTGGCCTCGAACGCCGTGTCCACATGTTTAAATTCAAATTTTTAAAATCAATTTTGGACTCCAAATGTGATTCTAAGAGAAACAATGTAGAAGTAGCTTTTGCGTTTCGTCGTGATTTTTATACTATATTTTTATACAATCGTGGTTTTTAAGGGAAAAAAAAAACTCTCAAACATAAATCACGTTACTTTAAAATCAATTTTACACAAAATCAATTATGTGTGTGTTTGATTTTGGGTGGTAGAATTGATTTTGGATTATCGTGATTTTATAGAATTGATTTTGTGTATAATTGATTTTAAAATAACGTAATTTATGTTTGAAATGTTTTTTTCTTAAAATCACGATTGTGTAAAAATAGTGTAAAAATCACGACGAAACGCAAAAGCTACTTCTACCTTGCTTTCCCAAAATTACATTTGGGGGTCCAAAATTACATGTAGATTTTTAGATCCAAACATGTTTAAATGTCTAAAAAATGCATTCTCGGCATTGTCTTTCTAGCATACTTATTAATGTCGATTGCATTGGTATGCTCGATATATGTTTTTTAATTCGAACTTTATTACTTTTTTTTAGATAGTCTTAAAATGATTACACATCTTTACTCTTATAAATGTACTAACGATATATAAATTCATAAGCTTCCCAATAATCATAGAGGATCAATTTTATTTAAATTTTATAATAACGTATTATCATTTGTTTCATTGATTTTGCGTAAAATTTATATATTGTTATTGTATCAAAAAAAATTATATTGTTTAAAATACACGAGTCAAATATTAGACACGTGCACATCTACTAGCTTAGATTTAATTTGTTAAAAAATATTTTCTCAAAATTTAAATATTTGTTTCTTTTAACACGTTAGATTCAATATGTTCAAATAATTTAATTAAGATGATTAAAATGTATTTCAAGTTTGATATAAACTGGTATTTAGCCCTCAATTTGACAAATAAACTGATGTAATGACCTAATTAATATAGGGTAAACTACAACAAAGGTCACTTAATTATGAGTAAGGTTATATTTGGGTCACTCAATTATTAAAAGTTACATTTGGGTCACTCAATTATGGGTAAGGTTACATTTGGGTCACCCAATTATTGAAGGTTACATTTAGATCACTCAATTATGGGTAAAGTTACGTTTGAGTCACCCTTCATATTTAAAAAATACATCAATTTAGTCATTTTTTCTTCAAATTCATGTGTATATCCTCTTTAACATTAGAGTACTTCATTTGAAATCATTAATTAATCTAATACATAAATTGATGCACTTTTTTAAAATATGAAGGGTGACCCAAACGTAACTTTACCCATAATTGAGTGATCTAAATGTAACCTTTAATAATTGGGTGACTCAAATGTAACCTTACCCATAATTGAGTGACCCAAATGTAACTTTTAATAATTGAGTGACCCAAATGTAACTTTACACATAATTGAGTGACCTCTCCGTTGTAGTTTACCCATTAATATAATATACTGAAATTAATTTTCTTTTTTTTTTATATAAAGAAAATGCATGAGATAAACAACTAGAATATTTGACTCATGATTGTCTAGGTTCAAATTGGTCCAACATTTGTGGAGATTAAGAAAAAAAAAGGATGGGTGGAGGGGTATGTTTCAATAGTAATGTTTTGCTTTAGTGCTTTAACTCGGTTCAACTTGAAGGTGCGTGCTTTGCTGCCATGTCCCCATTTTGAATTCTTTCAATTTGAGGGGCCAAATGGATGATGTTGTAGAGATGGACACGAGTCGAATTTTTAGTTTATTTTCGATTGTGTAGTGATTTTTATCTGATTTGAATTTTAAGATTATTTCTTTCGAATCTCCAGCCTTTGACTTTTTGAAAAGGCATTCATCAAAGAGCTGACTTTGTCTATTTATTGTCTCGAACACATTCCGATCAAAAAACTTCCTGCACTGCAGCACCGACCATCACTATACACATGCATGATTTTGTTATCACATTTTCGTCGGAATTTAAGATAAAATTTAGTTTAGTACACGTACAATTACATCAAAGTTTAACCTTTCATGCTATATTAATCATTATATTAATTCATAAGATTTATAACAAAGAATACAAATAAGATTATGTTGGATATTGAACAAGAGGAAAAAGCAAAATCATTTATAAAAAAGACAGAATTTGAAACAATTAAGTGGGAAACTAAAACATTTCAGAAATTATTTTTAAAAAATGTTGCATGAAAATTCGAGACAGAGAGAAAGTTGACCGAGTGAGAAAGATTGATTGGGAGCTGGCTTGGAGGCAAGCAAGCCGAGCTGAGACATCGGATATTGACATATAGTCTTAAAAACTTGTAAAAATTAGGTAAAATGACAAAATATGTCTTCAATATTTGTATATTTTGTTATTTGGCCCTCTATTTTTTTTTTGGAGCAAACAATCCCAACATTAATATACCTCTATTAGAAGGAAACGGTTTGTTAACTGACCGTCAACGGCTGATGTTGACTGAATTCGAAACGCGTTAAGATCTATTGACTAGGGCCGACAACGGGTCGGATTTGGGTGGTTGGAACTTCATCCACCCCATCATCCGTATCCCAAATTGTCACCCAATCCACCCATCACCTGCTTGATCATTGACCAAAATCCGCCCCACCCATCAACCGCGGATGAGGCGGGTGGATCGGATTATAATGAGTTCTAGTATTAGAAAATTATAGTTAAAAATACATGTAAAATCTTACTAAAAATTTTAATATTTAATACATTAAAGTCAACTATTATTAAAGTTCTAAATTTTTAAATAATCTCACATACAACAGAACTTACAAAAACAAAATTCACATTTCCCAATAATAAACAAAAGCTTAAAAAAGTTTAAAGTTCAAAATATTTTTTAAAATTAACATTATACCGATGGATGGGACGGGTGATAGATCGGATGGTGGGTTGAAAATTTTTCACCCGGATCTATCACCCGCTCCCTCCGCCATCAACTTCAAACGGATCAAACCCTCATTTTATCGAGTTTTCGTCCATTGAGTTTGATTGGGTGAGTCGGGTGGGCCACTATCCATGGATAATTGTCGGTCCTACTGTTGACGTGTCATCATCATATTCACCACGTGTCACTGTTCAGTTTGGCCACATATCAGCATGATATTCAGCCATGTGTCACCATAAAGAAGAGTATAACAAAATATTTTAAAAAAATCAGTCGTGACATATGCCAAGTCAACCGATCTTAAAGCGTGACAAGTCCAATTAGAATCAACCGTTGACCATCAATTGACTAGCATTTTTTATCCAACAAAAGTATATTTAGATCAAATTAAAATGTTAGGAGTTGTTTGCTTCAAAAAATGAATAGGAAACTAAATAACAAAACATGTAAATGTTGGGTCATCTTTTATTATTTTGCCAAAAATATATTACAAGTAAAATAAAAAGCGTGAAAAAAGATGTGGACTGTCGTACTATCCCAAAAAACAAAGAAAAACGGCAGTGGACCGGGCACAGACAGTCTGGTGTCGGAGCCTCGCCTCGCACATGGAATTTGCCAGTGCTTTGTTGCTATTATTATCCTCGGTTTTTGCTTCTTCCTATTTATATTTATTTATTCCCGACGCCGTTAGATTATGGTTGATGAGAAATCGGAGGGTGGACGATGAATCGTCGGTAATGGGAGATAGATAATGTACGTGATTGGCAGTGCAATTAAAACGTTTATTATTATTATTTTTTGTTTTTAAAATTATAACCTTGGATTATAATAATTGCCTACAATCAATATTATGTTGGAATCCATAGTTGTTAACATTAAATTATATAAGTAATTTAACAACCAATTAAATAATTTATAGGCCATATAATCCATACCGTTTGTCAAAACCAGAAATAAAGCATCGAAATGGGACCCTATTATATTCCCAACCAGCTTTAAATAATGGAAAAAGTTTCACAGAATTGGCCTGATTTTCCGACGGCCACCCTGTTATATTGCGTAGACAAGACACCCGAGTCCTTTTTCAAGTGAAGAAGATACCTTTCAATAATTTTAAGGTAAAATGACAAAAGATACCTTTAACGTTTACATGTTTTGTCATTTGACCTCATATTTTTTTTGTCCAGATATGCTCTCAAAGTTTGTTTGTTTTGTCATTTGGGCCTCTATTCTTTCGTTTGGTCTAAATATGCCCTCAACGTTTTATTCGTAGTTCGAATATGCTCTCAACGTTTCAATTTGGTCCAAATGTGCTCATGTTCGATGGAAACTGTCAGTCAACTAACGTCCAACAACTGATGCTGACTACACTTGCCACGTATTAAGATATACTGATGCCACGTCAAAAAAAATTTATAAGCCGTTGAACGTCAGTTGATTGACAGTTTACATCCAGCAAGAGCATATTTGGGCTATGAATAAAACGTTGGGGCATATTTAGACCAAAAGAAAGAATAGGGGCCAAATAACAAAACAAACAAATATTGGGGCATATTTGGATTAAAAAAAGAATAAGTAACCAAATGACAAAATATGCAAACATTGGAGGCATCTTTTGTCATTTTACCTAATTTTAATAACAGGGTGACTTAATTTTGCGACGGACACCCTATTATATCATGTAGACAAAACACCTGAGTCTTTTTTCAAGTGGAGAAGATATTTTTCAATAAATAAAAAACAATGATAAAATACAGGTATGATTATACTTTTAATTTTAATAATCTAGTCCCTATACCTTAAATTCACATTTCAAAGATTAATATTTACACTTTGTTTGAATAAAAACAAACCCACTTTTTCTTTTTCTTTTTTTCACTTACAATCCTCATTTCAAATGCTTTCTTCATCAATAGTACTCAAACTCAAACGCCTAGACCTTGAATTCTCCACTACACGATTAGGTTGTCCAACAACAACACTCGGAGACAATCTTCCTTCCAAGCATTCCTTGACTATCAACCGGCCGAGTTCCGCATTCTCTTTGCTCGTATCTCCAATCCGTGTCATGAGTTCTTCGAGCCGTGTCTTCGTCATACGCACCTTGATCCTCGTAGGACTCGACGTCGAATCCGAGCTCTTCCTGGTCTCGACATCGTTCTCCAACGGTTTCACCTTCAACTTCGATCTCCCGAACCGATTCCCCATTCCTTTTCCCCCTATCTCTCTACTCTTATCAATAGATTATATGTGTAAATGCCTGAATGCTAACGAGGTTAGGATTTTAAATACGCAAACCCGGCCCCATGCAATTAATGTTTTGAATGTGAAATTGCTGAACAAAGCTTACGCATATTAGGCATGAGCCATGGCTTTTATTACACACATTAGAAGAATACAGATTAAAGTGCAACACGCAACTTTCGGATGTAAATCTTCTACCTCTTTTCGGTGCCCCTACTTATGCCTCAATACTCAAATTTAGGTTTAGGGTTTTAGGTTAGAGGTTATGGTTAGAGTTTAAGAAATTTAGAGTAGCGTGTATTTTTTAGGGTGTAAGGTTAAAGTTTAGGATTTAAAATTTAAGGTTAAAGTTTGAAATTTAATTTTATTGTGTTTTTTAGTGTCGAGGATTCTTATCCACAACTTTCCGGTCCCTTTCCCTTCGGCCTTTGCGCCTGGTTTCAATTCAGAAGTTGAGACTTTACGCTAATCAATTATGATCATATTAATTACTATTAATCCATACAATTACGGCACATATATTGCCATTAATTTGGTCCTCACCATGACATATATAGAAAGAGAAGGATCTATTTATTTGTTATTAATAATTTAATATTTACATAGAATTTTTGGTTTTATCATTCCAAAATTTTATATTCCATATATATTTATTATTTTTTAAAAGGAATCCACTAATTTTATTAAACGATGAAATATTCGAAAATAGAATGAAAATTTACCGCTAAGTGAACAAACACCTAAATTCAGATACAAACTCAGAAAACTAAAATAGCGGCTCTAGATCATAAGAGAACCAAACAAGAACAGGAAAGAACATACTCCAAAGAGTCGAAACAAAAGACGGATACAAACATCCCCAAATCAATGATGATGGTAAAACCATCAAGAAACAACATTAACAAATGCATATTATAGTGAGCGTACGTTGACAATAAGGCCATTACCACAACTCAATCGCGGATAAACGGTAGATGTAATCACGTATCCAAATTCGGTTCAAAGGTCCGAGACATGGAGATCAGCAACATAATGAAAGGAGTGTCATCTTGACCAGTCGTGGCGACGTCAGATCCAACCCTGAAGAAGATAAATAAACAAAAAAATGTGCCAATAGACAGAAAAGCGTGCTAATAACTAGAAAAAACGTACCAAATGGTAGACGATTTATTAAAATAAAAGGACTGAAAAACAAAACAAATAAATAAAAAAGACAGATAAATAATGGATCCGATGATCGGCAGCCAACAAAGTTAGAAACCACCGCCGGCTACTCAAAGGAAAAAGATGAAAGCTTGCGGCGCTTCACTTGGTTAGAGAAAAAAGTAAGGTTTAGACACATTCCATCTATATTTATTATAATATCTAATTATAATTATAGTTACATAAATTATATTAAAATTTAATCATAGTTGTAACATAATTAAAAAAACACACGCCCGCACGAATCAACTTGCCTCAATAGTTAAGGGAACGGTTGTTGTTCCTAAAGGTCACGAGTTCAAGCACCAGTAACTGCAGTAGAGTAATTGAACATGTATTGTCAAATAGTTGAAAATATATTTAGAACATATACTAGTTGTAATCAATTTATCTTTAAAAAAACACGCCCAATATCCAAACTTGAACGATCCATCCCAATATGAGTGGAAAATCAAAATGACCGACTGAACCAAACCAATTAATTTGGATTTGATCCATGGGATTTTGTAGGTTATGTTTCGACCCACTCTTCATTTTACTCTGTTTAGTCTTGGCGTTGGGCTATGGACTATGGTAAGCGTTTAAACAAGTTAAATGCCATAAAAAAATCTGGCTCCCAACGAACAAAATGGGCCCATTATGACAGGCTCTGCCTAATAACCTTTGCATTCATTCGTTTTGAAAAAATTATTAGATGTACTCAGCTTATCACGTGATTCACGGTCATAGCTAATAAAGTTCATCTACTTTAAAATAATTATCTAACAACTATCCATTCTCTATTAACATGTAGGAAGATGTGATGATTCACCTTAAAAAAATTAGATAGATGAATCTTATTGACCGGGACCATAGATGATTAGAATAAATTATATGATAAATTTTACTCGTTTTGGCTCCCAATAATATAGTATATGTTGCTAGAATGATTAGAATAATTATTCTATGTACAAGTGCTTTCTTAGTTTTAGGGTTTAAAAATTTCATTTATGGTCTAGTGTTTAGGGGTTTTAATGAATGCGTTTTGAGTTTAGGGGGTGTGATTAGATTTTAAGATTTAGGGTTAAATTTTAAGGTTTACAGGTTATAACTTAAATCCCTAACCATATTACCCTAAAAACTAAACTCTAATCAATAAACTCTAAACTCCTACACTTAAACCCCTAAAGCTAAATCTTAAATAAAATTCATAAACCCTAAAATACAAACGCTTATGAAAATTTTTCGTTTCTAACGTCAGTGCATTGAAATATTATTCAATATGTAATACTAATTTCGACATAAGTTTGTTTCTATAATTTAGTACAGAAGCCATGCAGTAAAAGACAAATTTGGACAACTCAAAACATGTACAAAATACAGACCTTCTGTTGTAGATGGTCTAAATCAAGTTTTAAACTCGAATTATTAATAATATATAATTTTATTTACCATAAATCCATAATCATCGCTAATGTATTGATGATAAACCGACTTTTACATTAATTAAATATATTTTTTATAATTAATTACTGAAATAGAAAGGGAAATAAAAACTAGTTCGCGTTTCCCTTTCAGGGTTTTGGGTTAATGATTAAAAATCTGAAACGGAGAAAATACACAGAAAAACAAATTACAGAAAGAAACAAGAAAACATGTTTCTTTTTTCAAATGTATTTTCAACATCTAGAGAAGTTAGGAGATTGTCTTCTCAAATCAATGCCTATGCGACTGATAAAAAAGTAACGGTGGCATTTCCACCAATACCTAGTTGACAACTATTAACCATAACAAATTACGATTGCTTAATTAATTTCCATTACCAACTTCCACTAAATTTCACCATATTTATATTTCTAGCTAAGAACGGAGTTAGAATTTACGGTTGGACTAAACTATAAATGTTTAAAAGGGGTGGAGAGCGATTTTTCCTCCCCACCTCTTAATAGATTCGTTCGTCCCTGTTCCTAGCCCCATCTTTTGTGCGTCACCCCTAGTGTCTCGTCAGTGACGAAGTCGAAAATTAAAATTAAAAAGAAGAAATAATTGATTATAAAAAATAAAGATAAAGTTTAAATAGATTAAAAATGATGTATTCAAATAAATAAAAAGCTTATGTGGAATGAGAGAAAACTAAATGTTTATGATCATGTTTGGCAATTAACGGATAGCTGCTTATAGTTGATAGCGGATTGTATTAGCTGATAGTGGATAGCTGATAACATTAGCTGATTTGACTAGCGGATTGCATTAGCTGATTGTATAAAAGTGTTTGGTAAAATTAACTGATAGCTGATAGCTGTTTGATTCTTTAAACAAACAAAATGACATATAAGTACATGATTATATCCAGTACCTATTTGAATAATTTATTAGTTATTAATATTTTGTATATATATATATATATATTAATTGGATCATGAAAATTATTTTTTTAACATCATTACTAGGCATATACGAAGGATGTATATATTATTTTTTATTTGTGAAATTCTTTTTTAGTATAGTTTTAATAATTATTAAATTTAAATGTATATATTAATCTATATATTAATATCTTATTTTCAATAAAATCATACTTACTTGTTGATAAAAATAATAATTTCTTATTTAAGGAATTGTTTTTTTATTAGTTATTCAAATTTATGTTAGTTAGAAAAAAAAATTATAATTATCAAAGACAAAATAATCTTTATAACTATTTTATTCAAACTTCTAACTCAAAAAGCTCTTAAAAGGAGCTTTTTTCAAAATGAGAGGTTTCACCTCAATCCGCTATTTATCAAACATTTAAATTAGTGAATTTGACTGGTCAAACCTCTAAAAATGATTTAAACCTTTAATTTTAGCTGTTTACCAAACATCTAAATTAATGGATCTAATATCGATTTCGTCGAATTGATCAAATTTTAAAGTATAATATTTAAGTTCAAAATCGTTGACCCAAAATCTTATTTGATTAGAATGTTTTACTTGCTCTTTCTCCGACAACCACAATATATAAAATCTAGTAGTAAATATAAATAATATATAATATATGATATACCATCGACACATGTTACATATTTATAGATAAAATTGAGAGAGAAAGATATCTATAAGGTACGAAAAAGTAAAGATGGTTAGTAACTAAAGTATAAAGTGGTTGGACCGTCATTTTATCAACCAGAAATAATGATTATAGGCAAGGAATTTAGAATATAATTCAAATGATTAGAATGGTGACCTTTAAAAGTTTTTAACTAAATGCCCCAATTACGTGCCATTATTTGCGACATTGCTGATAATAAAGTAAAAAGAGGTCAATTTTCCGATGGTAAATTGGTAATTAAATACTTATTAATCTAATTCAATACAAGAATTAGTAATAAACTAAAATATAAGATAAAATACCATTGATTTCTTATAAGTAGAAAAGAAAAGAAATAATTTTGGTTTGTTATCGTTTTTGTTAAGAAGATGATTGATATGTCATCTCCTTTTGTATTTTTCTATTGTTTTTGTTTTTTTATGAGTTCGGATAGTTTTCTTCAAAGGTTAAGTTGGTCTCCAAACTTTCAAATATTTTAATTTCACACTCAAATTATCAATATATGTTAATATATCTCATATAAATACTAATGTATATCATGTAATAGCATGATGCGTCATAAATGAAATTAGAATATTCAAAAGTTTAGAGACCAATTTATAGTAAAGATTATAGTTTGAGGATGAAACTGACACATTCAAAAGTTTGTGGATCGATATGAATGAAAATCATAATTTAAAAATAAAATTAATATATTCAAAAGCTTAAGAATTAGTTTGAAAAAGAGGATGATTTTCATCCTAGGAGACTCGAGTTTAAATCACTTTGTTTACAAGGTGTATATGCATTAACTTTTGTCAAAAGATTAAAAATATATGAACATATACTACCTTATAATCACCTTAAAATAATTTATTTTTAAAAAAAAATATAATTTAAAGACGAATAATACAATTACAAAAATATAACATCTAAAAAGTGATAAAACGTAAGTGCCAATATTCATCATTTTTATTGACCATTAAAAAGGTGCAGTTTACATCATACAGAAGATAGGAGAAAGAGAGAGAGAGTATATATTTATTAGAACATAAATAGCTTATAAGCTAGAGCCCAAACATCGCTCTTTCACATTTAAACATCCCATCTAACATGAAGTAAATGCATATGAACTTTGCAAATCAACCATAATACAATATCATGATGCAAATATTAATTACATTATTTACGGGCGTTGTAAAACTTGTTAAAATAAGATTTTAATTTAAAAAATATATGTTTGTCAACCTGTTGTGTATGTAGTAAAATTTATGAAGTACAACAACATTTTATATTTCTCATGTATCTTATTACTCGTTCACAACTATCTTTATTTCCTCCCTTATAAGCATTTAACTTAATTCATTTTGGGTCGTCATATTTCGGGGTCCTATGCAGTAAGCTAGTCACACTTATTGCACATGTTTAGAACCATCCCTGATTCTATGGTTTCAGTTTATCACACAATAGATGTTTCTATATACAAAGACAACACTTTTAAAATGGAGTCACCAATGGGAACATAGTTAAGAGTAGACGATTTTCATCCGTTCTGCTCGAGGTCTATATACACATGTAGAAACGAATATACGATTTTATGTTAAGAGTACGGCAATACCTAACATCCCTGGATCCATCCCGGAACACATGTATGCTCCCTTTCAAATTCTAATGCATATAGTCTCATATGAATATCATCTATCTTTGTTGTTGGGGGGAGTGGTTGTGGGGTGAAATGAGAGAGGTGAAGGGATGGGTAGTTTAAGAGGTGCTTTTCTATGGAGATTTTAAGGTCGAAGGTCGTAGTTTTGATGGAGGCATGCCCCCTGCACTCTTGTTGCTCACAACGTCCGTCTGGGCCCTACCCCCTCTTCCTTTTGTTACCCACAATCTGGACCCCATTTTCTGTACCCGATACTACGTCGTTTCTCCATCCATCTAGGTACCCTGGTCCTTCTCCAACCCAAACCCCACCAAGCACCGGTGCCCATCATAAACAGAAAAAAATAAGCTTTTGTTTTCTTCCTTTTGGTCCGTTTATACTTTATACTACAACACACACACACACACATATATATATATATATATATATATATATATATAGAGGATAGGATCCAGTTACGCAGTGTAAAACCTTCTAAGACGTTTTTTTGGATCGTTGGATGAGTGAATCGGATGGATAAGATTAATAGTAGAATATACGATGATTATTATTTTTCCATTCAAAGTCCAAAAAACGTGTAAAACTTAAAAATTTTACATTGTGTAAGTTGATCCTAACTCTATATATATATATACTTCTACGCAGACTCCACCTGCTAAACCAGCTTTTATCATACTATCATTTCCCTTCCTGGTTTTCTTAAATGCCGGAAAACATGAGCATATCTGTTAACGGACAGTCGCAAGTCCCACCGGGGTTCCGATTTCATCCGACGGAAGAGGAGCTCCTGCAGTACTATCTCCGGAAGAAAGTTTCGTACGAGGCGATCGATTTAGATGTCATTCGGGATGTTGATCTTAACAAGCTCGAGCCTTGGGATATTCAAGGTATATAGAATAATTATAGATATAAATATAGATTTACTACTCTAATATATGCTTGTTTGTGATTTAAGTATTAATTTCTACAGAGAGGTGCAAGATTGGAACCACGCCTCAGAACGATTGGTACTTTTTCAGCCACAAAGACAAGAAGTACCCCACCGGAACTCGAACGAACCGCGCCACGGCAGCCGGATTTTGGAAAGCGACAGGCCGTGACAAGGTCATATATAGCAACTGCCGGCGGATCGGAATGAGGAAGACTTTGGTGTTTTACAAAGGTCGAGCACCTCATGGCCAAAAATCTCATTGGATCATGCACGAATACAGACTGGACGATAACATCGTTGAAATCAACGTAAGCCTTTTTACGTCATAGTATATATATACATGTATACAGGGACGGACCGAGGGGTGCTGAGGGCAGTCGCCCCCCTAAAAATTTTAAATTACCTTATAGTATAGGTATTTATATAAAAGTTTACCTTATAGTACCTGATTTGTTGACTTGCAGTATGATTATTATTTTGCATTGACTTGTGTCATCATAGTTTATATAAAAGTTCGACCCTTAACATAAAATCCTGGGTCCGTCCCTGCATGTATACATACGTAGACATAGCTTTTCATGCTGTTTTTGGACATGAATAAAGTAATAATATTACTATTTTTATGTTTGGTTCAAGGTCTCCAATGTTATGGGGGAGGGGAACCAAGAAGAGGGATGGGTTGTATGTCGTGTCTTCAAGAAGAAAAACCACCACAAAACCCTAGAAAACCCTATCAGCTCGTCCATGGGTGAAAAAACCAGGAGCCATATGTTCAGCAACGAAGGAGCATTGGAGCATATACTTGAATACATGGGGAGGACTTACAAGGAAGACGGTGAAGCAAACAACGGCGCCGCCGCCGCTAGATTCCTCCGGCAGCCCATGGAGATTTCCATCAACAACAATGGATACCCTGACTCGTTCACGAAGCTCCCGAGCCTAGACAGCCCGAACTCAACCAGCAGCCAAAACTGTTACCAACTCATGATGACGGAACACGACGGCTCACTCATCAACCAGGTGGGACTGGGTGGCGGTGGTGAGTCTGGTGACCTCAACTCGGTTTATCATCACAATGACTCGGGGCTCACCAACTGGGCAGCACTCGACCGGCTCGTAGCTTCTCATCTCAACGGCGGCCAAACCGAGACATCGAGACAATTGGCTTGCTTCAATGACCAACCAATGGCTGCCACCTACTGCCACACCAGCACCGTTGATAATCACGATCTCCAATTACCGACCGTTCGATCTTCATCATCAATGTCCACCAACAGGGCTTACCATGGACCTCAAGATCATTACAACAACGAAATGGACATGTGGAGTTTCACCAGAGCATCGTCATCATCCTTGTCATCATCCGATCCACTGTGCTGCCACGTGGTGAATGCTAGTGTATAACGGAATAACCCAATATCTATAATCATACCTTAGCTCCCTTAGTCAGAAAGGTTATTATTACATGAGTTATGTTGATGAATATATATAAATTTGCTATTAATATAAATAAAAATCCGGCATTGTCAACGACATTATCTTTAATTAATCAATTTGTCTACCATTTTCATAGAATTCTCTCTCAAAAAGATCTAGCAAACTCCAAGTGTTTGATAATATAAATAATAATAAATTATAGGATTGATATTCTATACACTGGCGGTGGAAATTGAAAGTTTTCACAAGCGCCTTAGTTTTAGGGTATAGAGGTTTAGGTGTAGGGGGTTAGAATTTAAGAATAGTTGTTTTAATTTAAGATCTAGGGTTATAATTTAGGGTTTATAGGTTATGATTTAGTTTTTAGGGTAATATGGTGAGGATTTAGGTTCTAACCTATAAACCCTAAATTATAACCGTAAACCTTAAATTGAAACAATTATCACTAAGTTCTAACCCCTACACCTAAACCTCTAAATCCTATCCCCTAAACTAACTCCCTATACCCTAAAACTAAGGCGCTTGTGGAAACTTTTAGTTTCCACCGCCTGTGTATAGAATATTTATCCTAAATTATACATATATTTATCTTAATCTAGTAGGATGAATTACTAGTTTTTTAGATCATCAGGGTCAAATACTGATATTGTAAATGACACAAATTGAGTTAAAAAGATCATTTTTATAATAAATTTATACAATAATATTTGATTTGAGTTAGTCGATTAATGAATCGAATACTGATGACTATAAAAAATCTAATAACTTCTTTTTCCTCTCTTCTAGATACAATGATCATCAAGGTGGTCATATTCCTAATTATCCCCCTGAGCCACATGGTTTGTCGGATTGTTTTAGGTGTTCGGTAAGATGCTTAATGGTCCATGCATTTTCTCATATGGTCCGGTGTACGACAATAGCCTTTATTTGTTTCCAACATTCAAAAGACATCTTTTTTTCTCTCTCTCGTGACATACCATAATACATTATCAAAATTTTCGTATATGAATTCGAGTTATAACTACTAATTATCATTTTTTATAATTATTAGTATCTGATTTATTGGCTAATTAATTCGACGATTATAGGACCGGTGTTCAACCTTGACTAGTGTATTTAAGTATGATTACTTGGTAGGTTAAACCCCTTTTTATTTGTACAGATGGATGAATGTGATTGGATGAGAGAAGGGAGAATGTTCTAATGATGTTGTTGAAAAATTAAAGAAGAGATGTTGCCTTATTCCTTGACCACCATTGGTTAGTGTAGCAAAAGGGCACTTTCATGATTGATTTGCTAAAACGAGGGGAGGGTCCATTTTGTATTCATCCAATGAATCAAATTGGTCTTTCAAATGTGTTTTGAGTGTTTAAAATCGAATCAAGGCCACCGGGATTCTAGGCCATGCCTCCGACAATGGGATACGTGCTTTTTTCTCATTTGATTCCATAAAAAAACATATGATCGAGTATCAACAAGTGTTGGATGCATTTGTAAGGCACATTGCACTTCTAAGAAAAGGATGTCAGTTCAAACTTTGAAGACAATTTTATTGGGAGGGGTAGCCTCGCACCCCGAACATGAACCATAAAACAGACATGCATATAATAGAAAGAATATATATATATATATATATATATATATATATATATATATATATATATATAAATATATATTGAATATGCTGGTGTGATGCAAGGGTAGCATATGTTCAACTTTCTTAGTCTTAAGGAATGATGAACATCTACCTTTGCCACCAGAACACAAGAGGATGGGCATAAAAAACATATAATCAAGAATTGAGCGTTCACTTACTTTCTTATAAGATATTTAAATTGTCTAAAATTTTCATTTATAAATTAGTGAAAATGTACATTCAAAGCACATTTAAAATCTCATGCCATTTTTTATGTTACAACAACTATTTTAATCAAATTCAAAACTTTAAGTCAATATAATCCGTTATTTGATTGAGTGGTAAAGTATTTGATGTCCGTTAAACTTTGAATCGATATAATCATGTTAAGTTTTAAGGATTAAAGCTAGAAAAAAGTATGTTAAAAAGATTAAAACAAAATTATTATTTTTTAATTAAATTGGGCCAAAAATACAATTCTTTCATACAACAAAGGAATTAAAAGGATTTAAATTAGAGTAATCATGGGAGGAGCTAAATGTGCAATACTTTCATTTTTTTTAAAGAGGTCAAGACCACCACTTGCCCTAAATTCACTATTGCATTTGAGTAATGTAGATTGACAAAACATTGCCGACAGAGCTTATCGCTTGTTTAAGGATGTTAAAATTAAAAACTAATATGATTATCTAACTATAAAATGTATAGGAATTTATTCGATACACGTTTCATATGGTCTTTATATTACATAACTCTACGATTTAAGTATTTAGTTCAAGATTTAATGATTTAAGATTTAATTTTTTTTGAATAAACATTAAATTTCATTAAGATAATGAAAAGAAGTACAAGATAAGCATACCCCTAAAAATAAACGTAGAAGATTAAAGGGTATACAAACATGAATAGTAAAATTGAATCTTCTCATAAGATCTTCATCGGTGTTCTTTAAATCTATCGCCATAGCAAAATCTTGGAGTGGTCACTGCTAGAGCGCAAATCGTTGAATAATTTCAATCAACAAAAAGATGGAAAAATGTCTTGGTTAACTCCATAAACAATCAATCCATTCAAGACCGTGCGGTAAGATTCAACTGTAGCATTCATCAGGTTGAAGACGTCTTCAATATCAACATGTCATAGAGGTAGACAAAAAACGTGCCAAGAGCAGGACAAACAGCCGACAAAGGTCAAAAAAGAAAGCAAAGAAAGGAACAAAAGATGGAAAACAAAGAAACAAAAGAGAACAAAACAAACAATAAAATAAATCATCACCGGTAGACGGCCAAAGCCGCCACCATTGGCTTGAAAAAAACTCAAAAACTACTTACAAACTTCCAAGAGAAAATAATCGCTGCAAAGAAAACGTGAGAGTGGAGAAAATGTTAGTTCCTTAATTTTTAAAAAGTAAAGATGCATGCTTGTGTAAAATTCTTTTAATTATGTGAAAATATACCATGTACTAGCTGTGGAAACGAAAAGATCTTATAATCGTCTTAGTTTTGGGTTAAAGGTTTATGGGTTCTAAGTGTATGTGTTTAGAATTTAGGGTTTGGGGGTTAGAATTTAGAGTTTAAAAGTTAGGGTTTAGGTTTTAAGGTAATATGGTTAGGGATTTAGGATTTAACCTATAAACTCTAAATTTTATCCCTAAAACTTAAATTCTAACCATATCCCCTAAATTCAAAACTTGTACACTTAAACCCCTAAACATTAGACCGTAAACAAAATTTCTAAACCCTAGAACTAAGGGCTCATGAATCTTTGAAATAATTACCCTTTAATTATAGGGATAACTATATTTTTAGTACCCACATTTCACGTTTTCTTATTTTGGTACCCTAGCTATTTTATTTGGCAAAATAGCACCTAACGTTACGTTTTGTTTTTATTTTGATACACCCCTGTTAAAAAATTAACAGAAGTTTGACTAGGAGAGAGAAAATGACGTGGCAACATGCCACATCATTTTCTCTCTTAGTCAGCATATCACATGTACTTTTTTTTATGTTTTTTGTTGACGTGACATGCTGACTAGGAGAGAGAAAATGACATGACAACATACCATGTGTGATTTTCTCTCTCACAGTCAGACTTCTGTTAATATTTTAACAGCGGGATACCAAAATAAAAATAAAACGTAACGTTAAGTACTATTTTACCAAAAAAATAGATAGAGTACCAAAATAGAAAAATGAGTAAAAGTGGGTACTAAAAATATAGTTATCTTAATTATATGTGTATAAAAAATTGGTCAAAATAACTAAAAAAATAAAAAAGAAGTGAAAAAAACTCTGAATCAAATCTCGCACTCCCTCTCCAACATCTTCTAGATGAAGAATATGAAGGAATGAGACATGAGAAGTAGGAAAAGACAGTATTCCATAATCATGGATTAGGCCTCGGGTTTCTCCAAATTGATTCCCCAATTCTTACATCTCAGACATTTTTTCAAACTAACAACCTTTTACATTAGAAAAGATGTTGCACTTTTCTGCTCTTAGCCATATGTTGTCTTAACTATTTCTGACATTAATCTATCGTCCTAATTAAATAATTCAATATGTAAATATATGTACCTTCCATTTCGTACATATGCATTTACTAGCTAAACGATGAAACTAGAGGTGGTAAACGGGTCAATCGGTTCGGGTTCAGTTCGGGTCATTTTGGTTTCGCTTATTTCGGGTCTGATATTTTCGGTTCAGTTTCGGTTTCGATTCAGTTTTAGTTCGGGTCTATTGTGTTTTGGGTCATTTCGGGTCGTTTAATTTTCGATTCGGTTAATTTCGGTTCTGTTATTTTCGATTCAATGAGAGATCAGACGATTTTAATCAAATTTTTAGGTTGGTCAGATTTTTACACCCTATATATGACTTTATAAAGTCAATATATTTGACATTTTAGTGACTTGTGCGGCTGTTCATATTTTATCTTTTTTTATTTCTATTAATCGGGTTCATTCGGTTCGGGTCCATTCGATTCAACTAAATTCGGTTTAGTTTCGTTTCGGTTTATTTTGGGTTTCAGATTAAATTTCGGATCAGATTTCGAGTCAATTTCGGGTTGATTTTCGGTTTCGGTTCGAGTTTCAGTTCGGGTAATTCGGTTCGGGTTTCGAGTCTTAGGTCAAGTTTGCCAGGTCTAGATGAAACACACACTGCAACAATGTGTAACGGCCGCATCGTAACGGTTTCGAAGGTCCCCGTGACACTGCAAACCGCAATCACATTTAAAATTCTATTTATAATTTAAAGAAAAACTACGCCGCAACGTCCGCAACTGCGATGTTATAACCGCATCCGCAACCACGACCGCAATTTAATACTATGATTTAGACTCTTCACAGAAACATCTGCTACCATTGTCAGACTTGTTTCATTTATTTGTCTGTCCACAGTCCATTGAATGAAATTCCCTAGCCTGTTGAGTCTAACCGACAGTTTCGAACAACATATAAACTTTGAATTATAACCTTAAACTCTAAATTCTAACCATTATCCTTAAATTCTAAAACCCTACACCCCAAACTATGACTTTAAATCCTAAAACAAAGGTGCTTGTGAAAATTTTTAATTTCCACCGTCAGTGTATAGGATAATAATCTTTATTATAATACTCCCTCTCTATTTGTATTTTTTCAATTAGCTCCATATTTTATCGGAAAATAATAAAAACTGATAATTTTTTATTTATGTTGAATCGGGTCAAGGTGAGTTCGGATTTTTACTCTAAGATTCGAGTTCAAATTTAGGTCGGATGGAATATCATAAAATATTAAGTCGAGTTGAATTTAGATAAAAGTGTTAAATTTTCAGGTCGGGTGCGGATCCACCCAACCCGACCCATCATCCCTAGTTATATCCCCGATAAACATTTCCCCCACCAAAAAGCTTACACCAATATGTCTGTTGTGATCATTATGAGAATATAATTTGTCTTTCACATTTTCTTTTTGCGGTTTAAGATTAGGATATTCCACTGACTTCGTAGAGAATAAATGTAATAATAAATCGTTTATAAAAAATTTCTAATGAGATCTATGTTATTATTTGTTTTAATAATAATAATAAATATTTAATCAACTGAATTATTTTATGGATGAAATTACACGAAATGACAAAGTCGTGAAAGTGGAGACCAAACGGTGAAAAGAGATTGGTTGTGCCGACTACGACATTACGGTGCTTATAGTCAAAATCTGATTGTTGGTACAAAGCATGGTTGCTGCCGTCGATGGGTCATTATTCTTGCTAATCACACAATTAGAGACTTAATCATGTTCGGTACTTCGGTAGGGCTGTGGGGTCGGACCATACGGGCAAAGTGTTAACATCTTTAATCAAATTAGGGTACAATACATAATTTTAATTTATGGGTGAATAAAAAAAACCGAATGATGAACAAGAGTTGAGTGTATTGGTAAGTCATATTGCACTCATAAGGAAAGAATGTGAGTTTGAACTTTGGAGACGACATTGTTGGGAGGGACAGTCACGCCCTCCGAACATGGACCGTAAGACAGACATGAATATTATCAAAAAAAAAGGGCGGTCGGGTTAGCTATTGAAGACCCATTTCTTTTGAAAAACGAAGTTGAATCTAATAGATCAGTTTCTTTTATAATCACCGGTATTTAATATATTGTTTGACTAATCTGGATCAGGTATTGTAAAATTTTATTATGGGATGATTCTTTCAATCTAATTTATTTTATGTGCAACGTTAAAATTCGAACCATTAATATTGCTAATCGTTATGTATATTAGAATAACATCAAAGTAAAATAAAAAAATATCTAGAATAATTAGAATCCCTTTAAACCCTTAAATCAAAGGTCATATTTGTACTCTTAAAAATATCAAACAGACAATTGGACTTTTGGGTCACAATTATATTTGAAAACCCAATGATTTTGAGCAGATCAGGTATCACATCAATAAGTGACTTTGGGCTTCAAATTGTCATTGAACCAGATGCCCTTTTCAATCCGGAAGGCCCCAAACAAAAGCTCTGACATGAGGCCACAAAAGTCAAGAATTTTTGCTTTAAAAGATCCTGCAACAACTTTCCCTCTATTGAGTTAACAGGATGGTTCTTATAATGAGTTTATATAATATTCGATTCAGATTAATCACTTAATAAATTAAATACTAATAATTATACAAAAAAACCCTTTCCATCAGTTTAATGTTTTTTTTTTAAATCCTCAGATTAGCTGTATGTAATTGCGTGTATTTGTCTTTAACATTGGCTTCTTCCCCTAATTTTATTATGGATTAATATCCTTTTATTCTTTCCAAATGATATGTGAAGAGTTTGACCGGTCTAGTCGTATTTTGGCATGCATCAATAATGTTGGGATGTTTATAAATTCAAGACCTGACTATTTGGGCGGTACATTTCTAAAATCCAGCAACTATCATAATCCAAGCCACTTGGACCACTTGCTTTCCTTTTTTTCTTACTCTCTTTCGATACCCGATAATCACAAGAATCTCGATCATCTATTAGAATCATATATTTTGTCCACAATCATCAAATTCACGACTTTACTTAAAAGATCATCGAACTCCTTACTATTCGAACAAAACAAACACATCAACATCTTCATCAATTTCTCATCGTATCATGATATCATAAATCAAGCCAATGACAAAACTGGACCACCCAGCTCCGTCATCCGCCTGATTTTCTTCACTGTTTGCTCATTAGTTACTTGTCGTCAGCTCAGACCACGTGACAGCACGAGAGGTGTCTTGTTGTTATCAATTTTTTTAAGACCAAAAAGAAAGGTAAAAAGAAAAAAAGCTTCCCTTTTCTCAGATTAATGAATAGTTGATAAAAAAGATGGTGTTGTTTGTTCAGAAAAATTGAAGCTTTTGCCATTGGTTGATGTGCAAACGCAACGTGGTTTCCCTTTTCTTCCCCTTTACTGCCTTTTTTGTGCGTTTCAACGTTTCTCGATATCGCACCACGCTGCTTGTCCCACTACACTATGTTTCTCACGTTCTCGTTAATTTAGATTTTACTATTCAACTTTATTATTAGGGTTAATTCATTACAACTCCTCAGTTTATGGTTTAAATTATATACTAATCCTTATATTTCAAAACTTTCAAATGCTTTAAACAAGTATGTGGATAATTTTGCAAGAAATAAACCTTCTAAAGTTTATTGAAATAATCATTTTTTTTCCGAGAAGAATGTTAAATCTAAGCCGTTCATATGCTAGGTCTATACATATTTACAATTTGATTCATATATTCTGAATATGTTCTACATCAAATTTGAACCGTTATTAAATTAATAGTTAGATTGATGGAAGGATATTATTAAGGGTATATAGAGTTAGTTTAGGGTATAAGGTGTAGGGGTTTAGAATTAAGGGATAATTGTTTTAATTTAAGGTTATAATTTGGAGTTTAGTTTTTAGGGTAATATGGTGAGGATTTAGGTTTTAATCTATAAACCTTAAATTATAACCCTAAACCTTAAATTGAAACAAATATCCCTAGATTCCAACCCATACACCTAAACCCCTAAACTTTATACCCTAAAACTAAGGCGCTTGTGGAAATTTTCAGTTTCCGCCGCCTATGTATAAAATATTTATCCTTAATATAATACTGATACTTTAAAAATTCAATCAAGATATTTTAAAATTGGTTAAACTATAAAATAAGTGCTCAAACTATGTCTCTTTTTTTGTAATAGGTGCTTAAAGTATTTTTAGGTTGAAATAGGTACCTAAACTTTCATTTTGGCTGAAATAGGTGAGTAAACTATTCTTTGGTTGAAATAGGTGCCTAAACTTTCATTTTAACTGATTTTAAAGTCAATTTTGGCACCTATTTCAACCAGAAATGAAAGTTTAGGCACATATTTCAGTCAAAAATAGCCTAACTTATTTCAGCAAAAAATGAAACTTCAGGCACCTGTTTCAGCCAAAAATACTTTAGTAACCTACTGTAAAAAATAGACATAGTTTGAGCACTTATTTTATAGTTAAGTCTTTAAAATTTAAGTACCAATTTATTCTTATAATATATTGAGGATGTTTAATGAAAATTTATCCTTATTATTACCCCCCCCCCCCCCCCCCCCCCCCCGCCACCAGAAAGTAATAACGTGAAAAAGATGTTAATGTACTAAGCTCTGACAATACCACCGTCGATGTCTTCCCATGCCACCAAAACAACAGTCCCCCAAGCTTAGATATATTCAATCTAAGCTGTTCAGTTTGGTTGTTTCCCACTTTCCCTCTCTTGGGGGAAAAAATATATCATTAAATTATCTGTTCTTCACTGTCTTACTCTAATAGTTTAACAAGAATCCATATTACAATCAGAACTCCTTGTTTCTAAGCTGTTTTAGCTCTGTTTGTTGTCTGTAAATGCACCCTGGTTTTACCATATGGGGAAGAAAGGCGGGACTTCATGGTTGACTGCTGTGAAAAGGGCTTTTAGATCTCCTACTAAGGACAACAAAAGTAACCGACATGACCAGCAGGAAGACGATGAAGACAAGGTTTTTACTTTGTTTACTGTTTTGAACATAGTTGAGTTCAGTTCAGTTCAATCTCTTGTTTTTAATGTTCTTGTTTTGATAGAAGAGAGAGAAGCGGCGGTGGATCTTCAGGAAATCGACGAGTATACAGCAAACACCGGTGAAGAGTCATGTAGGTGCAGGTTCGGCGGCGGAGGCTGCGGTGTCCACGGCGCAGGCGGCTCGGTTGACGAAACCTGATTATGGTAGAGACCATCACTTTGCTGCCATTGTTATTCAGACAGCTTTTAGAGGCTACCTGGTAAGAAAAAAGAATTTGTATTTAGAGTTTAGAATTTAGGGTTCGAATTTCGAATACTTGAATTGTTTGTGCGGTGATTGTGAAGGCGAGAAGAGCTCTTCGCGCGCTAAAAGGATTGGTGAAGTTGCAAGCTTTAGTGAGAGGTCACAATGTGAGAAAACAAGCCAAAATGACACTCCGGTGTATGCAAGCTCTGGTTAAAGTGCAGTCTCGGGTTCTCGACCAAAGAAAGCGGCTCTCGCACGACGGAACCCGAAAATCGGCATTCGGCAGCGACACGAATGGCGTATGGGAATCGCGTTATCTTCAAGACATTTCCGACAGAAGATCATTGGTAAGTCATTTGAGTTTGCCACCGAATGTCGTGCTTAATTAGAGGATTGAGGCATAATTAGAGGTTTGTGTTTCAGTCGAGAGAAGGAAGTAGCATAGCCGACGATTGGGACGAAAGGCCGCACACGGTGGAGGAAGTTAAAGCCATGTTACAACACAGAAAAGAAGCTGCTTTGAAGCGTGAAAAGAACATGTCCCAGGCATTGTCTCAACAGGTGCATTTTCTTAACCATACCCTATTGTCTTGTTGCAATTGTTCCTATAAGTTAATTAGTTCGTCTTCCGTAAATAGATGCGGAGAGCTCGAAGGAGTCCGTCGATGGGCGGTCAAGAAGACGAGCTCGAACCGAAATGGCTTGACCGTTGGATGCCGGCTAAACCATGGGATAACAGGGGAAGAGCTTCAGCAGATCATAGAGACAGTGTCAAAACAGTGGAAATGGACACTTCCCAGCCTTACTCATATTTAGTACCCAATTACCGAAGAACAAGTTCAAACCATTATCCCCAAAGGCCTAGTTCACCTCTGCATAGAGCTCAACAAACACCCTCTCCGTCCAAAACCCGGCCTATTCAAGTTCGGTCGGCAAGCCCTCGTTGTGTTCGAGACGATAGAAGCTCGTTTTCGTCTCAAACACCAAGCTTAAGGTCCAATTACTATTACACCGGCAGGGCCGGTACAAGCAGTGTCACTGGAAATAACACAAGTATGTTGCCTAATTACATGGCAGCAACAGAGTCCGCAAAGGCTAGGATCAGGTCCCAAAGTGCACCGAGGCAGAGGCCACCAACACCAGAGAGGGACCGAATCGGTTCGGCCAAGAAAAGGCTATCGTTTCCCGTCCCGGAACCATACGGCACTGGGATGGGATACGGAGGTTACGGTCATAATCTTAAGAGTCCGAGTTTTAAAAGCGTGAGCGGATCACAATTCGGAATCGAACGACAGTCGAACTATTCCTCTTGTTGTACCGAGAGCCTCGGTGGCGAGATGTCCCCGTCTTCAACCAGTGATCTCAGAAGGTGGTTGAGGTGATCCCATCTCAGAAGGTTGCTTTTTACTAGCTTTACGGTGTGTTTCAATGTTTGATTTTCATTGTTCTTTTCCACCATTTCTTAGTTGAAATTGAAGCTATAAGTGGGCATTAAATTGAGTGACTCATTTGACTGTGTGATATTTTCATGTATGATTCAAATTCGATCCGATCTTACTCGATTTCGAATATAATTAAAGTACATGCATGTAATGTATGGACCCACAGCATTATTTAGATGTCTGAGAATTCTTTCCAATCTACATGGCAATATAAATGGGAGTAATGGGTGTTACTGGAGCAGCCAATAGATGATGGTTGTGGGGACGGACCTAAGACTTTAAGTTATGAGGAGCGAACTTATAAATTTTTAAGGGGCGAACTTATAAAAATTTAGGGGGACGAAAATAAATTTTTAATAAAAAATACATAGAAAAATTCTAAATTTTTAAAATTATATATAATTTTCAAAATTTTAGGGGGGCGGTTGCCCCTTCCAGCACCCTTCGATCCATCTCTGCTTGTGGTGGGCATCATCTACAGGCTGAACCTTATCTCAATAATGAAGAGGGAACTGAAACAGAGCATGTGCTGTGTTTGTTATGGCATAAGCATTTGCTCCCCATTTGACGGTCTTTATCTTCTTACACAGAAATCCATAATAATTTTCATGGGGTTTTGGGGGAAGAGGGACTTGTGCCTCTTGCGGATGTTTTGAGTAGGCTGATACGATACAGATCACGAGTTATTTAAGTTTGACTTGGTTAAAGTTCGACTTAATTGTACACGGCTCGACTTCTTAATGAGCCGAGCCGAGCTACTTGATACTCGTCTCGAAAAGTTCGCGAGCTACTCGAAAATATAATATATTATTTTTTATTTTATATAATTTAAAATCTAAATCATAAATTTTAAACTCAACGACCTAAACCTCTAAACCCTAAAATTAACAAGCTTGAGTTTATACAACTTGTGTATCAAAGTTTTTTCTTGATAAGACTTAAAACGAGACGTGACAGATGGCGAGATACTCGAGTCCGACACAGTCAAAGATCGGTCAACACTTGACTCAATTAGGTCCGAATAAAGCTCGAACTCGACTCGAATTCTTAACGAGTCGAGTCCAGCTCAGATTTATCAAGCTCGTTAAAAATTACTCGGGCTTAAACTCAATTCGAAACTTTAACAAACCGAGTCGAACTTAGCACTATTCGAACTCGACTCGACTTATTTACACCCATAAATTTTAAGCACGTTAGCATCGCACGTTGAGATATAAAATGAATGATGCGGGCAGGGTGTGCACTCAGTGAAGACCGAGAATTTTCCATGATGACTATTTCATAATTTCTATCTTCTTGTCTCGATTAAGTTCATATCATTAAATTATTATCACAACAATAACATTTATATCGTAACGATTTTGAAGGTTATTGTATATTACAACTATAAATAAAGTTATAGTTATTTTGTTTTAATTACATACTATAACATCGCGACCACATTTACAACTGCAATCGAAATTACAATTTAGTACCACCCGATAAATAAAATAAATAATTTATCTATTTTACGCTTTTAACCGGTCACTTATTTAACCGATCACGTTATATATTAACCGTATTTTAACCGCCTCCTCACATCAGAACATCCCTAAACCTTAGAATTGGTTTCTCCACATTTATCAGGCCCCCAGCCAGCTCTATTAGACCCCACATCCGAGAGTTACCGCCCCCCAGCCCCCACTCTTAGAATCCTACTTAAAATCTTTATTTCTCGATTTGCGTATATATTAGTTAAAATAACTAATATAAAATATAAATAAAAAATTAAGATGTACTAATTGAATGAGTGACAATGATACTTAGGGTTGTACATTCGATCAGTTTAGTTAATTGATGGAATCAAATTATTCAAAATTTATTAACAGATTTTTCCCTTAACCGTTAACTAAAATAATTTTTTTTTAAAATTTAATATAACCGAAAAAAGTTCAGTTAGTTCGGTTGGTTTTCGAATTAAATAAAATTTGTTATGAAATTTTGGATAAATTACACAAAATGATCACTAAACTATGCTAAAATGATTTTTTAGCCACTAAACTTTCATTTTGTGCTAATTCGAGAAAAGTTTAATGATCATTTTATAATATATCCGAAAATTTAATGATCATTTTATAATTTTTAAAAGCTCAATGACCAAAAATAAATATATATAATATATATAATATTTAATATAAAACAATATCGGTTAATTAACAGATTTTGAACCAAATTAACTGATAGCCGAAATTAAAAAAAAAATTATTAAACATTAACCGATCTTACGTAAAATTAACTGACCGATTAACCAAAAAATTGGTTTGGTCGATTAATTTTGTTAAAATCGAATAATGCACCCCACTAAAGATACTCATATTAAAATTGAGAGTTCAACGTTTAATGATCTATGGTTTTAAGGTCATGGATTTAAATTTTAATTTTTAAATAGTATGTAATTTTGTGATTTTTTTGAATTATGTGTATTAAATAATTACTCATAAAGGATAAATATTCTATACACATGCGGTGGAAATTGAAAGTTTCCACAAGCGCCTTAATTTTAGAGTATAGTGAGTTAGTTTAGGATATATTGTTTAGGTGTAGGGGGTTAGAATTTATGGATAGTTGTTTCAATTTAAGGTTTAGGGTTATAATTTAGGGTTTATAGGTTAAAACCTAAATCATCATCATATTACCCTAACCTATAAACCCTAAATTATAACTCTAAACCTTAAATTGAAACAACTATCCATAAATTTTAAACCCCTAAACCCTATACCCTAAATTAACTCCCTATACCCTAAAACTGAGGCGTCTGTGGAAACTTTCAATTTTCATCGCCTGTGTATAGGATATTAATCCTAAAATATACTGTCTATTGAATATTTTTTGTCATGTAAAAAACTATACAAACTTACATATTTACTTTCTAAAACTTCATGGGCCATCTTTTGTTGTGTAAAAGTCCAATAGAGAAAATGGGGGCCTCTTGTTATGAGTGTTTCGTGTTAGCCTATGTCTTTCTTTACCCCAGGGTTTTGGGGTGAAGAAAAAATTATAAAATTTTCAAGGATTAGAATATAATTTCATCATTGTCTTAATTTATATTTTGGATTAAATTGAAAATTTATCATATAAGGGGGCCAAACTACAATTTTACCATTATATTTTAAAACTTTAAAATTTTACCCACTTGAGAGTATATTCAACAATCGACTCCTCTATATTTTCGCCTCTGTATGTTTTTAATTACAAAAATAAGATTAATTATTGTCTGTTGAATATAAATAGGGTTAGGTAATAACGTGTTGGTTTTGATTAATTAACTTTTACTTTATTTAAAATTTCAATTTCGCCTCATAAATTTTAAAATGGTTTCGGGAGTAATAAGTTGCGTGTTTTATTTAAGTAATTTGAGTGTAAAATAAAATTCTTTATTTTTTGTGTTTTTTATGTATTAACACCAAAAAAATATAAATATAAATTTAAATTCTTAATTTTAAATCCTAAAAATTAAACCATACACTCTAAACCCTAAACTCTAATTTTAATTTAACTATTAAATTCTAAACTCTCTTTCTAATGTCGAAACTAGACGATTTTTATTCATTTAACTTGCTTACTTTTTTTTGACAAAATGTTGTTAAGTTCAAAAACCTTTGATGGGAATTCAAAAATGTCAAATTCTCTTGCATCACATAAAGGAGAATACGCACAAGTTTCCTTGATAATGCGACGTATAAAAATTTTTTGTTTTTTTTTTCAGTATCTTTATTTAAGGACTGAGCTAGAATTTGAGATTGGGAGTAAAATATAAATATTTAAAAATAAGGGACAAATTTATGAATAAACCAAAATTTAAAAAAAATAGGGAGATAAAGTAGAAATTTTTTTTCTCAGTCTTTGTTTACATCCCATACTAAAAAACTAAAATTTAGGAATTGGAATTTAAAGAATTATAGGTATGTTATATTTTCAGGGTTTAAGATTTAAAATTTTATGTTAAGACTTAGAATTTATTTATTTTGGTGTTAGTGTATAAAAATAGGCTCTAAAAGAAATAGAAATTTTTTGTTCGTTTAGAACTTGTACTAATCTGCAAAGAAAAATCATGAAAAAGAAGGGTAATTCTTTACGCATTCAATTCTGCGTACACACATCGAGCTAATGATTCAACTGGTATGTTCTTCATTTTACAAGATATAAGTTCTCATAATCAGTAACGGATCTAAAAATAAAAAAAATATATATTTAAAATATTTTTTTCTTAAATGGTATGTAAAACCTTTTTCCTTTATCTACTATACAATTTTTTTAAAGAAATGTAACATTAAATTAAACCTACATTTTTTAAAAATAGGGATGCCGATGCGAATGCTCTCCACCAGGACTATATCCGCCCCTGCTCGTAATCATACTGAAATGAATCAATACTTTTATCATTCCATCTCCAAATTTATGATCGAACTGGGGAGATAATGATTCGACTTTGCACATCTTTGCTGAAGAAATGGTGTTATAAAATCCAAGATTTATGATCAATAGTTTGCTTGACTCCAAAGAAACACTTGTCCATACTCAAAAAGGAAATCCAAGATTTGTTATGGACTATGTCATAACCGGGAACATGATGTAAACTACCTATTTGGTATTGTACTTGTTCCTGTGTTTTCGTTTTGATCATTCAACTATTACTTTTAACGAAATTATATCCAACGTTATGTTTCTTAAATACTAAATACTAATTATTTTAAATTATTATTAGATTAATACATTAGTAATAAATTATAAATTATTTAAAATGAGGTCCAAGTTGATAGGATTCTTAAATAATGAATTATTTGGAATTACGATCAATTTGATAGAATGTATAAGTTTTAAGGACTAATATTATTATCATGCCATGCAACATCACCATTTCTTTAAGTAAATGGTCAAACTTAACACCAGGACACCAAAATAGAAAACATATGTAACACTATGTACAATTTTACCCAAAATAATAGTTAGATGACTAAAATACAATTACAATAATAGATGAGATACCAAATAGATAATTTACTCTAAAAACAATATTAAAAAAGCATCCGGGAAATTAAAATATTGAACAATGCTCCCCAAACAATAAGATGGGGTGGTTTTGTTTAAAAAAATTTGCCCTCAACAACCCCATTCGATTTCTTTTCATGCGGTATTTTTTCAAAAAAGTATGAAATTCTACTTTGAGAAAACACGAATAAAATATGGTACATATGAAATAGAAAATAGAGCATTAAACAACCAATTAATTAGTCAGTTAATGGGATGAGACAGTAAATTTTTTAAACAAGGTTAGAGATTCGAGTTTTGATATTGTGAACAAAAAATTAAGTTGAGAACATCTCTCTATAATGGTCTTCTATAAATAATATTCGATCCAAATTAGTCGACTGCTAAATTAAATATTGATAATTAAATAAAAAAACAACAGTAAAGATATTGGATCATCTGTTTTGAAATTGTTTTAAGATATTTGATCATTTGTTTTGAGATTGTTTCAGTTTAATTTAGATATCATATTTAAATTTTTAAAAATAAAACCTTAAATGGTTGTACATAAGAACCAACAAGATTCTTATCATTATCGCATATTTTACTTTTCAATGAAATCTACTAAAATAAAATTAGTTATATTTTAAAAAAGCTGTACTCCATTAATTTAGGGTGTTTAATGTAAATAATACTTACCTAAAAGAATTTAAGGTTTATAATTTTTGGTTCAAGTTTTTAGGGTTTAAGGCTTATGTTTAAGGTTTGTGTTTATGGTTTAAGATTTTATGATTTAGGATTTATGTGGTTATAGTGTGTGGTGTAGGGTTTATGAGGTGGGGTTTGAGTTTATGGTATATAGTTTAGGGTTCATGCGGTATGCAAGTGTCATATTTTTTGTTTGTTTTTAAGGTAATTAATAGAATAATATTTTTTTGCTGAGTATTAATTATATCTAGCTACAATTAATTCCATCTTAGTAAATTCCATTAGAAAAACAAATAAACATTAATTATAAGAATCTAGTAGGTTTTAAATATAGCCATGAAGGCCATGTATAGCAAAACACTTAAATGTTTAATAAAAGAGTTTTATTTTCTTAATACTTTCACCTGATTGGATGGGTATGGTTTTTGCTTAAATTATTTATTTTTGAACAATTTCTACTCAGGGGAAAGTAATATTTTTGCTCCTAATTAGTAATGAACACACAACATAAGGGAAAAAAGTACCAACTCAAAATACTTAAACCCTAAACCCTAAATTCTAAAATTGAAAGGCTTGTATAAACCTTGTGTATCAAAGTATTTCCCTTTGATTAATTACCTTTTTACTTTATTTGAAGAGTTAAAAGAAATTTAACTTTAGAACCTAATAAGTAATTTCAATGGTTATGAGTGACGTATTTTACCTAAGTGATTCGGATGGTCCAACACTTGATTTAGAAATCTATGGAACTTACTTTTTTTTAAGCAAAATGTTGTTTGATTTGGAAACCTTCAATGGGAATTTAAATATGTGAATGCTCTTGCTTCAAATAAAAGATAATACGTACACATTTCCATGTGGTTTACTTGATAATGCCATGTTTAGAATTGGTACTACGTTTTGATTAATCTGCAAAGGAGATCATGAAAAGGAAGGTAATTAAGAGCAACGATACAGATTACCCTTTACGCATTATTGTCTTTCATAGTATTCCCACAATCATTCAATTTTGTATACATAATGATTTAAGGTTACAGCTTCGGGTTTAAGGTGTAGGGTGTATGGTACCTTTAGTTTAAGGTTTACTATTTAAGAATTAAGATTATAGCGTCGGGTTTAAGGGGTAGTGTGTAAGTTTAGTTTTTAGGGTTTACTATTTAAGAATTAAGATTATAGTTTCGAGTTTAATTTTTTAGTGTTGAGACATAAATAGAGACACAGAATAGACAAAATTTTTGTTCAAATATTTTATCATTTCATCTTGCTAAAGAAATGATATTATAAAACGAAAGGTCTATAAATGTTTAATCAGTAGTTTGCTTGACTCCAAAGAAAGACTTGGTCATGCTTAATAAGGAAATACAAAGAATTTCAGCTGTGTCCCAAGGAAACCCAAGATTTGTTACGTATGAAACAGTTGCATTTAGTCGCTAACAGGACATGAAAGATTAATTGTTGAGTTCGTTATGTAAATACCGTAGAAAACAAAAACAAAACAAAAAAAAAACAACGGGAAAACTAAAATATTGAAGTTCAATGTTGGAATTAAACCGTAACTGAATATAAAATCTAAACCAGGATCTATCATGTTAAATCATCAATAACAACAAACTGAATGCGGAAGCGTACCTGAATTAATAGATAGATGAAACCCTGAACCTTTTGATGAAGATCGCCTAAAAGGTGATTGTGATCTTCCAAGAAGATAGATTAGCTCTTGCCGTAAAAATTCTCTGACGTGGACAAGAATAATACAATTTAACCTATTTCTTGGAAACCACTACCTTTTTGTGCCCACAATTGAGAATTTTGTGTCAGACTTTATAATAGGCTCATACAATTTACATATGTACCCACAATTGAGAATTTTAATCTAACATTCAACACAATAATGCTCCACAAACAGCAAGATATGGGTGATTTTGTTTAAACTATTTTGCCCAAAACAACCTAGGAAGATATGGTCAATATTTATTCTTGTATGAACTAACCGGACGTGAAAAATTAATTGTTGAGTTCATTTGTGAATACCCTAGAAAATAAAAACAAAAACAAACAAAATAACAACTGAAAAATTAAAATATTAAAGTTCAACACATAATGCTCCACAAACAGCAAGATATGGTTTTGGATAAAAAAAACAGCAAGATATGGGTGGTTTTGTTTAAACTATTTTGCCCACAACAACCTAATAATCTCTGCACTCACTTGATTTTGTTTGGTATAGTGCTTTCACAATTGCCACTACTCTATCTTAGTATTTTTTCCCGTAGTTGGTTTAACATTCATCGATATCTTTTTAATAAATATTAAGATTCGAGTCTTATTATTGGATGGAAATTCTCTATCCCTTTTCGGTGCTCTTACTTATGCTCTGACACTCAAAATTAGGTTTAGGCTTTATAATTTAGGATTTTAGGTTAGGGGTTATGGTTAGGGTTTAGAGAATTTAGGGCAGGGTATATTTTTTAGGGCTCAGGATTTAGAATTTAATTTTATTGTGTTTTTTAGTGTTGGGGCATAAGTAGGGGCACCGAAAAGGGGCAGAGGATTTTTATCCCTTATTATTAGGATAAAATTCGTCTGCCCCTTTTCGGTGCCCCTACATATGCCCCAACACTAAAAAACACTACAAAATTAAATTCTAAGCCATGACCCTAAGTTTTAAATCTTAAACCCTAAATCATATACCTTAAAAATACACCCTACCCTAAATTTCTTAAACCCTAACTACAACCCCTAACCTAAAATCCTAAACTCCAAACCCTAAAATTAATTTTGAACATGAGGTATATGTAGTGCACCGAAAATGGTAGTAGATTTTCATCCCTTATTATTAATCTTATTTTATAAATGCACTGTGAGTGTAACTTTAAACAGTCTGAAAAAACATTAGGTTTCCTTCCTCATGTGTGAAACCGTGTTGGGTGCAACGTCGACATATGGTACGCACTAATCAGGAATGGTGAAATGTTGATCTTAAGATATAAACACGTGATTCCTTTTCAGATAATTAATCAGAGTTTAATTCTGACTTTTGAAGTGCCCCACTATTTATCGACTCTTTTCTTACAATGCTTCGACACAAAACGGGTTTGTGTCCATGGCTGCAAGAGTATGTAAGAAAGTTTACATTGAAAACAAAAACATGAAACGTAGTAGTGGATAGGCTTACGGTCCGGCAGGTTACGGTCCGGTTATAGTGCGACACTAACTGAAAATGTTACAAAAATTGAAATACAATATTAAAATTATTATGTTTTTATAATATTTTTTTGTTTCAGTTCTTATAAAAGTTTTAAAACTCAAAATAAAGTTTCGATATTTTCCACAACTAAAAATATTTTTATATTTTCAATGTCATATTTTACATTTTCAGTTGGTGTCGTACCATAGTCGTATTGTAACATACTGTATTTTAGACAAACTTAGTAATAGTACATAATTGCCGACCATAAGAAGATAAAAGAGTTCTACTCTTTCACTGTTTATCGACGCGTGGAACGAGTCAGCTATGCAAAGCTCCATGCTCCCAAAGCAACGAAAACTCATGGTTTTTCTTGTACCTAAATATGAAAAAGACTCTAACGTAGTATTAAACCCTACACCTTATACTTTAAAAATATACCTACCTTTCTTTAAATTCTAGTTTTAATCCCTAACCTAAAACTCTAAACCTAATTTTAAACATAGGAGCATAAATAGGGACACCGAAAATATCAAATAATTTCTATATGTAAAAAAGGTGTAATAAGTAACGTTTTCGAAAGTACTTAACTTCAAAGCATTTAAACGAATATATTGTGTTTCCCCTTCTAAGCTACACAACTATTTTATAGTTGAATTGTTTTTATAATAAAAACTATTTATAGTTGACAAATTAAAAGATAACAAAATTAATAGTTGACAAATTCATTTTGTGCGTGGTAATGTATGATTGCTTTGAAAAAAAAAATCATACATTTTGTCGATAAAAAAAATTCATATTATATATAAGCAAGAGATTTCCTCAACCATTTCCAAAATAACCCCAATATCAATGTCACATTCAAAAGGGAAAACCATGTTTCGTGAGCTTCTCCTATGGGAATGCCTCTTCCTACTGGTTGTTTCCGTGAGTTGCACGCCCCCGGCGGATCCTGTCCAATGTTCGACCAAAGATTCGAACTGCACCATCACCAACTCGTACGGCATGTTCCCCGACCGAGCCATCTGTCGAGCGGGGAACGTGGCGTACCCGAAGACGGAACAGGAACTTGTTTCGGTCGTATCGGCAGCGACCGAAGCAAGAAGGAAAATGAAAGTGGTGACACAGTTCTCTCACAGCATTCCAAAGTTGGTCTGCCCCGACGGCCAAGACGGGTTGCTCATCAGCACGAAGTACCTTAACCGGGTGGTGGAAACCGACGAAGCGGCAATGACGATGACGGTGGAGAGCGGCGTTACGTTGAGACAGTTGATTAATGAAGCCGCTAAGGTTGGCTTAGCATTGCCATATGCACCGTACTGGTGGGGAATAACCATTGGCGGGCTTTTAGGCACCGGAGCTCATGGGAGCACGTTGTGGGGGAAAGGGAGCTCCGTTCATGATTATGTGGCGGAGATGAGAATTGTAAGCCCCGCCGGAGCCGATGAAGGGAATGCTAAGGTGACGGTGTTAAATGAGACGGACAAGGATCTCGATGCAGCTAAGGTTTCACTTGGAGTCCTTGGGGTTATTTCACAGGTACGTAACTTGATCAAGTATTTTCTCCCTTTCTTGGAAATTTTTGCTATTTTTATATCATTTTAGTCCAACAACTTATATTTCATTCTCTTCTAGTTTTCTAGTTAGTTAGCCGTCGCCTATAGTTTTCTAGTTTTCGCAATAAATGTGGCAAACCTAGTGGGCAGTCACCCTAAATCATTTAATAGTAATTAAGACTGTTAATTGTCGTATATCGGATCGGATTTGATCCGATTTTTTCAGATATCCGTTTTTTTGGATCAGCAATATAGTCATTCGTATCCGGTCCAAAAAAAACTAGATATTCAATTTTTCGGGTACCGGATAATCGGATCAGATATTCAGATATCCGATTGTTCGAAAATATAATTTGATTCAACTATTTTTTCGAATTTGAAGGTCGTATTTATGAAAATTTTGGAATTTCGAATATAACAAACAACAAATTGTTAAATATAAAAAATTCACATCTATGAAAAAATCGATTTTTTAAATCTTCGGATATAACAAGCATTAAATTGTTAAATATAACAACATTAATATTTAAAAAAATAGATTTTCGGATAGTCCGAAACTTAAAATATTGTGATCCATATCCGATCTGAGAAATATATAATCGGAACGAATATCCGAATTTTTAAATCGGATCAACGTATAATCAAATCGGATATTTTTGAACACCCTTAGACTAATATAGAGAAAAGAAAAATAGATAAATCATTACATAAAATTATGTATGTAATAATTTTTTAACAAAAATTGAGTTATTTTTAATTATTTTAGCTATTCTATAATTTTCCCTTATTAAAGTCTTACATATAAATATTAATAATGATATTTAAATACTATTATTATTATTTGTTTAGAAGAAGTTTATATACTTTGGTAATGTTAGTATAATATATAATATTAAATTTAAATTAATTTAGCCATTGAAAAAAAGTAAAAGCCAATAATTTTTATAGAAAATAAATTGAAATGGTGCTACATCCTAACCAAGTCTTCAAACAACAACAACAACAACAACAACAACAACAACAACAACAACAACAACAACAACAACAACAACAACAACAACAACAACAACAACAACAACAACAACAACAACAACAACAACAACAACAATAATAATAATAATAATAATAATAATAATAATAATAATTAGGACCCAAATTTTTTTTTTAATTTACTACTCTATTCATATAGGTGACATTCAAACTTGAACCCATGTTCAAACGATCCATTACATACGTGACAAAGGATGACAAAGATTTGGGAGACGAAGCAGTGACCTTCGGCAAGCTGCATGAGTTTGCAGACATATTTTGGTATCCAAGCCAACGCAAGGCCGTCTACAGACTCGACGATCGGGTTCCGACTAATGCGTCCGGCAATGGTCTCTATGATTTTACGCCATTTCGGTCTACTCCTTCACTTGTTTTGGCACTTACCAGATCGACAGGTTCGTTAGCTTACAATTTGCACTAAATTGTTACGATGTGACCGTAATTTAATACTTTCGATTTCGATACTATTTGTCTGTTTACTGTTTGCTTTAATGTTTCAGAGGAAACACAAGAATCCCTTAGAGATGCTAATGGGAAGTGCCTCGGTGCAAAAGTAATCGTATCCACACTGCAAACGGCTGCTTATGGATTGACAAACAATGGTTTGATTTTTACCGGATATCCGGTAATCGGATTTCACAACCGGCTCCAGTCATCGGGAACCTGCCTCGATAGTCCGGAGGACTCACTGATCACCGCGTGCGCTTGGGACGAAAGAATCAAGGGCGAGTTCTTTCACCAAACCACATTCTCCATTAGCTTATCAGTCGTGAAAAGCTTCATCGAAGACGTTCAGAAGCTAGTAGCGATTGAACCCGAATCTCTTTGCGGCCTAGAACTCTACAACGGCATCCTCATGCGTTACGTGAAAGCCTCAACCGCTTACCTAGGAAAACAAGAAGACTCAATAGATTTCGACATCAGCTATTATCGAAGCAAGGACCCTACGGCTCCGAGGCTTTATCAGGACATCTTGGAAGAGATCGAACAAATGGCGTTGTTCAAGTACGGTGCGTTGCCGCACTGGGGGAAGAATCGAAACCTGGCGTTCGATGGGGTGATACGAAAATACAAGAATGGCGGGAAATTTTTGAAGGTTAAAGATAAGTACGATCCGTTGGGGTTGTTTTCGAGTGAGTGGACCGACCGGATTCTCAGACTGAGAAATGGGGTCACGATAATGAAGGAAGGATGTGCATTGGAAGGGCTCTGTGTTTGCTCGGAAGATGTTCATTGTGCTCCGGCTAAAGGTTATTTGTGTAGGCCTGGAAAAACTTTTGAACATGCAAGAGTATGTACTCGTGCAAAGTAATAAGAATTAGGGCTTGCTTATATTTATTTTTATTTTCAAAATTTTATACTTTTACCTCGGTTTTAAATTTCGATAAACTTACATGCACCTATACTCAATGGTTCATTTTTATTTTACCTCGGTTTTAAATTTCGATAAACTTACATGCACCTATACACGTGATTCCATTTCCAACCATAAGAAGATAAAAGAGGATGTAAATCATCTACCCCTAACTATGCTCCTTTGGTGCTTCCATTTTAAAATAGTGGGTTTAGGGTTTAGGGTGTATTTTTAGTGTTTAGGGTAGGTTATGGAAAATAGGGTTAGGGCTTAGAATTTAATTTTTAGGTGTTTCTTAGTAGGTGCATATAAGCAGGAATAGTTAGGGGGCAGAAAATTTTTACTCGATAAAAGAGGGATGGAAATAGTCTATCTCTAACTATGCTCCTATTGGTGCCTTCATTTTAAAATAGTGAGGTTAGGGTTTAGGGTCTAAGATTTAAGGTTGAGGCTTATAGTTAGGTTGTAGGGAATTAAGGGTAAGAAATATTTTTTAAAGTTTAGGGTTTAAGATATAAGAATTAAAGTTAGTACTTAAAATTTAATTTTTAGGTATTTTTTAGTAGGGGCGCATGGTCAGGGGAGAAGATTTTTACTCATTCATAAAAGAGTGCTACTCTTTCACTGTTTTTCGACGCGTGGAAGTAAGCTTATAATGCAAAGTTTCATGCTTTCAAAGCAACCAAACAATTAATTCTAATTAGCTTATTGTCCAAGTATATGAAAATTTTAAGCTGAAACAATTCTAATTAGGGTTATAATATAATGAAATTTAAACTAGAACAGAAATTTACACAAAATACTTAAACATAATAAGATTCAAACCTAAACGCTAACTAAACCGACGGAATTGGACATTATTTAAAACTATTTCGAAAAAGGTAATAAGTAACGATTTCGAAAATCCTTAACTTCAAAGCATTTAAACCAATGTATTGCGTTAAAAATCAACTATTTTATAATTGACAAATTCATATTATTTAGACATGAAATTTCCTCAACTATTTCCCACCATAACCCTAATATAAATGTTACATTCAAAAAGGAAAACCATGTTTCTTAAGCTTTTCTTATGGGAATGCCTCTTCATACTGGTTGTTTCAGTGAGTTGCCCCCCCCCCATGGATCCTGTCGTATGTTCGACGAATCCGTCACCAACTCTTACGGCATGTTCTCCGACTGAGCCATCTGTCGAGCGGGGAACGTGGCGTACCCAAAGACGGAACAGGAACTTGTTTCGGACGTATCAGCAGCGACCGAAGCAAGAAGGAAAATGAAAGTGGTGACATGTTTCTCACACAGCATTCCGAAGTTGGACGCTGATGTTGTAGATGGCGGCGGTCACGTTGTTCATCGAAAACTTACCGGAGTCACTGCACTGGAAAGGGCTTTGGTTCGCATTCGGAAGACATGGGGATGTGGTGGATGCCTACATAGCAAGAAAATTCAGTAGAGGGGGAAGACGCTTTGGATTCGTGAGATACAAGACGATGGAGGACGCAAATAGGGCAATAGAGAGACTAAATGGATTCACATTATATGGAAAGAAGATCTATGTAGCATTGGCGAGATACAACGAAAGATCAACTATTAGGGGGAACGGAAGGGAAGAGAATGGTAGGCCAGTAAAAAAGAACGATGATACAAAAGATAACATGGATAAAGAAGAACGAAGATCGGAAAACATTACAACAAGCTTCAATCTAAGGAAAGTCGAGAATGGAGAAAGAAGCAAAAGCCGACGCAAAAAATGCACAGGCCATGTTGAAAAGGAGACATTATGGAAATTAAAGAAATGTCTGGTCGGAAGGATGGCTTCAGCCTGTAGTGTGAGAAGCATTATGCTACGTTTAGACAGTTGGGGTCTAGGCGAGATTAGTGTGAAAAGGATGGGCGGGAATCTGTTTCTTCTCTCGATTGATGATGAAGACCTGTTCATCATGCTGGAGGACGTTAATTGGTCTTATTTGAGGGAAATTTTCGAAGAAATTACACCTTGGTCAGAATCCATTAAACAAAATGAAAGATTAACTTGGCTCGAAGTGGCTGGTCTTCCCCTGCACTGTTGGAACCATGAAACTCTAGAAAGGTTAGCATCTCTCTGGGGTAAATTTGAAGCTGTGGGTGAGAACTTTAATCAGGTCTATAACTGTGAGAAAGTGGCCATTCTAATCACTACGGTAGATAGTTTGAAGATTGAAGAATTGGTGGAAATAGAAGTTGGCGATGCTATCCATGTGGTAAGGGTAACAGAAAAGGGTTTCTCTGATGATTCTGTTGTTGCTGGTAAGGCTGGGAAGAATGATAAGAGAGGGGCGTTGGAAGCCAAGGATGATCAGAAGGTGGAATCGGCGATGGTAGAAAGTACGTCCGACTCTTCGGTGTCCTCATCGAAAAAGGTAGTATCGACTTCGTTGGGAATCAAGAACTTTGTTTATGATGAAGCAATTAATGCTATTTGCATGGGACATAACGACCTTAATGATGATGTCTCATGGAAGAGAGAAGGTACCAGATTTCTTGGAGAATCAGACTTGTTGGGTGATGAGAGGGTGAGCCAAAAAGACGATAGGTTTGCCAATTTGAATTCAATTATAGACCCTGTGAGGCCTGGGCCTCTTGGGCCTAGTGAAGATAATGGGATGGCATCTGACTTTGTTCCCCCTCTAAATATGGGTGATCAAATCAGGGCTGAAAAAGTCGATAATTTAATGGGGGCGGAGCCTAAGGAGAAGAATGGACTGTTGGAGATCTCGTGTAATATGGGAGAACATGAAAAAACTGATAAAAAAATCAGTGGTGAAGTAAACCAATTGAAAGAAATTGAAGTGGGCCTAGAGGAGGATACGGAAATGGAAAATATTGAAATGGTGACTGACGTGAATTCAGATGGGCCCAACCTTGAAGGTACTCTGAATAATTATATTGATCGAAAGCTCGGGTTAACAGGAGAAGAGGATGGTCAGAAATGTGAAGAGGATGGAGGATTTAAACAAAGCGGGTCTATGCTTGATTTGCCTGAATTCGAAGGGGGTTCAAGGACGGGAAAAGGTAAGAGATACGGTTCTTTGAGAGCATTTCAAGATAAAGCACTTTCAAGTATAGAGAAGAAGAAAAGAGACCAAGCTCTTCGCAGATTAAAAATGGAAAAGATGGACGCTAAGGAGTCCGAACTTGATGGGAGATCTTTGTCGGATTCTGATTTACAAACGAGATGGGATATTGCAACGAAGGAAGCGAAGGAAGCCCTTAAATTGGGGAAGAAGTTAGGGATTCAAATAATAGGAAATGAAGAAGAGGCAGTTCAGGAAATTGCATCCCTTAAAATGGCGGAGCTGTGCAAAAAGGACTTTTGAAGGAGGGAAGCAAGCCTTAAAAGAAAGAAATATGAGATTTATTTCGTGGATCTTTATTGGTATGGGGTCTGCAGCAGAGAAAAAAAAAATTGAAACAAAACATTTTGACAGTGGGGAAGGATTCAGATATGCAGGTATGGGCTGTATCAACTTTTGTTATTATTAATTGTAGATTGATGGTGTTAATGTTAGTGAAAAACAACCTTCATGTTAGCAACCTTCAACCCGGCTTAGAGTGTTGGTGAATGAACTGTGTTTTAGATAGGTTGTTGGTGAATGATCAGTGGCTTTATGGATAATTATAGAGCTAAAAATAAGGCTTTACTTGTTATTTGGGGATGGTGAGTCGCGAATGAGCGAAGTGGATTATTAGGCATAAATATAGAGTTGGAAAAATAGAGTCTACAGACTTTTAGTAATGCCACAAGATATGTAACGAAAGTTTGGATGGGGACTCTAAAGTTTCGGAGAAGCGAAAAATGTATTAGATGAATGTTTAAAACAGAGATTCGATGGGTGTTTGGCTGTAAACAAAAGCAGTACGTTTGATGCAGTGCTGGGAGATGGGGAAATTCAAAGTAAAACCTATTGGATTTGCGAGGTGAATTTCGCAGTACGATTGGCAGTAAACGAACTTTGGTGTGATTTTGAGTCAGACTTTATAGACTTATATGACAATATGGCTAGGTGTGGAGGTATTTAAAGAACAGAGGAAGGTGTCATAAGAGCGTTATCTTCTGGTCCCGGAGATGGGTCTGGAGGTGATTTTGTTGAAGTTGTTTAATTAAGACAGCCTTGGGAGTGTCTACTGAAGCTGTGTGACTAGGTAATGTGATGTTGATCGTGAGTTCAGGTTCGTTGATCGTTGATTCAGGTCCGTTGATCGTTGATTCAGTAGGTGTATTTTGCTTGCTGGATGCTTGGCGAGAGATGGCTCATGTCAAGGTGCAGTCTGAAAGACTTGGTGATGGCAAGCGGTGTGCTTTAACTTGCCTCGGTGTTGCGCCGCCCTGTAGGAGAATTCGATTACTAGTGACTATCTTCTTTTTTTGGTTTCCCTCTTTGGTCTAGGCAGAGGTGATAGGTGGTGAAAGGTATGGTGTGGAGTTTGTTTTCACCTAGATGAGAATATTGTATTGCATGTGTTGTACGTGCAGGGGCGAGAGCAGTGTAAACTTTTTTGAAAGATTATGTATTACCTGTTTTGTGTCGTACTCTTTTCCTCCACATAGGTTTAGGGAGGTTTTTAACGAGGCGTACAATTCAGGGGTAGGCGTGATAGTCTTTAATTTATCAATAAAATATAACATTGCCGAGCAAAAAAAATAACGTTTGTTAACAGAATTGTTACAATTAGTTGGGTTGCTGTAACTAATCATGGAATTAGTTACATCTTGGGCTATAAAACCCAATTGTATTGGACCTTTGAATTCAAGCATTGTATTATCTTTTTTTTTTTGCTCGGCAATGTTATATTTTATTGATAAATTAAAGGCTATCACGCCTATCCCTGAATTGTGCGCCTCGTTAAAAACCTCCCTAAACCTATGTGGAGGAAAAGAGTACGACACAAAACAGGTAAAACAAAATCTTTCAAAACAGTTTACACTACTCTCGCCCCTGCACGTACAGCACATGCAAAACAATATTCTCATCTAGGTGAAATCAAACTCCACACCATACCTTTCACACGCCTATCAACTCTGCCTAGACCAAAGAGAGAAACCAGTAAATGATAGTCATTAGTAATCGAATTCTCCTACAGGGCGGCGCAACACCGAGGCAAGTTCAAGCACATCGCTTGCCATCACCACCAAGTCTTTAAGACTGCACCTTGACATGAGCCATCTCTCGCCAAGCATCCAGCAAGCAAAATACACCTCCTGAATCAATGATCAACGAACCTGAATCAACGATCAACGAACCTGATCCCACGATCAACATCACATTACCTAGTCACACAGCTTCAGTAGACACTCCCAAGGCTGTCTTAATTAGACAACTTCAACAAAATCACCTCCAGACCCATCTCCGGGACCAGAAGATAACGCTCTTATGACACCTTCCTATGTTCTTAAAATACCTCCACACCCAGCCTTGGGAGTATATTCAATGAAATTCCCAAATTCTATTATCTCTGTATTACTATCGTAAATCCCTAAATACAATGCTTCACATGGTATCAGTCTTTTTCCGATCCTGAATATCCACCTCTTGTCGTTATGTCTCCGCCGGCTGATCCTCCGTCTGATGATCGTCTTGATTTATCTTCTCTTGACGACGGTCTGTCTGCGTCTGGTTTTGCTAACAAACAGATCAGCGTCAAACTCAATGATGACAATTTCCTTCTGTGGCGTCAGCAAGTCAAACTTCTTGTTCGTGGAATTGGTCTTGAGCATTTTCTTGAAGAAGATACTCCGGTGCCGGCCAAGCTTGTCACTAATTCCAGTGGTGAGCGCGTGATTAACCCAGCATACATCCGCTTCATCAAACAGGACAGCTCGCTCGCATCTTGGCTTCTCTCTACCATCACTCTGCGGCTGTTATCCCATTTCGTCGGTGCTGAATCCTCTGCGGCGGTCTGGAGTGCCGTCTGTCGAAGGTACTCTAAACTCACAACTACTCGATTAATGCACTTACATTGCCGTCTTCGTTCAATTAAGAAGGGTACCCTCTCGATGTCGGAGTATACGTCTCAAATCAAAGAGCTGTGTGATTTACTGGCTAATTGTGGAAATCCAATCTCCGAAATCGAGCAAGTTGCCACGGTGCTCAATGGATTGCCTTCTGAATTTGAGCCTACGGTGGCGGTTATTACGGCCAGCAAGGATCCTTACACCTTCGATGCTGCCGTTTCCTTGCTTGTTGATGCTGAGGTTAGAGTCACCGATCCTCTTCGCCTTCCTGTTGGCATTAACAATACTGCCTATATGCCGTCTGATTCAGTTGGGGAGGTCTCTGATGGTCAACGATGGTCTCCTCCTAGTTCTGCTACCCGTGGTGGTTTTCGTCCTCCGACTGGCGGTCATTTTCGGGGCCGATCCAAGCCTCAATGCCAGATCTGTGGCAAGTTTGGGCACCTGGCTGATAGGTGCTGGTTTCGTTGCAAGTTTGGTGGCCGGGGTACGAGTTCTTCATGGCCTACTGATCCTCAGGCTCATGCTTGTTGCTGTCATCATGACAATTTTGCATATCACTCCTATTCACCTTATGTTGATAGCCCCTCTACTGACCCTCCTCTTGAGACTCCACAGGTCAATGTTGTTCATGTTACTTCTGGTTCTTCATCCGCAGTTTGGCTCCCAGACTCGGGGGCAACTCATCACGTGACCAGTTCACCACCTACCCAGCTTCACTCTGCTCATCAATACACAGGCCAGGGTAAGGTTCAACTTGGGGATGGTTCATCTCTTTTCATCTCCAGTGTTGGTCAGTGTCATATCACTTCTCCATTTAAGCCTTTAATCCTTGATCAATTACTGGTTGTTCCTCAAATCACTAAGAACCTCTTATCAGTGTCTAAATTTGCTACTGATAACAATGTTTATTTTGAGTTTCACTCACAATCTTGTTATGTGAAGGATGAGAGTACAGTGGCTACTCTTTTGGAAGGTTCTCAAGTTCATGGGCTCTACCAGTTTCAGTTACCAGTATCTTTACCAGTTTCAGTTACCAGTATCTTTACCAGTTCCTGCATCAGCTTTGACTTGTGCAGCTACCTCCAGGCAGACTTGTTCCGATTATCAGCTATGGCATCGACGGTTGGGGCACCCTGCACCTGAGGTAGTCAGTTCAGCTTTGAATAAAAGGTTTTCAGTAGATAGATCATCTCTCTGTAATGCTTGTCAGTTGGGTAAGAGCCATGCTCTACCTTTTGCTTCCTCCACTACAGTTTATGATAAAGCTTTTCAGTTGATAGAAATTGATGTTTGGGGACCTTCTTCTGTTGCATCTGATGGTTGTTTTTACTACATCTCGTTTATTGACATGTACAATAGGAACACTTGGATTTATCTTCTGAAAAACAAATCTGATGCCTCTACTGCTTTTAAGATGTTTTATACTTTAGTTCAGACTCAGTTTTCTGAGAAATTACTTGCGGTACAAACTGATGGAGGAGGTGAAATACGTTTTCTTGATTCTTTCTTAGCTCAACTTGGTATACAACATAGACTTACTTGTCCTAGGACTTCTCAGCAGAATGGTGTAGTGGAGAGGAAACAAAGGCATATCATTGAAATGGCCCTTACTCTTTTAGCTCAGGCTTCCCTCCCCTTGAAGTATTGGTCCCAAGCTGTATTAAGTGTTGTTTATCTAATTAACAGATTGCCCACCCCTGTTCTTCATGGCTTATCTCCTTTTCAAAATCTATTTGCTAAGGCTCTTGATTATCAGTTTATGAGAGTTTTTGGGTGTTTATGTTATCCTCACCTTCGTGCTTATAACAGACATAAGCTAAATTTTAGGTCTCGACCTTGTATATTTTTGGGATACTCTCCTAAGCATCATGGGTATACCTGCTTAGATAGCACCAATGGCCGTGGGTTTATTTCAAGGCATGTTTTGTTTGATGAGAATGTCTTCCCTGATGCTTTGTCTCCTTCGAGTTCTGCTTCTTCTTCACAATATCTATCTCCTCCTTTGCTTGTTAATGATTCTCCCCTGCGTGTTCATGAGCCTTTACAACCAGGGGGTGCTGAAGTTGTCCACCCAGGGGGTGCTGTGGTGGGGGTGCTGAAGTTGTCCACCCAGGGGGTGCTGTGGTGGGGGTGCTGAAGTTGTCCACCCAGGGGGTGCTGAAGCTGTGCACTCAGGGGTTGCTGCATCTGTGCAACTAGGGGGTGCTGAAGTTGCTCACTCTGGGGGAGCTGATACTGTGCAACCAAAGGGTGTTGATCTTGTGCATTCAAGAATTGATGAGTCCTCTTCATCAATTGATACTGACATTGTGCAACCAGGGGTGTTGTTCTTGAGCATTCAGGGGATGTTCCATCTGGCCCTCTCAACACTCATTCCATGACTACTAGAAGTAAGCATGGCATTTTCAAACCCAAAGCCTATCACTTGCAAGTTGAGGAGGTTCCTCACACTGTGTATGAGGCTTTATCTCACCCTGCTTGGAAAACAACTGTTGAAGCAGAGTACAATGCTCTCATTGCCAACAACACATGGGAACTTGTTGAGTTACCTTCTGGTCGTAAGGCCATTGGTTGCAAGTGGCTCTTCAAGGTGAAAAGACATGCAGATGGGTCAATTGAGAGGCTCAAAGCTAGACTCGTAGCTAAAGGATACTCCCAAGTGGCTGGTTTTGACTTCGTAGATACTTTCAGCCCAGTGGTTAAGTCATTTACTGTTAATCTCTTACTATCAATTGTTGTTACCAAGAATTGGAAGGTTCGGCAAGTTGATATCAACAACGCCTTTTTAAAGGGTGATCTAGAAGAGATTGTTTATATGCAACAACCAAAGGGTTTTCAAACTGATGGTGCTAATGGTCAACCACTGGTATGTAGACTCAAACGAGCCCTTTATGGGCTGAGACAAGCTCCTAGGAACTGGTTCACTAAGCTCAAAGGTTTCTTGGAAAAGTTGGGCTTCAAAGCATCTAGTGCTGATGTCTCACTCTTCATATACAAGTCTACAGAGGTATTTACCTTCATAGTTGTATACGTTGATGATATTTTGCTCACTGGATCCTCTTCTGCACATATCACATCTGTTATTGATCAACTTCATCATCAGTTTTCACTCAAGGATCTCGGTGAACTTCAGTTTTTTCTTGGGATTGAGGTTCGATATGTTTCTGGAGGCATCTTTCTCTCTCAGAAAAAGTACATTGTTGATTTACTGGTTCAACATGATCAGAGGGATCTTCATGCTGTCCTCACTCCTATTTCTGTCACTCCCAAGTTGGCCAAAGGTGATGGGTCTCCTTTCCACGATTAACATACCTATTGCAGTGTTGTTGGTGCCTTGCAATACATATGTCATACTCACCCGGACATATGTTTTGCTGTTAATAAAGTTGCACAGTTCATGCAGCAACCATCTGATGTTCATTGGGCTGCTGTAAAGAGAATCTTGCGCTACCTCAGTGGTACTTTAGACTATGGGTTATGGTTTTCTCCTCAATCTTTATCCGATCTTAGTCTTACTTCCTTTTCTGATGCTGACTGGGGCAGTGACCCTGACGATCGTCGTTCAGTTTCTAGTTATTGTACATTTCTGGGTCATCATCTTTTGTCTTGGAGCTCTCGCAAACAGAGATCGGTGTCTCGCTCAACTGCAGAGGCTGAATTTCGCAGCCTTGCTGATGCATCCTCTGAACTCATTTGGCTTCAGGCACTGCTCACTGATTTAGGTGCTCTCTCTGCCTCAGCACCTGATCTTTGGAGTTACAACACGAGTGTCGTTGCGATGGCTGCGAATCCAGTCATGCACTCGAAGACTAAGCATGTTGAATTGGATCTATTTTTTGTTCGTGAAAAGATTCTCTCTCAACAGTTACGTATCAATTATGTTACAGCCTCTGATCAAATTGCTGACATATTCACCAAAGCCATTCCCATTTCTAAGTTTGAAGAATTTCGTTTTCAACTTGGTATTCGTAATTTTGAAGATCTGAGAGCTTGAGGAAGCAAGGGGAATGTTAACAGAATTGTTACAATTAGTTGGGCTGCTGTAACTAATCATGGACTGCTGTAACTAATCATGTAATAGTTACATCTTGGGCTATAAAACCCAATTGTATTGGACCTTTGAATTCAAGCATTGTATTATCAATGAAGTATATTCAATGAAATTCCCAAATTCTATTATCTATGTATTACTATCGTAAATCCCTAAATACAATGCTTCACAACGTTCAGTTATATTCGTTTATTAAGTTAAATAAACAAATATGAATAAATTTTTATGTTTGTTTAATAAACGAACGAACACAAACAAATGTGTATTTGGTTCATTTATGTCTATGAACAAGCTCATTTATAAGCTCGTTACCCGAGATTTTTTTTCCTTTTATTTTTTTACATTTTGAATATCAATAAAGATAAAGAAGTAAATTAAACACATGAACTTAAGAGTCTAAATAATGAAAATTCTTCTTAATAAAAAAGTATGTTGGCATTGGGTTCATGGATCGAACCCCTGCGCCGGAAAACCTTCCCCCTTTCCTGAATAGTTGAGTGCGTCCATTTTCCTTAACCTAAAAATAATCCAAATACAATTCACAGCCCAATCCAAAGTTTAATAATTCATTAAAATAATAACTCAATCTGGAGTTTGTAAATGGCTTGAAAAGGCTATGAAAAGTCAGAAAAATCTGAAACCTTTTATTAGTAGGTAGAAATATACACAATGTTTTTGTTTATAAATCTAATTTCAATTTAGGTCATGTGACTGTCATTAATTTAAGTAATGTAAGTGATAGAACCTAACGAGTGTTTCCAATAGAAAGAAGTATTCTTTTTATCTTTAGAGATTTAAGTTTGAGTAGCTTTATTTGCAAGATGTGCGTTATCGAAGAGATAAGAAAAAGTATGGACAAATACTACATTGTAATCACTGTAGGTCAAAAACGATATCAAATTAACTCGCTTACAAAAGAAATTCTCAATTTTGCAATATGTATATATGTATTATGTATACGCATATAATAATAGGAAAAAAATTTGATACACAAACTTTTTAGATTTAAAGTTTAGAATTTAGGATTTAGAATTTTGGGATTTAGGTTATAGGGTTTAATATTTAAAATCAGGATTTAGGGGTTAGGTTTAGGGTTTAAATTATATGTTTAATAATTTAAAATTTAATTTTTAAAGAGCGATTGTGTAATATTTCATTTACACAGTTTATGTACTAAAATATAACCCGTAATAATATGACAACCTTTTAAGGGTCTACTTGTTATAATCAAGCACCAAAAAAATTAAAAGGAAATTTTAATTTAATGCAAATTTTGTGCTGGATTATATTTTTTATTGATAATATTCTTTTTATTTGAGTAATTATTTTATACATTGGTACTTGAGTTTTTTTAACAACAAATAGTCTTAATTAAGGATGGTCTTAATTAGGGGTGACAATGGGGCATGCTGAGGACGGTTTTGCATTCTGCACTCCGTCTTCAACACTTGCGGGTATAATTTCGGGAAATTTTCATTAAATGTTTTGAGGATTTTTTGTCCTCATATCTATCTCTTACGGATCTCCACAGTTTCCGGTTAATCCTTGTACCCAAAAAATAAATAAAACTTAAGACATTAAAATAAATACTCAACATAAATTCTCCAAAATTATAAACATAAATAATAAATTAAATTTTACCAACAACAAATAAATCATTTCAAAACTATAAAACATAACTAAAAAATATATAACAAATAATATACAGTTTCAAATCATGACTTGTTTGTACTAAAAAGAACTAGATTCGATAATCTTTCCAACTATATGAATTACTTCATCTTATTCTACTTGTACGATTTATGGTAAATTTATGAAGTCACTATTATTGTTGTTTTTGGAAATCGTCTTTTCTTTTAACCTTTGCTCACTCAAAAAGTAATAATTCCTAATATATAACTCGAAATCAATAATCGTTTGTTTTAAACGAATCTACACTTCAACGTGATTATAGAAATATAAGGCTCGCTTCTCCATTTATCTTGTAAAATTTTTGGTAATTTTCAAAGTCATTCCTAAAGTTATTTTCTAAGAACTCTGCTGCAAAATTTTTATGACGTTTCAACATTCAAATATTCATATTTTTTAAAATACATATCGAAATCAACCACCTTGTATTTTAAACAAATTTAGACTGAATCACGTTTACAACAATATAAAGACCACTTTCTAATTATTTTTATAGAATTTACGAAAAAATTTCAATCTTATTCCAACCGACCATATTCAGATTATGTGAGACTAGTTTACTCTTATGGCCATCCAATTTTGTAAAATATTGGGGTTCCCTGTAGATAATTTTTGGGGATTCCTACAATGATTTATACGGGTACGGTTCGGTTATTCCCACAATTCAGATATTGCAATCAACGTCCCCATTCCTATTTGAGATTCGGTGATAAAACTTCCTTCATTCCCATCTCATGGGTAAAAAATCCAGTTATCCCTATACTCGTCGGTTCAGATCTCACGATTATTCTCCACCTGATTGTCACCCTATTCTTAATATATCGTTGTGTATTTTTTTTATTTAAAAAATTAATAAAAATGCACTACAATGGATTAAGATCGTTTATGGAGGAAAAAAATCTAATATTTGTTATGATTTTAGTCCGAATTACTTTAGATTGTATCGAGTTTGAAGTAGTTTAGGTTCAGTCATTTTTTTTTTTGATAAAAGCCACTAAATTTTTATTAAATCCATAGAAAAATTTCAATTACAATGCATCCAAAAAGAAAAATATTTGGATTAAACAACCCAAAAAAAATCCTTACAACCTAAAAACAATGAAAATGAAAATTTCTATGGGGATAAGTATACCAACAAAATTTAGCAGCCTCCTGAATCTCCTTGTCTCTGTCCAAACGAGACGCCTAAAGAAGGAAGAAGGAGTGGTGCGCGATCCAAGCTGCCAAGCAAAAAGTACCGCTACCCAGGACTGATTTCATCGGCAAACAACCATCAACCGAGTGGGGATATAACTTTCCAAGTGACCACCGACAAAAACATAAATCAGAAACTAGCACCGATTGAATCTCTGTGCGAACAACAATCGATCGCTAGGGTATGCTGAAACATGCCACAAAGACAGATGAATCAAACCACAAAACAAAAACAAAAACATGTCACAAGGACAGAGGAAAAGACGTGTCACAAAGACAGAGAAAGAGATTCTTATTAAAATAAAAAACAAGAAAACTAATAGATCTGGTGGTCGACAACCAATATTAAAATTGATTGCCGACCACCGATCAAAAGGATTGATCAATGTAGAAAACGAATAGAATTAAAAGAATTTTGGTATGAAGAGCGGCTAGGGATTTTGGTATGAAGAGCGGCTAGGGTTTCACAGGAAAAATAATTCTTTAGGTTCAGTCATTTTAAATTTTTATTAGTCACTTTATTATTATAGACCTTTTTATAATAAAATTGAACCGGGTCAAATTCAAATTTGAATCATCAAGTTTATAATTTAATCATAGAGGACAGTTCTAGTTACAATCGTTTTTCTTGTATACCCAATTGAAATTTCTCAATACTTAATAGGCTCAAATAAAAAAAATGATACGGTAAGGCAAAGTCCAAATAGAGTATTGTTTTATTGTTTGACCTATAGGTAAGTTTCGTACACATTTTTAAGTTCTCAACTAATAAAAACAAATGCCCAATTGATAATAATTCGTATATCATATTGTTGAAACTTGCAATTAAAAATTATGTTTTGCTCATGCATCCAGGGACGGGCGCTAAACTTTAAGTTAGGGGGTGAATTTATATATTTCTAAGGAGCGAATTTATAAAAGTTGGAGGGAACGAAAATAAATTTTTAATATAAAATATGTAAAAAAAAATAACTCGTATAGAAATTTTAAAATTTTAGAAGCAACCCGCCAACCCCTCAGTCCATCCCTGCATGCATCAAACCTCTATGGGCCAAGGACAAATTAAAACGACATTAGCTTCTCAAATTCATGAACGGTTTGTTAACCTTAAATATAATAATATAATAATAATAATCTTTGGTAGTTGTAAATAGAAAATAATTAAGACTTAGTTTGATATGTGGCATTTGGTCAGCTATGTAGTTGGAATAATATATATCTTGTTGGGTTTTCCTTTTTAAAAAATGGAATTACTAATTGCTATTATTTTAAATAAATTGTCAATCAAATAGTTGACAGGTTATATATTTATTTTTCTTCTTGTAATTATTGGTATTTAATTTGTTGTATGACTAATTAAGATTAGGTACGGCAGAGATTTCATTATGGAGACGACCTTCCCAGATTAATTTATTCGATTTACAACGTAAAGATTCGAATTTATAACTTTGCTTGAGGGATCTGGTGTCTCATTCTAGTAAACCAACTGGTTGTTGGTAAATCATGTATATTCTTTGATTAAAAACTAGTCACTAAAGTATGAAAAATAATCGTTTTAGTCATTGGCCTTTCAAAAAGTTACATAATGGTCATTAAATTCATCAAATTGTTACGAAAATGGCCACTGGGCGTTATGAAACAGTGTAACAATCCGATTAATTCAATGATCACTTTATAATCGTTTTAGTCATTGGCCTTTCAAACAGGGTCATGTTCGTGTATAGAGATAGCAACACCGAGGCTCATAAACTTGCCAAGAGAGGTCTAGGGGTATCGGATGACTTTGTTTGGTTCAGCAACGAAGTGCACGATGCCTAGGTGCATCATCGAAGGGCGTAATGGGTCGGTACACTGCCACTGATCAGTGAGTGTGTAGGAGGCGTACTGGATGTTAAAGGGTTGGTCTTGTAAGCGCGGATACATTGCACTCTTTTCCCTCTACCTAGGATTAGAGAGGTTTTTTAACGAGGCATGTATACGCGAACTTTCCAACAATTCTCAATAAAGTCTTAATTTTCAAAAAAAAAAGCCCATTTTGTAGTAGATTGATAAATTTATCGACCATTTTATAACTTTTAAAATGTAATTGACCAAAACAATCAATTTTCCCATTATTTAGTGACTACCTCTTGTAATTTACCCTATACAAATTTTGGTGAACAAGAACAACAATCAAACTCTATACCACCTCAAAGGCCCACAATGTTTTCTCCGTGGCTTGAAACGTTGAATTTCCCACACCATAAATGAACAAAAAATCTTTTTTTATTCCCCACACTAAATTTTATATTACAAAAAGATACATTATTTTTAATTCTTTATACTCTTTAATTTTAGACATTACACCTTAAACTTAATTTTTAATATGGGACATATAAATGAACATATTTAAAGGTAAACGATTTCTATCCGACATAAATGGCTATGTGTCCTACGTTTGTTGTCTGGTTTTAAGGGCATGTATATGTGTGTGTGCCCTACAAAAACACACACATAGAAATATTAGAAACCCTTGGTATCAGCGAAATGAGTTACTTCCCCCCAAACAGGGTATTAATTGAACCCACCGTCCGTTATCGACTTGAATTCTTCACTATGTTCCACATCTCTTTCGAAATTTCATTTATTATTATTATTATTATTATTATTATTATTATTATTATTATTATTATTATTATTATTATTATTATTATTTTAAAGTTAAGGTGATTACAAGTAGTATTTGTTCTGAATATACTCTTAATCATTTGACAATACATTCATTTATTATTATTATTATTATTATTATTATTATTATTATTATTATTATTATTTTAAAGTTAAGGTGATTACAAGTAGTATTTGTTCTGAATATACTCTTAATTATTTGACAATACATGCTCAATCACCCTGCTGCAACTGTTGGTACTCGAACCCGTAACCACTATGAACAACAATCATTCTCTTAATTTTAAAATATAATGGAAATTTTCAGTTATTTTTCACTAATATTTTATGAATTAATTCTCGTTGACTGTGATTCCGACAGCTTTCCAACCTTGTTCTACACTTGTCCTTAATTTTATCTTATTGTAAGGGTTTTTGAAATGAAATTTAACATCATAGAAATAAACTATAATTAAAATTAGCTACATATATGATACTAACATAGTGACAAAGTTTAAGGTTTGAATGTGATTTCTCATCCCCTTGTCTCATGGTGGTAAAAGTAGATGTTCATCATTCCTTTGGACCTGAGTTTAAGCACCAGTAATACATGTTATGTGTGCCGTCTTTGAAAAGATAAAAAAAGTTGAACAGATGCTACGCTTTCATCACACCAGCATATTTAAAAAAATGTTCGATATATCATGCTTAATTTCATGATTGATGGGGTGATTTCCAAATCTCTAGTGCTCAATATTTTCAAACTTAAAGCTAAGGCAATGACCCTACTAAGGGACCTTGTCTTCCATATATATCTTTAAAGATTAAAAAGAAATGAAAAAGAAAAAGGCATTCGCTGCTTCTTTTCCAAATATGATTCCAAATAAATATAGATGTGGGGGCAATGCAATTATGAACAACATTTTTATCGTCATCGTTACATCATCTTTTATCCTCGTAGAGAACAGAGTTAGAATCAAACATCGAAATAATTCGATCCTTATCTTCATCAACTAACAATCTATGGTGTCTACCAAGAAAACTGAAAAACAGTCCGAAATTTACAATCAAATCTATTTCATTCATTCATGGTTTAGGCCGAGTTTTGTTTCGCATTTACAAAATCATAAACCCTAAACCCTAAAACAACCGACAAGATGATGGTGATGATGATGGAGGGATTTCTCCCCATCAATCAAGCCCCGAACATTCCTAAACTCCTCAACGTGACAAGGGATGGTGATCGGACCCTTCTGGTCGAACCCGTACTCCTCCTCCGCCTCCTTCAGCAGCCGCATGAACAGCGGGTGGTTGAAGTATATGACCGGCACGACGAATCGCTGCTGCTCCTCCGCCGTCGACCCTACTTTGATGGCCAAACACCCTTTCGGCACACCCTTTGCTTGCTTCTTCACATGGTGATTATGATGGAGATTTGGTAGGTGTAAATGAAAGCTCCTCACTGTACTTTTCTCTCCACCGCCCATTTTTCAGAAAAACAAAGCTTTAAACTGAAAACCCTAATTAAAAAAACGAAGGGTTACAAGGAAGAAGAAGGAAAGGGCCAAGGGTGGCTAAGAGATTTGGGGGGTTTGGTCATGGTTGTTGATTTTCCTTATCAACATGCAAACTTATAGTACCCAGAATATATAATGTGTAATACGGAGGAGGAAGAAAGGAGGTGGGTTTTTATATGCTACGGAAAGGGTTATGTGTTTCTTTGTTTTTGTTTTAAGAAAGTTTGATTCCTAGACGTTTGATTTTTGAAGGGAATCTGATGATGATTAAAAGGATGGAAACCTTCTACCCTTTTCGGTGCCCCTACTTATGTCCCACACTTAAAATTATGTTTAGGATTTAAGGTTTTATGTTACTGGTTATGGTTAGGGTTTAAGAAATTTAGGGTAGACTATAATTTTTAGGGTATAAGGTTTAGAATTTAGGGTTAGGACTTGAAATTTAATTTTATTGTGTTTTTTAGTGTTGAGGCATAAATAACAGCACTAAAAAGAGCATAGGATTTTTATCCAAAGGGGAGATTGATTAGGTTTGATTTAATCTTTTATAACGGATGAAATTGGGTGGGACATAGTAGGGAGATGGTCAAATGTGTAATTAGTGGGAAGTGGAAGGGGTAAGTAGGGGTATTCGCGGTTAACCAAAATACTGTAACGGTTAACCTATAAGTTATGTTCTTAGTGCAAAAATTATATGTTCTTAATGTAATTAGAGGGAAATGCATAGAGAATGTATCTAAAAATACATAGAAAATTAGGAATTCATTCTTAATGTTTAACCAACGGTTAACCATGAACACCCCTAGGGGTAAGACACGTGGATGGTGATGGAAGGGAATCTGGATTCTTTTGTTGAAATTAAAAAATTGCCGACAGACGACATGAAAAATGTCGTTTTAGATATCCAAAAAAATATAAACATTTTAATTTAGGATTATTATACTATAGTATTTTATTTTTTTGAAAAAAAAAATATTATATTTAAAGTGATAAGATTATAAAGGGATCACGCCGTAAATATTAAAAGATCAATACGTAAGAGTAAATACAATAAAAATTTAAAGATGTGAAAGACATTAAAATACAAAACATATGATTCTCAGAAGGACTTGAATAAACTTATGAATGAAATCCAGCAAACTACTTTGACCAGAGTGCTCTATGAAAAAATAAATTCATACGTTACTTGTTCTTGGCATATCGACACAACCACAATAGGGAATCATAATCATATACAGATCGGCCTCCTTCGCTGACAAAAACGTTCGTTGATTCTCGTTACTCGAACGCTAAAATGTCAAAAGACATACAACTGTCACAAAGATAAACTATTAGGGGTGGGAAAAAATACTCGACCCGATTGACCCGACCCGAAAACCCGACTACCCGAAACTAAAATACCGGGTAATTCCCGAAAAAAAATACCCGACCCGACAAATTTTTCGGGACACGGGCCGAAAGTTTTCCCTTACTGGGTACCCGACCCGATAAAATTTAATATATATTTTTTATATTTAAAATTATATTTTTATTTTATGTTTCTTAATATTTTCACTCTAAAATTAAGTTTAAATCCCTACATTTTTTCTATGTTTGTATTATATTCTTTTAAGTTTTAAGTTTAATTTTTTTTAAATATTTTTGTGTTTAACATGTGATTTTTTTAATTTAAAAAAAAATAGGAACCAGGTACCCGAATTTTACGGGTACCCGGATATAATGGGCCGGGACACGGGCCGTTTAATGAGGTACCCGGATGAACCGGGTATCCGAATTCCGGGTACCCGACAATTCCCACCCCTATAAACTATAACTACTATAAAAACAGACGTATAAACTGTCATAAAAGTAAACGGAAAAACCGACATAAAAACATATGCGATATGAATCTAGCAAATAAAAAAATAAAAATAAAAAAATTCATCAACAAAGAATAATTTATTATTATTATTATTAAATTAAAGATCAACTCCGTTCAAGTTCAAAATTGAGATTCTAACAACTATCGAAGATAAAATAGGCATGGAAGAGAGCGTAAGGTTACGTCATCTTTGTGATTAAATAAAAATATTATAACAAACACTAATAATGTATTAAATTATATAAATACATTTTCTTTTAACTATCGATACCTAATTTATTGATTGACTAATTCAGATCGAGTACCTAAAAAAATTATCATGAATACGATCTTTCCAACTAAATTACTTCATTCACAACGTCAAAATTCAAATTTTTAACATTGATTAAGAGATCTAGTATCTCATTCCAATTACTCCATATAAATACTTTAATTTCCCAATCTCTATATATAATTAACGCATTCGTGGTGGGCTTTTTTTATTTAAAAATGTAATATTTTATGATTCTATCAATATAACACGTGTCGTCTAGACTAATTTTTTACTAAAATTAAACAATGAGTTGAAGTTTATTCCAATTAGCTACTATTTAATTATTGAGATAATAGGAAATGGGATCATTGAAGATATGACAATAATATTCCGATTACTATATTTTTATGTTTATAATTAGATTAATACAAACTCCTAAATTTTTATGGTAAATGTATTACTAATTCGAATATTATAAATTTTATAAATAAATAAAAAGTTTACACACTAATCAAATACACATGAAACTCTAATGGTATGATTTGAAAAATGTAACTAACGTTTTATTAAATAATTACTTAATTTATATTTGTTTTTAGAGCTTTTTTTATTCTCAAAATAACCCATCGATGGATAAGAATTGTTAATTCACTATAACAAACACCTTTATATAGCGTGACAATACTATACAATGTCACATTTACAAAGGTTTTACAATTTGACAGTGAGAGAAACTAATTCAAGCGCAGGATCGTTATGTCATTTCAAAGTATTTATCGTTAGTTAACTATTCAGTCAAACACTATCACCAGTTTTTGACATTATGCCAACTTTAATTTTAGTTTAATTGTACACATGATTTTTAATTTTGATTAAATTTAAACATGTATAAAAATAAATATGATCATTTGTGCAAATGACGTGTAAACGTAAAATAACGCTAATAATAATTTTAGTAATTTGTAAAAACTTAATCAAACTAAAATTTAATATATACAAACACACAAAATCAAAACTTATGCATTCAAAGTTCATAAGTAATTTTTAAAATTTATCTTTAAATATTTATACTAAAAAAACTTAATTGTGATGCAGAATCGAGAAATCGAAAGAAAAAAAAGTCAAGAAGTTCCGTTGAAATAAAAAGGTAAAATGATAAAAGATGCCCAAGCGTTTACATGTTTTGTCATTTGACCCCCTATTCTTTCTTTTGGTCCAAATATGCCCTCAACGTTTCATTCATAATCTAAATATGCCCCTTGTTGGATGTAAACTATCAACCAACTGATGGTCAACAACTTATAAAAAAAATTTGATGTGGCATCAGCATATCTTAATACGTGGCAAGTCCAGTCAGCATCAGCTGTTGAACGTTAGTTGATTGACATTTTTCATCTAACGGGGGCATACTTGGACCAAATTGAAACGTTGGGGCATATTTAGACCAACAAAAATAATAAGAGGCCAAATGACAAAACAAGCAAACGTTGAGGCATATTTGGACTAAAAAAAATAATAGGAACCAAATGACAAAATATGCAAACGTTGGGGGCATCTTTTGTCAATTTTTCCAAATAAAAACAATATTGGTGTCTTGTCTTATTTAAATAACCGTTGGCCACTTCGGGAAAACAAAAGCTAAAATAGCAAAGGACAATGGTGTCCCCGGGAGTACGTACTTTGCCAATTAGAAAATACGGTCACGTAAGTATGTAATATATATTAATAAGAAATATTCGAATCCAACAAGTATCTCAGTAAAAAAATGGATGATGTTTATTTGAAGAGATACGAGTTTAAATCGCTTTGTCTACTAGATGTTTGCGCATTGTCAAAAGATTAAAAATACGTATGAATAGATACTGACTTGTAATATCATTAAAAAAACTCGATTATTTAAATTTTAATTAATCTAATCTGAAATTAAACACCAATTAAGATTAAAGTAATAATTTTTTATTGGTGCACAGTAAAGTTGGTATTGGCCTTGGGGCAGTGCCTCCTCAATTATCGTTGCTTGCCCTACCACTTTGACTTAATTGAATGCCGGCATTTGATGTAGCCTATGCTTTCATTTATCAACTTTAAACGTGACATTAAATTTTTTTAGAGGGCTTGTATTTTGATCATCGAATTTTTAATTTTTTTAATATAATTATTAAAATTTTAATTCATTAATATTATGATATTGTCGTTAGTTAACGTTAATGGAAGATGGTGTAACACTATTACGGTCACAAAATTTGTTTTATTCTCTTGAAAAAAAATCAGAGTACAATTCTTTTTTTGATTTCAAATACCACATTGTTTGTACCTTCTTCTTTAATTTTACCATGTCAGAAATAAAATAGGAAAGTTAAAGGATTAAAAAAAACATTTAACGTGTCACGTTAGTTGTCGTTAGCCACAATTTAGCGGCAATGAACAATTTAAAAGTGAATAAAAAATTTAATTATCGTATTTTAAGTTGTTAAAAGTTTAGTGATCAAAATATAAACATTTTAAAAGTTCAAAAACAATTTATATGATTTATCCTTATTTGTAAAAATAAAGTATATAAAAAAAGTCACCAACGTGGCAAAATAAGGGTTCCCCGCATCTTGGAAATTTAAAATGATGTTGAGCACTCTCACTCATAAAGTTGGAGAATAACAAATAGATAGTTTTCAAAACACAAAGTAGATAATTTTTAAAAACACAAAGTACATAATCAGAGACGTAGCCAGATTTGAGGTTTGGGAGGTAAATTATAAAAGTTTAGAAGTTGATGGACAAATTCATAAATAAATTAATTTTAAAAAAATTAAATAAAAAGATAAAAATGAAAAAAATAATTCTTCAAGGATGAGGAAGGACAATAATTTTAAAAGTCTCAAATGGAACAATTCAAAGAGAAAACCTTTCATTTTTGTATTTTTAAAGCTTTCAAAGATGCTCACACCTATACAAAACAAATTGTAAATGAAAACTTTTGATTCAAAAGTGTTAGCAAATCTCTCGGTGTATACGACCTATTGTTCTACTAATCTCGATTTCTCGATTTATATCATAGAGGTTTAATATAAGTCGATTTTTTCGGCTCAATTTGTTTTACTCGTAATATTATGATTCAAACCTTTGATCTTACTGGAGAGATTTAACATCTTATCCTATTAAATTAATAGATAGTTAATTAAAATAATTTGCATTTAATAGGTAAAAACTAAAAATGATTGCAATATAATAGACAAAAGACCATACAAGACTACAAGTGGTGGGGGTAGGGGGATGAAAACACCATCCAAAGTGGGGGAGACGATAGTGGCTTTCTGAAAAAAGCAAAAGTTAAAAGAAAAAATATCATTAATATATACAATAAGTAAATAAAAATAAAGCAGTTAAATAAATCATTTTATATATATGTTTTGTTATCTAAAAAACACAACGAATGTGATAATAAATATTGAAGGGTTGGTTTATGCTAAATCTATTTTGAATTATAATTATAATATCTGATTTTGTAATATTTTAATATACAAGAAGCATATCAATTTTTTTATAGAAGCAACTAGTTTCATTAAAAAGAGAAAATTATATCTAAAATTATAATACGATTACCATAGCCGTAAACTAAACACACTGATGTGTATAATATAATAATATATTGTGACATAAATGATGATTTTTGGGATAAAATTATAATAATCAAAAGTTTGAGGACCAATTTAGAATGAGCCTGGAATGGTTAAAATTTTAGAGACCAACTTAGAACAGAAATTATAATTTAAAGATAAAATTAAAACATTTAAAAGTTTAGGGTTTAATTTAAAATGAATGTTTGAAGATATTTATGCTATTAACTCTAAAATTTAAAATAAGAAAAAGCAACATGAAACCTGATAATATATATGAATAAATCATAAATCTATATAATATAATTTGGCGGGTTTAAATTGAAGCATTACAAATTTAGAAAATAATTTAAAATAAAATTTATAGTAACTTAAAAACATCCAAAGCAATTAACTCTAAATTTTATATCTATCGTCGACAAAATCACAATTGTAATTGTAAAATTGTCGTAAATTGACACCGAAAACCATGATTAAATCCTAACAACCTAATCTATAAATATATTACGACAAAAAAATACATTGTATATTTATTCATAAATTAAATAATATATATATGACATTACAAATTGTATAAATTAAATTGGAATTATCGTCACATACTGAACATTTATAATATTTCGATTACAATGGATTATGTGCCATTAATTATACCATAAAAATATATATTTTATAAAATTTTAACTTAGATTTTTAGACGGCTACCTCATTTTCCGAAATTATTTTTTAAAAGATGTTAATTGTTAAGTATACCTATTATTCTTGACTTTCATTTTTTTAAATGAATATAGACAATTATTAAATAATCGTCTGACTTAATTATTCGACACATAAACGTAATTAAGTACATAGACATGGAGGTTCCATCAAATGGAATAATAATTTATAGGCAATTGTTTTAGAATTATCGTTGGCTCAATTCTATCCGTCCATTTTATTCGTACACCGTATGCACCCAAAACAACTTTTTTTTCCTTTTTTTTTATTTTGATTTGATTTGAGAATTTGTACACTCCTATTATTCTCAACATGGCGTTAAATAATTGGTGCATGAAAGAGTTATTGAATATTAGTTCTTATGGGATTAAATAGAGATGGATCGGAGAATGTTAGGTACGGTTATACTCTTGAAATTTTTAAATTTTTATTTAGTTTAAATTTTACAAAATTCGTACCGGTGACAAAATCTTGAGTCTGTCTTTGGGACCGAATAAACTACCAAACTAGTTTGCAAAAAAAAAAATTATTGTTGCACCTAGGGATGGAACTAGAAATATATAAAGGGGATCAAAATGAAATTAAAAAACAATAAATTTTTTTAAAGAGGGCCAAAATAAAATTAAAAATTTTGAGGGGGTCATACTAAGATTTTACAAATTTTGAAAGGATTATAGAGGTAATTTTACCTTTTACTAAAAAAATCTATACTATTCTTATTGGAAAAAAAAAATTGGCGGGGACCAAACCCCTAGTTCCAACCCTGGTTGCACCCTTAGGCAGAGATGGACGAAGGAATGTTGGAGGGGGCAATCGCACTCCTAAAAATTTCAAACTCTTATATAATTTATGTATTTTTTCTATATTCTGTTTGTACTTTCTATCGATGATCTAAGTTCTTATCCCCTAAAATTTTAATATAATTCTCCTGCAATTCGTATTTCTGACATAAAATTCTGTGTTTATTTTACCTTAGGGTCGTGGTGTCCATAGAAGGCCTATGTAAGGTGGATCATTTTTTGAGCAAAAGATGACATTCTGATTATGAAAAGAGAAAAAGAGTACTAAAAAATATATCGAAAGGCGAAAAAGAGATTTTAAGAGATAAATCTATCCTAAAGATAGAATGACTGTTGATGATAAAAGATATGGTTCTAATAAGTGCACTAATATTATTCATTATGAGTAAAAGATAATGCTTTTGAGTTTTGACCTGTACCATACAATGCCAAAGATTTGATTCCACGTAAGAATAGAGTGATTAAATTCGGGTAAGATTCTGAGTTTATGGGTTAGGCACATCTTTCCTCCCCATTCCTTATCGCCATGTTTGGGTCTGGGCTTCTGCCTAAGACCGATTGGCTAGGCCGAAGGCCTTAATTTCATAGTGGAAGGTTTGGGCTTTAAAAGACTGGCAAGAGCTGTGAATAAGACGAGATAAATTGCGAGCTATTCGAACTCGACTCGATTATAGCTCGCTAAACACTCGACTCGATTAGATTCAACTCGAGTTCAAACTCAACTCGAGTTCTTAATGAGCCGAGTCGAGCTACTCGATACCCGACTCGAAAAGCTCGTGAGCTACTCGAAAATATAATATATTAAAATTTTTAATTTTTAAAATTTAAAATCTACATTCTTAAACCTAAAACATAAACCCTAAACATAAGTCCTAAAGCCAAAAACCTAAACATCTAAACCATAAACTAACACCCTAAAATTGTGTATCAATTTTTTCCCTAGTAGGGCTTTAAATGGACGAGACAAATCGTGAGCTACTCGAGTCCGACTCAGTCAAAGCTCGGTCAACACATGACTTGACTGAACTCGACTGTAGCTCGAACTCGACTCGAGTTCTTAATAAGCCGAGCCGAGCTCAAATTATTCAGGCTCGTTAAAAACTACTCAAACTCGAACTTGACTCGAAATCTTAACGAGCTGAGTCAAGCTTAGCACTACTCGAATTCGACTCGGCTCATTTACACCCCTCGATATGACCGTGAATTTGGATTCAGAATCACGAGGCTCGGTAACCAACTTATTAATTGATTAATTCATATTGGGTACTGTAGAAGAGTAACCATTCGAATGTACATGGTGGCAACCCGACATGGGTCCAAATCAGGCGTCCTTTCAGCTAATGGGATATATTTTGTAGCTGAAATGAAATGAAACCAACTTTTCTGCTGAGATGAGATGAGATGAAACTAACAGGGACAGACCAGGATTTTAAATTAGGGGGCGAACCTATAAATTTTTAGAGGGGGTGAACTTATCAAAGTTTAGGAGGGCGAAAATACATTTTTAATAGAAATTACATAGAAAAATTTTAGAATTTTTCTAAATCATATATGATTTTCAAAATTTTAGGGGGACGGTTGTCCCCCTCAAGCACCCCCTCGGTCCATCCCTGGAAACCAAGCCAAGCATAGGATCACGGGATATATTTTGTAGCTGAAATCGAGACATTAACGTCTAGATTGTAATCCAACTTTTCTGATCCAATGGTAATTTAAGAACATTAATGGTGTCGTGGTCTGAAGATACAGTGCGTACATATACAAGTATTAAGACGAAAATTCTGACACTTGTTTCCTAGATCCTTCACCAGGATTTAAAAGCAGCAAGCTTTCACCGCTCCAAGCATTAACTCCACCATGGCTAACCTTTCGGCTGAGCATGTTAGCAGTAATGAGTTGTTGGTCAATGTAGGTGTACAGGGAAGACCAACATGGTGAAGAAGGGTATCATTAGCACGGGTACTTTAATCTAGTGTCGTACTACATACCAAAGACATATTGGGTACGACTTAAATACTTTATAGTATTTTATCTCTCTATTTTTCTTATCCTTTTATTCTCTTACACTTTTTTTCTAATTTTTTTTTTCTTATTTCTTTTGACTTCCTCTTGTTCACGTGATTCAACTATAAGTATATAATTATGGGTGACACCATGCTCGGATGATTTTATTTCTGATTTTTTATTTTTGTATTTTTTAAAAATATAAAATTTATTTTATATTTGACGTATAACGCTGTAATTTTACAAATACTGGTACGACAAGTATGATGGTAAATACGTACCGGCAGATACATGTTTTTTTTCTTACTAGTATCGATATCTGGTCAAGTAATGTATTAATCCGATCAGGGACGAAGCTACAGCTTAAATGGGAGGGGCTGTGGCCCACCCGGTAGGGGGAAATTTTTTTTACCTTTTGATTCCTTATATTTTTACGGAAAAAATTAGTATAATTATGAATTTGCCCCCGCCTTTCAAAATTTATGTTTTGCCCCCTCCACAACTTCAAATCATGGCTCCGTCACTGAATCCGATGTTCAATTCTAGTACAAGTCCATTACAAAATGATTATAGCATGTTTGGTTTTACGTTCGAAAACACGCATCAGTCATTGTGTAACATGTTTGGATCTAAAAATCTAAATGTAATTTTAAGAAAAACAAGGTAAAAATAACTTTTAAAATCAATTATACACAAAATCACGATAATCCAAAATCAATTTACGAACGCAAAACCAAAACACACACAATAAAAGGATTAGGGCTAGTTTAGCATTGCTTTTAAAAAGTGATTTTTAAAAGTGCTGTTAAAAAGAGATTTTGAAAAGGGATTTTAAAAAATTTGTTGTAAGATTTTAGTGTTTATCATTGTTGTCAAAAAGTGCTTTTAAGAAGATAAATGACCATTTTGGACATGATATTGTTAGTTATATATATTTGTATGTATAGATATATAAAAATGATATTCAAATTTTCTAATGTTATAATATATGAAATATATCAGCTTAAATTATTATAAAAATATTTTTATTAATAAATATATATTTTTAACAATTATACGTATTCTATGAAAATATAACAAAATTGACATATTTTATTTTAAAAACTTAACATAAATAAATATATCATTTAAAATTTAAAAAATAATTATTAATTATATTACTATATCTTCGTAAAGAATTATAAATTTATAAATTATAAATAAATACAATAGCAAATGGAGGTTAAAATTGTAATTTGTCCCTCAAAACTATTTTTACAACCGCAAAAGCTAAAAATTTTAGCTTTTGCGTTTGGGTTGAAAATCACTTTTCAAAAGCAATTTTTTCTCAAAAAGCTAGCTGTTTAGCACAGCTTTTGGCCTCAAACCAGCTTTTGATTTCAAAATCTGATTTGAAAAGCAATACTAAACAAAGCCTTAGTCGAAACCTAGGGACTAGGAAAGAGGAAAAAGAAAGGAACAGCTTTGAAAAAGAAGAGACAAATGTAAACCAAAGTTGAAACCCAGATCTGAAAACAGCAGAAACTGACAGATGAGACCAATAAAAAACCCATCATGGGAAAGATCTGAGTAATGATGATGAAAACATGAAAATGGTCAAAACCCTTCATCATTACACAGCACACGTAACTAACAACAACGATGAAGCCCTAAAAAAAAACATGTCCATTTCCCAGTAAAACCCAAATAAACCTTAAAAGCTGAAAACCGAAACCTTTACACGCTGCAGTCGTTGATCTGGGAGGAATGATTGGGGGGAATGAAGCCTGGTCCGACGACACTGGCCATTACAACGACAATGGATCTAAAACAAGTGTCCGGTGTCCCCGGTCCAAACAACATTCCCCTCAAAAACAATACTCCCGTAGAACATCCTGGTTCCAACTTTCTTCAAAAGGGGCTTGTGTTTGAGTTTCTCAGATTCTCTTCTCTCCCAAGAGATTATGAAGAGCGGTGAGTTTGGCCTTCTGGGTGATAATGAGATTATGAAGAGGAAAATATGGATGAGGGTAGACGGTAGTTAAGAAGAGTAAAAGGAGTTGGAATTTTTTGGTCAACAACCCTAATTTTAAGTCTTTAATTAACAAGACACGCACCTTGCGTACATAGGTGCTCAAACCCGAGTCTTCTAGGATGAACATCATCTTTTTTCCACTTAAGTCACTCGTTGAGTTCGATTCAAACTCCTAAACTGAAACAAAAAAAATCGTAATATATATTTTTTTCTATCTATAAGATTCAATTAATCCTGAAATTTTATTCTAAGGTCAAAGCGAGACGAGATTAGGGATGGATATTTAATCGAGCCGAGTCAAAAAATTTTGAGTTGGTATAGTTAACGAGTCTCATTTTATAATTCAAACTTTATTTTAATTATTTTTTAGTTGTCCAAGCTTTTGTTTGATTATTTTGTAAATGTTTATAATGTTATGATACTAATTGGTTACAATTTAAAACACTTCTTGCATCAATATACAATATATATATATATATATATATATATATATATATATATATTGGCTTAGATTAATTTCTTACTCTTTTTCCCAAGTGATAATCTTCACATATTTACTGTTAATCTCATCCATCCGTTTCATCCATCCAACGGTCCAAAAAAGGTGTAAAACTTAAAGAGATTTACACTGTGTAAACGGATCCTATCCCATATATATATCAAGCAAAGTTGAGGGGCTCCACTCAAACTTGAAAGTCGATTCACTAATTACTAAAACTTTGAGTTATTTGAAATCTTATTTTATAACTTAAACTTTATTAAACTGATAAGAACAGATACTAACAGCATTGGGAGAGAGAGATTTGAGGGTTTATGTAAGGGTATAAGCTGAAGGTATGAGAGGAGGAAACTCAAAGTGGCAAGCTTCGACGGCAGTCACGTTATTCATTGAAAATCTACCGGAGACGTTGCACTGGAAAGGATTATGGTTTGCGTTTGGAAGACATGGGGATGTGGTGGATGCCTTCATTGCAAGAAAATACAACATGAGGGGGAAACGTTTTGGGTTCGTTAGATATGAGAAGATGGAAGACGCGGAAAGGGCAATAGAACGACTAAATGGCTTCACGTTATATGGCAAAAAAATCTTTGTTGCTTTGGCAAGGTTCAATGAAAGATCAATCTGGAGGAGGAAAGGTGGAGACGATATTGGAAGGAATCTTAAACTGAATGATGAAGGAATGAGAGTTAATCAGGAGAAAGAAGCACGAAAAGCAGAAAGTATATCAGCAAGTTTTAAAATAAAGAAGAACGAGATTGGAGAAGGAAGCAAAGGCACGCTCAGGAAGTGCACAGGACATGTGGAAAATGAGGCCCTTTTGAAGTACAAGAAGTGTTTGGTTGGAAGAATGGCTTCAGTGTGTAGCGTAAGGTGTATCATGTTGAGACTGGATAGCTGGGGATTAGGTGAGATAGGTGTGAAAAGGATGGGTGGGAAGTTGTTCCTACTATCAATTGATATTGAAGATCTGTTTATCATGTTGGAGGATGTAAATTGGTCTTATTTGAGAGAAATTTTTGAAGAAGTTATGCCCTGGTCAGAATCCATCAAACATAGTGAAAGGTTAACTTGGCTTGAAGTGTCTGGTCTTCCGCTGCATTGTTGGAACTTTGAAACGCTTAAAGGATTAGCAGTTCTATGGGGTAATTTTGAAGCAGTAGGGGAGAACATAAATTGTGTTAAAGATTGTGAGAAAGTATCTGTTCTCATATCTACTGTCAATATGTTAAGAATTGAAGAAGTAGTGGAAGTAGAGGTTGGGGATGAATCTCATGTTGTTAGAGTAAGCGAAGTAGGTTTCTCGGATGAGTCGGCTGCTCTTTTAAGGTCAGAGAAGAAGTTGAAGCCAGGGGGTGCCTGATCAACCAATGGCTGAAAGCTCATCAGATCCTTCTTTTGTTTCTGGCCAGAACACTTCACCGGCGTTGAGTGTAGAGACACCGGTTGAGGAGGATGATTCATTTAATGCAATGTTTATTGGTAAAAGAGACTTTGAAGGTGATACCCAGGTTGTTTCGGTGCCCGAGAGAAGTATTGGGGAACACGATATAAAAGGATTGGTGCATGTAGAATCTGGGCAGAATATTAATGAGCAATATATTGGGAACGAAAGCTGTTTTTTGGGACAAAAAGCACGTGTGGTAGATCCATTGGTTGAGACCTGTAACGCTGGGATTTCTGCTCCAGCAGAGCTACAAAATAACACGAGGGAATTGGAGGAGGATGGAGGTTTTTATGCTAATAAGTTGACTAATCGGGCCTTGGATGATATTTGTAATATGGGTTTTGGCCCAAATGAGGAGTGTTGTGTTAATCCACAGGGTCCCAAATCTCGTTGGGAAGATATGGTGGATAAACAGAATCAGCTTTCGGGCTCGGGCAATTCGAATCAGATTAAAAAAAGTCCTGTGTTTGTCGTGTCTTTGGAAGAAGGGGTGGAACCTGAGACATTATTTCCGGATTTGGGGAAGAAGAAACTTAAAGGGAAGAGTAATAGCTCGTTGAGTGATATTCAGGACAAGGCTCTATCAGACCTGGAGAGAAAAAAAGAAGTATTGTGCAGCTAGAAGGAAAATGAAGACAAGTACGGCTCTGGAGGTCTCTGAACTTTCGGGTTGTTCTCTGTCAGATTCAGATTTGATGTCGAGATGGGACTCTTTGAAAAAGGAAGCTAGAAAAACTCTGGATCTGGGGAAGAGAATGGGTATCCAGATAATTGGGGATGAAAGCCAGGCAGTGAGGGATTTGGCTCTGTTAGAATGGCAGAGTCGGACGGGGGACCAGGTGATTTGTTGACAATTTGATTCAATTGCAAATTCTGTCTAGTAAGTTATCTAGTTAACCCAAATTTTTATTAGTAGGGAAATGACAAGCGGAAGAAATGCAAGTAAGTGGCGATTATGTCTTTAATGCTTATTTTGATATAATTGGTTCTGGGACTTATAGTGAGGCTTATGTCTATGTTGGTGTTTTTGGCTGGGGATTATGGTGTCGATTGTTTCCGAATGTGGGAAGTTTTTGAGCGTGTGCTATTTTTTTGGGGTAGATTGGTATAATTTGTTTGTGCAAATTTGGTGTTCATGTTTAGGTAGTAGCAACTGTAAGAACATGATTGGTTAGTGTTATGAATCGTCTAGCGTAGCGATGCTTGTTGCTTTTGTGTCATGAGGAGATAGAGCTGTGTTTTGTGTTTGAGGAAGTTTTGCCATTGACTAGCGTTTGCTTATCTTGATGCTGGTCATACTTTGGGAGCTCTTTAGGAGTAGCGAGCTGTTCCTTAGAGTCGACATGCTCTTTTGAGTCGACGTGTTGTAATTTCTATGATATTTTTGAAGAAGAGTTTGAGGAAACTTTGCGTTGTCGACGTGTGACAGAAGATGAGGGTGTGTTATTTGTTTTGTTAGCCAGTCTTATGATAAGTTTCGAGATATAATACTTCAAGCTGAAGAGTTTTGAGAATTGAGAATCTAGATATTGGTTTCATTTTGAATTCAGCTTTTTATATGGGGGCTATGGAAGTAGTTTTTTGCAGATGCATTATAGTCATTATATGATGTATAGTTGTATAGCATTTTTTAGTAAGCCATTGAAAATGGTGTTGTCCAGTGAATCTATGGGTATGTTTTTGTTTTGCCTTAGATGTTGGCAGGGGTTTTTTGCAGCTCTTTATTGGTGAAATTGGATTGGCTTTAGATGTTAATTTGATGAAATTTTGAAAAGAATGCCACCCCAACTGATGATTTGGAGAAATTGGTCTTGGCGTATAAATTAGTGGTGATTGTAGTCTGTTATGATGAATAAGGGACTGTTGCTTTTGATTTGATAATTTTTTGGTGTGTTTTCATGGTGGGAAGGTCTTCATGGCTTATATTGATGGGAGGTTTTGAGGTCCGTGCGATTGAATTTTCACATGTAGTGGGAGCTCAAGTATATCGCGAGAATTTTCCTTCGATTTGGTGAGATCTGGAATGGAGGATATGTTGGGAGATGTGATTTGCAAGGAGTCCTATGTTGCTACTTGAATGGTGGCGGTTTTGCTTTGATTGGTTGTGTTTGGTAACATCTGCTCTGGTTTCCTGTTATTCAGTTTGGTTCGTTGTATTGTGAAGCAGAGACCCTACCATTATTTTCTTTTTGGAGCTTGTGGCTAGCGAGTATCAAGAATGTGTTCAGTGTTAAATCAGAGAGCTTCTAGGGCCTTGTTTTTTAACGTTATGATGAGCGCTTTGTTGTGATATAAGGAGGCGAAAGTGAAGGAAAAACGGACCAAGGCAGTGAGTCTTCTTTGGTAGCTTCAGTTCTATTTTCATTAAAGCTAAAGGGAAGAGAAAGGGTAAAGAGCGTTAGCTTTAAATTTCTGAGGTTGTTCTCTCGTATGCTTTGTGTTCTGTGTTGATAGCACATTGTAAACTGTTGTAACCTTCCCCTAAGTTGTATGTACTCTTTTCCTCCATTTAGGTGTAGGGAGGTTTTTAACGAGGCATACAACTCTGAGTTTTCTTATAATAAAATGCTATTTGCTGAGCAAAAAAAAACTTAAACTTTATTTGAATATTTTTCCGAGTAGAATCGAGTTTATAAAATCACAATTCAAGTCTTTTCGCGTCAAGCTTTACTCATCCTTAGATAAGACTTTAAATATCTGAAACAACGTTTACTATTTAAATATTTAGCGTTGTGAATGAAACAACTGAATCGAAGTATATGAAGTACTGTACTATGCTATTTAGTAAACTAATAACACAAAAATCAATAATTAAAAAATAACATCAAACAATTTACCACGGAATTTTAGCAGTTAAAAGAAGACAAGACATAGCTGGTAGACTGGAGCCTACCAGCTGTTTTCTCAGTTTCAGAAACGACCACGACCACCATGCACTCTAACATCTCTCTTTCAATCTTTCTGGTCTATTCTACTTTGGGTGCTGTTCCTGTGGATCAGAAACCATGTTTTAAACCCCATATCATCCGTCGGATTAGCTTGATGATTACCAGCATAAACTCCACGTACCAGCAAAGTTTGACTGAGAAACCAGTACATTAGTCGAGATTTAGCAGATGGTGGTGTATGCTGTATGCAGTCATCAAACATCAAAATAGTAAAATCACATTCTAAAATTGAAACGTTTTAAAACTTAATAATCCTTAAATTAGGGTGGTCAAAATTCGACTCGACTCGAAAAAATCAATTTTTTTCGAATTTCGAGTTATTTGAATTATTCGAGCCACTCGAATAACTCGTTGAAATTTCGAGTTCGAATGGAGTCTGAATTTTAGAAGTTCGAATACCCGAAAAACCGAATAGTTTGAAAATATAAAACTACGCCGTTTAGTTTTAAGCCTTAGTTAATGTTATACCCTTCTCCAATCCATTATTTTTCTTCTTCAACCATTTATATCTCACGTGAATTTAAATGAAAAACCCCAAATTCTCTTAACCTAAATCTCAAAGCCCTAAAATTCTAAAACCTAATTTACACTATACTTCAATTTTTCTACTATTGTGAGCTCGAACAAGTAACAACGGTTTCACATGCAATGCTGAATTTGTGATCAACACTGTTATTGACTTGTTGGAGCTCTAGCTTTGACATCATCGAGTGTTCTAAAATTGCTGGTCGAGGAAGAAACATATATGCATATTGTGATTATAAATATTTTATATAATATAATATTTGATTTATTTAATAACACCAAAAATCTTATTTACACACTTGAAAAAGAACATGAATAAATATATTTTATATGGTTGGTTAGAGAAAGTCATTTAAATTGGAATCAATTCATAGTATAACATTATAAATAATTACAATTAAATTTGTATAGAATCTCGAAACTCTATTCGACTCTAAAAAATTTCAAATAAAGTTTGAATGATAAAATTAAATACATCAACTCGAATAACTAGAAATTTTTTACTCGACTCGACTCGACTCGATCGAATGCCCAGCCCTACCTTAAATATATACACAATCTAAAGTTTATTTTTTTAATGAAAAAATGGACCTCCCTCGTCTGGTGTGTCACTATCGGGGGATGGGCGAGAAAACCGAGGCGATGACCGACAGATAGAGTCAGAGTCCACGCTCTCCTTCATTTTTTAACCTTCTGTTTAGATCGAAATCCCGATCAATGGAGACAAAAATGACTTCTTTCATGCGATTAAGATGTGTTTGGATTCTGGGAAAATCTACATTACTTTGTGGGTGTCGGGAAAATGACTTGGGGAGAGCCATATCATTTTACAGTACAGGCAGCTCCCGCGAATTAAGGGTTACTTGTGATTAAGGCTTAGTTTAGCATTGCTTTTAAAAAGTACGGTTAGAAAAATGATTTTAAAAGTGCTGTAGAAAAATAATTTTGAAAAGCTGAGTTTAAGATTTTATTGTTTGTTATTGCTGTAAGAAAGTGATTTTGAAAAGATAAAATGTCTATTTTAGACATCATTTATAAAATTTAAAATATATTAATTTAATCATATTTAGATTCATTGATATTATAACATATGAAATAGATAAATTTAAAATTATTAAACAATTTTTATTTTATATTAAAATATTTTTAAAATAATATATAAAATATGAATTATTTTTTAGAAAATATAAATTTTAAGTATATAAATTATTTTTAAAATATTTTAAAAATAATATACGAAATATATTAATTTAAGTTAAATTCATTAAACTAAAAGTTACGACAACCAACATAAATATTACAAAAAATATAATAGAGCTTACGATTTACAATAATTTCTTTAAACTACAAGATACGACACAAAAAATCCATTAGTACTTGCAATTTACAATGATTTCATTAAATTACAAGCTACGACACAAAAAATATATTAGTGCTTGTAATTTTCAATGATTTCATTAAACTACAAGCTATGACACAAAAACATTACAACTTGCAATTTAAATTGAGTTCATTAAACTACAAGCTATGGCATCTCTCACGAATTCCATTTCATCACCATATGACATGTTTAATTCATCACCAATATCTTCATAACTTTCTTCATCTTGCACATCTTTTAGGTTAATATTTTCGTATTCCATGAAATCGGCATCATCTCGACCCGCATGTTTTCGAATAAAATTGTGCAACGCCATTGTGCATATAACGATCATCCTTTGTTTTTCAAAACTATAACTTGGCATATCCCTTAAAATTTCTCATTTTTTTCAGTACACCAAAAGTTCGCTCAATCACACTACGTAACGATGAATGTGAATGATTGAATATCTCTTCTTTACCAGACACAGGTCTACCTCTACGAAAGTCAGGTAAGTGATATCATTGTCCTCTATAAGGCCCAAGAAAACCTTTCATTTGTGGGTATCCAGAATCAACGAGGTAATATTTTCCTATATATCAAAGTACAAAAATAATTAATTAAAGGCTAAAGGGGTACTTTTGCCCCCAAGTTCGACCCAAATATGCAATGTCGCCCCTCGCCGAAAAACGCACTCAATGTGCCCCTTATGTTTGAAAAACCGATCAATTCCGACCCTTGACTAACGTTCCTATCAATTCCTGGGTGACGGGCCGTTAACTCCTGCACGGTCAGCTATCCTTGCCAGCTGGCTTGCCATGTCACGCGCTGACGTGGAAAAAAAGCTGACGTGGCAATTTTTTTATAAAAATAATAAAAATTTTATATTATTATATTAATTTAAAAAATTAAGATTAATTAAAAAAAATCGGAGCATAATGAGTGCTCTTCGAAAACTGAAAGGGCTTAGAACAAACCCAATCGATTATCTGAAAAAAAAATTGGAGAAAAAAATCAAACCTTCAGAGAAAAGAACTCTCCGAAAACTGAAACCTTTTCCTTACCATTTTCGTTGATTTTTCGCTTATTGAAGCTGTTGGCAGAGAAGAATTTCGTCGATTGAAAACTCCATTGTTGTCGCTTCATCCGTAATCTGTAAGTTGGTAAATAGAAAAACATTTGGGTTTGTAAAATATTTAGGGTTTGTAATTTTTGCTTGGTTTTTTAACTTCATTCGTGGTTTTTTATTTTGCAGAAATTTTGGGTTTCAAACTGGAGAAGAACATTTGGGGATTAAAAGAGTTGGTGAAGTTGGTGAATAGGAAAAAGGTAAGAAACGAATCTTTTTTCTAATTTTAAAAGTTGCAAAGGTAAGAATATTTAGGGTTTAGAACCCGAAAAAGACAACATGAGAACTGTTAATAATACTAATATTCATTACCTGTGAAAAATTATAAAAACAAAGTTTAAACATTTTAATTAAAAATTATAAAAAATAAATATACCAAACATATATAACATAATATATAAACATCACCAAATATAATAATCTCCACCATCAAAATACATAAATAAGTATTCTCAGCAAACATAAATATATAGTGATCCAAAATAATATAAATAGTAAACATAAGTTGCACTTATCAGTGTCCGAAATAAAATAAAGATTAAACATAGATGACACTTATCAATATCTCAAACTAAATATTATAAGAAAGTGACACCTACTAGTTCCCAACAAAAGTTTAGTGATTCATATCTCAAGGACTAAGAAGACTAGAAAGTTTTAAACTATCCTCCATTTCCTCATTAAGCCATCGAACTCTAACCCTTTGAGAAATTGATAAAATCACAGTTCGTTTCTCTTTATTCGCTATTAGTTTCAGTGCGAAAAAGTAGAGTTTACTAGCTTCTGGAATTTCCTCAGACAATTCTTCGAGCATTTTTACTGCTTGTGGAATGCCAAATGGATCTATAATAGGATTCAACCTTGATGTTGCTTCATTCATACTTACGACCGTGCTGCATAATTTATCAATTTGCATGGGCAACTTTGCAGCCCCTCGAGTTTGTTGTGAGGATTTCTTTTTTTTAGTCTTTAAATGAGAAGGTCTTGCCTCAGTAGATTTTCTCTTTTGTTGCACATTTTGTGTCGGTTCAGATTGAATTTTAGGATTTTCATTATTTTCATCATATTCTATTTGGTGAACAAACTCCATTGCATTGTGTTCTTCTTTTCTTCAAATATCTCATTGTAATCTTGCTCGATAAAATCAGTAGGTAATATACCCGAAGAAGGTGCCCATGCTTTATCACCAGTTGCAACTATCCCCTTGAACATTTGGTCTAACTTGTCTTCTAATTCAGGATCAATGCCTGCAAGTTTGAATCTCTGAGCTTCGGGCATCACCTACATAATTTGATAGTTTTATTAAACACTTATAATAATATTATAAATAACCAAAATAAAAAAAATAGAATTAGTAAATGTACCTTTATCTTACTCTCCCACCACTCTTCGAAAGCATCAACGGTTCCTTTTGTAGGATTCCACCTTAAACCAGTATCTTTTTCTTTAAGCTTCTTCCATAACCTCAATTCTTTTTTCAATAAATCCCATCGATTCTTCAATTGTCTTTGCGTATAAGGCTTTCTCGTCTCATTCTCAAAGTTTTTCACTATGTTAACCCATCCTTCTTTTTTAAAATGAGTACCGGGTCTATTACCATTTAATATCTCCTTAATACACAAATCACATAATATTATTGTCAACCTCCTATCCCATGATGTCTTTTTTTTACCACTTCCTTCAACATTCAAAATACTTCTCATCTAGCATATATATATACACACATTCAAATATTATAAAACTGGCAGACTTGATACAAAAAATACAATGAAAGCACACATTCAATTCATGCACATTTATACAAAACAGTAAGTACTTTTCGTTTTCAAATATTCCAAGAACAAGTTTAATTTGCAATAAAGTAATTTTCTCACCTTGAATTGATGTTCTGACAGTTTTTCGCTTTCAAATATTTCAAGAACGAAATTTTCATGCATCAAGACATTTGCATAACATTCATATTTAGCTAAAATTATATTGAAAATAATGTATATTGAAAATCACGTGAGACACACAAAATTTAAACAAAATTTAAAGAAAAATTCACAACAAGAGCCAATAACAAAACAATGGTTTTTCTTATTTCCATCCATTCATGTCAGATTTCTGTAACATTGGTTCATTCTGCTATCAATTTTTTTAACTTTCAAGTTCATGCGCTAGTTTGGTTCAAAGCATGTGGCTAGCTCTTGTAAATCTCCAGGAGCTGTCTCTTGGAACAATTCTATATTTAAGATTCCCTAAACAGATCTTATTTGTCTACTTTGACAATATTAAATTAATGTAAATTCAATATTCATCCATTCAAAACAGTGAAAGAGACTAAAAGGGCAAAAAATATTTATCCATTCGAAACTAAACATTTGCAGATCTAGCTTGAAAAAGGGCAAAAAATAGTTCATGTTCTAATTTCTTGGAAATGAAGGAAAAAAAATGAACTGGTCAAGCTTCAATGCTTCAATTCTCTATTAAACGTGAAAGAGACTAAAAGTAAGCACTATAGATTGAATAAAACATACTAAAAGTTAAAAGCACATAATTATAGTGAAATTAAGCTATTGTGCAAGTTCTTTTAGTCAATATCTAAAGAGAAAACCAAGATTATATACCAAAAGTAGTCAAAATGTAACCAAGTTCAAAATTGGGTCCACCAAAACATTTATTCGGAAAGGCATACGACTCTATATTAGCTTATGCTACATTTTAGACCCAACCACAACTCCCAACAGTTATCAACTTCTGCTAGCCTGAAACTGCTCGCAGTTCATTGACCCGTTTTTCACAAACTCTCTGGCCACCAAATTGATCATCTTCGGTATAAATGAATGAGGGGAAAAACAAGAGATAAAGGAATGGAGAAAAAGAGCAAACAGGAGCAGAAAATATACCATCAAATTTGGGTAAAATGTAAAAATAGAAGAGAAAACAAAAGATAAATGAATGGGTCAAAAGCCTAAACTCTCAATTTCATAATCAAAACAAGGAAATAAAAAACATAGCATACCTGAGAAGATGGAGCTGCTTCTGAACTAGAACAACCCTGCAATCGTAAAGTTGAAGAAAGATATTTTGAGAAAAGCATTAAAACCAGAGAAAAAATACCGTTGTTTGTTGAAGGTTTAATGAGGGGTAATTTAGACCTTTTCATTTCAAACGAGATTCTTAACCCAAAAAGCTATAAATTATAGATTTTGGGTTTGAGAAAATAATTCAGTTTGTAAACTGAGTTTTGACCTAAAATGAGCATTGTTTGCCATTGATTTTGCTTAAAAAAGTGAGTTTGGGCTTATATAATCAACCAAAAACAGGCCCTAAGAACGGTACTGGGAATCGTTCAACTGTGGAACAGAGTGACCGACGGAGACGACGATACTAGCTCCGCATTCAACGCCTTTAGAGTCTTTGAAGTTTGCGTCGGAGAGAGAAAGTGAGGAAGAAACAACACGTAAATGTCAAAATCCTGCATTCTCCTCTCTTCAATTTTTTTATAATAATTATAATCATAATCAGATTATCAGAACGTTTGAATTAGATGCATGAGTTTTTCTAGTTTCTACCATCACTTCTACGGGTGTTGCATTCAATCGAGTGAAGTTAAATTTTTTTGTCGACCGAGTTGAAGATTTTGATTTTATAATTCGAACTTCATTCACAATATTTTAATTCGAGTCTAATTGTTTGAGTTTCTGTTCAAATTTAATTGCAAATATTTATATTATTGCGGTACTAATTAGTTCTAATTTAAATGGTTTTCTATAATCATAAACAATATAGAGAGAGAGAGGGGAGAGAGAGATTTATATTTTGATACACGAGATGTGTAAAAAAATTACACAACCTTTCTATAAAATTTAAACCCTAAACCTTAAATCCTAGCTCTAAATTCTAACCATGTACCTTAAATTCTACACCCTATACACTAAACTCATAAAACCTAAACCATATAATTGAATGGCTTGTGTATCACAATCTTTCAAATGGATGTTAGGGGATGGAAAATCAATTCTTTTTTGGGAAGATTACTGGTGTGGGGAATTTGCGCTTAAACTTGCCTACCCAAAACTATATCGTCTGTGCTTGAAAAAAGATGAAAATATGCCTTCGATAGTGGGTGAGAGAAACATATAGGATATAAACTGGTCGACTCTATTTAGCCGAGCTTTGCTGGAAAGGGAGAAAAAAGTCCTGGAGAATTTGGAAAAGATAATAAGTGGTGTTGTGATCAATAAAACAAAAAAGGATAAGTTAGTTTGGATACATGACAAATCTGGCACCTTCTCAGTTAAAAAACTGACTGAGTTACTGGTCAGTGATGAATTAGAAATTTTGGCGTTTGACTTCGACAAGATTTAGCCTCTAAAAATCCCTCCGAAAGTAAAGACATTTTGCCAGGTTCAAATCCAATAGCAAGTCTTCCAACGATATGAGGTTATTGGAAAATTTTGCTTTCATCCAAGTCGCCAATCGAAATTTAACCAGGAAGTGTAATTGAACCCAGTCCACCTTCGCCCTCTTAAAAACCACATCATTTCTATATAGCCAAACGGACCAGATTACTGAGAAGGGAATGAAGGGGATCCAATTTTTCTTACTTACCTGACCCATAGCGTTCCAATTTTCCACAAAAATTTTTGGATCTTCATGAACAACCATTTCAACACCCAAGGCATTGCAGAAAGACATCCATATCTGCCAAACACCAAAGCAATTGAAAAATAGATGTTTTACCGTTTTAGGGCAAGATTGGCAAAGAGGGCAAGAATCACCATCAATCAAACTGATTCCTCTCTTCCTTAACTCGGCTCTCACGGGGGCTCTGGCATTTATGACAAGCCAAAAAAATGCCTCCACTTTGGGAGACGCAAACCCGAGCTAAACGTTGTTTTTCCAGAAATTGCGATCCGAGTTTTGGACTCCCAACGCTGCTCTAAAAGACTTCACTGAAAAGCACCCATCTGTCGATCCCCTCCACTGAATTCAGTCGTGGTCGAGGCCTTGGATTGGTACCGAATTGAGGCAATTCAACATGTCAGTCCATTGTTGTCTTTCCCAGTCGAAAACATTTCTCCTAAGCTGAATTTCCCAAGACCAGCCCGAGGGGCCTCTTCGTCCAACATCATCAATATAACAAAGTTTATTGGTAGCTAAGGCAAAAATACGCAGAAAGCGCACCTGTAACGAAGTGTCACCAAGCCAAATATCCGACCAAAATTTGATGTTCTTTCCATTTCCAATCTTAATCCCAAGGTTATTCCGAAGAGTATCACCGAAAGTGTCCTCCGCAGTAAAGGACTTCCAAATATCTCTCCACATCCATGATCCTTTCATCACCAAATCTGTTCCAGGCAGCAAGCTCTTTTGAATTCTTGGGTTCTTCGCAACAATTACCCTTCTCCACAAACCCTCCAAGTCATTACCAAATTTCCATATCCATTTCCCGATCAAAGCACGATTCATCTCTTCCAAGTTTATTATACCAAGGCCCCCATTGTCCTTCGACGAGCACACTTTACTCCAACTTAACCAGTGTATCTTCGACTTGTCTTCCGACCCCCCCCCCAAAGGAATCTGGATATAAGCCCGCTGATTCTCTTTTGTATAGACACAGGCATCTTAAACAAAGAAATGAAATACATCGGAAGGCTATTGAGGACAGATTTTATGAGAGTAATTCTACCTCCCATCGACAAGAATTTCGATTTCCACCCGCCAAGTTTGTTAGAGAAATTTTTAACCACCAGGTCCCAAAGTTGGGCTGAGTTCCGGTAGGCACCGAGCGGGAGGCCCAAATAATCCGTAGGAAAATGGTCAACTCGACACCCAATTCTCCTAGCCCATGAGGTCATTGATTCCTCCGGGATATTGATACCGAAAATTTTACTCTTCAATAGATTGAGTTTAAGGCCCGACATCAACTCAAAAACTCTTAATACCCTTTTGACGTTCCTCGCCTGTAATTCTTCCCCACCATAAAAAATGAGTAAATCATCCGCAAATTGCAGATGAGATACCTCGACCATTTGCTCGTGTCCTCCAATCTTTATCCCACTGAAAAGACCCTTCGCAACTGCTTTCTTCAACATCAAATTCAGCGCCTCCCCAACAATATTAAAAAGGAGGGGAGACAATGAACAACCCTGCCTCAGCCCCCTTGTGATATCAAAAGCTTCTGTTGGTGATCCATTGACCAAGATAGAAATAGAGGCTGTTGAAATGCATTTTTTAATCCAATTACACCAAACTTCACTGAATCCGCAGGCACGCAAGACAAGAATTAAAAAATCCCAACTTACAGTGTCATAGGCCTTCTGGAAATCAATTTTGAAAGCGATCGCTTTAGTGCCTGACTTTCTCGCGTGGTCCAGCACTTCATTGGCTACTAGGGAACAATCGAGAATCTGACGGCCAGGAATAAAAGCATACTGTGACTCGCCCACAATAGAATCCATCACCATTCTCAATCTCTTGGCTAAAACTTTCGACAGCAGCTTGTACATACCCCCTACTAGATTGATAGGTCTATACTCATCCAGGCTTTCCGGATTTTTAACTTTAGGAATCAAAGTAATAAATGAGTGATTCAATCCTCTCTCCCAATTCTTGCCGCGGTGAAAGTCGTCGAAAAAAATCATAATGTCCTCCTTCAGATCGATCCAAAATTTCTTAAAAAAGCCCATATTAAACCCGTCAGGCCCGGGTGCTTTGTTACTGTTAGAATCTGCCAACGCTGCCCACACTTCTTCCACCGAGAAATTTCTAGTCAGTAGAGAATTTTGTTCCTGACTTATCTTGCTGAAATCGAGCAAGCATTCGCATACCTCTAGATGGCTAGATGTGTTGTAAGACTTTCGGAAGTGGTCTCGAACCGTCTCCTTAACCAAAACAGGATCCGAGATATTAACACCATCCTTCTTAATGCTCTTGATCAAATTTATATTCTTCCTTTCCGAGGCTACCAAATGGAAATAACGAGAGTTCCTATCTCCTTCTTTGAACCAACGCGCTCGAGATTTTTGCAACCAAATGCTTTCCTCCCTTCTACACAAAGCCCATAACTTAGATCGGTAGGCTCTAATCTGATCAAACAAGGACGAACATAATTGACCGCTTTGGATTTTCTTCTCTAAGTCAGCAATTTGCTTCTCCGTGCATTCGATCTCCTTCCTCACATCCAATCTGTTTTTGGAGGACCACGATTTCAAAGATTGTTTCGTACCTTTTAGGATAGCCCTGATCTTTATGTTGCGCCCTCTCAGCTTTAGACCCCTGATTCGTTGTCGTACTACCTCTTCAAATCCTGGTTCCTCATTCCAGTAATTAAATACCCGAAATGGCTTCAGGCCCCAATTACAGCAATCAATAGAGAGGAGTATTGCGTTGTGGTCTGAGATGTATTTGCCCAACAAATTCTGAGACACAGTCGGGTGCAGAGCAATAAAATCAGTCGAGAGAAGGAACCTATCGAGCCTTACGAAAGTTGGTGGGTTCCTATTATTCCCCCATGTAAATTTGCCACCTATCAACGGAATGTCCACCAATTCCGCATCAGAAACGAAATCTCTGAATAATGTAATCAGGCTGTTATTCAATGTGAAACCCATTTTCTCCTCAGCATCTAGAAACAGATTAAAATCGCCCCCGATGCACCAAATTGCTGATCTTGATTTAATAAAACCCAGTAATTCTTCTATGAAGACTGGTTTATCTGAGTCAGCAGCGGCTCCGTAAACATTCACAAACCCGTATACATTACCTGATGGATGGATCGACCCAAAAATTGCTATGAATCTTTGTCTAATTACAATATCCGCTACCTTCAACCAGTTGGTATCCCACACACATAATAATCCCCCTGCAGTTTCCACTGTCAGAGAGAAACTGAAGTCAAAATTATCCCCTAGCCAGATGCTCCGCACGTCCCTGTTTGAGCATATTTCCAACTTTGTTTCTTGCACAAACAACATTTTCGGTTTATTTTTTTGCACATAATTCTTGACTGCTCTTCTTTTCTCTTTTCTCCTAATGCCCCTAATGTTCCAAGATAAAATTGTGTTTTCCATATAAAGATGATCGAAAAACCAAGTGTAGAGAAACGCCTAAAAACAGCTCCTCAATTCCCTCTCCAAATCGTTCACTCTATTCAACACAGCTTGTCTTCCTCCAATAAAGGAAATTTCTAGTATTTTGCTTACCTCCCAGGCGGATTCCGCTTCCAAACCCACTTCCGAAGCTTCATTCTCTGGGATAGATGGCGAGATCGAGCCTCTTCTTTTTGCAAACCTCGATTCGAGAGAATTCCTTACATATCTTCGAAGGCCCCTAAACAGACTGAAATGTGCGGGGATGTTAGAGATTACCGTCGGATTCCTTGTCAATCTGCACGAAGAAGAACTACCCGTTCGCCACGCTAGAATCCCATCTAAGGAGTCAGGAACAAATTCCTCTGCTTCAGAGAGAGAGATGCCCCTATCTTGCATGTTTGGAGAATCTGGAAACATTTCCGGATGAGTTTCACCACATTGGTCCCTTGGTATATTAGTAACACCCAACTCAATTGGGTGAGAGTTAATTTCCAAGAGCCCATTATCTTCATTATTTTCTTGACCGCCCAAAATAGCCCTATTCACCGGACCCATAAGGCCCAATTGGTTTGCGCCCATCTCCCCCGGGTCTAGAGAATCTGTCCAAGAGTCCACCTCAGCAGCATCTTTGTCGGTTGGATGCCTGCTAGAACATTCCGCCGCAAAGGGATTATTGAGATTCTTGGGACTAGATTGCCCATTCAATACATTAACACCCCTTCCCGAATTTCGAGGAGATGCTTCACGAACGTTCGAAACGTCGTTCCAACATCCATCCCGATCACCAGGCGGCCACCCCGATCTGTCGTCCGACCCCCCGGAGTCAGAAGAATCATCTGCCATCGTCTTCCCCATGTAATCATTATTTCCGGAACCACATCCATTAACACTGTTTTTGAAACCAATCCGGTCATCACCGATCTTCAGCTTAACACAATACGAGAATCCCATGGACTTTAAGGATAGCTTCTCCGGAATCCTTTGGGAATTGACTGCTTTAATTGTGATGATTGCTCTGTCTAAATGTTCTTTCCTCAACGTACCTTCACTTGCCGATATGAAGGTTCCCCACCTGTTTCCCAACGCTTTGAAAAATTCCAAATGCCAACAGTAAAGCGGAACTCCATACAGTTGGATCGTAATGTAATACTGAGGAACATCATTCATCAGCAGCGGGCTTATGTGATCGAACCAATAACAAAGTTCTTCTTTTTTGTTGTTCCAAATTTCCTCCATGATTTGTTTGGACTTGAACATCACCACAACCGATTCATTGTCGACTCCCCATTTGGCTAGCTGCACCTCTATGTTATCACTCCCAAGTGCTCTTTGCACAAAATCTTGTTCAAAAGCTTGTTTTAACAACCCAACCATGCATCATTGTAACCAAGCCGTGTCCTGCACCGGGACGCGGAAATTCATAATGTTTTCTTCCAAGCTATCTTCCTCACCCTGTATCCCAAAGCTGACTTCCTTTTGTTGTTTATTGGATCGATCCTCCGGATTGTTTATAAGGACATCCTGGTATGTTCTATCATCTTTCCAACCTTGATTGCCCAAGTTTACATTCTTTGGACGCCATTTACCATTGCCCACACCTATCGGAAATTTCCCAAGATTACGCCTCATCCTCTCAGTCTCGTCATCCATTCTGGGATACTTTGCCAGAGAAACCTTGATGTAGAAACCGTCGAGTCTACTCCCATCCGATGCCCTGATGATTCTCCCCGCGTCCTCCTTTTCTGCCATCGTGACAAAAGCAAAAGTGGTTTCTTTGTACTTCGCCTTCAGGTTTTTCAGAGGAATAAAAACTCTTCTCACCACACCATGGTTGCTAAACCATTCCCAAAGAGCTCTACGAGAGACCCTCATACTAAGGTTGTCTATGAACAGTGTTCTCCCACCGTCTTGACTGCGGACACCACGTTGATCACCGGAGAAATCGTCAGGGAGTCTCCGAGACCCTTCAGCTGCACCTGCTCCAGAGCTTTTCTCCATTACTAAGTTGATAACATTTTTGTGGATGTTAAAGCTGGAAAGGTTACCAACTGCGAGTTTCTTAGTAAACAGAAGTGTACAGGTTCGAAACTTAAAGAAAAACTGCCCATGGTGTAATCTGGTATTAGAAGAGTCCAATCATCTATTCTTCAATTGCAGGTTTGTGATATGCTTTTGGTTGAGATTTTGCAAATGGTGGAACATAGCCTGGGCAAACGTGGGAAGTGCAGATGAATTTGCCTTAGTATACATATACCCAGTGCAGTGAAAACTTTATGGCACATACCAATAGCGGCTGTTTTATGGAGTTTGTGGCTTGCACGCGATGAAAAGGAGTTCAATGACAGATTGGTTACGATCAAGGAACTCCTGTTTGTTACCAAGATGAGAGCTTACATTTGACTTAGGGCAGTTAACGAAAACTTGATTTACAGTGATGGAGATTGGTGGAAAACCCCCATAGCATGTATAGAGAATGGTAATATCAACAATGAAGCTGCAGTGTGGTGCCCACCTCCGGATAACTCTCTAAAATTCAGTGTTGATGGAGCGTTTCGAGAAGATGGAGCAGGTTGCAGAGGGATTTTGCGAAACTCGAAAGGTGATTTGCATGCGATATTCTCTGGACCGGTTGAAAAGCTCTACCCCGACTTTGCTGAATTGATGGCTATACACACTGCGCTAAAAGTATACTTGGAAGCTGAGTTGAAAAGGCAATATGCTTTGATGGTAGAATCAGATTCACAAGTGGTCCTCAACTGGATTGCAAACCCTATGTCAAGACCATGGAAATGGTGAGATATCCTTGATGAAATTGATGGTATAAAGCGAGAGATTACAAAGGTGGAATTTATGTATATACCGCATGAGCAAAATAATATGACAAATCACTTGGCGAAAATTGGAATCACTATATCGTTGCTATTCAAAGCATGGTGGTGAGTTTGGTATTGGTTCTTGTTTTGTATTTGAACAGATTTGTTTGTTGGCGTTAAGTGAAAAGTCGGTGTAAAAGAAATCAAATTGGATCGTACTCTTTTCCTTCATTAGGATTAGGGAGGTTTTTAACGAGGCGTCCAAGTTTGGTCAATAATAAAATAAAATAAATTGATTGCTGAGAAAAAATATATATATATATATATATATATATATATATGTGTGTGTGTGTGTGTGTGTGTGTATATAGGGACAAGATCAAATTACACTGTGTAAAACTCTCTAAGTTTTACACGTTGTTTTGGATCGTTTGATGAGTGAAACGGATGGATGAGATTAACAGTAAAATATGTGAAGATTATCACTTGGAATTAAAAACACGGAATTAATCTCAATCATCCATTTCCCCCATCCAACGATCCAAAAAACGTGTAAAACTTAAAGAGTTTTACACAATGTAAGTTGATCCTAACCTATATATATGGCTGAGATTAACTCCTTACTTTTTTCCCCCAAGCGATAATCTTCACATATTCTACTGTTAATTTCATCCATCCGTTTCACCTATCCAACGATCCAAAAAACGTGTACACTGTGTAAGTGGATCCTATCCCATATATATATATATATATATATATATATATATATATATATATAGACTTAACTCGAACTTAAATACTAATCCATTCATTACTAGAAATTTCATGTTATTCAAATTTTCATTTTACTTCGAGTTCCTCGATATATTCATTCACCCATCTTGCCCAATTTCCAAACTAGCCGCTGGATCCGTGAGTTGCAGTTGCAACCACGCATATTCTGGTGGCCCAAATACGAACACGGCGAAATCTGGGCCACTTCTAGTCATTCCGAGGTGTGAAATGCCTATACAAGTTCAAGTAGCCGACAAATGAACAGTGCCGGTGGTACTAATACTTATCATCGGATCATTTTAACATTGACAACTATGCGCTGCCTTTGTTCAACTTCCTTGAACTCAAAGCGACAAAACTCCTTGATTACGACTCTGATTCAACCCTCTTCTCTCCTGCCTTGTTGCTACTATCCACAAGACGTAAAATTTTACGTAAGGGGTACGAATTATTATAAAACTATATATATATATATATATATATATATATATATATATATATATGGTGCGGAGTAACAAAATTTTAAGAATGTAAAATTAGATTGTTAGAAATAAATCTAAAAAATATCTAAATTATTAAAAAAAAAATTTTAGAGGGTGCAGCTATCTCCGAACGTAAATTTATCCCTACTTCCACTCGTTTTCTGCCATCTTGCCTTGGATGCGTCTTTGGTGGACCTTTAATCCTTGCAAATGTGGCAAAAAGTGTTGGCTTCCTCGAAATTGGATACAATCTCGTCTTCTACGCATCGATCATTGCACATGAAATATAGTTTATATTTTGAAACATAAATCGTGAAAAAAATATAGACTTCTAATCCTAACTTTAAAATATGAATATTTAAAACTTTAAATTCAAAACTCGAAATATTAAATTTGAAATTTTAATCTCTAAACTAAACTTTTAAACACTAAAATATGTAGGATTGTGTGAAATAAAGTTTACCCAGTTGGTGACTTAAGTATATACTAGATTGTTTATTTGTTTGTTTTGTATAACTAATGATATTCAACTCATTGACTGACTAGTCTAGACTAAGTACTGCAGAAGTCGATAATAGAGTTTTAACCTAATTATGCGTCTCGTAGTGTTTCATCCTACTTAAAAAGCTTAGTCACCTCAATCTTTACAAGACGCATGAACACGCTCTTGAACTAGATTTTGATATGCCATATGCCCAGGGACGGAGCTAGGATTTAATGTTGGGAAGGGCAAAAGTCTATTAAGCTATTAAATTTAAAATTTGAGAGGGACAAAAGCCTTATTTAATTAATATTTAAACTAAAAGGGACTAAAAATATAATTATACCAAAAAATTGGGAGGGGCAACAACCCCTCCCACACCTTACATGGTTCTGTCACTGCCTATGCCACTCCAAGGTTACAAACTCGTCTGTTGCCTTAATCTTTCCCATACGAAAAAAATGTTATAGTTGATGAGAGAAATCTTTTATCTTTTTTGATGTATAATTTTAAAGTGTGTGGTTTACTATCTAGGGTTTCAAGGTTTATGATTTAAAAGTTAAAATTAAGGTGTATGATTTAATTTTTTAATATTAAGACATATAAAGTGCCACTGAAAAGGAATCAAAGATTTTTGTTCATGGTGTGGGGGTACTTATCCACCAGCCTGTATAATCTCGGATATAATTTGCAAAGAGGCAAGTCATGCCTCCAAGCATCCTCCCAAAATAGTATCGTTTTGCCATCACCTACCTTCCATAGAAAATTATCTTCATTTAGCCACATATCAACTTCCTCGTTCTTCAAATTTTTCATAACCCCCTGCCAGGCTCGGGACATACTTTTAGACTTTGAAAACTTTCATTTCCAGCTTCTCGGGACTCCACCGTATTTGACACAAATCACCCTTCTCCATAACGCTCTTTTTCCCAACGCATATCTCCAGCCCCATTTGGCGAGTAGTGTCTTGTTTTTTGCTTCTAGATTCACCACTCCAGCACCCCCACACCTTTAGGAGAACAAATTCGATCCCAATTTATCTTAGCTAATTTTTTTTAACATGATTTAATTTTTTAATATTAAGACATATAAAGCAAGTACCCCAACTTATCTCATTTCACTATCAAAAACAGTCTTAATCATCGTGTTTACCACTCTAATCCCTTTTAATTTATATTATCTACTTTATCATACTTAATTAATACAACTTTGTTAATGAGTCCGTGCTTTCTCTAAAGAATGGTTGAGTTTCCACAAGGGAAAAGGCGTACGTAAAGCATGTGATAAACGAGGAAGTGAGGGCTCGGGCTCGGTAGATTCAACAACTTCAGAGGAAAATATTGTTTGTAAGCCAAAATCTAGACGATGTTTAAAGGAAATTAGGGACGGGTAATTGAATTATACGTGATAAGTTGATTAATTTTGAAACAAATATAGTCTGAAAAATAATTAAAGTATAAAAATTAAAGAAAGTTAAGGTTTAATTTCATTAGTTTTAAAATTAAAAAATTTTAAAAAGTAATTAAATTATAAAAAATAAGGGGTGAAGACTTACTTTTCTTAATTTTAAGTGACATGGTTTTAAATATGATAACCAAATAATTTTGTAAGGGACAAAATTTAATTGTAATGATTTCAAATCTGCCAATGAATTAAAATATGGGTTTAGTGTTTAGAGTTTAGATGTTTAGTGTTTAGAATTTAGAGTTTAAGGTTAGCACTTAAGGATAGGCTATACGAAATTTAAGGTACGATGTATTTTTTAGGTTGTAGGGTGTAGAGTTTAGAATTTAGAATTTAAGCTTAAGGTTCCTAATTTAATTTTTACTCTTAAAATACACCCATCAAATTTGGGGTAAAAATCTCCTACCTCTAATCATAACCCATTCTATGACCCACACTAAAAATTACTTAAAAATTAAATTCTAAACCCCAACTTTAATTTTCACATCCTAAACCTTAAAAATACATCATACCTTAATTCTCTAAACCCTGGCCACAACGCCTAACCTTAGATTATAAACTCTATACCCTAAACCTACTATATTAAAATGGAACGTAAAACGAGCATGATAAAATGGCAGCAGACGATTTCCATCATCAAATTTGAGGCAGTTGCAGCTCCCACCCATTATGTTATAAGTTTATTCAAACTAAATACTTATTCAGTATTTGATTATTTAATTTCTAAATTTAACGACACGTTATGCATAATTCGTTCTTTAATTTGAAATGAATAAATAATTTAAGAATAAGAGATTTCTCTAAAATGCGACTCATCGCATGAATTAACTTGTTTCAGTAGTTAAGGAAACGTTTGTTGTTTTTAGAGGTCACGAGTTCCAGCACCAACAGCTGCAGCAAGGAGATTGAGCATAATTGTCAAACAGTTGAGAGTACATTCGTAACAGATACTACTTGTAATCACCTTAACTTTAAAAAAAATACGACTCATCTATCAAAAGTGTAAAGTCTAATATTTTAAACTTGACCCGACCTAAAATACACTTTAAATATTGACAAACTTAAATATTATTCATCCTATTTTTATAAATACTTATTAACTTCAACATTAAAATTCGATTTCTTCCAATATTTAATTTCAATTTTCCTCCAACAATTGTGAGGAACTTTCAATGTCAATGTGTCACAAATTCTCAATTAATGCTACAAACCAAAATAAATAAATAAATAAAATAAAATAATTCATTAAAGAAAAACCTGTATTATTCCAGCTTGTAGTTGGCACATCGATTTCTTCTTGAATATCGACAGTACAAGATTAAAAAAGCCAAATGAGACAACACCTGTAGTTCAAAAAAGCTTTGGCCCCACACCCAAGACTTCCAATAAGCCACGATACTGAAACAGATACATGACACGTGTCCGATATAAATTAATCAGAGCTTTCTAGACCACAAGTTTATGGACACGTTGCTTCAAACTTTCGGACAAGAAAGACTACGTCAGGGGGATACAGGTTTTGACCGGTGGGAGGTGCCAGGTGTAAAGTTATTACTGGCTTACGCGGTGAAATGTGGGAGATATTTGTACCTAGGCAACTGTTTTTTTATTGGTCAAGAATATTTTTGTATATTAATGATTTATTTCAAAATTAAGATTTGGAAATTTGAATTTGGTAATGTAATACAAACCATGTTTATTATTAATTTAGTTGGATCTGGGTGGTTATACCCTTCCTCATGATTCCGGGTTATTGAGGTTTCAACTTTTTATGGTCGGTGATTCCCGGCATGGTAGTCATTATTTTGTCTCACGATTAGTTAAAAGGTTATCTTCCTGCGATTTTGGTGATAAGATTCAATCTCAGAATGAGACTGGAAGCTTGTTTTCGAAATGAGCTCTCCTAGAAGAGCCGTGAGTCTGTTTATTTTCTTTCTGATCAACGACATCCTTGTAGCGTCTACCTTGTTTGCCTTGTATGGCGTTTGCTTGCCAGTGTGGGCCTGGCTGGCCTAGATCTGAAAAGGTTCTTTGCCTCGATTATGTTTGTATTTCCTTTGTACTGCTTGACATTGCATGGATATTGTTTCTTTACCGCATGCTTGTCTCGCAGTATATGTTGTCTTTTTTCTTTATGTTTTCTGCACGCTATGTGCATGGGTTGGGCTCTTTTTCTGAATGAACGCTTTTACATTCTGGATCAAAAAAAAATCTAAAGCAAGTGGTTAAAAGCTCTCAGTTGACGACACCTCCTCTCTCCCTAAGTTGTGAGTTCTAGACACAGTAGGAGCAAATTTCTCCTTCCCCTCCCCTAACTAGGAATTGTTCAAAAAACATCGAATATAAGTTAATTAAGTTTTAATTTGATTGACATTCTATTGAGATTGTAAAATTAAATGTACTTAATTTTATTTAATTGAATTGTTTGCGCGATATTTGTTATTAAAGCTTAAGATTAATGAACAAATATTATATTGTAATAACACCATACAATTCAATAACAAAATATCAATTTCATTCAATTTTGAATTAAAGAAGATCAAATTAAACAAAAATTAAAAAATGCGAATCAGATCATTAGTAGAAAATACAAAAAGAAAAGTAAACTATAAAAGAATTTGAAAATTTTAAAAGATGTGATTGCACTCTAATATTAACTCGATCCATATGTAATCTTCGTACAGAGGCGGATCATTAGTAGAGCTCAGGAAGCCTTGGTATCCCAAAATTTAAAGAGATTTAAATTTCACCCCTCATATATTTTAGAAATTTTAATTAGGTACTCTCAAATTTGTTAGGAAATCTAATTAGTCTTCAACTTTTTGTTAAATTTTTCATTAAGACTCCCAAATGTTTTGAAAATTTTGATTAGAACCCCAAATTTTTAATTTTTTTTTATAAAGCCTCCAAATTATCGCACCAAGATCCGCTCATCTCCGTCGAGTTAGGGGGCATATATGTATATAAAGAAGGGTAGCCAGGAAAACTTTGGTTGCATACGGGTGCTTTAAATGCTATCTAAAAACATTCCCTCGTCCAACTCTGTTTATTCTTTTTAGTAATAGTAGTTGTAATAATTGGACATGGCGAACCAAAGATTTCCAGCAGATTATAACACTCGGGAGATCATGGAAGACCCTTTTTGCAGCATGAATCAAGCTACAACAACGACAGCCAAAAGGAAGCAGAACAAGAACAACAAGAGAAGATTCAGCGACGACCAAATCCGAACATTGGAGTCGATATTCGAATCCGAATCCCGGCTCGATCCTCGGAAGAAATTCCAGGTGGCTAAGGACTTGGGGTTGCAGCCACGACAGATTGCAATATGGTTCCAGAACAAGAGGGCTAGAAGGAAGTCGAAGCAGCTCGAACGAGACTACAACAACCTACAAGACAATTACAACAATCTAGCTTCCATGTTCGAAGGCCTAAAGAAAGAAAAACAGGCTTTACTTTCTCAGGTAACTAAACAGCCCTATCTAATTATACAGTTATACTTTGGTTCCAGTTCCAGAATGGCAGAATCCAAACAAAACAATGGAGTTTAACTGTTTAAGTTACTAACAGTTGCAGAAGCTGAACGATTTGCTTAAGAAGCCGAAAGAGGAAGAACAGTGGCATAAGGGACAGGAAGTTAAGTCCGAGTCTGAAGATAGTGCCATAATGACAGGTTATTTTAGACTAGAAGAAGAGCCTGAACTTCCAAGCATGGTGGAGCCTGCTGATGGTGCTTTAACATCTCCCGAAGATTGGCACGGTTTCAAATCCGATGATCTCTTCGATCAGTCCGGTATTGGGTATCAGTGGTGGGATTTTTGGTCTTGAACAAATGAAACAATGAAAACAAATGTATGCAAATAATCTTCTAAGGTGTTGGGGCAAAGTAGCAAGTAGGGGAGATGTTGATTATGTATCAGTTAATTTAGAGGAAGAAAAACCAGATTTTAGGGTCTTAGAACATATGAATTCACTTGATCCTGATTCTAAAATCTAGCTTCAGTTTCCCTGAAAGTTAACACTTTTGGCCAGGTGATATAATTGGCCATTGGGGTTCACTTTTTACTCTGAAATCAGGGCAGGTAAAACCTAGCCTTATGATTCTCAATCTTCAAGTGCTGTTGTTCTTGAAATCATGTTTATTTATCCTAGGTAAGCTCACTCAGTCATTTATGGAATTTTACCGGGCAGGGACGGAGTCAGGATTTGAAGTTGGGAGGGGCAAAACATAAATTTTAAGGGGGGAAAATACACAAATATCCCAATTTTTTCAGTAAAAATATAAGGAATCAAAGAGTAAAAAAAGAATTCCTACGGGAGCCACAACCCCTCCCATTGAAGCTGTAGCTTCGTACCTGTTACCAGAGCATCATGCACAATAATGAAAAGTATTTATATTTGAAACACTTGCATTATATAGTTGAAAACAATAGAAGAAACCTGAAAACCCAGATTTTTTTTCTCCCATAATGTCTTTGTCAAGAGTATTATGTAATTTTGCAGTATTCTCCAGAAAAATGTAGGCCTTATAGTACCTCAAGAAAACAACACGTGACAAAAAGAAAATGGGAAAACAGACCAGTATCCTTAAAAACATTCAGGTTTCAGCATTCAAGACAAGATCTAATTGAGGGCAAAGCAGAATCCCCTTCCATGGCATAGTTTGGTGTGATTTTTCTTTTGTACAATCAAGGTTTTTTCAAGTCCCTTTTATGGACCATGAATACTACCTTTTCGAAACCGTAATTGTACGTAGTAACAATGTTATCTATAAAGTTTGAACTTTGAATTCTTTCCTTAGAATTGTGAAGTTCAAAGCTTTGTCATTCCAAAAGCTCAAATGTTTTAAAAATGGAAACTTCAAAACTAGCAACAAGCCTTGTCATTCCAATATCTCAAGCAAACAGCTTCACAAAATCATGGCCTTTGTTCTGCAAACTCCATAGGAACAATATGTTTGTTCTACTGCTCTTGTATGAACTTTGAAGGGACAATTAATGAAGAGGCAAGAGATTCATTTTTGTTGTGTTTTGTATGATGGGGACCTTACAAGTTACAACACCATTAACAAGTTGGTGAACTCTCTAGTTTCCATTGGGCTGGGCCCTTTTCTTCAGAAGGGTTTTTAAGACAGTGGCCCAGCTTTGACTCTATGAACAAACCTCTGCACCTTTTTTCTGTCCTAAATCTCTTTATCCCATAATATCCATTTTAAAGTTTCCAACTTTTTTCAATTCACTCACTCAAACAAGTCATCTTCCTCCCCATTTCAGTCTTTTTTGAGTACAAAAGTGATGAACGACCTCTCCAATGCAGCTGTAAGCGAGCACCAAACCAGTTTTAGCTGCAAACCCATACCAAGTTTAGCTCTTTTCATCCTTGTACCTCTTTTCCTCATTGGTCTCTTTGTCTCCGTTTTCATTCTCGTTGTGGTCCACAACGCTGCTTTCCTTCTCTCTTTCCTCTTGCTATTCGCTCTGGTCGCTTCTTTCTTAGCTTGGAATGCTGTTAACTGGAGACATCACAACAGATCTGCTTTCGCCATCTTCATTAACTCTTTACCTCACTCTGATCTTCGACTTGCACGTGAAGGCCAGCTCGTGAAGATCACTGGGGTACTTTCATTCCAAAGTTTCAGTTTTTATTGCCCTTTGTATGTTGTAATTTGTGGGTTCCTTGTAAAGTTTCAGTTTTTATTGCCCTCTGTATGTTGTAATTTGTGGGTTCCTTGTAAAGTTTCAGTTTTTATTGCCCTTTGTATGTTGTAATTTGTGGGTTCCTTGTAAAGTTTCAGTTTTTATTGCCCTTTGCTTGCTTAATCTTCATGAAAATGTGGTGTGAACTTGATGTTCATTAATCCATTTGTATTTGGCTGAATGTTCATGAATTATTTACATTTGCCTTTTGTTTTTTGTTTTTTGTTCATTTTTAGGTAGCATCATGTGGGAATCTATCTTTGGAAACTTCATATGAAAGGGTTGCCAGATGCATATATGCATCTACCCTTCTCTATGAATATGGTCAATTTGGTCTGAAGCCGGTTAATGTTAAAAGATCTTGGTTTCAATGGAACCTAGCATATTGTGAGGTATGTAAGTCATGTTACTGAAGCATGTATATGTTCTTGTTGATTCGAATCGAATCGGTGCCATTTTGCTGCATTGGTTGGTTCAATGTTGTAGATTATATCATTCATTGTTTTGATGACATTTTAACAAATGTACTATGCTTGTTTGCTCCACAAAGTTTAGTATTTGGTACCCATTTTCGCACAATTCATGCCGAACTCCGATAGCTCATCGTTCTGTTTTGGCATTAGATTCTAAGAGTAAGAACAAACTACAAAGTCTCTTCCATTTCACCAGTTTTCGTTTCGGTTCCCATTGATACCACCTCCTGCATTGGTTCCTTTCCTATATCCCTTGTCCAATTGTCCCGATTTTGTGCTGATTTCTTCTGTTTACAGTCTGAATTGTGAAATGCAGCTAAGTTTGGAGATTGATCTTCGTATTTTATTACCTCGGAACTCGATGATTATTAGAGCATGCTCTAAGATTAACTAGTCATAATATACATTAGACTTCCTGGTTAGAGTTGATAGTTTGCATGTGCTATTTGTCATATTGGATGTGGTTGTTGAATGCACTGTCCAAATCTATAGCAAGTGTATATGATAGGGAATTTCTAAAGGATCAGGGTTAGATGGCCGTTAATTTGGATCGTAACGATCTTTCTATCGAGCTCTTCTGTAAATATCTAGAAGAAAACCGAGGTAGGAAACTTGATGAGAATCACCTGCATCTAACCAGAATGAACATGTTCTATCAGAATTCTATTCTGTTGTTCTTGATATGATAAATAGAATTGTTTATGTCAGAGTTCTTTATTTCTCTTGACTTTGTTTTCATGACAGAGGTTTTCTACAGATTTCTATATAACCGATCGCAAATCCGGTATAAGCGCGGTGGTAAAAGCCGGTTCGGGATGTAAAGTTATCCCCTTGATCATTGAGAGCAAACTCGTCACCACCACGAATCAATGCAGAGCCCTATCTCCTCACCTCAGTAATTGGTTACGAGAACGAAACCTTTCTGGTGATGCCCGATTACTACGTCTCGAAGAAGGGTAACCCGCATATACAACACGAATCCCGAATTCCCCACTACTTCTGCCTATGCTTGTTTAAAACACTTACAACCTGCAGATTGGAATGAGCTTTTGCAGGTATGTACAGGAAGGCAACACAGTGACTGTAATAGGAATGTTGCGAAAAGTTGATGACGTTCTAATGATCGTTCAAACGCCCGAGCTCATCTCGACGGGATGCTTATGGCAACGGTTACTTCTCCCTGTCGATGTCGATGGTCTGATACTGGCCCCTGGAGGTTCCTGATACATAATAACCCTACCCTTAACCTCTCAATGAAATTCCATATGACAACCAGAACAGTAATGTCTGACATATTCATAGTAAAATTTTGGCTTAAGAAATTCAGGGGTTTAATTGAACTTTTTCAAAAGTCTGAGGACTTAAAACTCTCTTAAAGCCTATTTTTTTCTATATTTTTTCACCCCTTTGGTTATTTTTCTTTCAATTGTAAGATAAAGTTACTATCATGAAAATTAATTATTATAATGTATAGCCGGATTACTTATTATAATATAGGGTGAAATATATAAATAGTTTTCCGATTATAGGATGTTTCTTTGTTGCGTTGGTTTTCTACTTAAAAATGTAAAAAAAAATAGTTCGATGTTGTTAAAAATTTAACGATAGATGTCATGAAAGTTAACAAAAAATTATATTATAACATATTTAATCATCTATATTTGCACATTCAATCAATTTAGTCTTAACTTGAAAAAATTCTATAAATTCAGTTCTCTATATTTACTCATTTTATCAGTTTAACCTTATTTATTTATTTTTCACTCCGACGCTGTCTACTTTCGACGACTCTTTGTCTTGTATCCATTTCGTTCTACAACTCTTTTGTTCTACTTCCCTCACTCTTTCGACTAGTCTACACCTTTCGACGCTCGTCCTCGCATGCTCCAACAGCCTTGTCCCTGTGTATCAATGCCTCGCCAAACACTCCTCTGTCCACCAATTTAATTTGGTAAGTCTCGAACTAAATATATAAATATGAATAACAAAATGTGTTATTATATCAATTTTTGTTAACTACTATGCCATCAGTTGTTTTTAAAGTCGAAAGGCCATTTAATAACTTTCACAATTAAGTGCTCAACAGAAAAATGACATATAATCAAAGTACTATTTTTATAGTTTATCCTATAATATATTTGAGCAAATATAATTTATATCGAAATAAATTCTAAACCGAAAAACATACCTACGGAGAAAATGTTCTAAATAAAATTTTTACAATTATTTTTTTTAACAAAATTTTACAATTAAATCAAAATGCCATTAGTTGAGTTCTATTTTATTTAATACCCTATGACTATATGGTAGTATTTTAATCTGTCATTAAATATGACCTAACCCAGAAAAAGTTGCCAACTTAGAATTTATTCTCTCCGCCACCTACAATCAATATAGGTGCTAGTGTCCGCCGTCCGGTACGGCGTCTCAGCTGATTGGATATTTTTTATTAAATAAAGAGATATATTCTCAAAACAAATGTCAGAATTTTAATTTACATAAAATAATATAATATAAATATTTTTAACCGTTTGACCAATTAATAAATCTCAGTTGGTTAAATATTAATTCCAAGATCAGCTGGTTAAATATATGTGTTTAGTTTTGCGGTGGTAGAATTGATTTTGGATCAACGTGATTTTATAGAATTGATTTTGTGTAAAATTAATTTTAAAGTAACACGATTTATGTTTGGGAGTTTTTTTCTTAAAAATCACGATTGTATAAAAATAATGTAAAAATCACGACGAAACGCAAAAGTTACTTCTACTTTATTTTTCCAAAATTACGTTTGGGGTGCATAATTAATTTTAAATTTTTAAATTCAAATATGTATACACGATGTTTGAGACCAAAAATTCTGTTGAATCGAGATTTTAGATTTTTTTTGATCCCACGTTTCATCTCTCCCAACTTTCCCTTTTGTTTTTTCTCCAAAATAAAGAAATCGGTTGAATGTCACTCCTTTCTCATTTACTTTCATGATCTTGCTGACTCAATTTGATTCACCTTCACTTTTTTTTTAGTTTAAATTTTTGATTTTTAAGAAAATTTTAAATCGTGAGAATGGTTGTTTACACTATTGAAAAATCATGAAAATTGGTTTATAATAAATTAGTGGCCTAGTGGCTTTTTCAATCCTTAAACTTTACAGAAAAAAACATTTTAATCCCTGAATTTGTTTTTCGTTTCTCTTAGATCTTGCACTTTTAGTTTTTTCCCTTCCAATTAAATTGAAAAAACACAAACCTTCTATATTTTCTCTTCAAAATTCATATAAATAATTAGAGGCATAGGAAAACCACAATATTAGAACATTTGTGTGGAAAGCACACTAGGGTGTTCATGGTAGGTTAACCGTACCGTTTAGCTTAAACGGTTGATTAACCGTTATAACGGTTATTATTCGTAACTTAACTGTTACTAACCGTTAAGAAACAATTAACCGTTAATTTTTTAAATGGTTAACCATTATAGTGGGTAACCGTTAAGGAACGGATCGGTTACATGTTAACCTGTAACCTATTACAATTTTCTTTTCAAATGTTCATTATTTTTTTTAGAATAATAAATATATCTCTCCGATAAATATTGTATTTTTTTAAAATAACTTAAATAGAGAAATTTTAAACACAAACTTTATACTTAGTTAAAATAAAGTACCTATAGATTAACCATTAATCGTCTTTTTTAACAGTTCGGTTAATCGAAACCGCTTAACTTTAACAGTTAGGTTAATTAACCTATAAAATAAACGGTTATAACGATTAACTTACGGACACAAGTAAAGTGAGAAGCACGTGTGCAGTGTGTGCTTGGCAACGTTTTTAAGGCAGGATTACCTCAACTTCTCCATTCACTCTCAGACATCCGTCCTTAACTTTTACCAGATTCCCTTTCCTTTGACTTCCCCATCAACGTTAGACAATCCTTATATATTTACTCTTTCTCTTAAAGTTTTCATTTTTACTGTGTTTTCCTGTTCTTTCTCTGAGTTCCCTTTTTCCATTCTGTAGTTCAAGACATGGGTTCTGGAGAAAAGGCTTTTGTTTTTGAAGATTTGGTCAAGCACAAAGACAGAGCTGATTGCTGGCTTTTGATCTCTGGAAAGGTTTGATTTTTCTTTACATATATGATTTGGGTGTTTTCCCCCTTTTTTGTAGTTGTTTTACTGTTTTAAGCTCATAGCCTAACTTGGAACTATTCAGATTATGCAAAGATAACTTTTTTATCAATTTATTTTTGGATAAAACTGAGAAGAAATGGAATTTTGGGGTTTTTATATGTTAAAATTAGCTTGTTTGTTTGTTCTTTTGCATAAAGGTTGAATCTTTGATGAAATTGAAAACAGATGTACCAGAAAAGATAAAATAGTAAAATCATGGAAAATACTGTTGTTTGTTTGTTCTTCCCCTAATCTATGGTTTGAGCATTTGAAGTAAACCTGCTGAATAGCTTACATGTTCTATGACTTGTAATTTTCCAGATCAAGATTTGATTTTGATGGAAATGGAAGCAATTTTGTTTTAATTATTGGCTTCATTTGCTTGTTTTTCTAAGGTGTATGATGTAACCCAATTCTTGGAGGAGCATCCTGGTGGAGATGAAGTCTTGCTTGCTGCTAGCGGTACGTTGTTCTCGGTGCTCTCTACGGGCGATTACCGGCTTAATTGTCGTATTTCGAATTTTCGTTATATTACTGATATGAACAATTGATTGTGCAGGCAAAGATGCTACTGATGATTTCGAAGATGTAGGTCACAGTGATGATGCAAGAGAGTTGATGAAAAAGTACTGCATCGGAGAGGTCGACAGCACCACCGTTCCCCTACGTAAAACGTTCAAACCGCTGCCATCAACAACAGTGGCTCACCAACACAACGACGGGCCTGGCATTCTGTCTAAGATACTACAGTTCCTGGTACCCCTCTTGATCTTAGGCTTCGCATTCGGTTTGCAATTCTTTGGGAAGAAGGAGAAAACTGAAACCTAGATTGCTTTCCCGTGACGGAACTTGCTCATTCATATGTGCTCATGAAAGCTGTCGTTGCTGTAATAATCGCTTGGCATTGTCATTTTCAATCTGTTTCTGTTGTTTCAGACACTTTCTGTTATAAGTTTTAGTCTTCTTGCATAACATAAGTGGTTGATGTTCGAGGTATAGAGCCCCTTCTTGCATTGCATATCCTTAGACTTGGCAATACTTGTATTCGGAACATGTTCGCGTATTTCCATCGATCGTAATTGCATTCAAGCTATTATATATTTGCTTAGATTTTAATGCATTAATAATTCATGTCATGTTTAATTGTATCAAGACTGACTGAGGTTGTCTAGGCATCTCTTAAGCATAACCATCTAGTCTACAGAAGTAAGTCCGGGAAAAGGTTCGGTACACTCGGAACTTTTGACTTCATCCCTGTTAGCACCTTAATCGATACCAAGATTCTAGTCTTACCAGCAGTCTTATTTAACGAATAATTTGTTCGGATTAGTTTTAATCCCCTAGCTTCCTCGGTCCCCTAGCTCCCTTGGTCCGTCCCTGCATGTAGACATGGAATACGAAGCAAACTGAGCTCTAGAAAGCCTAGTTTCCGAAACAACACAAAAGGCCTCATCAGGCAGCATATCAAACAACTCACATATCCGAAACAGAACATGAACAGATTACTACTAAAGAGAATCACACAGTTCCATATCTTACATTCCTTTTCGATAAAAAAAACCAAACATTAATTTAAGCACAACACGGGAAAACAATAATTTATAGCAGCTTAGGTCGTCGTCGTCATCATCTCGAAGCTCAAGCCGTAGCAGCACCTGCAGATTGTTGAAGCAGATAAACTGATTCACTGGCTTCATGTTTCTTCTTGCTACATTGCTTGTTTAATTTATTACCCTTGCCTTCAAGCTCTGGGTGGATCTTCCTCTTCAGCATTCTCCTCATCATCTTATAACAAATAAAAGTTAACTGTTTAATCGACTGAATTAAGCTCGCTAATGAACATATACGACAACTGGTCGGTTTCATAACCACTTTTTCGTAGCATATCTGTATAATTATTGAACTTAAACTTTGGTTAAAATGAAGTTAATGTATAAATATGCAGAACCTTATGGTTTATATGGTACTCACTTGGTTTAGCATTTTGATGGTATGTGAGTCCTCTCCAACTTGAGGAATGAGTTTCTTAGCGAAAGAAAGGCCTTGTTTTGTACTAACTGATCCCTTTCTGCAAGAATTCGAGTCCGGTTCAAGATAGTTTGGCTTCTTTTTCATGCTGGAATCTGAATCCTCGGAGAATAGCTCGGCCAGGGTTGTTCTTCTTCTCAGCTTCCCAGAGTGTCCCTCGGTGACATCAAATTCAGTCATGATACGTTCAATAGTAGACCCCTCAGCAGCCTGATTAACCGTCGTCGTCATGTCGTTGAAACCGTGGTCGAAAGTGCTTAACATCAGTGGATTCTCTTCTTCATTACTATCACTATAATCATCGTCATCCCCGATACTGTTATCGGAGTATCGTTCTTCCTCCCCTTGTTCATCATCGCTCTTCAAGGCTAAGCAGTCATTCTGTTCAGCCAAGTATGGTTTCAGATGATCGAAACCAAAGGTTCCGATTGTTAGAATGCCATCGAGCACATCGATCGCAATGCCATCAGTCTTTTTAACACTTCGAGACGACCCGTCTGCGCAAAATACGATAGTTTTCTCATGATCAAACACCGTTCTACACCATACAGAGAATGTACAAATGATATATATATATACATAATGCAAGAAACTGAACCTGTGAGGATGGTATGATTGAACCTCCTCTGCACCCAGTTGAATATCTAAATTAAGACCAAACACGAAAATGCAGAGGAAATCAACAGAAACTAAACGGAAGCTTTAGTTTAACAAGCCTAAGGGTATTGCAATTTACCTTCATTCTCTTTCCCAGTCTGGTGAGCAAAATCAATGCGATTGGCAAAGTGTAGTGAGTAGGGGACTGATATGAGAAGGAGCTGATGGATTAAAGGGGTTGAGCTGTGCCACGTGGCAAAAGAATTGCAGCCTAGGAAAAAACTAGCCATGTTTTTGCTTTTTTCAGGGTGCATTGACAACGGTATATTGATGTAAAGGTGGTGACCGTGGACCTTAAGCCTTATGGATTCTTGCTGTTGTTGCTTCCTGCTTGAATTCAAGCAATTAAAGGTTCATTCTTTCACTTCCCATACATGCTTTGGATTCTTTGTTAAAGCAATTCTTGTAGATCAAACATCACAATCGTTTAACCCAATAAGTGTTTCAGTGAAAAAGTAGATGATGTTTATTTTAAGAAATAGGGGTTCAAATCGTTTTTTTTTCTACAAAGTGTATGTGCATTGTCAAACGATTAAGAATATGTATGAACATGTACTATCTTGTAATCAACTTTAGACCATTAAAAAAAGGCAAAATGACAAAAGATGCCCCCAACATTTACATGTTTTATCATTTGGCTCCATATTCTTTCTTTTAGTCCAAATATGCCCCCAACGTTTCAATTTGGTCTAAATATGCTCCCGTTAGATAAAAATTGTCAGTCAAGTGACGTTTAACAGTTGATGCTGACTGGACTTGCCACGTATTAAGATCTGCTGATGCCATGTCAAATTGTTTTTATAAGTCGTTGACCGTCAGTTAATTGACAATTTACATCCAACAGGGGCGTATTTGGACTATGAATGAGACGTTGGGGGTATATTTGGACCAAAAGAAAGAATAAAAGGCCAAATGACAAAACAAACAAACATTAATGACATATTTAAACCAAAAAGAGAATATGAGGCCAAATAACAAAACATATAAACGTTGAAAGTATCTTTTGTCATTTTGCCAAAAATAAACTAGCACAATCATTTGCTTTATTGTCAATTTGTCATAGGTCCACCTTTTTTTTTATCCAAGGAAAGAAAGTTTATTAGAACCAACTCATAAGTAAACAAGTAGGTTTCAGCTGCCTGGTTACATGATTTAAGAACAAAAAAAAAAGAGCAAGCATGAAAGGTTTCAGCTTTACGTCCTCTTCAATAGCCGAAGACACCCAATTTGAAAAAGACCCTGAGCGGAGCCTGTATAGGTCCAACTTCGCAAAATCTTGTGGATCAAATTAAATAAGTACCCCACCCATTGGGAGTACATAGTAAGAGTTGTTCTTAGGCAAGAACAAAATTCGATTCAACTTGAAAAAATCGAATTTGATCTAAATAAAATTACTTTAATGATCATAAATGACACCTTCGAATAAATTTGGGTTGAGATGATTAGCCTAGTTTGTGAATGATGTCATGAACCAGCTGCAAAAATCCATTGTTTACACTCTCAAAACTGGGCTGGAACAGCACCAAACGCAGCTTCTCATCATCCGACTAATCCAAGCACCGAACATCACTTATGCCCACAAGCTCTTCAATCTTATTCCAAACAAAACTGTGTTTCTCTACAACAAGCTCATCCAAGCCTACTCCTCGGTTAACCAATCCCGCCAATGCCTCACTCTCTACTCCCAAATGTGCCTCAACGACTGTCCCCCCAACGAGCATTCTTTCATCTTCCTTTTCCCTGCCTGTGCTGCACTTTCGTCCGTTTGCCACGCCCAAATCCTTCATACCCATCTTCTCAAATCTGGGTTTGGTCTCGATTGCTATGTGTTAACCGCTTTGCTCGACATGTATGCGAAACTTCGGATGGCACCGTTGGCTCGGAAAGTGTTCGACGAAATGCGTGTGAGAAATGTGCCCACTTGGAACGCTTTGATTTCCGGGTATTTGAGGTGTGGGGATATGAGTGAAGCATTGGAATTATTTGAATCGATGCCGGAGAAGAATGTGGTTTCGTGGACCTCCATGATATCTGGTTACTCACAGAACAGGCAATTTTCGAGAGCATTGGATATGTTTTTAAGGATGGAGAATGAGAGGGGTGTTAAGCCGAATCGAGTGACCATTGCTAGTGTGCTTCCAGCTTGTGCAAATCTTGGAGCTTTGGAGGTTGGGGAGAGGATTGAAGCTTATGCAAGAGAGAATGGATTGTTTGAGGATTTGTATGTTAGCAATAGTATCCTCGAATTGCATGCGAGGTGTGGTAAAATCGAGGTGGCGAAAAGGGTGTTCGATGAAATCGGCAAGAGGAGAAATTTGTGCTCATGGAATTCAATGATCATGGCTTTTGCTCTTCATGGAAAATCGATTGAAGCTCTCGAGCATTACGATCAAATGCTGGTTAGGATTTCCTTATATGGTTATAAAATGTATTCCTATTTAGTTCATTCTTTTTATGTTCATGTCATTGATTGTAACAGCATGAAGGAACTGCACCAGATGATGTTACATTTGTCGGAGTTCTCTTAGCATGCACGCATGGAGGATTGGTGATGAAAGGACGAGAACTTTTCGGATCAATGGCGAGAAACTATAATATCAATCCTAAATTAGAACATTATGGATGCATGGTTGATCTCCTCGGTCGGGCCGGAGCATTGCAGGAAGCTTACGATCTCATAAAAACCATGCCTATGAAGCCCGACGCAGTGGTTTGGGGAGCTCTATTAGGAGCTTGCAGCTTCCATAACAATGTGGAACTAGCAGAAAAAGCAGCTCAGTCTCTGTTTGAGCTCGAGCCATGGAATGCGGGAAACTACGTTATTCTTTCTAATATATACGCATCTTCGGGCCGGTGGGACGGGGTTGCAAAGCTAAGGACGACGATGAAAGGTGGAAAAATTACAAAGGCGGCCGGACATAGCTTCCTTGAAGAGGGAGGTGAAATGCATAAGTTTCTGGTGGAGGATAAATCTCATCCTAGATGTGATGAAATATACGAAACCTTACATCGTGTATCGACAGTGATGAAGCTACAAGAGAAATTAATTAACTTTGAATCTGAACTTTTATTGACAATGGAGCAGAACATCTAAGTATTTCAGACAATGTGCCCTACAGCATGAACTATACTATATAATCAATGTTTTATTATTCTTAGCCTTACTTTTTCACATATTCGAACTCGGAATATAACACACATATGAATACACTTTTACAGAATATGTCATGATAATAATGTAATAGAATCAATGCGAATCGGTTAAAATAAATGACAGGCGCAGGAGTCCTGAGTAATGAGTATGGCAAATTCTGCAGGTACTGATTTATGCCATTTATTTTCTGTTTCTTGTTCTGTTTTCTTTTTTCTGAGAAGTATGTCTTCTAAGCCTTTATATCATGTTCGAAATTATTTATTTATCTTTCAACATGTAATAAGATCCTTTTTGTTCATTGAGTTGCAGCTGATCACCTGTTCGAAGGTCCCGGACATAGAAGTATGTTTTCTAAGCCTTTATATCATGTTTGAAATTTTGTTCCAAGTAGGACTATTTAGCTTTATGTTAAACTGCAATTACTAGTAATACTCGGTTGTAATTTTCAGTCTTAGATGAGATTCGTGTGCCCATAGTTTTCGTATGCACTCGAGAACCTGTTATTCGTGTTAACATATGGTGGTTTGGATAAAATGATGTTTGCTTCTGTACTTAGAAATATGTATGAAGAACATGTTTTAATGCAAACAGGAAAGTGTTTGTCTGCAGTACAATAAGATGAATATAATATCTTAGTGCTCCAAATTCATGCAGGCATACCTTAAAAAAAACAAAAGAGGATGAAAAAGATCAAGCTGAGGATTTCCTTAGCTCCTGATCGATAGCTTTCTCGAGCCACGACTCGGCATTGTCCATCATTCCGGGGCTAAGCCTCACCATCAGGATGCAAAACTCAGTCTGGTTCAGTGCCCCATCTCCATCAAGATCACCTTCTTTGACCATATCCCGTGCTTCGTCTTTGCTCATCCCTTCCATGCCTAAAAGTGCAGAGTTCCTCCTCAGACTCTCGGGCGTGATCAGCCCTCTGCTCTGATCAGCTAGTAGACGAAACCCTCCACATAATTCGGACACAAAAGCTTCCACGTCCAGCTTCTCGGCCATCACCGGTAACAAATCCTCGTACTCGTATGATGTTGTCGTCGTAGCTCTTCCCTTGTTATCCATCTGAAACAGCACCGCACTGTGGACTTCAGACCAAATGGGATGGTGTTATATAAAGGACTAGCGTGGTCTTTCTGAGCATGGCAAACTTTCTTCGTTTTCTCACACAAAGCACATTTGCTGGGATGATGTGACATTGGAGACCATTAATTTTCGTCCCAAAACCATTGCAAATTGCAACGAATCCAAGCGTTCGAGTTCGATTTCATCACGCATCGAAAACATAATGGACGCTTGGATTCGATTGAAATATGATGGGAATATTCTTTGTATCTAATCCTAGTTGATATAAAAAATATTATCACCATCAGAATTCAAGAGATGAGTTTCTAGGAAGGTGCCTGTGTGGGGGATGGGATCCGGAGCTGACTTTCTGTGAAGTTTCCTACTCCCATCCCTCTCTCCCTCCATCGGATAATTATTCGATATTTTATGACCGTAATGATCGATTCTGATTATAATTTTTGTAAGTGTTAATATGAAATCATCCCTGAAAAAGTATGCCAACAAGATAATCAAAAGAGCGTCATCTTAATCAGTCCTTATGACGTCAAAATTAACTCTGAAAAAAACAACACAAAAACGTGACAAGAGGCAGAAAAGTGTGTCAAGAGGCAAAAAATACATACTAAAAAATAGAGAAAAATATGTCATAAAAATAGATTTATTGAATTAAAAGGACTAAAATTAAAATAACGAAGCAAATAAATAAAATATACCAAAATGAGATTTGTAATAATAGATTTGGTAGGAACTGTCATCAATATCGACACACATCACGTTGATCATATGATTTGGTGATTGAAAACGAAATTTATTTATTTATTATTTTTTGGTAAAATCTGTGGAGAAAGAATAAAAAGCCAAAGCCCAAAGGAAGTTTCTGATTTGTTTAGAGACAAAAACCCAGTGTAGTTGGTCTTTCAGGCCATTTTCTAAAATGGAGCGTCTCAAATTTTGGGGTTTCTGATTTCTTTAAATAAACTCTTTTTAATTAGAGGAATAAGTCTTGTGGTGTAGTTGGTTATCACGTTAGTCTAACATATTAAAAATTTTCGGTTTTGAGTCCGGGTTAGTTTTTATTTGTTTTCTTTTTTTCTTAATTATCGATATTAAAGGTCAAGGGTAGAGTTGGCAAACGAGTCATTTCGATTTTAGTTATTTCGGGTTTGATATTTTCGGTTCAGATTTGATTTCGATTTCGGTTCAGGTCTATTGTGTTTTGGGTCAATGAGAGATCAGTCGATCTTAATCAAATTTTTAGGTTGGTCAGAATTTTACACCCTATATATGACTTTATAAAGTCAATATATTTGGCATTTTAGTGACTTGTGCGGCTTTTCATATTTTATCTTTCTTTATTTCTATTAACCAGACTATTCGGTTCAGATCTATTTTGTTCAGGTCTATTCAGTTCAACTAAATTTGATTTAGTTTTGATTCGGTTTATTTCGAGTTTCGAATCAGATTTCAGGTTAATTTTAAATTGATTTTCGCTTTCGGTTCGGATCTCGGTTTGAGTAATTCGATTCGGTCTAGACAGGAGGAACATGGTGGAGCAGAAAACCACATGATCGATAGTTAACTTCATCTTCATCTTCACCGTCTTCCACTGGAACCGCTCCAATTCCTTAACTCAACACCCCAATTATCCAAATGGAACCCAACACTCACCGGATATTCTCCAGGACCAAACGGAAATCCGACTTAACCGCCATCCTTCGCAAATCATGGTACCATTTAAGGTTGTCGGTGCGCCACCCCACTAGGGTTCCCACTTGGGACGCCATCGTTTTAACTGCCGCTAGCCCCGAACAAGCCCGACTCTACGACTGGCAGCTCAAACGGGCCAAGCGAATGGGTCGGATCGCTCCCTCCACTATCACCCTCGCCGTGCCCGACCCCGACGGTCAACGGATCGGATCTGGGGCTGCCACGCTCAATGCCATCCACGCACTTGCTCAACATTTCGAGCAAGTTGTTAATGGTGGGGATAGTGTTGTTAGTTTGATGGGTAAAAAGCATATTTTGTTGCTTCATGCTGGTGGGGATTCTAAACGGGTTCCGTGGGCGAATCCGATGGGTAAAGTCTTTTTGCCGCTCCCTTTCTTAGCCGCCGATAACCCCGACGGTCCCGTCCCGCTGCTGTTCGATCATATTCTTGCAATTGCTTCTTGTGCCCGACAAGCTTTCAAGAGTGAAGGTGAAAATTCTGGGAAATCTTTGGTTTTCAGTTAAAAACATGAATTAATATCCTATACACAGTCGGTGGAAACTCTCAGTTTACATTCTTGCAATTGTTTCTAGTTATAGGGTATAGGTTTTAGGGGTTTAGCTGAAGGGATTTAGAATTTAATTATAGTTGTTTTAATTTAAAATTTAGGGTTATAATTTAAGGTTTATAGGTTAAAGTTTAGTTTTGAGGGTAATATGGTGAGGATTTATATTTTAAATTGAAACAACTATCCCTAAATTCTAAATCCCTACACCTAAACCTCTAAACTAACTCCTATGCCGCACTTGCGGAAACTTTTAATTTATGTGTATAAAATATTTATCCTAAGAAAACATGTCGGTTACTATAGTTAAAAGATTCTGTTTTTCTTTTTCTTTTTTTAGGTGGAATATTTACTATGACTGGAGATGTGCTACCATGTTTTGATGCCTCCACTTTGATTCTTCCACCTGATGCTTCCACCATTATTACGGTGCCTATAGCCCTTGATATTGCTGCTAACCATGGTGTCATTGTGGCATCTAAAGCTGAGATTCTTGAGGAAAGTTACACAGTCAGTTTAGTTGATAACCTCCTTCAGAAACCTAGTGTCGATGAGCTCGTTGAGAATCAGGCGATCCTGGATGACGGTAGAGCATTGCTTGACACCGGAATTATAGCTGTTAGAGGCAATGCATGGGGGGAGCTTGTCAAGCTTGCTTGTTCTTGCCAACCATTGATTTCAGAGCTTCTGAAAAGCAAAAAAGAGGCAAGCTACTAATTCTTGTATCAGCATCTAGTTTTGTGTAATTATGGTTGTATTGAACTATTAGATTCTTTTGGTGAAGTGAAAACGGATACATTTATCCTACTCTATATGTCGGTTTGGAAAATCAGACAGTTTGAAGCTTTGGTTGCATCCTTATGCAGATGAGTTTATATGAAGATCTTGTGGCCGCTTGGGTACCCAGAAAGCATGAGTGGTTACAACATCGCCCGTTGGGTAAAGCATTGGTCGGCAAATTGGGAAAGGAAAGGATGTTCAGCTACTGTGCTTGTATGTTTGACAATAAACAGTCTTCAAAGCATCAAAACTTTGCTCTAGTTCTCAATTTCTCATTTTGTTAATAGTTATGTGATTTGGTTTATTCATGTTACTCCTTTTCCATTTTTCCATTACAGATGATTTGCTGTTTTTACATTTTGGAACTTCAAGCGAAGTTTTGGATCACCTTAGTGCAACTGATTCAGCGCTTGTAGGTCGAAGACACTTATGTTCTATTCCGGCAACCACTGTGTCAGACATTGCCGCATCTGCTGTTGTTCTTTCATGCAAAATTGACGATGGTGTCTCGATTGGTGAAGATTCTCTAATATACGACTCAACAATTTCAGGTGGAATCCAGATTGGTTCACAGTCTATAGTTGTTGGTATTCATGTTCCCAAGGACAGTGATAATAAGGCAGATAATTTAGTGAAGTTCATGCTTCCTGATCGACATTGTCTTTGGGAGGTTCCTTTGGTAGGCTGTACTGAAAGAGTGATTGTATTTTGCGGCATCCATGATAACCCGAAAAATCCTCTTACCAAGGATGGGACATTTTGTGGGAAACCATGGGAGAAAGTCATGCATGATTTAGGTATTGAGGAAAACGATCTATGGAGCTCAAGTGGCAGTCAGGAAAAGTGCTTGTGGAATGCAAAATTATTTCCCATTCTTTCTTACTTTGAGATGCTTAGCGTGGCGATGTGGTTGATGGGCTTGAGTGATGAAAGAAACCAATACTTTCTTCCCTTGTGGAGAAACTCATCGCGTGTCAGTTTGGAGGAGTTGCATAGATCAATTGACTTCTCAAAAATGTGCACCGGATCCAGTAATCATCAAGCAGATCTTGCAGCTGGAATTGCAAAGGCTTGCATTAACTACGGCACGCTTGGGCGCAACTTATCTCAGTTGTGTGAAGAAATTCTACAAAATGAGATTTCCGGAGTCAAAATATGCAAGGACTTCCTATCCCTTTCTCCCAAACTTATTGAGCAGAACTCTATGATTCTTCCCAAAAGCCGGGCATATCAGGTTCAAGTTGATCTTCTTCGAGCATGTGGAGAGGAAACAACAGCTTGTCAATTAGAAAACAAAGTGTGGGCTGCAGTTGCTGACGAAACTGCTTCAGCAGTTAGATACGGTTTTGGAGGTAAAAAAATCATCTGAATTTATTTGGGAAATGTTTCTAAATACATTAACCTGTTAAATTACATCTTTAGAGAATTGCTCAAATCTGTGTAAATAGGCTTTTGTACGTATTGTCCTCTGTATTTATCAACTGCCAGCTTATTTCGCTTTCATCTTTCACTGTGGTTTAGAACAACTGTTGGAGTCCTCTGGGAGCAAGTCTATTAAGGCCTCCGGGAACAATGACCATGCTGGCTCCGTGGGTCAGCCTTTTTGTCCCAAGACAATAAAAGTTGAGTTACCAGTTCGAGTAGATTTTGTTGGTGGCTGGAGCGATACACCTCCATGGAGCTTAGAGCGTGCTGGCTGTGTTCTTAATATGGCAGTGAGTTTGGAAGGTTCTCTTCCTATTGGCACTGTCGTTGAAACTACTAATTCAAGCGGTGTCTTGATTACCGATGATTCAGGAAATGAGCTACATATTAAAGAGCTTACTTCAATCGCTCCCCCCTTTGATGGCAATGATCCTTTTAGACTTGTGAAATCTGCACTGCTGGTGACTGGCATTATTCATAAAAACATTCTAGTATCAGCTGGCTTGAAAATAAGGACATGGGCGAACGTACCTCGGGGCAGTGGCTTGGGAACTTCTAGCATCTTAGCAGCCGCTGTTGTGAAAGGACTTCTCCAGATCATCAACGGTGATGATAGCAATGAAAATGTTGCCAGACTTGTTTTGGTTCTAGAGCAGCTCATGGGAACGGGTGGTGGCTGGCAGGATCAGATAGGAGGTTTATATCCCGGGATCAAATTTACTACTAGTTACCCCGGAATACCATTGCGGCTCCAAGTCTTCCCTCTTGTGGCATCTCCTCAATTGATTTCAGAATTGCAGCAGCGGTTGCTTGTGGTGTTTACCGGTCAAGTAAGTAGTTAATTCTTCTTCACAGACTCACAGTTTTGTTTCATTTGTATATGCTTTCATGTTCAACCTGATGATCATTGTACTCCATTATAATTGAGCAGGTTCGATTAGCACATCAAGTCCTACAAAAGGTAGTCCTCCGGTATCTTCAACGGGACAACCTTCTTGTATCCAGTATCAAGCGACTCACCGAATTAGCCAAAACCGGGAGGGAAGCTTTGATGAACAGCGATGTCAATAAACTAGGGGAGATAATGTCGGAAGCTTGGAGGTTGCATCAAGAACTCGATCCTTACTGCAGCAATGAATATGTTGATAAACTATTCGCATTCGCCGACCCCTACTGCTCCGGCTACAAGCTTGTGGGAGCTGGTGGTGGGGGCTTTGCATTATTACTTGCCAAAAATGCAACATGCGCCAACGAATTAAGAATCATGTTAGGGGAAAACCCGGAATTTGATTCAGTAATCTACAACTGGAGCGTCTACTAATCATATAGACAATAGAGTTTATAGTATAAAACTGTCAAATTTTTTTTACTACGATCCATAGTTATATTTTGGTCGATGATAGTTGATTGTTGTATTTTATTATAAAATACTATTCTTTTACGACATGTTTGAAATGAAGGATAGATATATTTTACCTTCACTAGTATGTGTATATATATATATATATATATATATATATATATATATTGCATTCATTTTTTCATCTATTTATATCCATTTTACCTTCAGCTTCTATGTAAAGATAAGTTGATTCACTAGTGTTCTTCGCAGACTGTGCCTTAAGCTTTTCTGAAGGAACTTTCCTTTTTCCGGTATGCTCTCGTTTCCTTGCTCTTTGCCTTTTTATATTTAGTTTCGGAACATGAGCAATCTGCTCGATGGTATCTGAACAACATTAAGAGATTGTCTATTTGCAGGTCACATACCACTTCTTTCACCGGAAGAAAGGAACCCCGTTTTCTGATGATCAAGGAATTTACAATAGCTTGACTTGGTGGGAGCAGATGGACACTGGAAAGCAGCTAACACGGAACAGAAAGTTTTCTAAACTGTTGGAACTGTAAGTCTTGTACTATGTTTTACAGTTTTTCTGTTACTCTGTATTTATTAATCGGGGTAACGAACCATACGAATGGCTAGGGAAACAATGAGTAAATAAACATCGAAACACCGCGTATTCATCATGTCAGAGTATCACAACTGTGTTCTATAAATGGCGATGGCGCCTCTCAGGTAATATTTGCTTAGTCTTCTCTCATTCATCGAATGTCTATTCCTGTTGCCTCGCAAACAGTTGGTTATGTTCTCATCTGCACTCTGCATTCTACTAGCACTCTAGCAGTCATCAATCGAACTTATCTACAGCATTCCGTGTATTCGATTTTAACATTCCTCGACTCATCATCCATGTGGTTATCTAAACAGATGATCAACTTTATGCACTGATCTCAGTTGTTTGTTTTTACTATACTAGCTCTTGACACTATTAGATCAGTACCAACTCTTTGCTCGTTCATAGTCTTTCATGAGTTTATGCATAATTCGAGCCGGGCGTTTAATCACCATGTTTTTTCTTTTCGTTTTCGTTTTCTACGACAGACTACCAACATCCGGTGCTCTTCCTGAACACGGTAGCAGTGATTGTGCTCGTCGTTGCCAAGTTGTCGTCGTCTTCACCTAGTTAAAGAAGAGACGTGATTCCAAACAAAAACTCCATAGATTCGAGAAAGCATAAAAATAAATGGAGAGGAAGCCAAACAGATACGACCCTAATTTATGAACAAAGATTTGGGTAATGATAGAGACATGAACACAACACAAATTCAAAGGAATTGACTTCTGAAGATGGAATGTTTCTGTACCAAATTAGGTGTGGGGTAGCATTTTTGTCTTGCTTTTCAAACCCCCCTTTTCATTTAAAAAAAGCACAGGGTGTACTTATAATGTTATGGAGCTAAGAGACCCGCCATTGAAATGTCTTTTGTATTGTGAATTAGGTAAGGTTTATAGTTGGAGCAGGTAAACCCGTTCTTTCATTTTTTGATAGAATCAAATTTCATAGGCGGAGATTGGAACGGAGCCAGGATTTGTATGTGATAAATTTATAAATAAATTAATTTGAAATATATATATATATGAAAAGGAATTTTGGGGTGGGGGCAATTGTCCCTCCACGCGCCTTAATAGTTCCGTCCCTATAGCCACTCAGAAATAGAAATCATCCACCATTTTTATATTTTTATATATATTCTAATACTAAAAAATAAGATTCGAGTGTTGAATTTAATTTTTTGTTCCCTAGCCAGCCATGGTTACTCTCATGATCCGGTCTTGTTTGTTAGTTCATGGCGCGAGTTTATGAAATATGTCAGGGTACGAAATGCAAGTGAATTATGTTAGAAATTTAAGTGTGTGGAATTATAAAATTTTAATGGTGTAAAATTAAATCATCGATAGAAATGTATATAAGTTATAATTAGATTTTGAAATTTATAGAAAGTGCAACTATCCTCTAATACGGATAAAAAATTTACTCCTACTTATGTCCCAACACTAAAAAATACTACAAAATTAAATTTTAAGTTCTAACTCTAAATTCTAAATCCTACACCATATACCCTAAAAATACACATTTCCCTAACCTAAAACCCTAAACTCTAAACTTAATTTTAAGCACGGGAGCACAAGTAGAGGCACCGAAATAGAGCAGAGGATTTATATCCCTCTAATACCCTTTCGGTCCATCCTAGACACGAATCCACATGTTGATGACGAGAAATTATTATATGCTCCCAGACCACCACGTCAACTATGGTCTCTATCCACTAAAAATAAGCCACATAATTTTCTTTTTTCCATGTCATTATTTTATTTATAATCAATTTCTATATAACCATCTACTCCCTATTTACATGAATTAAAAAGATGAAGAATCGAAAAAAAATGACTGCAACAAATCTAGATTTCTGATAGAAGAATCCATGGAAACAGAACTCTGATGAAAACCAAAACCCCAAACTGAATCCAATCTGCTTCTTACACTGTTCATAGGAGAGAAATGAGATTAAAAAGCAAAGAAAACCCCATCATTATATATGATGTATCCTATTATAATCATCTGTTAGTTCTAAACAACTTTTAATAATCAAATCAACCATGTGGAAGAAAAAAAAAACAAGGAAAAAAGCAGTTCCTTGATCCTTCTTCTTCATTTCTTTCACCATGATCCTCCACCCAACACTCCATTATTACTCCAATATCCAGCTGAATTGCTTTGTTCCTTGTTTAGATCATCAACTTCATTAGAGCTCGAAAAAGGGAAGAAAACCCTTCCACCATTATTCTCTTCACCACCATGATGGAGCATAGCCGCCCTGTTTCCAGCTCCGTCGATCGGAAAACTGAGTGTCGGTTTATAGTCTTGCATGGAAAACCCAGTCGAGTAAAGCGTGGCCGAGTCTTGGGTCGGTGCCGGAACGAAAGAATTCAACCCCTTTGATGACACAATCCCAGCCCTAAAGTGTTCCATAGAGTAGTAGTTTTGCTGGTCATTATAAGGTGGCCGAGTCTCGTGCATGGCCGGGAAAGCTAGGTTAAGGTCCTGGCCTTTTTGTGCTGGTGCCTTAGGGTTTTGAGAGGATAACAAGTGTGGGAAACTCGTCGGGTTTAGATCCGGGAGTTTAACCGGAGCCGAAGACGATGTCGATGAGGACGACGAGGTTGTCATCGACATCGTCGTCGGTCTCTTGTTTTTTCTCGAACCACCGCCGACCGGCACGTTTCTTAAAGACCCTCCTTCGGTCCAGTACCTCCTGCAAGTCTTGCAGAAGTATCTTGGCTGCGTGAGGCTGTAATTGTTGTAGTAACAAAACTTGGTGTTGGTGGAGTTGCATCTCGGGCAATTCAATTGCTCCGGCGGCCTTGCTTTTCTCTCTAGAACCGGCCCTCCCTTTGTGCATGCGTTGGGCATCATCTCCTCCATGGGCTTCATCATGCCAATACCCTGAAAACCCTTTTTTACACAGCACCATTCGAAACTGTTATTGTAATAACAGTTTGTAATGACTGCAATAATATCTATTATGTCCACCACGACCGAAAACACGGCCGCAAACGCTTTCAGCACACAAAACAACATCATTCACCAAGAAAATAATAACAAAGAAACCCTTTTCCTCATCTCTCTAAAAGATGGGGAGATGAAAAAGTGCAGGCTTTTTGGTGTTGAGGAAGAAAAACTATGATATATTACACACACATGCATTGCACCAACTCCATGAATAAAAGAAAAGTGGAAAAGCAAAGGGAAAAAAATCCACCAACCTGTGACCATTTATCAGCAGCATCCATTAAAGCTCTGATGACTTCACAGAGAGAGAGAGAGAGAGAGAGAGAGAATTGAAACCTGCTTTGTTTGTCTGCAACTGCAACTTATGAATTATGATCTCTCTTTTAGAGCAAGAAAGAATGTTTTTAGACTGTTTCTAAGGTAGCTTTATGTGTTGGCTTTCACTTTATGAATGATGGGAAAAAGAAAAGAGAGGGTGGGTTTGTTTTGACTACTCATATTATAACATGTATTATGGATATTAAAATTCTGGTTTGGGGGGCCTATCTGGAATTTCAGCTGCTTTTATCTTAGTTTATTTGAGTGTGTGGGTGGAATCATGAGTGTGCACTGTGGTGGGCTTGGGAGGTTTTCTCCTTTTTGACCTCATCAATGTGAAAACTATTTTTCTCTCCTTCCCTCTTTTCTTCTCTGTTCTTGTCGAGTAAAAACCTTATGCCCCTAATTATGCCTCTTTATATGTCTCCTATTAAAAAATATTTAAAAATTAAATTTTAAGCCTTACTTTTAATTTTCATATCATAAACCCTAAACTCTAAAAAATACACTTTACCCTTAATTTCCTACACTCTAAGCCTCAACCTTAAACCCTAAACCCGCTATTTTAAAATGAAAACACCAATGAAGACATAATTAGGGGTAGACGATTTCCATCCTTTCTTGTCGCTTCCTTTCAGTGTTTTTCCACAACACCATTCATGAGCAGCTGAGGTTAGGGTTTTTCGTTTTGTTTGCCTTAGTTGGGTGATTTATTTTTTGATTATATGCATGGTCGTCTTACGGTTCATATTTTAGGGTGCGATGTTGCCCCTTTTAATAATGTCATCTCCAAAGTTTGAACTTGTATTCTCTCTTTGAGAGTGTAATGTGTTTTACTAATACACTCAACACTTGTTGGTTAGTTGGGTAATTTATTGATATATATATATATATATAGTTTTACTATCTGAAAAAACAATTAGAATAAATATAAAAAAACAATAAACATAGGGGAGTGGTGTTAACCTGTCGAAAAGAAGATCATTTTCGCTGTTCTACTCTTTCATGTGATCTTGAAAGTAGTTCATGTTGTTTGCTTGCTTGCAGTTGAAGTTATATGTGACTCACCCTTTTTTAAAATCAATATTTTTTTATGCAACCTTTCTTCATCTTGATAAAGAAATATATACACCAAAAAATATTTAGTGAGATGGTACACTAAATTTTTTAAATAAATTATAAATTCGAATCTTGAAGCTGATATTTTGAATAAAACAAATTGAATTAGGAGAATCCTTATAATAGTTCTCTATAGTACACAATCTGGAGACAGCCAATAGCTTAAAACCGATGGTTAAACCAAATAAATAATGTAATATATACACAAATAAAATTAGAATCAAACATTAAAAAGAAATAATAAACTATTAAATTTACCTACAAGTGTTGAGTTCATTATTCAATTAATTTCAGGTCACATAGCACAAATCATGAGCATAATGCAATGTTATCTTCCTTAAACTTCAATAAGTTTACAAGATAAGTTCGAGCTCAAGAATCTTTTGTATATAATTATTGATATTTAATTTATTGGTTGATTAATTTAGATCGGTATTACATAGGTCTATTATCTAACGATCCACCCAATTAATTTTTTTTATCCATAAAAAAGAAACATAGATTAAAACGGGAAGAAACCTCAGCACGTACAACGAGCAAACAAACGCCATGCAAGGGCCACGAACAAAATAGAACATAAGAAGATAAGCCCACCAGCCATAAGCTTCGGGAGAAACCAACAAACGACATAAGAAAGCCAGCATTCACAAAATGCTGAAACTGAGACAACGTCCACTGGTTCAACCAGGGATAGCATTAAACAACAACCGAACAATGAAAAAAACATCAACGATCCAACAACATCAATTAAATTTACTTTATTTATAATATCTAAATTAAATCACTACTCTTACGTATAAAATTTAATATTTTATCTCGTTAAATCAACTAGTGACGGGTAAAACACAAAAATTCTCATATTTAACTCTCATACCATTTAACCTCAGGTAAAATTGAAATCCGAGTGTAGCCTTCAACTGCTTTAGAAAAAGAATAAAATTCAAAAGAAGGGTGGTTAGTAAAGAACAGAATTGATCAAGGGAGCCGACAGGAGCCGACAAAAGGAAACGTGGGGCCCAGATAATGCGATATAGGTCATAGGATGGAAGATACGTTGTTCTTATATTATTATTATTATTAGGGTAAACTATACTGGTAGTCACCGAACTTTTAGGGCGCTTTCAATAAGATCACTGAACTTTAAAAACTTTCATTACAGTCACCCAACTTTTAATTCGCTTTCAATAAGGTCACTGCCGTCAACCACCGTTAAAAAACTGATGTGGCATGTTAAATGTAAGGGTAAAATACACTGTTAGTCACTGAACTTTTAAGAGGCTTTCAATATGGTCACCGAACTTTTAAAACTTTCATTACCATTACTCAACTTTTAATTCGCTTTCATTACCGTTAAAAAAGCTGATGTGACACGTTAAGTTTAAAAATAAACTTTTTCACACTCTACTTTATTTCCATGTCTTATTTTTTTCCATCCAAACATGTCTATCTTTTAGATACATTAATATTTTTCTTTGAACTCCTCATTATCTAGTGCATGACACAGTAAATGTCGGGCCTGAAGCATAAAGAGGATTTTTATGAGCAAAATTTTAGTTATTTCTTTATCAATCCATCATCGGATGTCTCCCAATATTTTTTTTGTTCTCACACATGTCGCATGCATGTCTAGATACATTAATATTTTTCTTGATGTGTTACTAGAGAAGTAACGAGCTTCACCAAAAAATTACAATTTGATTCATATGGAAGAAAGAGACATATTTAGATGGAAGAAAATAAGAGGAGAGAGAAAATATGGTGGAAAAACGTTTATTTTTAAACTTAATATGTCACGTCGGCTTTTTTTAACGGTAATGAATGCGAATTAAAAGTTGAGTGATAGTAATGAAATTTTTAAAAGTTCGGTGACCATATTGAAAGTCTCTTAAAAGTTCAGTGACTAACAATGTATTTTACCCTTACATTTAACATGCCACGTCAGTTTTTTTAACGGTGGTTGACGGCAGTGACCTTATTGAAAGTGAATTAAAAGTTGGGTGATTGTAATGAAAGTTTTAAAAGTTCAGTGACCTTATTGAAAGCGCCCTAAAAATTCAGTGACTACCAATGTAATTTACCCTTATTATTATTATTATTATACTTGTTTTTGAGTAATTTTGTTGAATTTTTTTGTGAGAATTTATTGAGAAAAATACCTCTTTGTAGATAATATATGGATAAATAGCCACATTCAGGCCACGTAGGGTGAAGTCGCGTTTTATAAAACATGACTTATATGTAATAAAAATTTAATAAATTAACTTTTTTTTTCTTACCTATTTACTCAACTCAGAAGTCGCCTTAATGCTTCACATTAATGCATTTTATGCTTTGACACCACTAACGAACCATTCTACTCAAGATCACAATCATCTTTATTTAATCAAGGTCGAATATCAAAAGAAGTTAAATTACTGAACTTTAAAAACATAAAGGGTTATTAAATATCTAAATTTTAAGTAAAATTATTTATCTAATATTTAAATTTATAAGTACTTAAATTGTTATTGGGTTAAAAATTAGGAGTTTGGGTTAACTTTTTAGAGGATTTAATTAAAATGTTCAAACTTTTTAATGTTTAATATACGTTTCTAAAAATTCGAGTGGGACAAAGCTCCCTTCTTATCCTCCATTACTGATTTAATATATCTTGAATATTTATAATCTTCGGGTTAATTGCGTCGAACATTTAAAATTGCTAGTTAAATTCTAAAAATTTCGCCGTTAAATGTCATACAACGTAGAATACAATCAAAACATGTCAACAATTTCTAGAGCAGGTGGTTAAAGCTTTCAGTTAACACCCTCATCTTCACTTAAATTGTAGGTTCAAGACCCAGTAAGAGTAAAATTTTCCTTCTGCCCCCCAAGGCAGAAATTGTTAAAAAATACTATCAAAACATTCAATCTAATTATAAACACACGTGTGACAACTGACAACCAACAAATTGTCTCAGTAGAAGAGCGGATGATGTTCATCTCAAGAGACACGGGTTCAACCGCTCTGTCTATAAGGTGTGTGTATTGTCAAAGGGTTGAGAATATGTATAAACAAATACTACTTTGTAATCACCTTTAGACTATTCAAAATTTTATCATAAAAACACACACACACATATATATCTTCCTCCTCTTAAAATGATTAAAATTATAAGGTTAACAATTATTATTTGATAAATTACATTTTGAGCTCTTAAAAATTATAAAATCACAATTTAGTCCTTTTTAAATTTTTAATTAGAAAATTTAATTGAAATTTAGGAAGGCTATTTACTTTTTCTTTAATGGATCAGATTCAAACAATTTATGTTCTATTTTGATCTTGTAAATTGTAATGATGATCTTCCAATTTCACCTCCAAAAGCCAAATCTTTGTCTTTGAAAATCAATTTTTAGCCAAAACTTTAATTTTATTAGTGTTTTTTCTAAGAACAAAATGATGAACGCCATCCGGGGAAAAGTGTTGTTTTTTATACACACAATTATAAAAGAGAAGCCTTTTGGTGTCTCCTAGAAAAGAGAAAATTTGAGTGTACGATCCAACCAAACACAATCAATCCATAGGTTAAAGCACTTTCTAGTTTCTAGGAAAATAAAATCAACTTTATTTGGTAAGCTTAATTAATTTCTTTAGTTCATGGAAATTTCTATTATTTTTTTATATTAAGATCGAGTAAAGAAATTCACAATCAAATAAAATTCAGATTAATATCCTATACACTAGCAGTGCAAACTGAAAGTTTCCACAAGCGTCTTAGTTTTAGGGTATATGGTTTAGGTGTTTAGGTGCAGAAGTTTAAAATTTAAAGATAGTTGTTTCAATTTAAGGTTTATGGTTATAATTTAGGGTTTACAGGTTACGGTTTAGTTTTTAGGGTTATATGCTAAGGCTTTAGGTTTTAACCTATAAACCCTAAATTATAACCATAAATCTTAAATTAAAATAGCTCTCTCTAAATTTTAACCAACTACACCTAAATCCCTAAACTCTATACCATAAATTAACTCCCTATACCCTAAAACTAAGACACTTGTGGAAACTTTCAGTTTCCACCGCCTGTGTATAGAATATTTATCCATAAAATTTTTGATCGAACCGAACCAATCTCACTCGTACTTCACTTCACAATGTTGAATTATATATGAAGTCGAGTTGAATCACATATCTTTTGATTCGTTCAAAACATTAAAGATATTAAACTTCTTATCACTCGAAGTAACTGATATATTAATTTTTTTTCAAAATTGAATAGCTTGATTTGAAGTTTGAACCGATATAACGTGCAACACATGGATCGGGTGCTCTACACGTCATCGTCCCTTTCTTTTTCCACCGTTCATTCAATGTGCCCTGCCATTTGTTTCGGCTTCACCGTGTTCCACTTTCCAGGGTTGTTGGTCGAAAGTCGAAACAGAATGGATCGAGGTGTGCTGAGGCAGTCACATTTTTACATATTTTAAATTCTCGTATATTTTATACTGATAATATAATCTCGTGCACTATAAAATTTTGAATAATTATAGAGTTTTATTAAGTATAAATATTTGCACTCTTAACATAAAATCTTGTATTCATTCCTGCGTCGAAGCATACATTCATACAACTCGCGAGATTTTCAAACCAGATCGAGCATCTTTTTAGATAGAGTGTCTTCTTCTTTGGGTTGGGTGTAGAATAATGATATAGCCAGAGAGGAATTGGACCTCAACGCAATAATGAGAGACAGACAGACCCCATACAAATACAACAAAACTTGAGGAAAAAAGAAGAGGAAGAAGAAGCATCCATTATGATTATAATCTGTAGAACCATCTCTCTAATTGTTTTCTCGTTGAGCTCAAAAGGTGAGTCAAAGGAAGGTCCATTGCTTTTTATTCAAGAAAAATTTGTTGTCGTTTCGATTTTCAAGATTTTACCATAATTAATTTGGACTGACATGTGTTGTACGTCTGATTTTAGTGAGTGATTCACACAACAAAAATTTTCTACACACATAACGCTTCGAACTCGAGACCATAATACTTACCTCTTTAAACAACCTCGTTAGTTGTTTTTTGTTCAACTTTTAATATGATTTTGTTTGCTTCAAACATCTCCCTCACACTATTTGAGTCTTATTAGAATATTTAATAATAAACCTTTTAAAATTTTTATTTAAACTAATCGATTAATAAATCAAACACTGATGATCATACAAAATATACAAAAACTTTAAGTATTAATATCCTATAAGTTTCCACAAGCACCTTAATTTTAGGGTATAAGGAGTTAGTTTATGGTATATGGTTTAGGAGTTTAGGTGTAGGGGTTTAGAATTTAGGGATAGTTTTTTCAATTTAAGGTTTAGGATTATAATTTAGGGTTTATAGGTTATGGTTTAGTTTTTAGGGTAATATGGTGAGGATTTAAGTTTTAACCTATAAACCCTACATTATAACCCTAAACCTTAAATTTAAACAACTATCTCTAAATTATAACCCCTAAACCTTATACCCTAAATTAACTTTCTATACCCTAAAATTAAAGAGCTTGTAAAAACTTTCAATTTCCACCGCCTGTGTATAGAATATTTATCCAAACTATAATATGATTTGGACAAGCAAATAAATAGACCCATTAAAGTTTGAGTCTAATATTTATTATGTATCCTATGACCCAATGGCCAGGTTAAAGGACTTGAGCCTCATTCTATTACTTTTAATTTGGGCCCAAGTTTAAGAGCTCCCTTATGTCTTCATATGGCAAAAAATCATTTTCAGTAATACAAAAAATCTACTAGTTTTATGAGATTTATTTTATTAAAAATGATAATGTGATCCATTGTCTCAGTAAAAAGAATAATATTATTATCTTAAGAGATTTAAATTCAAATAATTTATCTGTAATGTGTGAGTTTTATCAAAGATTAAAATCAAATACAAAAGATGATATATCATTAGATTAAATAAAAACTGTACTTTTAAATTATATAACATGTACATTCGACTCATTATAGATTAAATTGAATTGTTACATGATTTAACTAGTGAATTGTTATATGATTTAACTTGCACTTCTTGTGGCGTATTTTTAGCGTCGGGAGAGTTTTTAGCGGCGCTTTAAAACGCCGCTAAAGACCTGTTTTGTTGTAGTGACATTTTTTCATATTTTTTTTAAGTAATTTAACGAACTTCTTTCCCCAACAAAAAACTCATTAATAAAAAACTGTATCCGCAGAGAATGTACTATAAAATAAAGGCATAAAGTCAAAAAATACCTCTAAAGTTTGACTGAACAACCACTTGGTCCTTATTTTCTTTTGGAGCAGTTCAACCCTCAACGTTTTATTTTGAGTCAAAATGTCCTCTATGCAAATGAAAATTGTTAGAAAATTGACGGTAAACAGTTTGAAATGACTTGACAAAATGATAAGTCAGCATAAAAAATTATTTTATAATGTTATAAAATTATTTTTTGACTGTTTTCACGTTTTTAAGTCTAACACATTTGTCTGTATGATACTGTCGTGTCAGCATGCACTGCTATATATGTTTGTCACGTTATTTCAAGCCATTTACCGTCAGTTGACTGACAATTTTCATTCGCATGAGGGTATTTGACCCAAAATAAAATATTTACAGTTATATTGCTCAAAAAATAAAGATCGTGAATATTTAATTAAACATTTGGGTGCATTATTCCGCTTTATGCCTAAAATAAATGAACATGGAATTAGTTGGTAGAATTCACCCAAAGAGAATTCCTGATATATTTTCGGAAAATTCAAAAGCAAACATGTAGGGACGTCAACAATGGGGCGGGGATGCGGATATGGATGTTTAAACTTCCATTAAAACTGATTTTTTAATTAGATGAATAATACATCTGAAAAAAAATGAGAAAAATAAAACATTATTAGATTTATTTAGGAATCTACGACAATTGCTATAATAGAACAAAAACTCATCGTTTTAACAAAAACAAAACGAAATAGTAGGAAAATCAATATTTTATGAAATTCTTGCAATATTGAGCTACATTTATGATATATAAAAAAGGGGGAAGACGACTAAATTAGAAGGATATTGTCCTCAAAAAAATAATTCAAAATTTATTGTGGTTTCTATATTATTTTCGAATCTATTGTAATTTCTACAGTAAAATTTTTTAAAGGCCAACTACTTCAATCCGACCTCATGGAAGAATAAAAAAAATTTTAAAAATTTTGAGGGTCAATTGCTTTCATTCCGGCCTCATGAAAATAAAATAAACATTAGAAATAAAATTTTTTTGAGAACGTGTTACTTTCACTCCGATCTCAACAAAAAAAATGGTGAGGTCTGGTTGCTTATAATCCGACCTCATAGGTTACCGCATGCCATGAGAAATCACAGTTGCTTAAGAAATCACGTTTTTTTCATGAGGTCGACATGCTTTCAAGCTGCTATATATATATATATATTTTTTTTCTTGAGGTCGGGTTGCTTTCAACCAGCCCTAGTATTTTTTTTAAATTTTTTATCTCTATGAAGTCGGATTGAAAGAAGTGCGCCCTCATTGTAGAAACAACCACAAATTTAAAAATAATATGAGAACCACCACAGAATTCGAAATAATTTTTTTCCAGAACAATATTTACCTAATTTAGCCAAATTCGGACGTTACACAGTTACACTTTCCAGGGGTGGACGGCTGTAATTAATTTGCTGCCATTGGTATATATAATTAAACTGCCGCATTCATGAATGGGCAGAAATGTCGTTGAGTTATAACTTGTAAAATTATTTAAATAGTAACCATCAACCCTAAAAAAATTCTATAGATTTAGTGATGAGGACTAGGAGGGTTGTTATTAATTTTGTTTCCGGATAAAACCTCACTTTTACCAAACTAGGTGGGCCAAAGGAATTTTTTACCATGTTATCTGAAAATTCTATAACTCTAAATTTCACGCACTTAAAAATACATCATACCCCTAATTTCTTACACCTTAAACTTATTTTTCTTAAAATAGTGCACCAAAAGTTAAGGGGCAGACAATTTTCATCCAAAATAATAATATTACCAAAATAAAGGGGAGGAGAAACTCAAATCAACTGCTCTTTTTGGTGTCTCTATTCATGTCCCAATACAAAAAAAAATTAAATCATAAGCCATAATCCTAATTTATAAACCTTAAATCTTGAATTCAGAGTCTTCAAAACTAAATCTCAAATCCTAAACTAACTCTAAAACTTTAATCTTAAATTATAAACTTATTTTTTGAGCAAATTTCAATAAATATAAAATCTTCAAATCTTAAATAAAAAAACTAAATCGCAAGAGTATAAAATCTCTGTCCCTTAATCATGCTCCATCTTATACTCCTATATTCTAAACCCTAACCTTAATTTTCGCATCATAAACTTTAAACACTACACCCTAAAAAGTACACTCTACCCATAATTTCTTAAACCTTACGCCCTAAAAAGTACACTCTACTCATAATTCTCTAAACCCGAACAATAATTTTTAATCTTAAACTCTAAACCCACTATTTTAAAATGTAAGACATAAAAGTAACACGATAAAGAGTTAAGACAATTTTCATCCAAATTCTAATGGTAAGAAGAGGGGAGAATCTTTGAGCATATTTCAACAAATGTAGTATCTTCATAAAATTTTGTAAGTTATATAAATATTCGCGTGTTTTAAACGGTTTTAAAAGTCTAAGCCGAAGCTTTGGGAGTCGTGCTCCTTAGAGCATCGTCTCCAACCCCTCTCTCCGGTTTCCTTTGTTTTCTCTCATCTGTTTCAATGTCGGAACAGTAAGCAAAACCAAAACAAAAAAAACAAGACAGAGAGATGGGAAGAGCTCCTTGTTGTTCTAAAGTAGGGTTGCATAGAGGTCCATGGACTCCCAGGGAAGACACATTGCTCGTCAACTACGTTCAAGCTCACGGCGAAGGTCACTGGAGATCCCTCCCTAAGAACGCAGGTTCCAAAAATTCCATGCCTATAATTTGTTACAATCAGGGTTTTAAATCGCGGTCGCGACGATATATCGCGATTTTGTTAAAAGCGATTGAATTGCGACGATCGCGTATCGTTTTTTTACGCCAATCGCGGTTTCGAATGGTGGCACAACCGCTATATCGTGGTCACGATCTGCTTTTTAAATCCCTGTTTTTTATCAAGTTTATGTATTCTGATTATAATTTATGTCATAGTTGTCAGGGACGAAGCTTGGGGGCTGTGGCATCCCCGGTAGGGGAAATTTTTTTTTTTACTTTTTGTTTTTTTATATTTTTAAAAAAAATTGGGATAATTGTAAATTTACCCCCACATCTTTTAAAATATATATTTTGCCCCAACTTCAAATCCTAACTCCGTCTCTAACAGTTGTTTCTTGTAATTCCGAGTTAATGTGGCAGGGCTGCTTAGGTGTGGAAAGAGTTGCAGGCTGAGATGGGTGAACTATCTACGGCCAGATATTAAGAGAGGCAACATAACGTCCGACGAGAATGATCTCATAATCCGATTACATTCGCTTCTCGGTAACCGCTGGTCTCTCATCGCCGGACGGCTCCCTGGTCGAACCGATAACGAGATTAAGAACTACTGGAACACCCATCTCAGCAGACGTCTTTTAAGCCAAGGGACCGATCCCAACACCCACAGGAAACTACCAGACCCGGTCCCGGAGAGGAAGACAAAGAAGCACAGCAAGCCAAAACAACCGGCCGAGCCAGAAAAACCCAGAATCCATCTCCCGAAACCGGTTAGAGTCACAGTTTCAGTTCAGTGTACGAACACATTCAGCACACAAGTTCCCTGGACCAAATTTGCAAATGATGACGAAAATGGGACCGTGTTTTTATCTGGTTATTATAATCACGATGATCGTGATTTTATCAACGGCTCAGATTTCGAGTGTCGGTCTCATCACCATCATCATCTTCAAGTGCCTGGTACCGACGGTGATAGTAATTCTCTAGACAAGCTTTACGAAGAGTATCTGCAGCTTCTGAAGACAAATGAAGATCAAGTGCAGTTGGATTCTTTTGCAGAATCATTACTGATATGATGAATTTAAATATTAGTTGGTCAGTGAATCGAATATAGTGTTGAAAAATATGTTTAATGTTCATCTAGTAAAGGTGGTTGAAGTTGAATTTTAATATCTTTTATTGCTTGATTAATGAAGGCACCATGTAGAACATGGAGTGACATCTTGTTTATTACTGGTTTCATCATCCAGTCATTTGCCTGTTTTATCTATGTAGAACGTACATACACTTTGTAGATAAGTTGTTCGAATAGAGTTTTTTAGGAATAACAAAATGAATGTATTTTTAACTTTTTAGAGGATAAAAATCTTCTACCCTTTTCGGTGTCCATTTCTATGTCCAATACTAAAAAATACTACAAAAAATTAAATTTCAAGCCTTAACCCTAAATTCTAAATACTAAACACTACACCATATACCCTAAAAAAATACACCCTACTCTAAATTCCCTAAACTCTAACCACAAACCCTAAACCTAATTTTTAATATGGGTATTAATAAAGGCACAAAAAAGAGGCAAAAGATCTATATTTATTTTTAAATATTCAAATCGAAAAATAACACTAATATAAATGCACTATACAATGGATAGTATTTTCTTTTCACTTGAGGAACGTGTGAGTATTCAAAGATGACAATTCTGAGTTATGATTTATGTATTCGGACTAGGAATAGGCACGAGTCGGGTAGGATCGGGTTTTTGACTCACATGCACTCTGTTCGAAAATAAATACCCTAAACCCGTATTTGATCCGAACATATTCTCTAAAAATCCGACCTAGAAATAAATATACTAAACCCGACCCAACCTATAGAAAATAAATTAATATTAGGGACCTAATTGTAAAAAAATAAGAAACTTAATTGTAAAAAACTACAATTTGAAGGAATAAATTGTAAATAAAAATTCAATTTTAAGGACCTAATTATAATATATATACAAAGATGGGGTATTATTATAAATATCCCTAAAAATTTAGGGGAAAATTACACAATTAGTCCCGGGCCAAGTCGTATATTTTTAACCCTAAACTCGAACCTGAGTTTACCTTTAATAAAACCCGACTTAACCCAGTCGGAATCCAAATTTTTTATTAAAAAATAGACCCGATCGAGTCGGGTCAGAACCTGGCCAGATCAAGTAAAATATTCATCCCTAATTCATACATGATTTAGTGTAAAACGTTAAAAAACAACATGAATACGATAAAATATAGTATGAAATATAACAATTTAAAGCTTATTGCATGGCACCTTAAACATAATGGTAAGTTGGTAACCCAAAAAACACAAAACATACATTTAACCAAATACCTAAAAAACCATACACAAATAGTTAAAAGACATTGCAATGTGCATTAATTTTTCAAAATTCAACAACATGAAATTTTGGGGGATAACTTATATATTAGGTATATATAAACAATTATGGTCCATAATAAATAACATTTATTATTTTAATAGGTTAAAGAAGCATTAGCTTACTAAAAATAAGATTAGTCAATTAAAAAAAAGATTAGTTCTTTAAATTAGCCATCAATGTAATTAATTACTTGATTACTACTATGCACGTGATTTATATCATATACTATTGATTTACGTGTTAAAATACAATAACCATTTTTTTTAGTGTAGAAGGTATTTTAATGGAGGAAGCAATAATTTTTAATTCAAAAAGGTTATAAAGTTGATTTAGGGTTTATAAAGAGGAACTTTCAATTAATTCCTAAAATAAATCTCTTTGTTAAAACACAACCCTAAACAATTGAAGTCCTAGTGAACAATGTAAAACTAAACAAAGGCTATGTTATATGGATAAAAAATTATATGCCTCTTTTCGTTGCCTTTATTTACGCCCCAACACTAAAAAATATTATAAAATTAAATTACAAACTCTAACCCTAAATTTTAAATCCTACACCATATATCTAAAAATATACCATACCCTAAATTTCATAAACCCTAACCTAAAAGCCTAAATCTTAAACATAATTTTAAGCATGAGGGCATAAGTAGGGGCACCGAAAAAGAACAGAGGATTTCCATCCATGTTATATACACAAATCACAGGGTAAAAGTCCCCTGCCCCCAATCATGGACCCTTCTATGCCCCACACTAAAAATCACTTATAAATTAAATTTTAAACCCTAACCATAATTTCCACATCATAAACCCTAAACCCTAAAAAATACACCATACACCTAATTCCATAAACCTTAATCATAACCGCTAACCTTAAACCATGAACTCTGAACCCTAAACCCACTATTTTAAAGTGGGGCATAAAAGAGGCACGACAAGGGACATACATTACCATCCCAAATCACAACATATAATATTAAATTAAATTCTGAGTTTTTCGTAATTAATTTGTACTAATTATTTTTTCTTTTAAAAAATTATCTAATAAATATGTATACATCACCGACGGTACTAATTCCATACTAAATATGAGCAGTTTCATATTTGGGTAAATTTTTTTTCCTCATTTTCAATCGAAAAAAGGAAAAGAAAAAACATTATTGTGAGGGAAATTTATGTTTTAAAGAAATTAGAAATCCTTTCCTTGCAGGTAACAGTTATGTCTGGAACAGGTTAAACGACAAGAAATGTTGAAAATTAATCTCAGGTTACATGTATGTCTCGATAGATAATGAACAGAAAGCTAACGTCAATATGAAAGCTATGTTTATGAGTTAAGAGAACGAAATAGAAAGGCAAACAATTAACGTCAATCTTTTATTCATATTTTTTATTAGAGTTTTAGGAGCATAGAAAGGGGCACCGAAAATAACAAAGGATTTCTATTTATGAGTCGCATGGTAAATTATTAGTTGATTCTTTTTAAGTCTCATAGATCTTACTTTTTTTTTTTGAAAAGATACAATTTATCTTTCTAAAAAATTATAATTCAATTATGGCATTAAAAAATGTTTTTGATTTTATTCATGATCCTGACGATAAACGACAGACAAAACAAGTGTCTGAACTATATATTTTTTTACTTTAAATGCTTATAATTTTGTAGTAAAAAAGTGTATAACGTTTCATTTCGTTACAACTTATAAGTTGTTTTGTTAAATAAAATTTATAATCCAATCAATGCATGACATACCACATATTTTTTTACTAGAATCCTTAATTAAAAAAACATTAAAATCTTGAAATTTTAGAAAATCTCATAAAGTCTCTAATTCACCCCCCCCCCCCACCACCAAAAAAATTTAAATCCTTAAGTCCATAATTTATTTGTTGCCATCGCCAAATCAACTATTACCGCACACCATTTTATCTGTTGCATCCTACTATCGAATACTCATTTTTATGTCGTCGAAAATCAATGAGTGACATATAAATTGAATGTAGAACTTAGAAATTTTTCATCGAGTGTTCAACGACAGACGAACGAACGATATTATAAATCTTGCGACGAAAGAAAGAGACTTTATTACTGTAGCAATGATGTGGTGGTTGAAGGTGATATACGGGGATTTTAAGATTTAGAGTTAGAAATTTAAAGATTTTGGGGTGTTTGTGAATTTAAGATTTTGTGTGAAATTAGAGAATTTTAGGGGTTTTAATAAATTTTTTATTAAAAAATAGTTTTTTAATAATATTAAATTAAAAATCAAAGTAATGATTGGATGCCAATTTTTTAACAGATTAACCTTAAATTTATAACAAAATAAAATATTAAACATCTATTTTAACTAAAAATAAAACATTAATAAAAAAAACTTTAAGCTGAAAAGAATATAATTTAAACATTTATTTTATAATAAAACCTAAAAGGATATTAAGATTTAAGCACGTTATAAATGAGGACCTAAGTCCTGACCCTTTCTTTCTCTTTTTTTTTTCATTCCCAAACCTCTAATCTCACTTCACTACTTTGGAAGCCACCGGCAAATGGTCCATGCATTTAGACGTATACCAAATTACGGACAAAAATGTACTAACATTAAGAAATACTAAAAAAATAAATAAATTATAAGCTCTAATTTTAAATTTTATATTCTAAATTCTACATTCTAAAAAATACATCATACTTTAAATTTTTTAAACTTTAACTATAAACCCTAAATTTACATTTTAATGTGGGACATAAATATGATCACAAAAAGAGATAGAGATTTTTTATTCCCAAGTTACTAACTAAGGGAAATTAGTACCCCATTACGTTGAAACACAAGAACTCGATGTTCATAAGCATAATTAGGGACGAAGCTAAAATTTTGAATTGGGATAAAATATCAATATTTAAAAGTAAAAAATAAATTTCTAAACAAATCATTTTTTAAGAAAAATTTTAAAAAAACAAAAAAAATTGAGGGTTAAGAGGGCAATTGCCCCTCCCCAGTCTCCACTCCCATTTAGTTACGTCCATGAGCATAATAATCAACATGTCACTATTTTTTTTGATCAATCGTAACTTTCATTAAAACCACACTAAAAAAAGCAACCACGTACAAAGAAAACATAAAGAGGCCACGTGCCTGGCATGCCTAAACCCATGCAAACCATGCACAAGCCTTGCATGCAAACCAGCACCAAAAACCACAACCAGGCCTTCCGACCGGCCACCTTAAGGGTGACCAGAGAAACAAAAGCAAAGAAAAAACTACAACCGAGGGGAACAATTGGCAACATCCCTGCATAGAGAGGAAAGGCCGGAACCAGCGACACCTTGACAGACCCAAGGTTCAAGCTGAAAACAAAGACAACCGATGATCGATTATAGAGGGAACGAAAAGGAGATCCGTTAAACCAATTTTCCAGGATGACAAGCAACTCCGCGCCTGAGAGCTCTTTCCAGAGACAGGCTTCCTTCGTTATGACGATGGTCCTTATCAAGGCATCAACAGTTGCACTCCCGTAGTGAAATCGGCAACCGAACTCGACATCCCCTCCCTGACCACAAAACCACATCCAACCAACACAACTGCTGAATATAAGAGCACCTAACCGTGAGCAAAACCCAAGATCATCACATGCACACGCACATACAGTGATCCCGAGGGAAGGCAAGACCCGCATAAAAAGCCTATGAGCCTTCTGATCATAGGCTACGAAAACGAATGGCCTCATGGTGTTCCCGGATAACTCCCATTGGAGTTATCCGACTCGAAAGCTTGATCCTCAAACGGATTAAGAGATGATTTAGATTTTGAAGTTACTAGCACATCTTCCCCATCACTAGCCTGCACCTCTTCATTCAGGACAAAGTTATTGTCAATACACATAGACGAGATTCGAGTGATGGTCTTTCCGAAAGGATCAATGCCCAGCTCTACCAGGCCAGCCTCGTCGACAACCATTCGAGTGTATTCCATGGCATACTTACGCCTTGCAGCCTTTCGAATCAAGGTAAGCCTCTTAATACCCGACGTTTTCCCTCTTTTTTTACGTTCAATCTCCTGAATAATGGTGGACGAGTTGAATAAGGAGCCTGGAAACAGGGCTGCTGTCAGCATCTCCTCTTTGGCGGCTGGACTTTTTTCGGAAATGCACCAGTTTGATGGACCAACTTGAATAATGGCTTGTGAAATTTGGTTCCACAATTCCTGTCTTTTGTTTGGTCCAAAGAGAACCAGCTCATCTTCAGATCTTTTCCTTTTCCTATGGCTTGAAACCTGCATATTATCAATGCCGGCAGCAATGATATTGAACCATGGGCTATTTTGGTTAGCATCGGAAGAGGTGGGATTTGTTTTTAATTCTGAGTCAGTGAGGGGATTTGATTTTGAGCCAAAGGATACACAATCTCCAAATATCGGAGCCACTTCCACGTTAAGGCCTGCCTTCCCTTTATGTTTGCACACACCGATGTTTTCCATATTTATCCTAAGGCAGTTGACTTTAGGAGCTGATGAAGTGACAACTCCATTATCCTTAAACACGGCTCCCTGCTTCGAAAGATCTACGCCAGATATGCTTGGGAAATCGCGTCCGTCTTTTCTAAATTTCCCATCTGAAACTTTGTCGTTTTGCTCCACGTTCCAGTCATTTTTCCTTCCGGCCACCGGTGTTGAGAACGGTCTAGTGTTGCCTCCAGCGTTGGCGCGAAGCCATGGCCCAAAACGACCGGCAAGCTTAACTAGCATAAGTTCATGTCTGCACTCTCTTTCAACATGACCCAAGCGCCCACATTTAAAGCAAAACTTCGGAAGACACTCATATTTGAATGCAACCTCCAACGGTGAGTCCTTCTTTCGATTCAGCACAAAACCCGTCTTGAGGGGGTACTCTACCCGAATGGCGACACGGATTTTCAGCACATCTTTTCATGTTGAGGGACCTAAGTCATCCAAGGAAGATCCATAATAAGTCGGGAAAAGATTACCAATGCGTTTAACGTTCTCTTTGGTTTGGAGCCCTATCGGGAGATTGAGAATTTGGACCCAGAACTCTTCCAGGGAGAAGTCAATTTCTTCCAGCGCCTTATCCGGTTGCCACTCTTTGAGAACCATTAAAGCATCCTGAATCGCCCATGGCTTGCACCCTAAGATCCTGTGTTTTTCTTCTGTAGATTTGAAAATGAACAGGAAATTTTTTTTCCCCAGGTCGTGACATTCAAGGCCATCGCAGCTCCATGCTTTTTTAAGAATAGCCTTGACCGTTAAAATCTTGAGGGGGGAAGGGGTCAGCAGTTTACCCAAAAGGGAGAGGTTTTTCAAAGTGAAATTCACCTCACTATCTTCATTGAGCTCTAGCTCATCAATGAAGTCAGGCTGCAAAGGAGGTTGGGTGGACTGGTTGTTAGGAAAGCACGTATTAACTACCCCTGTGCTTAAGACTTGGCGGCTAGTCATTGTGGTTGGTGAAGGAGACAGGGATTTAAGAACCTCTGAAACCTCACAGGGAAGCAACGACCTGATCCTAGGATGACTCAAAGAAAACAACTTTAAAAACCAGACCAAACTTAGGGTAACAACAAAACACAAGCAGTGGCTCTAAACCGGTCAAACTCAAGAGGCTGCCATGCCCGTCGGACAAGTTTCCAAGGAGTTAGAACTGAAAACGAAGTTCACGACGAGAGAGAGAGCAATTTGAGAGAGAAAGAGAGCTTGCTTTTTAATTAATCAACATGTCACTATAATCCCAAAAAATACTATCCAATTCATTTGATGAAAAATTTGTTGGTCGGCATTTTTTTTACTTTTCCATGAGAGTAGATACCTATCTGATGCATAAAAATCATCGGCCTTTTAATCATGTCTCTAATTATGTCTCACACTAAAAATTATTTAAAAATTAAATTATAAACTTTAACCTTAATTTTCACATCTTAAACCTTAAACCTGATACCCTAAAAATATACTATAACCCTAATTCCCAATCCCTAACCTTAATTCCTAAACTCTAAACCCTAAACTCACTATTTAAAGTAGAGACATAGAAAGGGCATGATAAAGGGGAAGACGATTTTTATCACCTACCTGACTACCTCATTGATAATTTTATAAAATTTGAATTCGAGACATCAAATTTCCAAGACACATTCTTTCACTCATAAAATAAAATTTGAATAATGTACGGTGATTTAAATTCGAACAGAAAAAAGAATCGGCTAGCAATTATTTTGAAGTGATGACATAAACAGTATACATATATATAGCTAGACATACATCTAACTTTCTCCTGCAGAGTTGCAGCTTCTTTGTACTCTGATATGAGAACGGAGCTGCTTGACAGCCCCGACCCCGACCCGAAATTTAGAAAGTCTAACCCGCCCCGCCCGGCAGGTCCATATTCCTCATATGAAGAACTGAGGTTAAGTTGATTAGTACACTTGCACATGGTGTTCTTGTTATTTTGTTAGGTCAATTCATAAACAATCAATAATAACAAATTGAATGCATCCATCCTATTGATTTTGACTGTTAGATAGATTGCTTACAATTTTACTTTTGTGTTGGTTGAGTACTTATTAACACTATATCCCGGATTCGGATTCGAATTCGAACATTCCTTTAATGAAGAGAGTCATAGAACAAAGTTGTGCTAAAAAGAATCCTTTTGATAAAAAAGATCACAGCAATTTCATTTTCATTTGAATGCAATGGCCTCTACTAGCACCGGGGCAGATCTGCAGGAGGATGGGGTAGAGTCTCCGGTTCTCCTTCCCCGTTTTCGACTATCAACACGGCGCCTAATCCCCATGACTGGTGTATGTCCAAGTGGCAATGCATAAACCAAACCCCTAAACATGGATATGCAATTAGCATGGATATAGTACTGATAATAATACTAACAAAGATCTCAAAGTTGTGTGACATACCTGGATTGTCGGCGACAAATCGAATTGCGGCCCATCCTCCCACCGGGACTCCGATGGTGTTCATATAAGGGGGATCAATCAAGTTAAAGTTTGCAGTCTGTGGATTAAAGTTCCCGGTACCGTATCCAACAACGTAGAAACTGTAGCCGTGGAGATGGATCGGATGGTTTTCGGTGGTGACTGTGCTAGTGCCTTGGAAGATAAGTTGTACCCTGCTCCCGAATTTGAGTACTTTGGTCCTTGTTCCATTGATGGCCTGTGTGTTATTAGGAGCATTATTCGGTGCCCCATTGGAGAAGTCATAGAATTGAAGTGGTGCACCGGGAAAGTCCACTGTGAACTGACCACCAATCTTCTTATAGTAAGCTTCCAGAATAGAAATAGTAGGCTTTACGAAGCTTATATTGTTCATGGAAGCTGCAAATGTCCCGTTGTTCATGCCTCGGCAGTTCTTCTGCGGTGTCTTGGACCGACATTTGTTGACATTTAATCCCACGGTAACAAACAGGTTAGTATCGATCTTTGGAACGTTAACTGGATTAAGGCTTCTAAGCCCATCCATGACAGTCTTTACAGCAAGATTATCGTTGAAGTTCGGTAATTTAGCCGGCAACGATACGCTATTAGGTAGAGCACCTAAGTATTGGAAGTATGCAATGGCTGATATCTTTTGGAATGAAATGTTCTGGGCAGACATGTAAGGTCCCATGGCCATTGAGTACTTTCCAATGTGCTGATCAGCAGTGACAAGGACGTTCATGGTCTGCCCCGGTCCAAGCATCACACGGTCCGTGGTGAATGGCTTCGTGTACTCGGCGTCCGCTTCCACAACAGTTAGTTTATGATTAGCTATGGCAAAGAAATTCTCCATGTTTAGACCTGCATTAATTAGCCTTAACAGATATGTCTTTCCTGGAACAACATCGATCTTGTAGACATCTGCAAACCAATAAGTATTAATATCCATTACTAATGATTGAACAATAAGGATGCCGGTCCAAACTTTTCCGTTTACCATTTCTAGAGCAGTTGTAGTTAGGTCCCGGGTGACCGTTAATGGTAAATGCATCAGCTGGTGGAGCAGGGCCGCCGCTTGCTAGAACTTGCTGCTCAAGTTGTAGCACATCTCTTAGCCAATACTCCCCTAGCAGATTTGCAGGTAATCTTCAAATTACAAATATAACATGCCATATCACATTATAAATAGTAGCTCTGTATATCGGATTAAAGGCGATCGGGTACCTAGGATTACAATATGCTCTTCGTAAGGGTGCTTGAAAGGGTAAGGGACCCCTGTCTTAGGATACACAACAATGGCACCATAAACAGTTGCCCTAAGCCAAGAAACATGGGCGTGCCAGAAAAATGTGCCCTTCTGTTTCACCATTGTGAACTCGTACGCGAAACTCCGGCCAGCTTGAATCGGACACTGAGTAATGTAAGATGGACCATCAAACCAGCATGACAGCTTCTGTCTCACTCCATGCCTGGAAAAAAGAATAGACAGCAATGGTCATGGATGAGATGACATATAATTAGTACTCTACATTCTACAAGTCATAAAACTATAAGAAAATACCAGTGAATTGTGACATTGTAAGGCGTCTCGTTGGTGACATTGACGATGACCCTATCATCCTCTTGCGCGTAAACGACAGGTCCCGGGAACATTCTGTTAACGGTCACAATCTCTTTGGTGTTACACAATTTAGTAACCCTCGTAGTTTGCACCTTGAAATCATAGAACCTGGTTGATCCACCTGCAGGCCACTGATGTGCCATCGCATGTAAAGCTTGGAAATAGGACGACGTTGACAAGCACACGAACACGAAAACGAAAGCGGATAAGTCAGCCATTGGGAGTGAGAGAAATGGAGACATATGGGTTGAAGTGAAGGCTAGGGAGGGAGCAATTTAAAGGATTTTAACCCATTATGTTTGTCAGCTTTCATGATTCCTCTAACATGGTATACGTTATAATAAGGTGTTGGGAGCGTGGTTATTCCTTGTGACCCCAATGTAAGGAAAGGGATTTTAACCCATCTTTTTCTGTCTTAAAACAGTAAAAAGCAGACAAATCTTGTCTTTTTTCTGATTCATAACCTGTGAAACTGTGTTTCCCAGTTAAAAATCATGTTGTTTGACTGAGAAAAAACTCTATAAAATCATTATGAAGTGCAAAAATAAAGAAGAAACAAATAGGGGCCATTGTCAACTTTGTTTGTTGTGCTTTTGATAGACAGCTGCCTTTTTCTGCTCAATCATAAGCAATGTTGGATTGAAAACACGCCTTCCCAAACCAGCTTTTTTTCTTACAGAAGATAGCTTTGTCTGCAACATGAACATCCAAAGCTGTTTTTCTAAATCCTGGAAGTTGGAGTTAAAACATAAAAGCATGCATAGGCAAAAGAAATTAGAAGTATGAATATGTTTGAACATAAAGTAGAGAGGGCAGAGAGTTTCCATTGGAACAAAAAAGGGTGATGTTGGGGAGTCATGGGATGATTGTGTCGAAAGGCAAGGCCATGATGTTGTTACTTCACTCTCACGCTATCTGCCATGCGTGTGTCCTTTGGCCTAAAGCCTCTTTTTTGGATGGAAATCGTCTACCCCTTAATTATGCCTTTGTTGGTGCCTCCACTTTAAAACAGAAAGTTTAAGGTTTAAAGTTTTGAGTTTAAGGTTGGGGTTTAGGGTTAGTGTGTAGGGAATTAGGGGTATGGTGTATTTTTTAAGGTTTAGGGTTTATGATATGAAAATTAAGATTATGGCTTAGAATTTAACTTTTAGGTGTTTTTTAGTAGGAAACATGTAAGGAGGCATGGTTAGGGGGCAAGAGATTTTTACTCATCGTTTTTCCTCACTTCTTTTTCTTTTTAAGTACGGATATTTAATTCATTGACTGACTAATCTAAATCGAGTATTGTAGAGGTCATTATAGGTTCTTTCCTTACTTTTTTAACTCAATACCTAGAGTTATAAACTTAGGGATGATTATTTGATCCGAACTCGACTGATTTTGATATGACATAATTTTTATAAGATTATATTAAAAAAATTTGAGTTTAGTGAGATTGGATTTTGTGAATGGTAAGATCTGATTCGTGTTTATAGTGAAAATATCTAATTCAACCCATGATAGTAGGGATAAAAAATTTCTGCCCCTTTTTGGTGCCCATTTCTATGCTCCAACACTAAAAAAAATTAAATTTCAAGCCCTAATCCTAAATTCTAAATCCTAAACTCTACCTCCTATATCATATAAAATATACCATACTCTAAATTTTTAAACCCTCATCACAAATCCTAACCTTAAACCCTAAACCTAATTTAATCCTAAATTCTAAATCATAAACTCTACCTCCTATAGCATATAAAATATACCATACCCTAAATTTTTTAAACCCTCATCACAAATCCTGACCTTAAACCCTAAACCTAATTTTTACTATAAGACATAAATAGGAAATTCTATTCATGATAGTAGTGTAATTTTTTCTCTCTTTATATATTATATATTTAGAAATAATTGTTTATAATACTCCTCTTGTTGTGAATAAAATAAAGAAGAACAAGAAGAACAAAGAGATGAGAGGAAGAGGGAGATTTGTATTATTCTCAAAATATAAAATTGTCTCCAATGCATTCAATGAATCATCTATTTATAGGCATAAGAAGTACATAATACATTAAACTCTAATTCATAGAGATAATATTCCTAATAATAAATAAATCAAACTCCTTTGATAAAGTTCTAATCATGATAGACATCCACATAAATAAATATTCATAACACTCCCCCTTGGATGTCTATGAAGATAATGTGCCTCGTTAAAACCTTACTAAGATAAAAACCCAGTGGGAAAAAAAAATTCTTTAGTGAAGGAAAAAGAGTACACACATCTTTGATACGCATAACTTGTTGCCTCATTAAAAACCTTACCAGGAAAACCCATTGGGACAAAACCTCGGTTAAGGGAAAAAGAGTGCAACGCGTATTTACTCCCCCTCATGAAAACATCACAGAAGATCTTTGAATCTTCATAATTTAATCTTGAATATCATTTTTCTAAAGATCGCGAGGGATGAAACTTTGGAGTAATATGTTCCATGATGTATCAACTTTCAAACTGAGATATACATCTTGCTTTATCTTCACACAAGATAGCTTTTATCATATCTTGTAAAAGTAAATCCACATATCTTTTGGATATGTTGGGTCAATAATCTTAGCCAAACACATTTTTTTGGCTTGCCTCGTGCATAACAATTATTTCTACGACATTTGAAGAGGCATCAACGAATGTTTGAAGATCTAAATGTAATGATCTTTGTATATTCATAGATATTTCTTGACCAACTAATATATAGTGCTTCAAGACCAAGAAAAGATATAATTATCTTTATTCACATCCAACAATCTTACAACTATTGGGATACTCAATAGATATGCTATATTCATATTGAATCTTCTTTAAGATTCTTTCAGCTTATGTCTATTCATAGACAAAAGAAATATATAAAAATGCTCGATCTTCAGGTCGAGATAAACTTGATGTCAAGATTCAAGTACTTGTATTGAAAGTACTTAATGAGTTTCCAATTTGAAGCTCTTTAGGAGTTCTAAAATTATCATAATGGATCTTGATCCAAACTCCTTTATAAAATACATAAGAAAATCTGATCATTCTTATAGTATTTTCTCAATTAGTATTCACTAAGGCGATTATACCAAATGCGCCAAAAATATTCATGAGACATGTCTAAATAAATTTCCTCAGAAATTTCCAAATGCTTATAGCATTTTAGATCCTTCAAGGATAAATATGGATCCACAAATAATTAGACGCATGTAAAATTTTCAAAACTGCCAAAGTAATTGCATCCACCATGAAGTAATTAAAACTTTTCATAAATCACAGTTCAAGTCTATTTACGACTACTTATTTGTGCCTCACTTGCATTACACCTTTAGGTGTTTGGACTAGTGGTCCAAATACTTCTATTTTAGAAGTTCAAAGCGTCTTTCAACATTGGCCAATTCAATATCTATACTTATGGATAGATTTTATACAAGATCCTCGATTTCTTTCTTTACTTCTATAGAAGTATTTTATGTAAAATTGTTTGTAAAATCGTTGTCGACAACTTTCCAATTTTTCTAGTTCCATTCTCATAATGACATAACTCATCGAGATCTCTTCAAGATTTCAATCTTTATTCAGGTACCTGAAACTCTTCAAGAGTTTTATTATTTGTTATGTCTTGGGTCTCTTCAGGAGCACCCGCCTCCAATATATGACCATCTCATATTACTTTCTATTTACGAGAATTTTGATCATTGGAACCATTTCAACTATCATGCTTCAGGCATGATTTACATTCTCTCGCTCTAACATGTAATTTAAACTTAGAGCATTTCAGCTGGTATATGAGACTTAATTACTCTCATTGGGTCAGTAAATATGTCTGGCAGTTGACATGTAATAACATGAATTATCTTATGAACTTCTAGTTCATATACGAGGATCTAGATAATGATAATTCATTTTCCTCTATCCAGCTGATTATTATCTCCCCATGATGTTGAGAAAAATCATGTCATAAATGATTCTCCAATTAATGTTTAAGAATTTAAACATAAAAGGAGACTCGTACTCAATATATATTCTCAACCCTTTTTATTTACCCATTTTGTGCGTTGTGGTGGAGCAATTCATATCGCACATTCAAAAATCATAAAATGGGAAATGTATGGTTTTTGACCAAAAACCAATCATAACGGGGAATTTATTATAACTTGTTGGCTTGATGAGTATAAGTGTTGCTATATGGAAACACCATATAAATAATAACTCTTTTTTTCTCATAGTTTAGCTATTAAATAGGAGGCATCCAATTGAAATTTTGCTAAACTATATTTTTCATAATCAATAGGCTTTGTAACAACTGATATAGCCTAAAATATAAACCCACTAGCTTTTCAAGACGAATAGTCTAACTGCATAATCTGAATATTTTTAGAATCAATCTCACAAACTTCTAGTTGTAAGTCGATAAAACAATGTAGATGCATCTACTAAAATCATATAAAACTTTCCACATTTGTGGATATATGGGCCCATATTTCGTTCAGATATGCAAGACATACAGTCTCAACTTCAATACAAGAACTTTAAGTTCTAATTCTTTTGGTAAGTGGGATCATCTATATCCTTTGAGAACAAACAACACAAGAACTTCAGGTTCTTTTAGTAAGTGGAATTTAATCAATTCCTTTAAGCAACACAAGAACTTCACGTTCTTTAATAAGTGGAATTTAATCCATTCCTTTGAGAATAAGCACCATAAGAACTACAGGTTCTTTTAATACATGTGCATGTAAATCTCAATAATTTCTGCACCATTATTGATCAGGATGGTCTAACCGATCATGCCAACTATATATATGTGTATATATCTCTGAATTTGTAAACTTCTTGTTTACCATAACATGTAATTCAATCTTACTCGTACATGTCTAGTACGACCATCAAAATTGTTCCTTTAAATAGGAATATATTTAGCTCTTTCGGAGCTTTCAATTGAAATTATCTTTTGGTAGCAATATAGAGCTCTTCTAGAGCTTTCAACTGACTTTTTGGCTACCAAAACTTATAAACATATTGGCTTATTTCAAATGCCAATTGATAACATATGTTATCTATAATTCCCAAAGGGATAGTTTGCGAACTCATATTGCTCTCTTTATGACTTTGACGAGTATAACACAATGTGAATATGGAATAAAGTTCCATTTGACAATAACATATTTGCTCAACCAGAGCCTTTTGTGATATTAGTACTTCCGGATATAGTACTCACATTATTCCCTTGCATTTTAATCGAGAAATGCATAATTGTGCACCTTTCAAAATGTGCTTTGTTTCATTTACTTCAGGTAATGAAAATATGTACTTTGTATCATTCACTTCGAGGAATGAAAAATATAAAATATAGCACATCATATCAAGTCGATTATCTATCAGAGATAAACTTTCAAGTGCTCTTCCGGAGTATTGATATTTTAGTACTTTGAGAAATACTACTCATATTTCCCCTTGCATTTAAATGGGAAAAATATTTTTTATGCTTAAGTACAATATGAGTACTTGCATTATCTGCTAGGCATAAATAGCCACAATTCTAGGCATTAATAGTCACAATTCTAGGCATAAATAGCCACAATTCTAGGCATAAATAGCCGCAATTCATTGTATATTTTCTTCCGGAAGTAATCATATTCTTCAAATAATAAATTAACATAAAACGTAAATAAATAATATGTGAAATAAATAAACATAAAGCAAACTAACATAAATAAATAATAAATAGAACGAATTAACATAAAAAAAATAAAACCAATTATTCATGTTAGAGGTTATAAGGGAAATAAATAAATGGTAAATTATTCTCTTCAAGGGTTATGAGAAAATTAACAATATCCAATTGAGTTGGACCAATAACGCCATAATTATTTTCGCCATAAACAAATTTTGTTTATATTTTATTTCATTTATCATTCATGATTATGGATAAAGTCCATAATACTTTGACGTTTGACAAGTACGAAACCAATGGTTTATAACATCACATTGGTAAAAGGATTTCACTTCCTTAGAATGATCTTTATCACTCTTGTCATCCTTATAACTTCGCTACCAGCGGGTAGAAGTATTCTTAAAATGACTATATTTTTCATGTGTATATTCATAGCCTCGACCACGACCACAACTTTTAATGTGATTTTTTATTCCTTCCATAATATAATCTCACATTCACTTCAGGGAATGGAGTAGAGCCAGTGGGCCTTTAAAACCTTTTTCACATATCCTTATCACAGAGAACAAAGATTTAATCCTCGTACGCGACATTGTTAAACCTGTCCACAAGGTCCTTTAAAAACCTCCTTTGAGACCAGTAGCCTCGCAGAACGGGATGTCCAACCAATTATACTTGGATTATATCAAAAATTATGTCTCTAATTGAATAATAATTTACCATGTTTGCATTCACTTTAGAGAATGAAACAGTTCCAATAATCGCATGGAATAAACAGCATGCTTGCATTCACTTCAGGGAATGCCCCATCATTGATAATCGCATGGAATAAACAGCATGCTTGCATTCACTTCAAGGAATGCCCAATCATTGATAATCGCATGGAATAAACATCATGCTTTGCATTCACTTCAGGGAATGCCTCCCATAAAACTTTTGGATCAAGACAAATTTTCGTAACTTGATATTGGGAGAAGTCTATGGTCGAGTTTTTCGACAAAGAAGAAAAATTGCTTTCGAGCAAATATAGACTTTATAACAATCTTTTTATAGATTGAAATTCACCATGATTTATCGCACATTAAAATCATAATTTAAAGAATAAAAATAAAATAAGAATTTACCGATATTAGTTTTTCTCTCGAGGAAAATGGAGACGTAGCAAATGACCAAAACATCTTCTCATAATGTCGTGTCTCTTTCCAAGTCATTTAAATACATGTAAAACTCAATACATGTTTAAAAATCAATATCATCAAATAAAATATTATAAACACATATTGATCTTATTACAAATTTCAACCATTGTGTCAAAAATAAGCATATATGAAACCATAATAATAAGATATATATGTATTGGCTGAATTAATTATATCAGAAATCAGAGGATATATGCCATAATTCTCTTTTAAAAAAAAACTAAACCAACAAAGGTGTTTCATTAATGTACATATCTTTGTTACTAAAAAAAAAACCTTAAACCTAGAGTACGTATTTTAATGAATTTATATGAAAAACTACCATAGTTCTACGTACATAACTTTGTTATTCATGATTATAAAGTATAGTCAATAAATCGAACATGCTTTACATGCACCATCATCAAACTTCATGAATTTACAAATATACAAACACAAATAATAATAATTAAGTATGAAAAACATAAGTAGTTGAGTACCAAAGATGAAAACCCACAAATACTTTCGCTTAACAAACCTTAATCAATTCCATCGTTCCCAAACACAACCTCTTCGTCTCTGTCGATTCGTCTTTTGGTTTGTGAGAAGCCACAAATTTATCTCTTTCCAATGTTCGAGTAAAATCAAACATACTTCCAAAATTTCAAAAAAAAATTAAAACAAAGTTAAAATATAATGAGAAAGACAATCGGTAACTAAAAAATATAAGGAGGAAAAAAAAACTTATCTTTGGTTTATTCTATAATCGAATTCTTCCTGGTAACTTCTTTTGAATTATAACGATGAAGACCTCAGTTGATTAGAGTCTCGTGCTGATAACGTGTTGTGAATAAAATAAAGAAGAACAAGAAGAACAAAGAGATGAGAGGAAGAGGGAGATTTGTATTATTCTCAAAATATAAAATTGTCTCCAATGCATTCAATGAATCATCTATTTATAGGCATAAGAAGTACATAATACATTAAACTCTAATTCATAGAGATAATATTCCTAATAATAAATAAATCAAACTCCTTTGATAAAGTTCTAATCATGATAGACATCCACATAAATAAATATTCATAACACCTCTCTCTTTGTTGTGTTATTTTCTTCTATATGTTTAAAGTTAGAAATAATTACCATAATGTCACTCTATGAATATTTCTTCAATTACCTTCCTAATTTACCAAATAAAAACAATAATTTGTATTTGTATCGGATCAAAAACGAATTTTTACTTCAAAATACAGATCGAATTTTGAGTTTTATCTTTAAATTATTCGATTATAAATGAATAAACAAAATATTGATTTTATTTTTTTGTTATTTTTTACATTTGTATTGAGAATATACATATTGTTTTTTTTATAAGAGCATGGCCTCATTAAAAACTCCCTCTAAACCTAAATAGGGGGAAAAGAGTGCCAAAAAATTTTATTCCAAACGGCAAGAGAACATACATATTAGAACCAAAGGAAATACATAATGGTGTGCCATTCCGCCACCACGGATAACCCCCCTTCTCATAACCCCTCTTAACATAAAAACTAACCAAAACAGACGCAACCCCATATTTGCGCTAAACCTTTAAAAATCACCTACAAAAGTCCTCCCCCTTAACCAATCCCCCTCTTGGCCATCTCATCGGCCCTAATGTTGCAAACTCTAGGAATCCAATTCTGTAGAACTAATGTTTTGATATAATAATTGAAAAATGTTTTGGACTGATTTGAAAAGTATTTAAAACATTTCCAAAGTCCAAACAACTTGAAATAATATTTAAGGAATTTTTCATAAAGGTTTTTCATGTTTTCAAAGGCCAATTTTCACAAAACTGACCAAGTGTTTCGAAACACCCTAGGGCGTTTCGAAACAGGTGCCTCCAGTGGCCAAAACGTTTCGATACTCGTATCGAAACGGGGCCAGCGTTTCGAAACAGGCTAGGCCGTTTCGATACGCCCACGTGGCATTGACCACAACGGTCATAAACCCCAACGGCTCTTTCCCAACTAACTTTTAAATGCAGGTCGTTTCGATACGGGCTTATAGCGTTCCGATACGCGTTCCGAAACGGCAAGGGGGTGTTCCGAAACGGGTACCCTGACAGACTGCAACGGCTCTTTCTACATTAAGAGCGTTTCGAAACGGCTTCGAGCGTTTCGAAACGGGGAGCTACAGAACTGCATTTATGGAGGGAATTAAAGGCCCCAACGACTCTATTTCAACCCCAACGGTCCTAAACGGCTATAAACTCAATTGGGAGTATAAAAGGGACCTCCAAGCATCAAGAGAAGACTAATGCTTCAATTGTCAATCAACAAATGATCAAGAAATTGTCTTAGTGCTTAAAGTGTCATTTCTTGTATAGACAAACACTAGTGAGCCAAAATTGTCAAATTTGCTCAAGTGTTTTAGGTTTTGGGTGAGTGCTTAATTGTGCAAACAAACTCCTATTAGAGGGTTTAAGTTTGCTTTCATTTTTCTCTTTGTAAAAGAGGGTTTTGATCAAGGCTTGGGTAGAAGCTTGATCGGTTGTAAGGGTTTCCTCCTAATCCTAGAAAAGGGGACGAATCAATTAGTGGATTGATTGTGAAATCCTTAGTGGGAAGCTAAGGTAGTGGATGTAGGTGCTTGTTAGAAGGCCGAACCACTATAAATCATTGTGTCTTTAATCTTTCTAGCTTCCACAACCCTTCCACCCAAATATCCACCTCTCCACCACTTGGTGAGCAAAATTGGTTGATCGAATCGAGCCCCACACATCCCAACAATTGGTATCAGAGCTTGGCTCAATCGAAGAGGATTCACATCCTATTGAGAAGGTCCGGCAAGCTCGATCACTATTTCATCAACCGGCTCAAATGGCGCAATCCATAGACAAACCGCCTTTCTTCGACGGAACCCACTATGCCCATTGGAAGACTAAGATGAAGTTCTTCATCAAATCAAGAGATTACAAGCTATGGGATGTAGTTGAAGATGGTCCGTTCGTGCCTAAAAGAAGTAAAGCGGAGTGGAGTGCCGACGATCGCAAGAAGATGGAGCTTAATTGCAAAGCCTTGCACATCTTGTTTTGTGCATTTGGCCCAACCATCTATGAGAAGATGTCTTCTTGTGAGAGTGCCAAGGAGGTATGGGACAAGCTTGAAGTCACATACGAGGGGACAAACGAAGTCAAGGAGACCAAGATTGGGCTCCTAACCTTGGAGTATGAGAACTTCAAAATGGATCCGGAAGAGAACATCGAGAAGATGTTTGATAGATTCTCCACCACCACCAACGGTCTTAAAGGTTTTGGAGAAGCCATCCCGGAAGAGAAGTTTGTTCGAAAGCTCATCTACTCACTTCCCGAGTCTTGGGACTCAAAGAGGACCGCCATCATCGAAGCCAAAAATTTGAAGACTTTGAAGCTTGATGAACTCATGGGGTCACTTCTTACTCATCAAATCATGAAGAAGAACAAGGAGGATGAGAAGAAGAGGGAAGAAATTCGAGCTATGGGAGAGAAGAAAATCAAAGGGCTTGGCATCAATGCAAGTGCCATGTCTCTCAAATCCTCCACTTGCCATCATGTCTACACAAGTGAAGAGGAGGATGAAGATAAAGAGATAGTTCATCTCTTCAAGAAGTGTGCCCCGTTCATGAAGAAAGCCTTGAAAGAGCTTTAACGAGAACCTAAAAGAAAGGAGAGGGCAAGCACTTCTAGCCATAAGAAGAAGGCATGTGTGGCTACTTGGAGTGATGAAGACTCCACCGACGATGAACAAGCCAACCTTTGCCTTATGGCCATCGAAGAAGATTCAAGGGTAACTTCTAATTCATCTACTTCATGTTCTTACTCTTTTGATGAATTACAAGATGCCTATGACGATTTGGTTTTAGATTTTAAAAGCCACATTTTGAAAAACAATAAATTGATTTCAAAGTTAAAAATTCAAAATGATTTGCTTTCTAAAATCAAACTTGAACTTGAAGCAAAACTTGAAGAGTTTGAGTTAAAATGTCTTGATTTACAAAAATTGCTTCAAAATGTTCAAGTAGAAAAAGATTTGATTTCCAAAGAGCTTGAAAAGAAAAACAATTTTGGAAAATCAAATTTTTATGTTAGACAATCTAGTGCCCCTAGATTTGTGAATGGAAAATGTTTTAGAAGTGTTTGGGTCCCAAAAGGACTAACCACTTCAATTAAAAAGGATGACATTGAAAAATGGATTCTTAAGGGGTCAAAAATTTGTGCTACTAATGTTCATGGATCCAAAGCAATTTGGATACCAAAAATTACTTGATTGTCTATTGTAGGTGTGATGGAGATGTTCAACAAGTCAAACATTGAGGGGGAGCTCCATACACACAAGAAAGAACACTTGAAGAAGGAAGGCTTCACATCCTCCCTTGGATTCAAGTGTTGGTAAAATTTCTAGTTGTTTTTTATTTTATTTGTCTTATTTTTAAGTTTAATTCAACTAGATGATCATATATGTTGGACTAACATTTCAATGATGCCTTGAGTAAGGGGGAGCCATTTTTTAAAACCAAATTCTTACTTTTGTCAAATTTTTACCTCTATTGTTATTTTTGAACTTAATGTTTTAAATCTTTTTGATATAACAAAAAGGGGGAGAAATGGTTTGAAAAATTGAATTTTCAAATGAATAAGGGGGAGCCTTATGTGAATTAAAATTTTAATCTCTTATTCACTTTTTAAAGTTAAAGGGGGAGAATTCCAAACAATTTTTCAAGTGGTTTTATTATATCAAAAAGGGGGAGATTGTAGAACTAATGTTTTGATATAATAATTGAAAAATGTTTTGGACTGATTTAAAAAGTATTTAAAACATTTCCAAAGTCCAAACAACTTGAAATAATATTTAAGGAATTTTTCATAAAGGTTTTTCATGTTTTCAAAGGCCAATTTTCACAAAACTGACCAAGTGTTTCGAAACACCCTAGGGCGTTTCGAAACAGGTGCCTCCAGTGGCCAAAACGTTTCGATACTCGTATCGAAACGGGGCCAGCGTTTCGAAACATGCTAGGCCGTTTCGATATGCCCACGTGGCACTGACCACAACGGTCATAAACCCCAACGGCTCTTTCCCAACTAACTTTTAAATGCAGGTCGTTTCGATACGGGCTTATAGCGTTCCGATACGCGTTCCGAAACGGCAAGGGGGTGTTCCGAAACGGGTACCCTGACAGACTGCAACGGCTCTTTCTACATTAAGAGCGTTTCGAAACGGCTTCGAGCGTTTCGAAACGGGGAGCTGCAAAACTGTATTTATGGAGGGAATTAAAGGCTCCAACGACTCTATTTCAACCCCAACGGTCCTAAACGGCTATAAACTCAATTGGGAGTATAAAAGGGACCTCCAAGCATCAAGAGAAGACTAATGCTTCAATTGTCAATCAACAAATGATCAAGAAATTGTCTTAGTGCTTAAAGTGTCATTTCTTGTATAGACAAACACTAGTGAGCCAAAATTGTCAAATTTGCTCAAGTGTTTTAGGTTTTGGGTGAGTGCTTAATTGTGCAAACAAACTCCTATTAGAGGGTTTAAGTTTGCTTTCATTTTTCTCTTTGTAAAAGAGGGTTTTGATCAAGGCTTGGGTAGAAGCTTGATCGGTTGTAAGGGTTTCCTCCTAATCCTAGAAAAGGGGACGAATCAATTAGTGGATTGATTGTGAAATCCTTAGTGGGAAGCTAAGGTAGTGGATGTAGGTGCTTGTTAGAAGGTCGAACCACTATAAATCATTGTGTCTTTAATCTTTCTAGCTTCCACAACCCTTCCACCCAAATATCCACCTCTCCACCACTTGGTGAGCAAAATTGGTTGATCGAATCGAGCCCCACACATCCCAACAAATTCACTTTGACACCAATCACATTGATTTCTGAAGCCACCTGATTGACCACCTGAGCCACGTGAGTAGGGGCCAAAGATGCGTTCTTCAGCCAATCTACGACAGTGATGCAATCCGACTCGAGGATGAGTCCAAATTTACCGAAAAGTTCTGAGGCTACAAACTTCTCCAGGCCCCTGCGAATCGCCTGTAATTCCACCAAAGCTGGTGCTTCTCCCGCACACGATTCTGCAAATTCCTCAATGGTAATACCCATGGAGTCTCTAAGCACCCCACCAACCCCACCCTTGCGGCCACACGCCGATAGCGCCCCATCCACGTTCCACTTCACGTAACCAACCGGGGGAGGCTGCCAGCTACACACCTGCTTGACTTTCGACCTCCTTAACAGCTTGTTATCCGCACTAAGAGGATTCGCAATTATACTGTCCATTTTAATGCACTTACTGCCGAACTTAGCGTACAACCAAAACGCTAATCGAGATTTAATCAAGAAAAGGAACTGAATATCATCCCACCTCTTCTCCTGGAAAACTATTTCATTCCGCATTAACCAAATCGACCAAATTGTAACGAAAGGCAAAAAAGACCATACCTCGCTGATCTTATTCGCACCCATTCCTTTCCAAGCCGCAAGAAACTCTTTCGCATCCTTGGGGAAGACTGTGGAGACCCCCTGCCAAGCACAAATACTCATCCAAGCCTTCCAACTTTTCGAGCAGGAGAAGAAAAGGTGATCAACCGTTTCCGCCTCCAACAGACAAAGCGGACAAACCAGATTTTCCAGCCCCGCCACACCCCTTTTAGACAATTCCGTCCGAACCGGCACCCTACCCAAAGCGACCAACCAAACAAATAGCTCCACCTTAGGGGGAGCGAGCCCCCTCCAAACAAAGTCTCTCCAAAAGTTACTGGAATGAATCGGACCGGCTACCAGACTCCTAAGAGATTTTACAGAAAAAGCACCATCCTCGGACCCCATCCATCGAACCCAGTCCTTGTTCCCATCACCCGAGCGAAAATTGTTGAGTCTATCCATTAATTCATTGTACCCACCGAATTCCCTTTCAAAAAGTGGTCTCCGGAAAGGAATATCCCAAGACCACCGAACTGAATTCTTCACACCAAACTCCGATATCGAGCCATTTTGGTTTCTCGATAGAGCAAACAACCGCGAATATTCTTCCTTAAGGGGGCGATCACCCAGCCAAGCGTCTAACCAGAACGCAATGTCTGTTCCATCGCCAACTTGTAATGAGAAATTTGCTCGACAACACAACCCGAAATTGTCCTCCTTTGCAACAGTCTGTGTAATAGCTTTCCAATTCCAAGATCTAAGGTGTGTGTGGGTGAAAGAAGGAAGTAATCCCGCTGATTTTCGGCCATCTTTTATGTCTAATACTTTCCTCCACAAGCTTTGCCTTTCATTTCCGAACCTCCAAACCCATTTGGATAACAACGCCCGATTCATAATTTCCAAGTTCGTAACACCCAGACCCCCTTCGCTGACCGGTAAGCAAACTGTCTCCCAACCAACCCAATGTATCTTCCTCGTATTTGGATTGCCACCCCACAGGAAGCGAGCCATTATCCTATATAATTTATCCACTACCGAAACAGGCATTTTAAACAAAGCCATATAAAAGATAGGGAGGCTAGAAAGTACTGACTTGAGAAGAACCAGCCTGCCCCCTATAGAGAGAAGTTGCGGCTTCCAACCCTCCAGTCTAGCAGCGAACTTTGCAACGACCGGATCCCACAGGGACGCTGAATTGCGGTGAGCTCCCAGGGGAAGCCCAAGATACATCGTTGGGAACGCTTCCACCTTACAACCCACTTCTGACGCCCAATTCTGAATTAAAGTGCTATCCACATTAATACCCATAAGCTTGCTTTTCTTCAAATTCAGCCTCAAACCGGACGCAAGCTCAAACACTCGTAGAACACGCTTGACATTTTTCACTTGGGTACTCGAATCACCACAAAAAATAAGCAGATCATCTGCGTACTGCAGGTGCGAAATTTCAACACTCTCAATACTAGAATTTATCAAGAAGCCACCGAAAAGTCCCAGACTCACCGCTTTCCTCAGCATCAAACTTAACGCTTCTCCCACGAAATTAAAGAGAAAAGGTGAGAGGGAACACCCTTGACGGAGACCTCTGGAAATCTCGAAAGGTTCCGTAGGAGTCCCGTTTACTAGAACAGAAACGCGTGCTGTCGAAATGCACTTGTAAATCCACCCGCACCATTTCTCCCCGAAGCCACACTCTCGCATAACTTTTATAAGAAAATCCCAGCACACAGAATCATACGCTTTCCGGAAGTCAATCTTGAACGCCACCCCCTTTCTGCCAGTCTTGAACATGAAATCCACCGCCTCATTTGCTACAAGAGAACAGTCTAACAGTTGTCGCCCATGAATAAAAGCGAATTGGGACTCGCCCACAACACTGCCAATTACAGTACGTAGCCTTTTTGCCAACACTTTGGACAAGATTTTGTACATCCCTCCCACCAAACTGATGGGCGAAAATCCTCAATCGAATCCGGATTTATCACTTTAGGGATTAAGGTGATGAAAGTGTGATTAATGCCCTGCTCCCAACATTTGCCCCTATAAAAGTCGTCGAAGAACAATACAATACTTTCCTTGAGCTGGGGCCAAAACTTTTTAAAGAACCCCAAATTAAAACCATCCGGGCCCGGGGCCTTATTGCCATCTGCCGATGCAAGTGCCTCCCAAATTTCCGCCTCTGAAAACCCCTGTTGTAAACCTTCTGCCTCTTCCGAAGTGATTTTCTTGAAATTTAGGTGCATAGCGTTCACTGCCAACGCCTCATTCTTGTTGTAGGCATTCGAAAAATGCTCATGAATTAGATTCCTTAACTCCACAAGGTCTGTAATAGATCTCCCATTATGCTTCAAGCAACCAATCGAATTTACTCTTCTCCTGTGGGAAGCCGACATGTGAAAAAACTTTGTATTTTTATCTCCTTCTCCGAACCATCTTAGACGGGAATTTTGAAGCCACATACTTTCTAGAATACGATACTCCTTCCACAATCGAGCTCTTAGGTCTACCAAGGTTTTCATCATTGCTTCATTCCCCCTCCCCTCTTGAAGCTCGGATTCAATTTCAGCAATCTGATTTTCAATTCTTGCTATCATCTTATTTGGATTATTACACTCCAGTTTCGACCACCCCTTAATCGCCTCCTTTGAATGCTTCAAAATCCTCCCTATTCGAACCCTCGGCTGAATCCTCTTAGCCTTACCAATCGAATCTAGTACCAATCCCTCCACCAAGGGATCTTTGAGCCACGCATTAAAACATCTGAACGGTTTGGGGCCATCATTCGAAACTAACTCCTCCAATGTGATGGCATGATGATCTGAGATATCACGATCCCATCGCTTCTGTATTAAACTCGGAAACGCAGACTCAAAACCAATCGATATAAGGAACCTATCCAACCGAACGTAGGTGGGAGGGAACATGTTGTTGCACCAAGTGTAACGTCCTCCCTGCAGAGGAAGGTCTTTCAAACCAGCGTCAAAAATAAAGTCATTGAATAAATTAATCTGGGCTTGATTAACCGAGAATCCTAACTTTTCCTCCACCCTTAAAAATAAATTAAAGTCTCCCCATACACACCATGCTGCCTGATTGCCTTTGATGAAATCTGATAAACCTTCAACAAAACCCCCTTTGTCTGCATCGCCCGAAGGGCCATACACGTTAACGAACCCGCATCTCAACCTGCTCTCTGAAACATCACCCAATAACCCAATGAAGCTGTTTTCAATATGAATGTCCGAAGCTTTGAAAAAGTCAGTACACCAAACACTAAGCAAACCGCCTGCCTAACCTTGTGCAGGGGAAAACGCAAAATCAAAATTTTCACCACCCCATAATCTCTTTACTAAGCTCCGCTCCACCTTAGCTAATTTAGTTTCCTGCAGAAAAATCATCCTCGGTTTGATCTTCCTAACCCAATTTCTCACTGCCCTTCGTTTCTCCAATTTCCCCAGGCCTCTAATATTCCATGAACCAACACAAATCATCTAAACAGATATATTAATACCTCCCTCCAAGACCCACCATTCAGCATACCTGTCGTAAGCTCTTTTCGAGCTCGCAAACCCGGTTCACCATTGTTTCCTTTCCCCCCTGGAAAGAAAAACCTAATAGGTTACTAACTTCGAAGACCGCTACTGCTTCTAACTCCTCTGCTGATAATCTTCGATTTTTCTCCGGCGACCCATCCATAGCCCCCAAAGCCTCTGTAGCACAGTCCAGAGACTCCCTTATCTTCCTTCTCAAGCCTCTCCTCACATTCGCTCTGAAAAGCCCTTCCAACTCCAATTGGTTCTCCGGCCCCCTTAAATCCACCGTCCTTTCCTTCCCGATAGTCTCTGATAGACCCTCCAGACTATCAGGGACTACCTCACCGGACGAGGTCCACTTCTTTGCCGACGAGCTATTAAGGGACAAAGAGCCCGTCGTATTTCTCACTTCGTTGATCTCCCCCAAATTTGACATATTTCCAGCTGAGTCGGCATCCCCTAGGGGAATATCTGATGGATTTTTACATGGATTATGATAATTTGGATTAGTGTCTGAATCCAAACCCACGGACAGTCCTGGGCCTTCGGCAATAACCGGCCCATTAGACCCCCCATTCATTCCACCACTTAAGCCTTTACTAAGAGAGCAGTCCGCATGTCCCGAAATAGAATGTAACAAATTCCCATGTGGCGCCGCCATTTGCATGGGGCTTGTATCAGCATTTACGACACCTGGAGAATACGAGGGGGCAACCATCCCACCTGGAGAAGGCTCTTGGTTTTCTGCCGGCGGACGAACCTCCGGAGCTGAACCTACCGGGGTGTTAAACTCTGAATTATTTTGCCGTTGCTCATGGCCCCCCTCTTCCTCTTCGAAATGGTTCGAGGCATCTTCGCCCTCCGCCACTTCCCCGTCCCAGATAGAACCGAAATCGCAGGTTTCAATTTTAACCTGAAAGGTTGAGCCTAAGGTGTTGATCATAAGATCCTTCGGGATATCTTGAGGATTAACAGTTCTGATCGTCAGTAACGCCGCATCCATGCAAACACGGTCCCTCGTGGTTTTTGGACAATCCACAAAAACCCCCCACTGTTTCCGATCCATGCGAAAAAGTTATCAACCCAGCAAGTTAAAGGGAGATCTAGTATCTTGATTCTACAGAAGAAATGTGGGACTCCGTTCAGCAACAATCTGTCCAGATATTCGAACCAAAACCTAATGTCATCCGGCTTCCTTTCCAGACAACTTTCCATCTCCGTTATTGAGTTGAACACCACGATCACTGACCTGTCATCTCTACCCCACTTGACAACCCTCGCAGAGACTCCATCGCTTCTAACGCCTTTCTGTACCAGGTCGATGTCAAAACCCTCCTTTGTGATCCCTACCAAGCAACGATCCAGCCAAGCTAACTCCTTCTTCTGGCAGCCCACTGACTCCAAACCAACACCATTCTTATCACCGAAATTTATCACAACCGGTCTGTTCAACGCCCTATCGCCTCCATCCATTCTGTCGGAATCTTTGACAAGAACGTCCCTGTATGACACACCATTAACTCTGAGCCCCGAACCCCTAACCCCTCTAGAGGGGCCAGCAGTATCCTCATCCAACCTCCTCACAGAACTCCTCTTCCCCGCGGCCGCCGGGGGCCTCGAATATCTGGCCTTCGACACTTTTATAATCCTCCCTTCAAACATAACATTATTCAAGTGCGCTACTGCACTCTCCATCTCCTTCAAACTTGAAACTTCTACAAAGGCGAAGGTGGAATTTCGGTATTTCGCTCTCTTGTTCACCAGTGGCACGAAAATCCTGACTACCTTCTCGTACTGACGGAAAAGATCTCTCAGAGCTATCCTTGATACCCTCGGACAGAGGTTGTTAACAAACAATTACCAGCCCCCCGGACAGGAGCTCCTCCCAGCAAACCCCCAACCATTTCTTCTTGCCGATGATTCTCCCGCGCCCCCAAATGTACTAGGACCCACACCGGCTCGCCTCCTCCCCGGCTCCGCTCCGGCGCCAGGACACTCTCCAGTTCTCGCTCCAGCTCCCGCTCTCACCATTTTTAGTCTACTTTAATTTCACCTTCAAATTATTCTCAAAATATAGAATTGTATACAATGCCTTCAATGAATCATCTATTTATAGGCATAAGAAGTACATAATACATTAAACTCTAATTCATAGAGATAATATTCCTAATAATAAATAAATCAAACTCCTTTGATAAAGTTCTAGTCATGATAGACATCCACATAGATAAATATTCATAACACTCCCCCTCGGATGTCTATGAAGATAACGTGCCTCGTTAAAACCTTACTAAGATAAAAACTCAGTGGGAAAAAAATTCTTTAGTGAAGGAAAAAGAGTACACACATCTTTGATACGCATAACTTGTTGCCTCATTAAAAACTTTACCAGGAAAACCCATTGGGACAAAATCTCGGTTAAGGAAAAAAGAGTGCAACACGTATTTACTCCCCCTCATGAAAACATCACAGAAGATCTTTGAATCTTCATAATTTAATCTTGAATATCATTTTTCTAAAGATCGCGAGGGATAAAACTTTGGAGTAATATGTTCCATGATGTATCAACTTTCAAACTGAGATATACATCTTGCTTTATCTTCACACAAGATAGCTTTTATCATATCTTGTAAAAGTAAATCCACATATCTTTTGGATATGTTGGGTCAATAATCTTAGCCAAACACATTTTTTTGGCTTGCCTCGTGCATAACAATTATTTCTACGACATTTGAGGAGGCATCAACGAATGTTTGAAGATCTAAATGTAATGATCTTTGTATATTCATAGATATTTCTTGACCAACTAATATATAGTGCTTCAAGACCAAGAAAAGATATAATTATCTTTATTCACATCCAACAATCTTACAACTATTGGGATACTCAATAGATATGCTCTATTCATATTGAATCTTCTTTAAGATTCTTTCAGCTTATGTCTATTCATAGACAAAAGAAATATATAAAAATGTTCGATTATCTATCAGAGATAAACTTTCAAGTGCTCTTCCGGAGTATTGATATTTTAATACTTTGAGAAATACTACTCATATTTCCCCTTGCATTTAAATAGGAAAAATATTTCTTATGCTTAAGTACAATAAAGTACAATATGAGTACTTACATTATCTGCTAGGCATAAATAGCCACAATTCTAGGCATAAATAGCCACAATTCATTGTATATTTTATTCCGAAAGTAATCATATTCTTCAAATAATAAATTAACATAAAACGTAAATAAATAATATGTGAAATAAATAAAGATAAAGCAAACTAACATAAATAAATAATAAATAAAACGAATTAACATTAAAAAAAATAAAAAAAAATAAAAAAAACAATTATTCCTGTTAGAGGTTATAAGGGAAATAAAATAAAAACAATTATTTGATTATAAATGAATAAACAAAATACTAATTTTATTTTTTTGTTATTTTTTACATTTGTATTGAGAATATACATATCGAATTATTGTATTTAAAATAAAAAATTTGAAATTCATTTATTAAATCAACCTGTTAAAACTGATTAAATTTATATAAGCCCAAATGAGATATGAATTCTGAACATCGTACAAAATAACATTACTCGAGCAATAAAAACTTTAGTTTGATAGGGGCTGCATGTACTGTAATTAGGGCAGTAAACGATTCAAACGTTCAGCAAATTGTTCGACGGGAAGTTCGTTTATTTATTAAGCGAACGAATATGAACAAGATTTTTTGTTCGTTTAATTAAATGAATAAACATGAATAAAGGGCTTGTTCGTTCGTGAATGTTCAGTAATCCGTTCGTTTATGTTCGTTTATGTTCATTTAAATTTATTCACATATGTCTAGGGGTGTTCATTATTCGGTTAAACCGAACTAACCGACCAAACCAAAACAAAATTGGTTAATCTATTAGATAATTTTAGGTTTCGGCTAATGGTTAAGAGTTTTTTCAAATTTCAATTATCGATTAATTCGGTTCAAAATTGGTTAATTAACTTAATTAATTAAACTGACAAAAAATATTAAATATTTAACAAATTATATATGTTCGTTTACCATTTAAACGAACGAACAAGAACAAGCTAAATTCCTTAATGAACAAACACGAACAAAAAATTTTGTGTTCGTTCATTTGTTCGGTTAAATTTAAACGAACGAACATGAACACGCCCTCGTTTGTGTTCGTTTACAGGCCTAACTATAGGCTTGATTTAGTTTTTACATCAATGAATCAATTAAAACAACGTATAAAAATCTAGCATCCAAGCGCATCTAGTGTAGTGGTATCATAGTACCCTCCCACGGTACTGACCGGGGTTCGATTCCCCGGATGCGCAAGTTAGATTTTGTTTACACCATGTTCATGCCTAAACCTGGCAAACTTGAAAATCAACTCGAAATTAACCCGAAATCTGATTCGAAACTCAAAATAAACTGAATGGACCCGATTAATAGAAATAAACACTAAAATGTCAAGCTCCAACCCAAAAGCAATAGAAAACCAATGGGCACCTCCCCTTGTTTTCTAATTCATTCAAGTTTAGCTTTTGTTTGGTAAATGAAGTGAACTACTGGACCTAGAAAGTTATTTTCTGATATGAGAAACATGCCATAGCTTTCAAAAGCAAGGACCCTTTCTGCTAGATTTTGTTGCCATTTGTTTATAAGTATTCACATAGGGCGAGCCGAAAGGTTGTGTTGCTTTGATTTTGACATATGATGGTTGAACTTTTGTGTAGGTTCTTATAATCTGGTTTTGTTTCGACTTTCGATAGCTAAATGTGTTGAAGAGGAGAGTAATGGCAGCAGCTGAAGCAAGGGCTATCTGGCAAACAACAACTAATCGTTGCTTTGTCCAAGAAGATGCTAAAAGAGCTCCCAAGTTAGCTTGCTGCCAATCGTCGTCTTCCTCTAAACAGGCTGATTCTTGCTCCATTGGTGTAGCGGGTGCACGCGATCGGCCTGTTGCTGGTTTTATGCCACTCAACAGGATCCCTTCCTATCCCAATCTACCCTGTGATATGAGGTGGTGGCTAAAGGTGCAGCCTAGTTATGGACCCCAAAAAGGTTCTACAAATGAGCTGTTAAATGCCTTGGAGGATGGAGTGGAAAACAATGACTTTTGTTATTGTTAGAACCAAAACATAATAGATATAAAATTTAAAACCTAGGATCAATTATGTCAAATCATCAAGAACAATAAACTGAAATAATCTGAATGCGGAAGCGTACCTGAATTCATTGATAGATTGAAAATCTTGAATCTTGATGTGGAAATCCCAAGAACTTTGGTATTTATCTTCCAAGAAGATAGGTTATCTCTTGAAGTAAAACTCTCTGACGGGGAAGGAGAGAAAAACAAATTAACCTATTTCTTGGGGACCACTACCTCTTTATATAGTTGATTTAATCAACTATTAAATATTTATAACTCTGCCCCTCATTGAATTATAAATATATCTTATGATATCTACACTTTTATTTCCATGACATTTTAATACCTATGACACGCCTAACATAATTGGTCACTTAGATTTGTGTCATACTTTATAATAGCAACATACATTTTACATATGTGCCCACAATTGCGAATTTTAATCCAACAATCTCTCACTTGGGCAACATATGTTTCCTGATAAATGTACAACCTTATGAGCTCAAAATTTTGCTATTATATAATAGGTATTCTATAACAATCTCGTCCATCAACTATATCCACATAGGATCAAAGCGGTCTTCGCCATATCAATCATGACTGGACCCATCAATGGTCACGTATACAAATATAGTCAAATGACATAGATCAATCATGGATGTGTAGCATGGAAAATTACATGAAATGTGAACCATACATGTCTATTTCCAACTGGTCCTCCTAAACCTTAGTGAGATCAATCTTTACTGGATTCAGAGTGTGCATAAACCAAAAGAACTTTATTTCTGCAGAAAATAATCTTAAATAACTTTAAACTGAAGTAACTGAAATTGTGTCTAAACCGAATGAGCATTTTTCAAAATTACAAACTCCCACTAAAACTGAATTTCCTTAAATAACATTACACTCACATGAGTAGTGTGCTCATGAAAGACCTAGGGTGACAGTTTCTTAATATGCGCGCAATTATGGAGTTTGTACCAACATGCTCTATAGACACACAACCACTCTGAATTTTCTTTAACAACTAGGAACTTAATATTTATGTGCTTTAATTGAAGTGTTCCTATTGTTTATAGAATAAATGAATGCATATTTATTGTCACAAAATAACTGAAGTGGTCTTTCTATTCAATCTATAAGTAGCAGTTCATGTGACAAAATTCGTTTGCATCAATATTCTATTAAAATCGAAGTCTGTAAACCTAATGATCTCTAACTTACCAGAACTTCGACATGTGAGCATGTAATTTTTGTTCTCTAAAAATATCTCATAACTCTATTGGCTGCTATCCAATAGTCCATACTAGAATTTCTTAAATATCTATCTAACATTCTAACAATGTACATAATTTCCGAACGCATACATACGTAAGCATAAATTAGATTCTCAATAGCTTATGTATAGAGAATCTTTTAGATTTTCTAAATTTCAAGGTTACTTTTAGGGCATTGAGTAAGATAATACTTATCGTCTTTAGCAATATGAGTGTCACTTGGTTTACTCCCACTGAACTAGTAGTACATACAATTGTCAACCAAATTTTATCTCAAAACCGAATGAGATAATCAACATGAAATTTATAATTTCATTAATAAGAGTCCTACATAAGCTCATAGATAGATTTCTTTAATTTACATATCATTGATATTGTATCATAAGACACAACTCTATGATTGTACCATATAAATAGTTTCTTCAATGTCACCATTAAAAAAAAACAAGTTTAACATCTTTCTAATGTAGCTTAAGACTAAAACAAGCAACAAGTGTAATAATTATCTTGAAAGAGTCTTTCAATAAAACTAAAGAGAAAGTCTCTAAAAATTAATGTCTTCTTTTAGAGTATATCCTTTAGATACAAGACGTGCTTTATACTTATCCACATTACCATTTCTATCCCTATTGGTTTTAAATATCCATTTACAACCAATTGGTTTGCACCTTAAGGTAATGAGACAAGTTCCTAAACTTTATTGTCTTGCATAAAATTATACTCTTCTTGAATGACATCAATCCACTTTTGAGAGTTAGAACTTTTATGGTCTGATAAAAAAAGATTGAACATTTTCTATCATTCCACTGTTACCTTATTTTCTTGAAGAAATACAATATAATAATATGGAATAGTATCTCATCTTCCTCTCGTGGACCTCTTTAATGACACTTGTTTTTTTTAAGGTTGTTGAGTTTGTTCTTTTGAAACAATTACCTTATCTTGAATGGAAGTTGTTCAACATTGTTTTGTTGAGGTACTTGATTCACTTCTTGATTAATGATAGGTTGAAAACCTAAACATTGTCAAAAGTGATAGTAGGAATTAAATTATAATTCAATTCCTCCTCAATAACAATGTATCTAACCTTATTTCTCCCTCCAAACTCAACATCCAAAAAAACAATTATAAATCTCTCCTTAAAGTAATCTTAATTGTGGGATCATAAAATTTACAGTCCATGTATCACTCAAAATAACCGAAGTAGTTGCTCGTTTTTAAAGTTCAATTTCTTTACATGTGTCCTAACTTATACAAAAGAATCAACACTTACAAACTTATTGTCGTTTCTTTTGGCTAGAACCCTTAGGAACTTTATTTAAATATTTTCTTTATTGCCCTTATTCTTAAAGACACTAACTAAATGAGCACTAACAAAATAATTATTTTTACATTTATAATGCTTCAACCTTTCTTCCTCTTGAACACGATGAGAAATGAACCAAAATAGAGTATATTTTTCCCTTTGACAGTTGTAACTTGAATTGGTTAAATTGTATAGGAAGCAATATCAAAACCATAAGAACAAACAATTGTTAGAAAGTTCGATCTTATGTGCCTTAAATTTTGAAGCAATATAAAAAAAATTTATAATCTACTCTCTCACATTTCCTTGACCCTTATACTTCATAGAAGTCAAAGAAAGCATAAGTGATGTCATCTTAACCTTAATGTTTTGGGTAAAACATTTCTTAATTTCGTCAAGGAAATCCTTAGTATGAATAATCTCTTTAGATTTGTGCTCCTAAAGACATCTAGAATGTTGTGTTTTATGATCATTAGACTCATGCGATTTGAACGATCTCACCTCTCAAAATACCTTTTATGGGTGCTTACCGCAGTTAGAGGTGCAAGTTGTTCATTCCTTAGTGCAAAGTCTATGTTCATTAATCAAAATACTATATGTAAGTGTCTTTTCTATTCCTTAAAATTAGTTTCACTAAACACGAGTGTAGAATGTATTTAACAGATATTGTGACAACAAAAATAAATTACCTAAATATAGAACAAAAATAAGTAAATAAAATAGAAACAGGCTCACATAAATATTCATAAGTAAACAAATAAATTCAAAATAATGACTAGTTCCCCTCAAGATACCAAGCACAACATTAATATCAAGTCTTTGCACAGTAATATTAATTGTAAGCGGTACTCTTGTTGTAGCAATCAAACATTGACAATAAACTATGTCAAACAATAGGCTAATCTTTGGACTAACGTATTGCTCACATAAAATACCTTATCATTGTCACACATTTATCGCCACAGTTGTCGTTGTAATTCTGCCAAATATTAACTTTCCTTTGGGCCAATTAATAAATGCATGAATTACAAAAACTCATAATCATCTTAATATTTTAAATAAACTAATCTACACAAAAGCGGTCACTTTGGTGGCATTATGTTTCAATTAATCCATTAAAATATTAGACATCCGAAGCCAAAATATGAATTTAATTGTTTCAAAATGTTTGTCTTAATTTTATCTTTCAATCAAATTAAAAGATAACCAAAATAATAATAAATTTGAATAAAGGTAAACATCATATCAAGATATCGGACACTCCATTAATATTTCATCTTTGGACAAAACATTAACTTGCAAGTGATATCTTGGTACAGTAATCAAACATTGATAATAAGAACATGTCAAACAGAAATCTTCCTTTGGGCCGATTTATTGCTCACATATAAAACTGAATAATTATCACATGTTTATTACCACAGTTGCACATGTAATAATGTTAATTATTAACCTTCCTTTGAGCCGATTAATACTAACATAATCCGACTTACATGCACAAAACCTTCTATATTTTAAAATAAAATAATTTCCACAATAGAGGTCACTTTGGCGACTTAATGCTTCAATTAATTTATCTCAAAATATATAATATAAATATACCGATATTCAAATTTAAAATTTTGTAACAGTCAAAACTGAAATTTCTGATAACACTTAAGTTTTCGAAATAACCAAAAATAAGGTTGTCTGAATGGGGCTATTAGAACTCGAAAAACTTAAATCTTTGACCGTTCCTTAAAAGAAATGTCTTAAACCTTAAACATACATTTACCAAAATTTCATTACAAACTTAAAGGCAAGATTTACAATCGTTAAACTAAATGCATTTAATCTTTAATTTCATAAATCACAAAAATGACTTCAAGATAATCTGAATTAACAAAAAAAGACGAAATCAAAGTATCATACTAATGAATTAAATTCATATAATGATTACATAAAGTTTTAATGTTACTATATGTTTTCCAAAGATCAAAAGTCAAATGTGATTGAACAATCCAAACATGAATTATTAGAGATAACCTGAACATGAAGTTTCGAAAGCTAACATAATAATAGAATTTCTAAGTCATGATAAATTTACCACGACAAAACTCAAGTCAAATTTATTTTCTTTATTACTAACGATCAAAACTGAAATTTTTGATCAAACCAAATTGATATATATTTAAAAACAAATATATATACCACACGTTGCATATGTATAATATCCTGCCGATTATATAGTATATACAGATCAAACCTTAATTCATTATCAACTAATATATTGTGATCAATTATAATAACCGATAAAATTGAAACTGTGATTTATGAATGATCGCACCTGACGCGCATAAAAAAAACAAAACAAAACTTGAAATTCAATGGAATCTGAAAGCATTAAATTCTTTAATATTTCTTAAAGAAATTAATAATATTGACGAATTGTGGAGCAAGCATCGTGGGCGTCAATGTTTCCCAATAACCTCAATATATTGTATTCGACGAACTCTAGAGGAGGGTTAATAACTGTAATCGAGAATTTTTAAAACATAAAATTCTAATCGAACCCTAACCCCAAGTAACAAACTACGAATCATACGAACCATAAAAAAAAAACTAAAGCTTCGTAATGAATCAACTGAGAGAATAAAAAAATATGAAATAATTCTTAATGATTCGACATAAATCTGGCTCTGATGCCACTTGTTAGAACCAAAACATAATAGATATAAAATCTAAAACCTAGGATCAATCATGTCAAATCATCAAGAACAATAAACTGAAATAATCTGAATGCGGAAGCGTACCTGAATTCATTGATAGATTGAAAATCTTGAATCTTGATGTGGAAATCCCAAGAACTTTGGTATTGATCTTCCAAGAAGATAGGTTATCTCTTGAAGTAAAACTCTCTGACGGGGAAGGAGAGAAAAACAAGTTAACCTATTTCTTGGGGACCACTACCTCTTTATATAGTTGATTTAACCAACTATTAAATATTTATAACTCTGCCCCTCATTGAATTATAAATATATCTTATGGTATCTACACTTTTATTTCCATGACATTTTAATACCTATGACACGCCTAACATAATTGGTCACTTAGATTTGTGTCATACTTTATAATAGCAACATACATTTTACATATGTGCCCACAATTGCGGATTTTAATCCAACAGTTATGATCCGGAGTCTCCCCGGAAGGCTGAGCCATGGTGGCACACGACAGACGTGGAAGATCTGGCCTCCTTTGTTGTTCGAAAGTCGATGGACTTCATTGAGAATTGTGATCTCCCTCCACCTCAGAAGATGCATGTAAGAAGGTACTCACATGAACATTCTTGTTCTAATGACATTGATGAAGTGTCTTCTTCAGCTTGGAAGTCCCGAGGCCGAATAGGTCACTTCCCCGGTACGATCGTTAACGTAGATCTGCAATGTGCTTCAAACACTTCATTCAGGTATCATTTCATAATGCTTTCATTAAAGATCAAATTATTAATTTAACTATGTTTGTTCAACTTCATTTGACTACATTCTTATAGTACAACCCAAAAGGATTTCATAGAGCAAGTTGCAGAGTCTGATCCTACCAAGGCTCAACTACTAGAAGCACTTCGTCGATCGCAAACACGTGCGAGGGAAGCAGAGAAAGCAGCAAAGCAAGCCTACGCAGAGAAGGAACACATCATCGAGCTTATCTTCAAACAAGCCTCACAAATCTCTGCCTATAAACATTGGTTCAAATTCGAAATGCTGCAGCTAGATGCCCTTTATTTCCAGACCAACAACAATAAGCAGCCAGTCTCAGCTCTCTTTCCTCTAGTTCTTCCATGGACATCCTACAAGAGTCACAAATCACGGAAGAGCTTGACCGGAAAAGGTAGACGAGGAAAGTGGAGCCAGCCTAGACCGAGCATCATGAAGCATGCTGTCGCTTTTGCATTCAGACTGAGCCTTATCGGTGCCGGTTTGCTGTTGGGGGTGGACTCTAGGGTGGATGCTACCTTTCTAGATAATTAGAGAGTTTCAGCTAATCCCTTTGCTGCCATGGAAATTGCTTTTCCACAATCAATTTTATTCACAAATTATCATCCAATGTATGACTTATGCATATATGTAATGATGCCAAGGATTCTTGATCTTAAATGATGCATAAAGTAGGTACATTCCGAGGCCGAAATCGCTGTGATTGAAGTAATAATGAGTCTCATAATCCTGAAACTTTCGTATGAAAATATTTTTACATGCAGAAGATTATAATTGCAGGCTTGCAGCCATAGCCATATATGCATCCAAATAAACATTGTTATATATTACATTTGATTAGTCATTATGAAAATATATCAAATCGGCTTCAATGGATTAGAATTTTTGAATACTACAGGGGCCTGAGGGGTAATTCTTCAACCGTTGAGGGTTCCTTGATTAAAATTTAGAAGTCAGCTCCCATTGATATACCTATCCTTCTTTTCCCTTCTGCTCCATGGAACCACTTGCTTTAAGCCTTCTTTGATGCTTGCCTGTCGTGTTCCAGACAACAAATCAAACTACTTTCTTGCTCGGCAACTTAAACTGTATGCCTCGTTAAAAACTTCTTTAATTCTAAGTAGAGGTAAAGAGTACAACACAATTAAGCATAAGACAAATGAGAGTAAAACAATTTTATTAACTAACGAGCAGAGACTTAAATGATAAATAAACAGATTGAGACAGACGTAGACAATTTTAAAGATTGACCAATGCACCTAATAAGATTATGAATTCAATGCAGAATTATTATAAGAAAACAAAAGAAATTGGACCATAGGAAGGAAAGCGATAAGTTATTTCGTATTCCTGACGAAAATATTATAGTAATTATGCAGTCTAATTGTCAACAATCTCTAGAACATGGGATTAAAAGCTTTTATATCAATTATTTAATGTTGTTATAGTTTCGAAACATTGGTTATGCTGGAACGGTGGAACCAAAGAGCTTGCCGTCACTTTAATTTTGAAATATGGATCGAAGTTTGTCAACTTAGAGATATTAAAATCCCAAATTTCAAAGAATCATAGGACTAGGATCATAATTATAGCTAACAAAGCAGCACACACCTAGGGATGGCACCGTTCGAGTTTTTGGCCCACCCGCACCCGACCCGAAAATAAACACCCTAAACCCGCACCCGACAATATTCTTTAAAAAATTCGACTCGACCGACCCGAAAATAAATATACTAAATCTCACCCCGACCCGACCCGAACTATATAAAATAAATTAATTTTAGGGACCTAATTGTAAAAAATAATTTTAAGGGACTTAATTGTAAAAAAAATATAATTTTAAGGACTAAATTATAAATAAAAATTCAATTTTAAGAACTTAATTATAAAATATATATAAAGATGAGTATTATTATAAATATCCTTAAAAAATTTAAAAGAAAATTACATTATTAGTCCCTGATCAGGTCGGATATTTTCCACCTAAACCTAAACCCGACCCAACCTGAATATACCTTTAACAAAAATCCGATCCAACCCAAACTCTATTTTTTCATTAAAAAATTCGACTCGATCGAGCTGGGTCGAGTCGAAACCTGTCGGATCCGGGTAAAATGCCAATCCCTACACACCCCTCGAAGAATGCAAATATGCAAAAAGGGACAGACAGAAACTTACCCAGAAATGGGAACTATTCAAGGTGCCACTCTTTCTCATCCCGGTGATCCTATCGCCACCGTATTCTTCCCCTTTATCTCCACACGACGGGAACACATAACTCTTCCCTCCGACGTCGCCTCTCCGCCGAGAGCCAACAAACCCTTTGTCCCCTCTCTTGCTAACAACCACCGCACCATCATCCCGCTGCCGCACCACATTCTCAGGGCTAAAACTACCGGCACGAAACGACCCGTAACGCTCACTTTTCACCATTCTAAAAGAAGAAGACAACAGCCTAGTCCTACCGACATAAGGACCATCCAAGACCGTGGTGGGCGAGTTAAGTTTGCTGCTGTTGTTGTTAGCTTCCTGCAGTAGCAACAACCTGGGGGGCAGTTCCAGGCACTTCCGAGCAAAGTCATCGGAAAAAGTGGTGACCGTGGTGCAAGGCTTGGGCTTTCCCGGTTCCTCCTCCCACTGGAACGGAACCGATGCGGAGGCGCGTGACGGTGGGGTTAACGTCCCTGATCTTTCCGGCGACACCGCCATGTGTGCATGTGGAGATGAAAACAACGGCAGCCGTGATGATTCTACCGCCATGGTTTGGTTGCTTTCGAGAAGTTGAAAGTAAATGTTTTTATTGTTATATATGGAAAGAAAACAGTTTTTTAACGTGTGGAAAGGGGAGAAGAAGGGGAGTCGTGAAAAATGGTGATTTCATGGCCGTTCTTATAATCTCTTTGATATGAGCTCACAACTTGACCCGTAAGTTACAAAAATGACTTGAAATATAAGCTTTAGAAATTAATATTAAATAGATTCAGAGAATTTTTATATATTTTTTACAATCAATGTATTCTACTCTTTAAATTGATTTGTGGTTGTAATATTATTGATTGGTACAATTTGAATTTGATATTTCTCAAAATTATATTACATCTTATTATTTTGTTATATACGGATGGTCATAGGTTGGGTTGGATCAGGTTTTTGTCCGACTCGCACTCGACTCGAAAAATTAACACCTCTACTCAAACCCAACCCGATATTTTATGATGGTCAATCCGACCGGAACCTAACCTGAATTTTAGAGTAAAAATCTGAACTCAACCCGACCTGACCTGATATAAATAAAAAAAATATCAATTTTCATTATTATTCGATAAAATAGGGAAGTATTTAAAAAAATAGAAATAAAGAGGGAGCATTATAATAATTGATCCATTTTTATTAGACAAAATAGGGAGATAATTGAAAATCATATATAAATAGAGGGACATTGTAGCAATTATACTTAAATGTCTAGAATAAAACCAAACAATTATTTCGGGATGGATAGGGTATTTTCACCTTAAACTCAAACCCAACTTCATCCTCAAACCGAACGCGACCCGAACTCAGTTTTTTTTTAAAAACCCGACCCCATAAAATCGAGTTGGATCGTAACCAATCAAATTTAGGTCAAATGGTCATCCCTAACTATACAACACATTATTCATCCTTACCCAATCATAAAGCACTAAAGTAGGAAAACATACATAGATGGCGTATCCCTTTAGAATATCTTTCACTAAAGGTACCTAATGCTCCAACTTTTGAATTGAAAATAAAAGGTCAAGTGGATACCACAAGGTTAAACAGTGAAATCAATTCACATGCTGAAACTATTTGGTTAATTTACTATATTCATTTAAATTGCTATTATTATTTAAATAATAATTAATAATACAATAAAGATAACCTTTTCTTACATAAAATATTTTTGTTCTCCTACATTATGGGTGTGATAATATCTAATGTATGTATATAGGCTTAAGTATATTTTAGTAATTTTTATAATTTTTTAGTTTTAAAATAACTTTTAATATTGTTATTCTTTAACAATATCTCCATTTTTATATTTTTCTCCCTTAAAATTTAAATAAATCCTTAAACTTTTTAATATATTAATCAAGTCTCTCTGTCACGTCATCATTCATATATGATTTGTCATGCTAGTACCGTCAAACCAGCACAATAATTCAACAACATTTTTGTTGGGAAAAGAAACTTAATTAGTGATTTTTCGAGTTCTAAAGCTCAACTTAGTGTGTTTTTCACATACGGCTTAATTGATTTTTTTTTCGTAAAATTCGAGGACTAAAATACCCTATATATATATATATATATATATATATATATATATATGTTTCATGCTGATTAATCTTGGTTGTATGATGAAACGAGAGTGAAAAGGGAAGCAAAATTAAGATGATTTGAAAATTCATTATTCTTGATGTACATGTATGCTTAACAAAAAATTAATTACCATTCATTAGATTTATGGTCACCATCGTAAGTTATTGTAAAACATGTCCAGAGAAATCACAAATTCAATGCATAATATTATTCAGAGTCAGTTACACCAGATGTCCCCAAACTATGACTTTTATTTTGAATTGGTCCTCAAACTTTTAAATATTTCAATTTCATCCTCAAACTATGACTTTCATTTTAAATTGGCCCCCCAAACTTTTGAGCATTATAGTTTCATCCTCAACCTTTGACTTTCATTCTAAATTGGTCCTCAGACATTTTGAACATTTTAATTTCATCCCCAAATTATTAGTATACGTTAATCATATTTTATGTTAATAAAATTGTTATAAAAATGGTTAGTTGTCATGAAACATCGATGCATATTATGTAATAATATAATGAGATATAAATGATAATTTGAGGATGAAATTGGAACATCGAAAAAGTTTGGGGACCAATTTAGAATGAGGGTGTAAGTTTGGAGATGAAACTAGAATGCTCAAAATTTTGGGGACCAATTTAGAATGAGGGTGTAAGTTTGGGGATGAAACTAGAATGCTCAAAATTTTGGGGACTAATTTAGAATGAATGTCATAGTTTGAGAATGAAATTGAAATATTTAAAAGTTTGAAGACTAATTTAAAATAAAAATCCTAAATTGAAAACGTGTGGTGCAATTAACTCTATTATTCATGAAAAAAGAAAAGAAAGCGATCAAACGCTTGTGTAACTTGCGCTCCCACGAGTTTCAAAACCCTATATATGTCTTGGTCCGACAAAACTCCCTTCAACAAGAAGTTTGGCGGATTAAACCCCCATTAATGAAAATGTCTCATATGAATAACATAAATTGACAGCCCTTAAATGGTGGAGATTTAATCTCGTGCATCTCGGGTCGAGAATAGTTATTGATGTTTTTATTGAGTGAAGTGATAAGTAATTTGATGTTTGTTTATTTGATGAGCGGATGAAGAGATAGTATTAAGAGAATTTGATCTTGGTAATAGGTCGGATCAGACTTTTATAATTACTGAATATCAAAAATTTAAATAAATTAGAAATGGTTAGGGTTACTTTACATGTTTGGTAGGGGAAAAAAGAGAGATAGAAGGTGGAACGGCACTAAAAGCATAGGACTGTATTAGCCATCTTATGTAATGGCAAAGTCAAAAAGGGAGAAAAAGATGATTTTTCTATAGGAGACAAAGCTTATAACGAGAGTGGTTGAAGCATAAGGGAAAAGTAACTCCAACAAATTTCATTATTAAAAAAAGTTGGGTCTCTAATTTTGACTTGAAGCTTTTTTTTATAATAACTATCTATATTCGATTCAATGATCAATTAATTCAAGTTGGTTATACGAAGATTTATTATAGGGGTGGTCCTCTAATTCAGTTCGTTCCATTTACATCAACATGATTGAAACTATAAACTTAAAAAATTTAACATTTCATCTCGTCAAATCAAGTGGTTGTCGGTACTCGAAGTTTTTCTATTGGGAAGCCATCAAACATCAATCTTTTCAACAACGGCTCTTATTTTTCCTTTTCACCACCTGTAAAGCCGCGTTCATTAGAGAATACTCTTGGGACGTTTTGACTTATGAGTTATGAGCATCTACATGGATTGATGCATGGGAGGTAAAAGAAAAGAAAGGGACTGATGAGAAGATCAGCTCAAAGGATTAACAATGCCCACTTGGTTGCCTAAATTACTAAGCCTGCAAATCCCTAAAAAATCTTTACCTTCATATATTAAGGTCAAATTTGACCAAATATAAAGACTAGATCCAAAATTTGAGTATAGTAGAGGGACCAAAAAGTAGAATTTGACCAAATATTAACCGGTGACTTGAAAATTTAATACTATCAGACAGTGACTTAAATGCAATTAAACTATTAAAATTGGAGGATAATTAGGGTAAAAATCCTCTGCCCCTAATCATGCCCCTTTTTATGTCTTACACTAAAAATCACTTAAAAGTAAATTCTAAACCTTAACCTTAATTTTCACATCCTAAACCCTAAAAAATATACCCCACCTTAATTTCCTAAACCCTAACTACAACCCTAATCTTAAACCATAAACTCTAAATCCTAAACCCACTATTTTTAAAGTGAGAGCATAAAAGAAAGCATAATAAAGGACAGACGATTTCCATCTAAATAATTGACACATGTTAAACGTTCATTCACCCCTACTTAAAAATGACATTATTAAAAATAACATCAACAAAATAATACTATGTTTTCATGAAAACGTAAACGAATCTAAAAGTTACATTATTTCCAAAGTATAAATTCTCAAGTTAACCCTTGAGAAAAAAAACTAAACAAAAACCCTAGCTACTAGCTATAAGCCTATTATAAGCCTTAGGCAAATCTTGTTGAAGAGATGGACTCAGAGAAGGGCTAGAGGAGGCAGTCGAACCCTAAACATTTGAAATTAATATATGATATAATTTTTTTAAGTTTGATGTATTTCTTATTAAAAATTTATTTTCGCCCTTATTAAAATTTTATAAGTCGTCCTCTTAAACTTTTATAAGTTCGCCTCCTGTAACATAAAATTCTACTTCAATAACTGTATTTTTCACTTGTTGTCCCATAAACAAAAGGTATATGATTGAACGTGGCCAGACAAGGATGATAATCTAGATGCATGGACAAAGGAAAAACAGGTCGAACAGACAAAGCAAAAAAGCAAATTTTGATTAACTTTTTGTATTATATTTGTTGCATGCAACGTGAAAGGACCATGGTTAGTAAGAGTGGGTGCGTCACCACTCATATTATTAATTAATCATTGTTTTATAATGTTAATCATATTTTCCAACTTGATTTAGCAATGGGTTTTTGTCTGTTTATACCCTAATTATCATCCACATTAATATTCGATTAGTGAAATGGAAACGAGAATGATTAAAGTGTATAAAAATGCCACTACCCCTTCAAACCAACGATTTAACACAACAATCACGCTTCTTTCTTTTCCTACTTAATTACAAAGTACGTGTTAAAAGACGAAATTAAAATTAAATAACGGGAGTGATAAAGTTGTATAACTTCAAAATTAATAGAAACGTGATAAATATTTAATCTAATATTTGAAAAAATATAGACTTAATCTGATAAACATTCAAATTAATATACATTGTGAATGGAGAAAACTGGGTTGGAAGGGTCGCCCGTAATAAGTATCCGCATCACCATTTTTAAAAAAAACTCTACAAAACTTAATCTAGATTAGCCGACAGCTTACACTGTGTAAAACTCAATTACTTTTACACAGTTTTGGACCATTGGATGATGATAATTAATGGCTCATATTATTTCTTCCCAAGTGATAATCTTCACATTTTTTACTTTTAATCTCATCCATCCATTTCACTAATCCAATGGCTATGAATTATTGTAAAACTCAATGAGTTTTACGTCATGTAACATCATCCATCCGTTTACACAGTGTAAAACTCTTTAAGTTTTACACGTTTTTTTGACCGTTGGATGAGTAAAACGAATGGATGAGATTAACAATAAGTATGTGAAGATTATTACTTGGAAATAAAGAGTAAAGAGTTAATATGAGTCATCCATTTCTACCATCTAACGATCCAGAAAACGTGTAAAACTTAAAAGAGTTTTACATTGTGTAAGTTGATCCTAACTCATATAATATATATATATATATATATATATATATATATATATATATAATATTCTATACACAGGCGGTAGAAACTGAAAGTTTCCACAAGCACCTTAGTTTTAAGGTATAAGGAGTTAGTTTAGGGTGTAGGGTTTAGGGGTTTAGGTGTATGAGGTAAAATTTAGGGATAGTTGTTTCAATTTAAGGTTTAGGGTTATAATTTAGGGTTTATATGTTAAAACCTAAATCCTCACCATATTAGCCTAAAAACTAAACCCTAAACCCTAATTTATAACCCTAAATTTTAAATTAAAACAACTATCCCTAAACCGTATACCCTAAATTAACTCCCTATATCTTAAAACTAAGGCGCTTGTGGAGCCAGTATATATATATATATTATTGTCTTCTATTATGTTTTTTTGGCGCATTTTCTTCTTCATGTTGAAGCTTTCAAAAGCACCGACAAGTCTCTAAGCACTTGCAGCCCCCCATCCATTGATGTGCCTAGAGATGGTCATTAATTATAAAATTAATTAATGGAAAGTGATTCTGAAAACATTATTTTACATAAAACCTTATGGAATTGTATTTTAGATTATGATTTTGAAAAAAATAAATAAAACTATTCATTTAAAATAAAGAAAGAGTGTTCTAAGATTAAGAATAATAAATAAAATCGCAATCCAATGATTTTAATACCGATGACTATTCGACCTGCTTTAGCAAAGGGATGTTATATTTATTTTCCCACTTTGATCTTCATGTTGAAGCTTTCATAAAGTGCCGACATGCGACAAGTCAAGCACCATTGAAACACATATAGACGATCATTAATTATCAGAACAATTCGGTGAAAGTGACTCGGAAAATAGGAGGCAGAGAATTTTTACCCCAGAAAATATTGCGTAAAACCACATGCTCAAAATCAAATTAATTTATTGCGACCAAACAAGATAATGTGCTATGTTCATCTTGATTTATTGCAAGCGACAAGATAATGTCTTTTGGTGATTGCAGATTGGTCATGTTTCTGATCCCTATGAAAAATTTCATCCAAGGGCGTTCAGATTTAGTTTAGCTATTTCATATATATTATCAACTTAAAGTTCGAATATTAATATTATCGAGAAAAAACGTACAATTACACAGATGTTTGACCTCAAGTGTTTCATCGATGTCCAAATTTTAACATGTTCCATCCTAAATTTCAACACTAAACTAATTGCCAAAGTCCTGTAATATTGTCGTGTGTAGGTGAAATGTTTCACCGTCGTTGCCGCTGCCGCCGCCACTGATATTGGGTTCATTGGATTCTTACCATTTATTTCCCCCAGAAATCAGTGGTAAGAAACAATGCAGCCCAGGTCATCATAAATGGGAGTAGTTGAGTTGAGTGAAGCAGTTCCATTTTTGATTGACGGGAAAAAATAAGGTCAATGGTCTGGCCCTTGGGTAAGTGTAAATGAGCTGATCATTTGGGACCTATCTTTGTTCGTTGTGCAAAATAAACCGTTAATCAGTATAATTGTTATATTTTACATGTCAATTAATGTAATTTAGGGGGGAACATTACGGGGTCTACGAGTATGTATGTGTCCGCCGCCAATTTGTTAATTTCTTTAGGAAAAAAAAGGTAAAATCAGTGTTGTAATCTTTTAATTTTTATAAAATTTTATTTTAACCCCTCAAAATTTTTAGTCTCATTTTGGTCCCCTCCTTTATAAATTTCTAGTTCTGCCCCTGATCTAACCATTAAGATTAAATAATATCGTTTAATTGAATTGTTAAAAATTGGTTAGTGGTTAATTTATAGGTATTTTTTTAACTAAATATGAAGTTTGTGTTTGAAATCTCTCCATTTAAATTTTTTTCCTGAAATTTTTAATATTATATTTATCGAAGAGAGTTTTATTATTGTCAAAAGAAATTGTGAACATTTGGAAAAAAATTGTAATAAGTCACAGATTAACCTGTAACCGAACTGTTAAAAAATGGTTAGATTACTGTTAATAACCACTATAATAATTAACCGACTATTTAGGTTAAACGATACAGTTAATATTAATGGTGTAAAACAAATACATTGCACTAAACAATGCTGCAAAAGTAATCACATAGGCCTTTCGGGGAACATAGGTGCCCACGTATGGGCCGACAAATTGCCCGATCAAAACAGAATACAACGGCCCAAGCTATTGGAACTTTAAAAAATGGGCCAACTTGAATGAAACCATGTTAAGTAATGTCCAATGTATATTATTCACAAAGTGATTGACTAATATGGTCAACATTAAGAGTTAATTAAGCACTAATTTATTTAAAGAAAAAAAATTGAATTTTTTAAACAAAACTAACTTTTTCTTTTGGTAAAAATAAGGATACGCACATAGGCCTCGTTAAAAACCTCCCTAAACCTAAGTGGAGGAAAAGAGTACCCATGATTGTATTACAAAATGAAGGTTAGATAACCAAAAACCTAAGAGAAAAATCAAGATAACTAAAGCTATAGGGAATAAAAAACAAAGCTAAGAACACAACTAGACAACTTGCTTGTGCTATGGTGGCCAACTAATCTCCAGGTAAATCAAGAACATCGATCGAGTCCGCCTGTAACATCTCATTTACGCAAGGAGGAGTTAAATGAAAAATCTGTACCGAGAGTGAGGTGGAATCATGCATCTTGGCAAGAGTATCCGCCACCATGTTACCGGATCGTAGAACATGCTGAAAACGGATAGTACAAGCCCGTAATTGCATCATACGTACATTTTCCAGCAAAGCACCATCCATGAGGTCCTACCGATAATCCAAAATCAATGATAGGGCCTCGAGGCTATCTATCTCGAAGATGACGTTGCGCCATCCCCCATTCCATGCACATAACATACCCTGAAACACGCTCCAAATCTCTTTATTTTTAAGGATGTTTTAAAAAATATAATTTTTTAAAATAAATAACTTAAAAGAAAAGATTTATTATTGTAAGTATGTCCCACCACTATATAATATACTACTTTTTTTAGGTGATATTGACCACTATATAATTATAGTCATCAAATTGAGAAAATCTTAAATGTCATTATCAAATGGATTTTCTACCTACTTATAAGGTCTAATTTCCCCACTCTCAATTTGGTCAGTCCAAAACAACCCTTCCCCTATCTTGCCTGCCCTTATTTTGGACATATTTATAACAGGGACACACCTAACCCAACTGCCCCCACCCACAATTTACTAATTTCATAATAAAAAAAGAAATGTTATAATGTATTAGGACATTTAATTTTTAGTTTAAATCGTAACGTAATGAATGATTATTTTTGGTCTAGCTACAATGAAGCCGAACCGAACAACCATAGCTATTATTGCATTAGCCCGGCAGGCGGCAACCATTAAAGCCCTGGAAACCGTACCTGACCCTTCAAGGACCGGACACTTTACAAATTGTAACCGAGAGGACATAAAATGTGGGTAAAACTGTGCAGCAGGGACCAGCAGCTGCAGCAGCACAGCATTTTGGGCACGGCGAACTTTTCGACAGCACGGTGGGGGTCCTCGGTGCAGAGAGCACCACCGAGCCATCGAGATTGGTTCGAAATGGTGGCAATAGACGGGGCCAGACCCCAATCAGCAATAACTGATGATTAAATGAAAGCATTTAAGCATTTGTTTTACACTAACAGCCAACAAAGTAAATGTATGCAAAAATGCTTCCCATTTGTACACATAAAGTCTTCACCTATTGTTCTACCATAAATAGTACTACCAGATATAATATGATGGGGTTTCAAGCTTTTTCATGTTTCTGAATCCAAGCTTACAACAGTCCCTTCACCCTCCAAGGATGAGGCTGGAAACTTGCATTTTGCTCTAATTTTCTTGACCTCCTCGGTCGAATATATGAAGATCTTTCTCACCATCTTACAGAATTCCCTGCAGTTTAAGTAAAAAAGGGTAAACATTTTTCTAAAAACTAGCCAGGAAAAAGCTACAAAAAAGTGGATTGCTTACAGCCAGGGATCATCGCCTACGAGCATCATGTCGCCTTCATCATCGGTAAAAACAACGGACCATTTACTATGGGGACAAAGCTCTCCCTCGATATCGAACATTTTCTCCAACTCATTTATGAGATCATTGTATCCTTTCAATGCAGTTAAGTCAACTGCACGACCAACTGCAATGCCTTCCATTTGTACCTATGGAATGCACAACTCTTGTTTTTCATAAGAAATGAACTTAAATAACGAGATCCATCTAGTTAAAAACCGGAAAATTTACCTTGGTACGAGTTCTCGTGGAAGTTGCAACTTGCTTCTGCTCCTTGGATGACTTTGAAGGTTCAATAGGGGATGGAGCTATATCGGTCAAATTAAACCCGAACAACCGGCAGCCTGTAGAAATTTCAGAGTTTTTTCCCTTTTCAACTTGGTCATGCTTCAGGCCATTGCATGGCCGGGATTGAACCGAAGAAGTATCGACTGGATTGCGGAAAAAGTTTGGACAGACATTCACAAGAGGTGAAGGTGGCCAGGGATTTTCAAGTTGAGTCATTGTGGTATAAACTCTGCTACTATTGACAAAATTGTTATCAACTTCTTTCTGTCTCATAGACCAAATAACATGGCTTTCATTGCTTTGGACATCAGCTGTGCATCTAGTTCCTACTTGGGTTAGTTCGTGAGACACTGTCGACCCGCGACACCAGAAGGCTGAACCAGCTGAATTTGTAGTCATTTCTACAATTTCGGTTATTGAATCCCAAAGTTAATAAAGTCAGCACTCAAGAATCTAATATAAAGGCTTGAAAGGATAATTTTTCCCGCACCAGAAGCCGGAATATAAACCGGCCGTGGTCTTTTGCTCTTTGCAGCCGGTTGTACGAGACTTACGGAAGTAGAAACGGCGAATGGTTCTATTTCCCAAGGAGAAACTCTCTCTGGTCTTTGTATTATTGCAGGTTCATCCAATTGAATCTAAAAGGTGAAATAGTTGGGCAGAACTACTATCAAAAACAAGAAAAAGAGTTAAGTTTGCAATTCAAAATCACTAATCGAAAGCTACATTCAACCTTCAAGGGCCGCCATTTAGATTCTGACCAATGTGGGGAAATGTCTCCAACACCGACTATGGTCCCGGTGAACCTGATTTCGAAAAAGATATCCCAATAGGTAAAATGGATCAGAGACAACAAATAAAGCATGCCAATGGAGAATCCATTGTTAACACCTTCTCTCAGGAGAGTCTTCACCCTCGAATCTCATCTTGAAACGCATGCCAACCGAGAATCGGTTGTTAATAGCCTCCAGGTACTTGTTTACTCCTATTATGAATTGGCTTGTCCTGAACATGAGCAAAGGAATGAAGCTCGGTCCCGAGATAAACATACTTACAAACAAATGCTGTTAACCATGTTTGCACCAAGAGATAAAAATTAGAACCTTGGCTTGTAGTACACAACAAAGAAGGTCTGAGTCGTAATGGCGTGAGCAGCAGTAGCAAGCACTCCTAAATGCATGCTCTGGCTCGATATGACCGACGAAGGCATTGTGCCCTGCTGATGAGCAAGCCGCCGAACCCCAACTCTTAGTTCTCCATTATCACCTCTAATAAGACATGCCAATGCAGTTACAAGTTACAACCAAAGATCTGCACACACACACATGCACAACATAAAATAAAGTTCCAAGAGACCGAGTACCTAAGAAACACGAATGCATCTCCTGCAACCAATCTCTTGGAAGTGACAAAGGTGCTCCACCCGGTTGTAAGTAAATGTCTCCGTGGTTGCCCTGATTGTTCGGAATTACAAATCGAGAAAAGACCAAGAAATGAACAAGAGAGTTTGATATATGTTCTGAAAGCAAATCTGCAATGGCACGAAAGCATTACCCCTAAATATATGCTTGAACCTCCACTGGTACCCGTGAAGATCCTTGGCAGTCAACTCCTGAGTTGGAGTAGCTTGATTCATATCCTAAATAAAACAAACAGAAACCAAATTCTAATCAAACACCACAATGCAACAGTCTAACAAGGACTAATAACATCATAAACCGACTTATTACCAATGGAGGCAGGCACTCGGTGGCATGCTTTCGGAGGACGGAAAACCCTCCATGAGTACTAGTGTCTGATGCAGTTAAAATCTTACAGAATGAATGAACTGCCCTCTTCTGAACCTCGGATCGATACGGATCCGGACTCGTCGGTTCACTTTGCTGTAATGATAATATAAGTAGCCATACAAGTGTTATAAGTAAAATTGGGAGGGATAGCAATATAGCATTGACTTACATCTGCTTCAGGCTGCAAAGTGATCTGAGCATAAACTTCATCAGTCTCTTGTTCAGCCTATAGAAAAAGTGATAACATTGTGATCTCTTCGAGCTCGAAAAAACTAAAACAATTTAATACTAATAAGTAAAAAGAACTGGAATCATAAATAGAATACCAGTAACTGGACATGAAGAACACGACATAAGATCTTAGAAGGAAGATTAAACAGTGGAGCTTCATGATTAAGTTCTTGATTAGTTGATGCTTCTAACTGCAGAGGAAAACAAAGGGCAGGTTACAGATTTGTTTTAGCTGAAACTGAGAAATTTAATAAACAGGAAGAATCTGAATAGTTTTCTAGAGCAAAATGGAGAATTACTTGTTCCATGTGACCCTGTGGGAAGTAAAAGACTCTTTCTTGAACCCGAGGAATCTGAACCAACGGGCCTGCGCATAATCTCCATAGTTCTGGATATAGATCATCGCCACCACCCAAACCTATCGACCAAAAAAATGGGAGAAAAATTAAAGCTTGAGACACCGTTTGGTTGCTGAGAAAATCAAAGGAATTAGAACAAAGCAGACAATAACAATGCCAGTAACATAAGTATTGGACAGTCTAAAGGAAACCCTTTTCTTTCCTTGTAGTTTCTCGGCAGCCAAACACAGACAGAAAGGAAAAGAACCAAACTTTGTCTAACTCAACACTCACCCGCCTCAGCATGAGCAATAGAAGAACCCCTTGGAATACCCTCAGTTTGAGCCATCAAAACGAGGTCGTACAGAAGATGAAACAGCAAAAAAAAACACTGAAGAAGAAACACTAGAGCTAAAAAAAGCAGCAAAAAGATGGAGTCTTTGAAGCAGGCAAAGTCTACCCCATTAGCGGAGAACAGAGAAGATCCCCCCAGTAAGAGTCGAAATAAAGAAAATAATAAAAAAACAGAGAATAATAAGACTAACTAGACACGGCTATATATATATATATAAGAATTCATTGTTGGTAGGTAGTTTCCCTGTAATCGACTGTTAAGATATCTCAGTTTCAGACTTTATAAAAAAGAATTAAATTAGTAAAGATAATAAATTTAGATTAAAAATGTTGAATATGGTCTGTTTTTGGTGAAGCAGTGAAAGGTGTTGCCGCTACATCCTAAGTTGTGGTCTCTCTCCTTCTTCCCATGCCTCTCTGTCTGTCTGCCACTGCTCTATTTCTTTACTTCTCTTTCCCTCTCTAATTTCTCAAATTTCAATCGAAGGTGTTTAAATTTCGGTTTTAATTGAATTAACCAATCGAATTTAAAAAAATTAATTAATTGATCAAGTGGTATGAACTTTAATTGTCGGTTAATTCAGTTCAAAACCAGTTACTTAATCAAATTAACTAAAATTTTAGTATATTAAATATTATATGTTTTTGGTTACTGAACTTTTTTTTTTGAATAGAAGCCGCTAATTTTATTAAACAAGAAAATACTCAAAATTACAATAATCGTTTACAATTATCATTGTAAACTAAAAACATAATTTGAACATCTTCCTAAAACTAGCCACTTAAGATCATACAAGTAGGGGTGTGAAAAACTGACCCGACCTGGTAACCTGCCTGAAACCCGATCGAGTCAGAACCTGGTTTAACCCGAGAATTTAAAGACCGAACCCGACCTGCACCCGACCAAAACGAACCCGAACCCGAATTTGACCTGTAACTGTAGAAACCGAACCCGAACTACACCCGACCGAAGTGAACCCGAACCCGAAATTGACCTGTTACTGTAGTAACCGAACCCGACCTGCACCCGACCGAAACGAACCCGAACCCGAGACTAACCTGCCAGATAACCGATTTAACCCGACCTGTTTGGACCCGACCTGAAATGAACCCGACCTGTTTTGAACCCGACCTGTTTTGAACCCGACCTGTTTTGAACCCGACCTGTTTTGAACCTGAACTGTTATTGACCTGAACTGTTATTGACCTGAACTGTTCTTGACCTGAACTGATATTGACCTGAACTGTTATTGACCTGAACTATTATTGACCTGAACTGATATTAACCTGAACTGATATTGACCTGAACTGATATTAACCTGAACTAATACTATTATTTGATTTGCTAATAATAATAATTATCTGACATTTAAAGAAGTTATATTTAATGAATATAAAATAATGTCAAGTATTGAAAAATTATAAAATTAATAATAATTTCAAGTATTGATAAATTACTAACTTAACTTCAATTAAAAGATAAATTGAATTAATAATAATTCTAAGTATTAATAAATTGTATTTCTAATTAACTTGACTATTATTTTAAAATAACTTCAAAGATAAACTATTACACTTAATTAACTTAAGTGGAATGAATAACCATTATTAAAATAAATTTTATACTTAATCAAATTAAGTTAAATGAGTAAAAATTATTAAATTAAATCTATATTCTTAATTAAAATAAGATGACTTAAATTTTTTATTATAAGAATAAATTAATTCTAAATAATTAACTTACATTCATTTTAATTGAAGTTAAGTTAGTTATTAAATTAACTTAACTTAAGATTAAAAATAAATTTAATTAACTTGCATTCATTTTAAGTTAGTTATTAAAATAACTTAACTTGCATTCTGATAAAGTACTTAATTACATAAGTTGAATGAATAACCATTATGAAATATTTTTTTATACTTAACTAAAATTAGTTTGAAGTTATTAAACTAAATATGTATACTAAATTAATATAAGATAATCAGTTTTTTCTAAGTCAATTAAGTATGTAAACTGATTAACTTAAATGACTTAATTATGTTAACTTGCTTAAAATATAATAAAACATTAACTTCGGATGAAATCAGGGATACTTCTAAAAAACAGAATAAGGTAAAACTTATAAACTGAAACTTACAAACTTGCATTCTGATAAAGTACTTTATTGAATAATACAAGAAGTTTAAACTTACAAACTGAAACTTACAACAAACTGAAACTTACAAACTAAATAATCTTTACAAACTGAAACTTCAACTTTAACATTACAAAATTTACAAAACTACAAAAGTTTAAACTTTAAGCTCTCAGATCTTATAACAAAATTTTACAAACTTTGCTACCAGAATTATCATCATCGAGCTTTGAAGGGCAACCAAGTTCAAATTATGGGCAACTTAACTTTTAAAGCCAAGTCACCAACATAATTAAAACTAGGAAAACCAGCAACCAGCAACAAACTGCAACAAGCAATTAAAATCATTAGAAACATTAACAGACTGAAATAAAGCAAACCAAGCATATATAACTAAACAGAAACATACATACATTCATATATAACCAAACATAAAATAGAAGCATACATACACAATACATAGTGAACAACTAAACAAAAACATACATGCATACATGCATATATAACAAAACAAAAAACAGAAGCATACATACACATTACATACTGAGCAACTTAACAGAAACATACATACATGCATACATGCATATATAACCAAACATAAAACAGAAGCAGACATACACATTACATAGTGAACAACTAAACAGAAACATACAAACATACATGCATATACAACCAAACATAAAACAGAAGCATACATACACATTACATAGTGAGCAACTAAACAGAAACATACATACATGCATATAAAGCAAACATAAAACAGAATCAATGAGAAATATAAAATTAAAAAAAAGACAGTGAATAAGAACAACTTACCAAACATCTCCAGCTTTCAACAAATCAGAAACATACCTACCAGATCCATAGCTTCCTTGTTCTCAGAGGTCCCTACAAAAAAAAGAACTAATCAGTTATGAAATAAAAAAAAACAAAAAAAATAAGTTAAACAAATCAGAAACTTACTCTGCACTAGGATCTTCATCAACTGCACAATCTTCCATAACAGAAAGATATTCCTCATCCTCTTCCTCGGGCTCAAACCCATACAACCAATTACGGGTTGTCACAAATATCTCAACATTTTTAGGAAGGAGTTTAGCCCTTAGCTTATTTAAAATCCTACCACCAGTGCTAAAAGATGATTCAGAAGCAACTGAAGTGATGAGAATGGCTAAGATATCTCTAGCCATGAGAGAAAGTACAAGGAAAGACACAGATTGGGCTTTCCAATAATCCAAAATATCAAAGTCTGAATCATCAGCATGAGGGAGAAGGGGCAAACTAATAAAAGAGTCAACATCTGACTTCCCACTCCTTGAAGCAGCTAGATTAGCATCAAAGTTCTAGAAAGAAAAAAACAAGTCAGTAATTGAAACTAAAATAATAAAATAAAGGAAACTAAAATAACAAAAAAAAACTAACCTGAAAAAGGTTAGACTTCTTAAATGTTCGAGGCCGACCAATGGAGGACTCGGTTGTACTTAGAGAGGAGTTACTTCGAACAGAAGATCCAGAATTGCAAAGGACAGATTTTGAATAATAAACATACATGTTTACAAATTCATTGTAAACAATACTTACCCTTCTCTCAACCTCATCCTCAACATAGAGGACAGAATACAACTCCTTCAGGAGTTGTAATTTATACCTTGGATCAAGCAAAACAGCAAAGGACAAAATGGTCGAGTGCTCAGACCAATACTTCTCATACAACTCAAGCATAGGTCCAGCCATAGCAGAGATGGCCTCACAAGGATCATTGTGAGCATCATACAACAGTTTCTCAATGGCAACCACATTAGCCAAAAAAAGGTTAGAAGTAGGATACTTAGAACCAGAAAACAGTGTAGTAATCTCAAAAAAAGGCTCCAGAAAATCACAGATCAATTGGGAAGTTTCCCACTCAGAATCAGCAATTACATCTAAATCATTTTCCCTATTAACAAACAAGTTTATGGCTACTTTAGCATCAATGGCCCTACGAAGCATTAGATATGTAGAATTCCATCTAGTAGGGACATCTAGGATTAATTTACCAGAAAAAGAAGAACCACAGTCTTTAACAGCAGAGTCAAAGTTACAAAGTCTAGCATCAGAAGAATCAATGAACTTAACAATTTCACGCAACTTAAGAACGGAAGAGTCAATTACCTTCAAACCTCTTTGAACAATTAAGTTCAAAATATGGGCAGCACACCTTACGTGAAAGAACTTACCACCGCAAGGTAGGGGAGAAATAGCATTCAAGTCATCCTTAAGCCTCTTCACCATTCGATCATTGGCAGAAGCATTATCAACAGTAATGGTAAAGGCTTTTTTCTCAAGACCCCATTCACATAACATTTTTTTCACAAACTTATATATAGACTCGCCATCATGTGGAGGGGGGAAACGCCTAAAATTAAGTATTTTAGACTGAAGTTTCCAGTTATTATCAACATAATTAGCAGTCAAAGCAAAATAAGAACGTGAAGTGCAAGCAAACCATCCATCACATGTAAAGCAGATACGACTAGGAATAGAACTCATAGAATCAATGAGCAATTTTTTATGTTTTTCATGCTTTAACATGCAATGTTTAGTTATGGTATACCTAGAAATATGCTTAACATTAGGATTCAAATACTGATGCAGAACCCTAAGTTTTTCATGCTCAACAATACTTAAAGCATAACCATGACAGAGAACAGCTTCAGCAAACAGTTCACAATATTTTTTTTGATCAAAAACAGATGCAGAACTACTAGTAACATTTTTAGCAAGAAAATCTTTATAGGCTTGGCATTTATCAGTATGTCTTTTAGGTGTAGAAGTACCAACATAAGAATCAGCTTTATAGCTAGCAGTTTTGCAATACTTACATTGAGCAATGACACCATCAGCAGTCTTAATAAATGTATAGTGATCCCACACAGGAGAAGTTCTTCTCCCAATGTCAGTTGAAGCCCTCCTCCTAGAGGAAGGAGCAACTATTGACACTTGATCATTAGCTTCCCCTTCAAAAAACAATTACAGAGTTAGTAACTTTAACACTGAAAACAAGTAAAGAACAAAAAAATAAAAAGAAAGAAAGAACCTTACCAGTTTCACCAGGATAGTTCATCTCAAAAGAATCAGAATCCATTGCAGAACCCAGAAACGTACCTGAGATCAAGAGGAACCACAGTTAGTAAAAAAATTAAAACAACTAGCATGCATACTAAATCAACAACACAGAAACCCTAGCATGCATACTAAACAAACAATACAGAAACATATGGTGGTTTCAGTTTAATCCTTGTACGTGGCGTTGTTTACACCGAACCCCAGGGTCCTTTAAAAACCCCCTTTGGCACCAGTAGCCCCGCAGGTCTGGTATTCCAGCCTATATACTCGGATTAAACCAAGGAAACCCTAGCATGCATACTAAATCAACAACAGAAACAGAAACACAAAAAAAACCAAACAAAGTAGACATGCAAACATATAACAAGACTCAAACATGCAAACATATATACAAATCAGAAACATGCAAACATATATCAAAACTCTAACATGCAAACATATAAACAAACCAGAAAAAACAGAAGCATAAATCGAGACTGTAACATGCAAACATATATACAAAGCAGAAAAAATACATGCAAACATAAATACAAATCAGAAAGAGAAGAAACATGCAAACATATAAATGAAAACATATATACAAATCAATACAGAAACATGCAAACAAAAATAAGACAGAAACATTTAAAAAATAAATAAAAGACGAAGAGAAGAAACCCTAAACCCAAACGCAGATGTGGAAGAAGACTCTTGAAGAACTCAGAAACGTACCTGAGAACAAGAGGAACCACAGTTAGTAAAAAAATTAAAACAACTAGCATGCATACTAAATCAACAACACAGAAACCCTAGCATGCATACTAAACAAACAATACAGAAATAGATGGTGGTTTCAGTTTAATCCTTGTACGTGGCATTGTTTACACCGAACCCCAGGGTCCTTTAAAAAACCCCTTTGGCACCAGTAGACCCGCAGGTCTGGTATTCCAGCCTATATACTCGGATTAAACCAAGGAAACCCTAGCATGCATACTAAATCAACAACAGAAACAGAAACCCAAAAAAACCAAACAAAGTAGACATGCAAACATATAACAAGACTCAAACATGCAAACATATATACAAATCAGAAACATGCAAACATATATCAAAACTCTAACATGCAAACATATAAACAAACCAGAAAAAACAGAAGCATAAATCGAGACTGTAACATGCAAACATATATACAAATCAGAAAAAATACATGCAAACATAAATACAAATCAGAAAGAGAAGAAACATGCAAACATATAAATGAAAACATATATACAAATCAAGACAGAAACATGCAAACAAAAATAAGACAGAAATATTTAAAAAATAAATAAAAGACGAAGAGAAGAAACCCTAAACCCAAACGCAGATGTGGAAGAAGACTCTTGAAGAACCCAGAAACGATCCTGAGATCAAAGCACAAGAGAGTTAGTAAAATGAAATTTAAAAAACTAAATAATTAAATGAAATGTGAAAGGGTTTTGTACTTACCGAGAGAGAGAGAAGAAGACAACGAACAGTCTGGACAGTGGAATGAGAAGGGTCAGAGTGGATCTGAAGAGGTTTAGGGTTTGCAGATTAGGGTTTAGGGTTACAGGATTATGGAATAAGGTTTGGGGTTTGAAGATCAGGGGTAAGAGTTTAGGGTTTCAGGATTGGGGTATAAGGTTTGGTGTTTGTGGATTAGGGGTAAGGGTTTAGGGTTTCTAGATCAGGGGTAGGGGTTTAGGGTTTCTAGATAAGGGTTTAGGGTAAAACAGAATTGAATTGGGGATTAGGGTTTGAAGGATTGAAAAGATGGAAATGGAAGAACATAGGGTTGTTCTTGAGAAAAAATTAGGTTTTGATCGAGAACAAACAGATGGAGAGTGGGCTAAGGAGTTTGTATAAGATCTGGAGAGGGGAAATTGGATGAACAAGGAAGAACTTTGAAAAAAAAGATGTTTTGATCGAGAATAAACAGGTTTTTGGTGGGCTAAGGTGTTTGTATAGGATCTGGAGAGGGGAAAGTGGAAGAACATGGAAGAACTTGGTAAAAAACCAAGAGTTTGATCGAAAAAGAATGAAACTTTCTGGGAATTTTGTGTTTTTAAAGGAGAGAGAAGATGAGAGGATATTTTGGCAGAGTAGCGGTAGGGAAAAAAGTGTAAAATGAAGGGGGGTGAAGGTCTATTTATAGAGTGAGTCCGGGTCAAAAGATCCGCGCGTCATTATACGGGTCACGCGGGTCTTGCTCCGCAAGCACTCTTAGTTTCAATTCTTTCATTTTAATCCTTTTTTATTTGAAATTGAGCTAATAATTTTGTTTTCATTTCAATTTCGTCATTAATGCAGTTTTAAGCTTTAGTGTATGGATTTAATTTAGGGTTTGGGGTTATAGTTTAGGGTTTTTCTTTATATATTATTAAATTTTATATTTTAGTTTTAGGGTTTAGATTTGTGTAATTATTTTTAGGTTTAGGGTTAGTCTTTGAATTAAGATTTGGGGTTTATGTTTAGGGTTTTAGGTTTATTTTAATTAATTTTTAGGTTTAATATTTCATTTAATTAATTTAGGGTTTTGGTTTATTTTAATTAATTTAGGGTTTAGGGTTTAATAAACCCTATACCTAAACCCTAAATCTTAAACCCTAAAATACTAAAAACCCTAAACCCTAAGCCCTAAACATGAAACCTTAAAAATAAAAACCCTAAACATGTGAGTTGTGGTTTAGGGTTTATTTTAATTAATTTATGGTTTATGATTTAATAAACCCTAGATCCTAAACCTTAAATCTTAAACCCTAATCCTAAACTCTAAACAATAACCACTACCCTCTAAACCATAAAACTCTAGATCGAGGGTTTAGTGGTTAGGGTTAATTACTCATGCTTTAGGGTTTAATGCTTAGGGTTTAGAATTAGACATTAGGGCTTTAAACATTAAACCCTAATATTTAATCAATAAACCTTAAACCCTAAACAATAACCACTACCCTCTAAACCCTAAAACCCTAATATTTAATCTATAGCTCATAGTCTGTAATCCTAGATCGAGGGTTTAGTGGTTAGGGTTAATTACTCATGCTTTAGGGTTTAATGCTTAGGGTTTAGAATTAGACATTAGGGCTTTAAACATTAAACCCTAATATTTAATCAATGAACCATAGTCCCTAACCCTAAACCCTAAACAATAACCACTACCCTCTAAACCCTAAAACCCTAATATTTAATCTATAGCTCATAGCCCGTAATCCTAGATCGAAGGTTTAGTGGTTAGGGTTAATTACTTATGCTTTAGGGTTTAATGCTTAGGGTTTAGAATTAGACATTAGGGGTTTAAACCCTAAACCCTAATCTTTAATCAATGAACCATAGTCCCTAATCCTAAACCCTAAACAATAACCACTACCCTCTAAACCATAAAACCCTAATATTTAATCTATAGCTCATAGTCCGTAATCCTAGATCGAGGGTTTAGTGGTTAGGGTTAATTACTCATGCTTTAGGGTTTAATGCTTAGGGTTTAGAATTAGACATTAGGGCTTTAAACATTAAACCCTAATATTTAATCAATGAACCATAGTCCCTAACCCTAAACCCTAAACAATAACCACTACCCTATAAACCCTAAAACCATAATATTTAATCTATAGCTCATAGTCCGTAATCCTAGATCGAAAGTTTAGTGGTTAGGGTTAATTACTTATGCTTTAGGGTTTAATGCTTAGGGTTTAGAATTAGACATTAGGGGTTTAAACCCTAAACCCTAATATTTAATCAATGAACCATAATCCCTAATCCTAAACCCTAAACCCTATACATTTAATTACAAATAATAATAATAATAATAAAAATAATAATCATAAAACTAATAATAATAATAAGCATAGTAAATATATAATAATATTAATAATTGTATTTAATAATAATAATAATAATAATAATAGTAATAGTAATAATAATCATAGTAATAATAATAATAATAATAACTAATAACAATAATAATAGTAGTAATAATAATAATAATATTAGTACATAGTAATAATAATAATAATAATAATAATAATAATAATAATAATAATAATAATAATAATAATAATAATAAAAACTAATAATAATAATAAAAAAAAACTAATAATAATAATAAGCATAGTAAATATATAATAATAATAATAATTGTATTTAAGTATATAATAATAATAATAATAATAAACCATAAACCCTAACCACTAAACCCTAAAACCTAAACACTAAAAACAAAAACTATTAATCCATCAATATATATATTACATGTACGTATGTATGTATCATTTTATGAACAATAAACCCTAAACCCTAAACCCTAAACCCTAATCCTAAACCCTAAAAACCATAATCAATCAATATATATATATAATTAATGTAGGCATGTTTGTATTAATTTAAGACCATTAAACCCTAAACCCTGAACCCTAAACCCTAAACACTAAACCCTAAACCCTAAAAACCATAATCCATCAATATATATATAATTAATGTAGGCATGTTTGTCTTAATTTAAGATTAGAAAACCCTAAACCCTAAACCCTAAACCCTAAACCCTAAACCCTAAACCCTAATCATAAACCCTAAAAACCATGATCAATCAATATATATATAATTAATGTAGGCATGTTTGTATTAATTTAAGACCATTAAACCCTAAACCCTGAACCCTGAACCCTAAACACTAAACCCTAAACCCTAAACCCTAAAAACCATAATCCATCAATATATATATATATAATTAATGTAGGCATGTTTGTATTAATTTAAGATTAGAAAACCCTAAACCCTAAACCCTAAACCCTAAAAACCATAATCCATCAATATATATATATATAATTAATGTAGACATGTTTGTATTAATTTAAGATCAATAAACCCTAATCCCTAATCCCTAAACCATAAACCCTAAACCCTAAACACTAAAAACCATAATCCATCAATATATATATAATTAATGTAGGCATGTTTGTATTAATTTAAGACCATTAAACCCTAAACCCTAAACCCTAAACCCTAATCCCCAAACCATAATCCCTAAACCCTAACAACCATAATCCATCAATATATATATAATTAATGTAGGCATGTTTGTATTAATTTAAGATCATTAAACCCTAAACCCTAACACTGATCCCTAAACCCTAAACCCTAAAAACCATAATCCATCAATATATATATAATTAATATAGGCATGTTTGTATTAATTTAAGATTAGTAAACCCTAAACCATAAACCATAAACCCTAAACCCTAAAAACCATAATCCATCAATATATATATAATTAATGTAGGCATGTTTGTATTAATTTAAGATCAATAAACCCTAAACCCTAAACCCTAAACCCTAAAACCCTAAACCCTAAACCATAAACCATAAAAATAAATCCAATAGCACCAACTATATATATATATATATCACATATACGTAATCCCCTAAACCCTAAACCCTAAACCGTAAAAATAAAAATCATAATCCGTCAATATATATAATACACATAACACAATAAACCATAAACCCGAAGGAACCCGACCTGAAATGAACCCGACCTGAAACGAAACCGACCTGAAATGAACCCGACCTGAAACAAAACCGACCTGAAAAGAACCCGACCTGAAACGAAACCGACCTGAAACGAACCCGACCTGAAACGAAACCGACCTGAAATGAACCCGACCTGAAACGAAACCAACCTGAAATGAACCCGACCTGAAACGAAACCGACCTGAAATGAACCCGACCTGAAACGAACCCGACCTGAAATCAGCCTGTCAATTAACCGTTTTGACCCGACCTGAAATGAACCGACCTGAAATGAACCCGACCTGAAATGAACCCGACCCGAAATGAACCCGACCTGAATTGAACCCGACCTGAAATGAACCCGACCCGAAATGAACCCGAACCCGAACCGAATCGAGTCAAAACAAAAAATGACCCGAAATGACCTGTAACCGATTTGACCCGACCTGACAGAGCCCGACCTGAAACCCAACTGTTGACCTGTTTTTACATCCCTACATACAAGGACCAAACATGAAAAGGTTAAAAACCTATCCAAAAGACTCGATCGAAAAATAGACACGAACAAATCTGACTGCATCGGTAAACAAACCACAAAAGGGGATTAAGCTATTGAAAGACCACTGAGAACCGCAAATCAGAGCCGAGCGTCGTGAATAACTATCCACGAGCGCAAACCGCGTATCCAAATTTAAATCGAGGGTCCATAGTAGGGAAGATCACCATGAATATGAAGAAGCGCCATCTTGATCAGTCGTGGCGTCGTCAGATCCAACCCTAATGAAAACAAAACAAAAAGAAAAATGTACCATATGGCAGAATAGATCGTGCCACAAAAGCAGAGCAACTTATTGAAAACTAAAAAATAAAACAAACAAAACGATAGATCCCGACGGCGGCAACCAGTATAAAAACCGGTACCGCCGCCGGTGTTTAAAGGAAAATAAAACCAAAAGAGATCGGCGGCTGCACTCTGAGAGAAAGAAAACTAGGTTTTTAGGTTTTTGCTCTTCCCCTAAACCCTGTAACAGCAATAAGGCGAGATAAATATTATTTTTATGATTGTAACATGGTTACTGAACTTTTAGAAGTTATAAAATGATTATTAAAATTCAATATTTTATAACGTGCAATAATTATTTTGTAATAGTTCGGTAAGTTTAATAATTGTTTTTTAACTTTTGAAAAGTTTAGTGACTAAAAAGATTAGGCAAAATAACAAAAGATGCCCCCAACGTTTGCATGTTTTGTCATTTGGCCCCTTATTCTTTTTTTGGTCCAAATATGCCCTCAACGTTTGCTTGTTTTTTTCATTTAGCCATGTATTCTTTCTTTTGGTCCAAATATGTCCACCAACGTTTCATTCATAGTCCAAATATGCCCCTATTGGATGTAAACTGTCAATCAACTGACGGTCAACGACTTATAAAAAAATTTGACATGGCATCAGCAAATCTTAATACGTGGCAAGTCCAGTCAGCATCAACTGTTGAAGGTCAGTTGACTGACAGTTTCCATCTAACTGGGGCATATTTGGACCAAATTGAAACATTGGGGGCATATTTGGACTACGAATGAAATGTTGGGGGGCATATTTGGACAAAAAAAAGAATAGGGGCCAAATGGCAAAACATACAAACATTGGGGCATCTTTTGTCACGTTACCAAAAGATTATTGTAGCATTAAGTTTAGTGATCATTTGTGCCCAAAAACTTATAACAAATTTCGGTTAATTTGAAAACCGACAAAATTAACCGAACTTTATTTGATTTAGTTAAAAAAAATTTAAAAAAAATCAATTCAGTTAACGGTTATAGAAATTAGTTAATAAATTTTAACTAATTCGGTCTGACCGGTTAATTGAACCGGCCTATTCAACACCTGTTCTTGTTTAGCTCTCGAAGATGAGTTTCCACTTTCCAGTACTTTTCTGGGTCTTCACATTTCAGAACATGTGATTTTCTCTGCCGTTCTTTCAATCTCACCACTCATCGCTGCCCCACGTTTATCAACAACCCTTTTTTGGTTGATTCTCATATTTTCAACTCCACAATGATCATATCTCAACGCAACGCGAAAACGAAAGGCCCCGTTCACCGGGGTTGGAGAAACGTCAATTCTAATCAAACGCTCGTTTAAGGCCAGAAACTAGAATTTAGCGCGACGAAAAAACGCCTGTTTAAAAAAAAATTTAAGAGAAAACGGTATGAACGTTTTTTTTTGTGTACTTGTTCACCTAGGCTTTGGCGGTCAGCGCTCAAACGCTCGTTTAGTAAGCGTTGTTGATCGGAGTCAAAATTATTTGTGCAATCTTTTCAACATGTGATTTGAGACGCTCTTTGATTCTCATGTTTTCAACTCCACAATGATCATATCTCAACGCAACGCGAAAATGGAAGGCCCCGTTCACTAGGGCTGAGAAAACGCCAATTCCAATCAAACGCCCGTTTAAGGGTAGAAGCTAAAATTTAGCGCGACGAAAAAGCCCGTTTGAAGAAAAAATTTAGAGACAAACGATATAAACGCCCTTTTTGTGTATCCGTTCACTTGAGCTTTAGCGGTCAGCGCTCAAACGTCCGTTCAGTAAGCGTTGTTGATCGGAGTCAAAATTATTTGTGCAATCTTTTCAACATGTGATTTGAGTCGCTCTCCAATTCCTAAGTGAAAACATTTCCAAAATAAATATGTACGATATCTGAAAATTAAGTAAATTCTGTAGGGTGGAAACTGGAAACCATTAAAGTTTTGTACGCTCTTCATTTGCTTTCTTGTCGCCTCAAGCTCAATGCCATAAAAATCGTTTGTTGATAATGCCATTTAAGTATCACCGGTCATTGCAAGGAGGGACCCATACATAGTACAAGTTTACGGCTTATCACGGGTCGGGTCAGATTTTTAGTTTACCGCGCTTATCTTAAAATATTAAAGTTTCTATTTAAATCTAATTTTCCAAATCTAAATAAAGGTAAAATTAAATCTAGACTTTATATTGGTAATGTACGCATGAAAAATAAATCTGACCAAACCATGTGTTAATGGTGCGGTCCACATAGTACAGTCGTAAATGGAACCTCATGAAGCCTGGCCACGTGGTATGGTCCTGTCGGGCCAACGTGTCATAATCCGATTTGTGTTGCCATCTCCGATGCAGGACATTCTGCTCCCGATTTCTTAAACAAAATTTTAATCCCGGGAAGTTTTAGGGAACGGCCGTTTAAAAAGCGGCTAAAAAAAGGTGCGTACATAAATTTTTATAAAAATAATAAAAATTTATGTACATGTATCAAAAATTTTATAAAAGTACATACATAAATTCTTATTACTTTTGTGTACATACATAAATTCTTACAAATTGATATATATTTGTGTACATTATACATAAATCCTTACATTATACGATTTTTATAAGGAATTGTGTACATCCGTTTTTTATTAATTTTTTTAAAATTTTCCTTTACCCCCCCCCCCCCCCCACCCTTATTTACATTTTCTCTTCTTCCCTTAACCTAATTACCAGTCGAATGGAACCCTATTGTCCTTAGAAAATTTAAATTTGAGTAATTTATCTATAAGATTTTTACATGTTATCAAATGACTAATAAAAAATTAACTAAATTATCAAAGATGCTCATATTGTACCATTTTGTATGAAATTAAAAACTCAATATTTACTGTGAAAATATGATTACCTTTCTACTCAATAAAAATATTAATAAAAAGTAAATGAATATTATCATAAAATCACAACAAATATTTTTAAAAAATGGTCAAATGATACGCCCGATAAATATATAATTAAATTGAATTATTCTTTTAAACGAAATGTTTTTTCATTAAAATGTATCGAAATTATTTTGGGTAAATTACAACGGAGGTTACTCTGTTATGGGTAAGGTTACATTTGAGTCACTCAATTATTAATAGTTATATTAGGGTCACTCAGTTATGAGTAAGATTACATTTGGGTTACCCAATTATTAAATGTTACATTTGAGTCACCCTTCATATTTAAAAAAAAATACATCAACTTAGTCATTATTTCCTTTCAAATCACTTGTATACCCTCGTTAACACTAGATTACTTCATTTGAAATCATTAATTAACCTAATACATAAATTGACATATATTTTTTTAAATATGAAGGGCGACCCAAATGTAACATTACCGATAATTAAGCGACTCAAGTGTAACCTTTAATAATTGGGTTATCCAAATGTAAGCTTACCCATAATTGAGTGACCCAAACATAACTTTTAATAATTGAATGACCAAATGTAATATTAGGCATAATTGAGTGGCCTTTGTTGTAGTTTACCCAATTATTTTATACTCGAACTAATTTTTTATTTATTTATTTTGACTATACGTTATACATCTAATTTATCCCCTTTTTCTAGTTTTATTTTGAATATGCTGGTGTAATGCAAGGTTACACATGTTCAACTTTTTAGTCCTTTTAAAGACGGCACACACAACATGTATTATTGGTGCTCGAATCCGGATACCAAAGGATGATAAACATCTACCTACCTTTGTCACCAGGACACTAGAAGATGAACATCCCCTTTTCTGATTTTAAATTTACATCAAATGCAACATAATTTGATGTGCAATATATGCAATTAGATATTAATATAATTTTAGTAAATTATAATACATATCACGTGGATTATAAAATATTTGCATGATAATGTATTTAGAATCAAAAATAGATTCCGAAATCTAACGTGCTTTGAATTCAACTAAGAATCTCGTCGATAATCAACGTCACATCAGTCTAACAAGCCAAATAAAAAAATCTTGAAAATTTCTTTAAAAGATAAAACTCAAGAAAGATCCATTTATATTAATTTATCGTATCTATATTAATTTAAATTTTATTACTATTTTATTGATATATATATATATGCGCTTTCTTTAAACAATTTATACAAAAAATAAATGCGTTATATGTTCAAAAAGAAGGTGTTAAAAACAATACTTTTAATTTTGAAAGTTAATCGAATATGTTCACAATTATTGAATAAATGAATAAAATGAGAGTGTATTCAGTCAGATACTTATAACATTATATATTTTCAGTAAGAATAATATTATGAGAGTGTATTCACTAAGATACTTATGACATTATACTAGGAAGTGATCCACTTATAAATATTTTTTTGAAGGTTAATTTTAAAATTTAATCATTGGTTTTATTATTACAATTGTATACGTGTATAACTTTTTTTAGTTTGAATTGATGCTGTATCTTATCAGTAAAAAAAATCTTTATTAATATATATTTAATAGTTAAAAAATTGATGAAGTAGTTTTGTACAGAAAATAAATATTATTTTTTAACTCAAACATAGTATGTGTGATCTACATAAACAGATTATGAAATATAATGATTGTATTGTTAAAATAAAAACCGTACAAAAAATGAAAGTAGAACCCATAATTTAAAGAAAATGAGAAAACAAAGATAAACAATTTGACCAACCGGCTAAATGTGCTTGTTTAAATATAAAAACAATTTTAATTTTATATCAATGTAAGTAAATCATTTCTTATATGCATGTTACATGTATGTGTGTATGTGTAATAATATTATAAAAATAAGGAGAGAGAGGCAAAGTTTTTAGATTTTATTCTTCTAATTGCATCTTTTCAAGATTATATGCAACTCTTTTGACTAAATTAAATAAAAAAAACCCAACAGATAGTTAGGAAAATACATATTCTAGACCATGAAGCAAATACATATATATTTTTTTAACAAAACATTAATGTACGAATTCAATAAGTGGTATTAGTAGAAAAGAGATTGATAATTTCTCTAGAAGATATAGGTTCTCGAATATTTTGTTAGAAAAGTATAATAAATTGAAAATTTTGAGACATATTTTCTATGTGTAAAGGTGGAGACTCGAATGATGAATTTATTGATTCATATTCTACTCCATGAGACATTTACAACGATATTTCATATACTTAAAACGGTTGAGTGATGAATGAGAAATTGATGCTCAAAATAGGTACTTATAAACTATGTAAGGAGATGAAAAAACGTTTATCCCACATTGGTAGGATTAACCAGCATGCAAAATTTTTATATACACCAAACCACTTGTTAATTATTAAATGATTTGGGTTAAGACTATGCCTTGTGTGCAAGTATAGGGGGTGCAAATTGAAGCTTGTTCAACCCATCGGGGTTGGGGTGCACACCCAAGTTATGGGTGATGTGAATATTTTACCCACTATGAATTAATTTTTTAGTTCTCATTTATAAATTTGATTAAATACCGTATTAATAGCTTATTATTTAATTTATTTGAACACATCATTAATGATTATAATGTCATAATATATTGTTTCCAATAATATTCTCTCGTAAAACCCCTATAAATAGTGTGCAAACCTTCTAAGTTTTACACAATATACAACACAAAGCATTTTTCAATTGCTTTCGCTATGTTACTTTTAAAATCAGTTTTTTTCGATGATAGAAGAAAACGAGGTTACGGTTCGCTAATCACTGCACACGTGCTACTGCTGTGTCCATTCTATTGTTTTTTTTTTTGCTAGGCAAGAAATTTTTATTAATTTTCAGGCATTTGTGAATATTTTACCCACTATGAATTAATTTTTTAGTTCTCATTTATAAATTTGATTAAATACCGTATTAATAGCTTATTATTTAATTTATTTGAACACATCATTAATGATTATAATGTCATAATATATTGTTTCCAATAATATTCTCTCGTAAAACCCCTATAAATAGTGTGCAAACCTTCTAAGTTTTACACAATATACAACACAAAGCATTTTTCAATTGCTTTCGCTATGTTACTTTTAAAATCAGTTTTTTTCGATGATAGAAGAAAACGAGGTTACGGTTCGCTAATCACTGCACACGTGCTACTGCTGTGTCCATTCTGTTGTTTTTTTTTTTGCTAGGCAAGAAATTTTTATTAATTTTCAGGCATTTGCCGTTACCGGGTATGTGTGCCTCGTTAAAAACCTCCCTAGACCTAGTCGGAGGAAAAGAGTACAACACATACCCGTTAGAACAAAACCAAACCAAACCCGAGAACACCTGCAAAAACACCTATCAAAAACCTCCTGCAACTCACCTGTCCATTCTGTTGTTGTATCTTAGGAGATAGACATCCGATATTTTTCAAGCACTATAAGAGCGGACGAATCTGTATTAAGAAAACTGTGATTTCACAAGCATCAACAAGTAAACGATTTCAATTTTGTTATTGATATTTTCAAATTTTTTACTTCGAATTTTTTATTATTTTATTATTAATGTCCATTTTCTAACATATTTTATCAGTAAGTTATGTATGAGTTTTATTAAAGGTTAAAACCATAAAATTATATCAAGAATGTTAAAAAAATAGACACCGATTTACAACATATCGGATATATTAATGTTAAAGATAGAAGTTGACTTGAGAGAAAAATATGAAGCTTTTAGACAGATAATAATATAATGGGAAATTAGATGATTGGATTTGGTGTGGGACAAAGTTTCCTTTAGGGGTGAATGTACATGATAAATATCATCTGTACTTTTCGGTACTTTATTTATATCTCAACATTAAAATACACTATAAAATTAAATTTTAAGTTCTAATCCTAAATTTTAAATCCTAAACTTCATCTTATACCCTAAAAATATAACATACCCTAAATTTCATAAACTATAACCCTAAACCCTAACTTAGAACTTAATTTTAAGCGTGAGACATAAGTAGGGGCACCAAAAAAGAGCAGAGGATTTCAATGAGAATGTACACCATGTGGAGACCATATTGTTCTTAGGGTTCGTCCCTTGACCCATGTCCCAACTACAAAGAATGTTTAGATGATCTTATTAATTATAAATTAGAATAATTAAATCTAGATTTTGATTTTTGGCATCTTTACAACCCCTTAGATTCCAATCTTATGTTAGAATCTTGAATTTTTATATCCAAACTTTTTAAATTCTTTATACCAATGGGTGAAAAAACCTAATTCAAGTTTCAATTTTTTATATTATAATGTTGGACTTAAATCTTAATCTATGATATTTACGAACAATTACTTTTCCACTGTACTCGTGATTTTGTCAACTGTTCAAATTACATTTAACGATAAATTTAAAAGAAATTTAGATTTGGGGCTGCCCGGTTGATAATATTCATGAAGGGACCTTTCTCCTTTTGCTTTACGTATTTGTGAACCCCAAGTATGTTCGCTCATTTTTGGCAAGTAAATCAAAGAGCTTAATTCCTGTCTTTCTTTGACTTGAAAGAGGGTAATTACGGTAGACGAAAGTTCATGGGTGGGAATAGATTTATAATTGAGGCGAGACGTATCGAGAATTACTCGAGTTTGATTCAGTCAACAGTTGATATGATTGAACTCAACTCGAGCTCGAACTCGACTTGAGTTCTTAACGAGCCGAACAGAGCTATTTGATATCCAGCTTAAAAACCTCGCAACCTACTCGAAAATATACTATTTTTTTTACTTTTTAAAATCAAAGTGAACTAAGGATATAAATGAGACAAGACTCACAAGCTTCTCGAGTCCGACTCCATCAATATTTGACTCGAGCTCGAACTCAACTTAAACTCTTAACGAGCCGAGTCGAGCTCACCATTATTCGAGCTCGACTCAACTCATTTACTAGGGATGGGCACGGAACCCGGACCCGACGGGTTTCGACCCGACCCGGCCCGATCGGGTCGGGTATTTTTATGAAAAAATCGGGTTCGGGTCGGGTCGGATTTTTGTGTAGGGTGAGGTCGGGTCGGGTTCGGGTTTTAGGGTGAAAAAATCCTACCCGACCCGACCCGAGACTAATAGTGTAATTGTCTCCTAAATTTTTTAGGGATATTTGTAATAATACCCTTTTATATATATATTTTATAATTAGGTCCTTAAAATTGATTTTTTATTTACAATTTAGTCCTTAAATTTATTATTTTTTACAATTAAGTCTCTTAAAATTATTATTTTTACAATTTAGTCCCTAAAATTGATTTTTTTATATAGGTCGGGTCGGGTTTAAGGTATTTATTTTCGGGTCGGGTCGGATTTTTTAAAAGATATGGTCGGGTCGGGTCGTGTTCGGGTTTAGGGTTAATATTTTCGGGTCGGGTTCGGGTGGGCAAAAAACCCAGCCCGACCCGACCCGTGCCCATCTCTATCATTTACACCCCCCAGGTGGAAAGCAAAGCACATAGGCTAGCTATTCTTGGGCCTAGCATATGGAAATTAGGGGTTTGAATTGAAAGATTTAAATGGTTGGGCCTTTTTATCAAAAGATAAAGGTATACATTCGGAGGGCCCAAAATTCAAGGCTCAACTCAAAATATATAAAAGCTGACTCAAAACCCAGTTTAATATAATATCCCATTCTTATCCAACTTTCAACATTGCAAACTTATGTATGCAAAACAACTGGCCAGTATGCAAATTTAATCCCTCTATTTTACATTAGCTGAAATATGGTCCTCTAGTTTTACAATGTTATTAGTAAGTCAAAGCTGAAATGTGGATTTTTCAAAACAACTGGCCAGTATGCAAATTTATGTATTGGTTGAAACTGTGGATGTTTTTTTTAAAGCTAAAGTGATTACAAGTAGTATCTGTGGATGTTGGTTCGTGCAAGCTGTGGATATTTTTTCATGTAACTTTGATAATGTGAACAGATAATAATAAATAAATAATTCATATAATCTCTTTAATCAGAATAGCTCGTAATATTAAAAGTAAAATGATTAATTCTTCGAACGCTAATCACAATTTTAAAAACTGTTTCATATAATCATATGTAAAACGAAAATCAAACCATCGATCATTTAGAATACGTTTATATCTTAAGTTTTGGACTATGCCTCATTCGTAATAATATAAAAAGAAACCTAATTCATCTAAACAATTATTTTCTTTTAAAAATAGAAAAAGGTATTTTGGAATACCTTAATTGATAGATATTATTATTTTCATTTATTATTTCAATACTGGCTCTCGAACCTTGTCCGAGGAAGCCGAATGACAAGCACTTAACCAACTAAGACAAGGGGAAAGCCAGTGAAATGGTTTCTATTATTTAAGGTTATATTCATCATTCCAGCTCGCCTCCATTTGGGGGCCAATTTGTCCAGAATTGGTCCCGGTCCCGATAACCACCAGTTCCTGAAAATTAGAATTAGTCCCGGTCTTTTCAGAGCGGGTTTAAAATTTCAAGAATCGATCTCCGTACTAGTGAGAACCGGTACCAATACCGGGTACCCGGTCAATTAGTTTATTATTAATAAAATTTGAGCTGTAGTAGAAGAAAATTCAACTATCAATAATAATATTAAATAACAAAGTCAAAATATTGTAGGCTTGAAGGTTGAAGTCTTAAAACGAGTCATACTCATAATATTCATATATAAAGAGAGAGAATAAACTAAAGAACTCTATCTATTGCAAGCAAGACCACTAGAAAACTCGATAAAGAGAAATAAAAGAGCGCATTCAATTGTTTCCAATCTCTTTAACGTCATTTGGTACCCAACCGGTACTAGGTACCCGTTACTGGTCCCGATCTCATTGGATACCCACCGTGTACCGGGTCCAAAAAATCAAGATCCAGTCTCGGTCACGGTTGTAACCAGGACCTAAATTTTGGATCCAGTCCCGGACCCACTGAAACTAATTCCGGGTAAAAATCCGTCGGGTCTGAAACCAAGACTGGGTAATAGGGTTTTTTGCCCACCCCTAATACTGCCTTACCAAATTTAGCCGATCGATATTGAGAAGTAGTTTGTTGAAAGATATATATTAATTTATTTATTAAATAGAGATGTATTATATTTAAATTTATATTCCATTCTTGTGACCAACAATCAATTAGTCTAAAGACTTTAGGATGAGTAGTGGAGCCATGCGTCCACAAAAATATAAAAAAAAATGATAAAATTGCTCTCTGACCCCTCAAAAGTATATAATTCAATAAGGATGACAATTTAACCCGAACTCGACGGGTTCCGACCCGACCCGACCATATAGGGGCGAGTTTTTTTAATATAAAGTCGGGTTTGGGGCGGGTTTTAAATTTTTAGTGCCGGGGTCGAGACGAGTTCGAGTTTAGGCTTAAAATTCTTCGACCCGAGATATTTAGGTAAAATTTTATTATATTTATAGATGTCCCACTATATATATCAAATATTAAGTCAAAATTTCAGTCCATTTCTTATTTCTGCCGCATATCATATTCCTCTCCCCTCATTTTCTCTCTCGTTTTTCTCCTTTTTGTTCTCATTTTCATATCTTTTCTTCTCCAATCTTCATTTTTTGCTCTTTATTTTTCAAATTTCATGTTAATGTTGCATGTTATCTATAATATTTTGAGTATCTATTTTTTCTCTTTTCTAATATTTCGATTTGAAGCATACCCACCAGGAAAAAAAATAATTTTTTTGTTAAATCTTGAGTAGGTTTTGGTGTATTTCAAGTATTTTTTGCAGATCTTTATTGATGTTCTTCTTTAATATTTCAAGTTTCAGTATGAAAATCTAATTTTTTGTTAGATATTGAGATTTGAGTGAATTTTGGTGCTGAATGGATCTTGCTTCACAATAAAATATTGGGTATCCAGTTTGAAAAATCTAACTCATAATCTTGTTTTATTTATAGAATTTAACTGTTTGGTTGGTGAGACAATATTGTATTGCCGCGAGGGAATCTGGGAAAAAAGTTTGATATATTAGAAAATCGGGTCGGTACGGGTCAAGGTCGGGTCTTCATCTTAAACATCGGGTCAGAGTCGGGGCGGGTAAGATATTTTTAAATGCCGGGGCGGGGCGATGTCGGATATGCTCTTTCAATATTCGAGTCGGGGCGGTCGAAAATCCGACCGTCCCGCCCCGTTAGCCATCCCTATAATTCAGCATTGTCTCTAATTAAAACAAAATAAAATGCCCCCATAATAATAAAAACATTGAGTTCTGTCTTCGGAGAGTCTAGATTCTTCAAGCAAAATTAGAGGTTCGTAGCTTGGTGTTATGAAGGAAGCAAATCGGGTTGGAAGAATTGTCTCTATAATAAACTTTAATAATACTCGATTTGAATTAATCAACCAACAAATAAAAAATAAGCAGTTATAAAAAATATTGGTCTTGAGAAGAACAACGGCCTTCTCACACCTTACATGATTCCGTCCTTGTTGCCTATCTTATCATTATTTAACCATTCCGCTATTTCAACGAGGCATTTTAGAGGATTAAAATGGACATGTTTTATGGCAGACTGACATAATAATTCGACCCTACTTCTATTTCTATTTTCTCACATGTAATTATTAATGTTATTCCCCCAAACAAAGGGAGGGCAAGAACATCTCCAATGGCAGACGATATCAAAACGCAGGTAGGGGACAACATGCATGGCAAACCGAATTTAAAGCCCCCCGACTCACAGGTAGGGGATTGGTTAAGGGAATCCAACCGAAGTAATTACTTACGACTAAAGACGGAGTTAGGATTGAACTACGAAGGGACATATTTATTAATTTTAAAATGAATAGTTTTTAAAAAGTAATTAAACTATAAAATTATAAAAGTTTAGGTTTAATTTTATAAATTTTAAAATTAAAAGGTGTTAAAAAGTAATTAAACTAAAAAAATGAGTGATCAAGTTTAATTGCAATGATTTCAAAACTCCCGGGGCCTAATACAATTAATTCTTCAAATTTGGGGGCTCCCGCCTATAAGGTGGCTCCGTCCCTGCTTGCTTACAACCACCTATGACTAATTCATGGTGTTTGATAGATAACAAAAATTCTGTACCCTTTTTAATTTTTTTTTGTATATGTATTAACAATAAAACACTAAATTTTAAACCCAAATTTGAAAATAAAAGAGTCGAGGAAACAAAATCCAGCGACAAACACAGCCTTCCGTCTGAAGCTGGAGAAGATGCAAGCCGAAAATTAGACCGTGAGGGTCTTTAGATCAGTAGTGACACGAGACAACTTATTGATCCTAGGGGAAGGGATTTCAAGAGACACCATCTTTCGTCTCTTCCGCTCGAAAGATGTAATGGCCGATAAGATCATGCTTTATGCGGATAATCCCTGAAAAATTACCCGTTATATAGAAATCATATGAAACCTGGTCAGCTGAGAACTTCACAGAATTTGGGTCGGATTGGCTTCCCCCATCACTTAACTCCACAATCGATTTAGCATGGGCATCAAGGGGCAACTTGGTCTTAAACCAAAACAAACCAAAACTGTGGTAAAAAACAACATACCCTTAAATTTTGATAGTATTGAAACTGCTCAGTTCATATCCAAAATTATATGAAAAGTTGGTATGTCGATTTCAAACTCATTGAATAATAAAAAAAAACATGATGAAAGATTATTCGACAAAATTATACGACTTTATTGAAACCCCTATACCGGTTCATAAATTAATCCTTGAATTCATTCAAAGTATTTTTTAGAAAAATTTTTTTGAACAGTCTTGAGGTGAATATTATAATATAGTATTTGTTTATTTTTTTTTTCTTAGAACACTTTGTTAGAGCACACTCTTTGAAGATATAATTATTCGAATTCATATCATCTAGAATCAACACCAGTCTTTCTACTCACTATATTCTTGAGAAAGATTTTATTAACACTATATATTGATTTTTTAATGAATTCTCGCCACAAATTTCCAACATATTGTACAAAATAAACAAGTCATGTGTTTGGGTGCATGCGCATTGCATATCTGGTTCTATGCGAGGACAATGTGACATGAATTTAGCAAATACACATGCTTCATATATTAAAAATATTAACAAATTTTGAAATAAAAGTAATAATTAATTAAAATTTAAGAAAACATTAGAGTATAAATTTATTTACCCACAACTTAAAACATACAAAAATTACTAAATTTAGATTGTTTCAATGCATAAATATATCCTATTAAAGAATAAGCACAAATATATTAAAAAAAGGAATAAGTACAAATAGTAGCAATTATTTTATGTGGTGGAATTAAAAAAAACGTGTGGTTTGCATAGTAAAAGAAGGCGACAAAGTCAATAAATTTATTTGACATCCTACCTTCCACTTGTTTTATGTCGTCTTCACATGGTCTATGGTTCTGTAATTAGGGTTTAGTTTAGCATATGTTTGGTATTTTTATTTAAAATAGTAAATTGCGGTCTAACTAAAATTTTGTGATAAACAGATCATTATATCGATAAATTTGACATGTCAAAGTTCTGACTTCATTAAGTGTCATATATTATAACTTGATGTGTAATTATACCATGCATTGGCTGTGAAAACATTTTGTTTCCACAAGCGCTTTAGAATATAAGAGTTTAGGGGTTATAGGTAAAAACCTAAATCTCTACTATATTACCCTAGAACCTAAACCCTAACCTCTAAACCTCATACTCTAACACTAAACTCTAAATTCTTATCATAAACTCTAAATTCTAAACTCCTAAACTATAAACTATAAATTGGATCTCTAAGTACCCCTGAAATTAGGGTGCTTGTAAAAATAAAATGTTTTCACCGCCAGTGCATCATATATTTTCTCTAGCGTTGAAAATGCCACATCTACATCAAATATCAACTTGATTAACAAACTCCAAGTAACAATTTATACAATAAACCTAAATACATAAGGTATAAGGGTACATAAATAAAAATATTCCTCATAAACAACGACAACATTAGAAGAAAAATACCCTAATAAAACATTGAATTTGGAGGTGGTTACAGCTAGAACGGCGATCTGACATGTGGGGGATTGAAGGGTTAGTACCATGAAATTTATATTGTGTCGGAATTAGATTTGGGGGCCAAGTCCAACTAGATAGACTAGTTCTAACTTCTACGTCGGCTGTCATATATTATTCACATCGTTGCTTTGCTGCAACTAGGGCCGTAAAACTAAACGAGACAGATCGCGAGTTATTCGAGCTCGACTTGATTAAAACTCGGTCAAAGCTTGATTCGATTAGACTTGATTCGAGCTCGAACTCGGCTCGAATTCTTAACGAGCCGAGCTACTTGATACGCGACTCGAAAAGCTCACGAGCTACCCGAAAATATAATATACTAATTTTTTATATAATTTAAAATCTAAATTCTTAAACTTAAAACCTATATATAAACCCTAAAATCTAAATCATAAGTTCTAAATTCAACAACATAAACCTCTAAACCCTAAACTAACACCATAAACCCTAAAATTAACAAGCTTGAGTTTACACAACTTGTGTATCTAAGTTTATTCTTCATAGGACTTTAAATGAGACGTGACAGATGAAGAGTTACTCAAATCCAATACGGTCAAAGATCGATCAATACTTGACTCAATTGGGCTCGAATCAAGCTCAAACTCGACTCGAGTTTTAAACGAGCCAAGTCGAGCTCAGATTTCTCAGGCTCGTTAGAAATTACTCAAGCTTAAATTCGACTCGAAATCTTAACGAGTCAAGCCGAGTCGAGCTTAGCACTACTCAAACTCGACTCGGCTCGTTTACACCCCTAGCTGAAACACAAAATCTCCACTCTTTTTTCTCGGTATATTCCGCTTGCACAACATCCTTCCATCACAACAGTCCTGGCAAATAAATTTCCGATTCGAAGTAAGTAAAGTGTCATCCGTAAGAAGATCGCTCGACGATTAAACTTATTAAAATTACCAAACCAACAATAAATAGATGAATAAATGGGATGTAGTGGTTGTAATAGTGTTGCCATTATATGGTAGATTATGTTTGATTACATAATGGTTGGAGAAATGCAGAACAGTGAGTAAGGTCCACGAAAGGGATGGCTACAAAAAAAGTAAGTTGCGAGGCCAAACTTTGTATTGTGCCAATATTTCAACATTGGGTGGTCCAATCGAATATTCCTTTTGCAACCTTTACAAACGTACACAGTTGCATCCACTTTTAACAGTTTCACCCACGTCCCAATGTTATTTTATTTATTTGTTTTTATATATATATTTGGCAAAACAAAAGGCTATTATTATTATTATTATTAATGATTAAATCTAAAAAAAAGTAGTACTTTACAAAAAGACAAGCTTCGACATCAACATTTAATAACAGGAACATCTAATACCCTGAACCCGGCTGATATAATAATATTCTCCGCCAAAAAAAAAAAAACACCTACGGATAATAAATTTGATTGCATAGAAAATGACAGGCTCTGTTTGGTAAACAATGTTTTGAGTTAAAATTAAAAATTTAAGTTAAATTTAGTGGTTTGCTCGGTTAAAGTCGCTAATGTTTGGTAAATAACGGATTAAAATAACAGTTTGAGGTGAAACTTCTAATTTTGAAAAGGCTGTTAGTAGCCGTTTTTTTTTAACAAGCCAGCTTCATTGATAGAAAGAAGAACAATAATACAAGACTCGAAAATACAGGGGAGAATCCGAGAAAAAAAGAAAGAACATGAAAACACAAAGAAGAATCACAAAGGTAACACAACAGACAGAAAATACAAACAACATGAAAGAGGCGAGGACTTGGGTTCGAACAAGGGCTTTAAAAACAGCAGTCAAAAGACGAAAACTTCTCCTCAAAAACTCAACTCTTGTAAATGGAGAAAACTGCCATAAAAGATAGAGGCCATCACCACCATGAGACAGATTCAAGGATCCTTAACATCGACAGGAGGATTAGGATGCCGGAAGAGAGAGTGTTGGACCGCTTGTAACACCCTCAAATGTACCTAAGTGATTATTGGACTTATTAACTAATAATCAAGTTAAACTAATTGTAAATTACTTTGTAATTTGGTCATTAAGGATTAAATTGAATAAAAGGGTAAACTATCGAATGAGATAAGTTTATGAGTTAATTGAGCAAAATTAAACCTTAAGGACTTGCATGTCTCAAACCCAAAACTACCTAAACTGCCCCTCCACTATCTTTCATCTTAAGAACCAATTAAGGAGGACAAATTAGTCCAACCAAGCTTGGCGAGTGACAACTTGTCATCACCACCAACCCTTCTCCTAACTGGCTAAGCAACTTAGAGAGGGAGAAGAGTTGAAGCTTGGCTGAAAATCCATGAAATTTTTTCATATTTCTCTTGCATGAAGTATAATTTGGTTGGGAAAAGCTTAGAGGCAAAGCTTGGTAAGCTCCTTGCTCCAAGCTATGTTCGATGTTAACCTTTGATTATGAAAATTATTGATTTTTGTATAATTATTAGTTTGATTCGAGTCTTGGGGCTGGAAATTCAGCCAGAGTAGTTCAAGGATTGTGTGATAGAAGTAAATGATCTTGCAAGAATAGTTAGTAAATTGGGTTAACCGAATCTTAGGAAAATTCTTATGTTTCTCCCTAGAATTATAGTTCCATGAAAATCTTGAAAATCGGGGCTTACAATCGAAATTAGAAAATTTTTTGTAGGAATAAATCATTTAGGGTTATGTATTCTAAATGATAGAAGTGCTAATTTGATGAAAAGGATAAAGGAAATATGAATTTGATGTTAGATCGGAGCTAAAAGCACGAAAAGGAAAAATAAAAAGTATAAGGACTAATATAGTCGAATTGAAAATTTATAGTTAATTGAGTAAATTGGAAGCTGGAAATTATTGAGAATGATTGTAAAATTATAGAAATGAATAAAAGAAGAAATTAGAGAATAAATTAGCAATGAAATTAAGCTAATTAAGTGTGTTAGTTATAAAATATGCTTTTAAGGACTATTCTAGAAAATGGATAAATCGAGGGACTTAGGTGAACTATTTGAAGCTAATTCCAGCATAGGAATACTATTAAAAGGAAAAATGTTGTGCCCTAAAAAAATTAGCTGAATTAGTGTAGAAATTGAATCGAACAAACCATTTAAGCATGTCTTTAAAAATGAGAGCAGTTTTAAAACACTGTTTTAGCTCAACTTTAATGAATAAATTGCTTAATTGGAAAATAATTAGAGTATAAAATTTATGTGGTCTTAAATTAAGTTATGTAAGCTTTCTAACGATATATAATAATCGCAATTCCGACTTATGGATAAAAAGATATAAGCTGACCAGTATAGAGGGTTGTAAATTGTCCGAAACAGTGCATAGTCTAAACATGTACTAATCGATGCCTATAATTTAAGATTTGTTTTCTTGAAAGGGATGTTAACCTATGTTTATTGTTTGGAATGCATTGGACTAGAGAGAAAAAAAAGAGGGTTTCGAAAAGGCACCTCAACAGGAAAGAAGGACTCACTCAAAGGCATCCAAATTTAAAAATAGTTAGGAGTATTGTGACTGTAATCTTCCCTAGGGTTGAAACTTAAGTTCTAACCAAATTATTATGTTATTTTTGTCTCAATTATGAAATTGGATTAACATATATATTGGTAACTAAGAAAAAATAACTTAAATTAATAATTGAATGCTTTGATTAAAACTTATGGATGATTGGAATTGTGTTTTCTTGTGAATCCGTGATTGTTTCTATGCTTGATGCTTGTTGATGTTACATGGAAAAAATTATGAACTTGATATTTAGAAACTGGAAATTTGATCTTCAAATTAAATAAACTTATGCACGAGTATAACAAGTTACAAAAAATCCTAATTGAAAAGTGATAGAAGAAGCAATTTATTGAATTGGATGGAAATGTATGTGTATACCTTCAATTGAATTTTAATATTACTTTGAATTATTAAATGATGTATTGCTTTCTAATACGGTATGATATGGTCTAGTAGTCGAATTGTATTAATGGAGATTAAGCTCTTAATTATCCGAATTGAGTAGAAGCATGACTATATAATGGATAATTATTATTGCTTGTATTGTCTATTTCTCACTTGATTAAAAGAACAAATTAAAGTATGTAATACAAAGACCTTGGTTCTAGTTGTTCCTATGTAGTATGGCATGCCTAGAGTCTAGAGCTCAACTTGTTAAGTACCAAGTGTACTGTCTTGATGATGATACATTTATTCTCTATCGGATGCCAAGGGCATAGGCTTGATAGGTACCATGTGTATCGACTTGATTGGGTGTAGAAGACACCTTCTTGTTTAAGATACTTAGTGCATCGACTTGAAACATGTGACTCGTTTATCTTTGAACTAACTAGGTACCAAGGCTAAATTAATCATAATGTTTTTGTTATCAATCGAGTTGGTTAATATCATAAAAGTTATGTATTAAAATGTTTCATATGGATATGGTATGGATTGAATTGAAATTGGTATTAATTGTATGAATTGAAGTAAAATTACATTGATTGTTCCATTTGAATTGAACAGTCTAACAGTGGTAATAGAAATCAAATGGTGTGATGTACCTATTTTTATCATGAATTGGACGCATGTGATATTTGATGATCTTATAGCTAAACTTTAAAATTGGCAAATTGTATTACCTCACTAAATACTTCTATATACTTATGTAAGGTTAACAACGAACGAGAGAAAAGAAGAGTAATAGACCAAAGAGAATTAACTTGTATTATTGAGAAGATTACATGACTATTTATACATCAAGGAGATGAACCCTAACTAGGGTTGGTTTACACTCAAACGTTATACTTCCACGTTAACAATATTAACAAGAACCCTAACAACCTTAACTGCATTTGCACAACTCAGCACAGCTCATATTACAGCTCATAGTAATCCCATACATCAAGGGTTACAGTAGATTCATACATCTAACATACTTCCTAGTTTTCCCTTTTTCATGAATCAACTCATCTATCATCCTTCCTGTCCTGAACTAAAAAACTGTTGTTTTGAAAACGCAACTCATCAGCAGAATAAACCTGCAGTTGTTGTCGAAGTTTAACAAAGAACGCAGCGGATAGAGGCTTGGTTAACACGTCTGCAACTTGATCAATAGCTGGTACATAATTGATTTGAAACGAACCATCCATAACCTTTTCTCTAACAAAGCTCAAATCAAGCTCTACATGCTTGAGCTTAGCATGATGAACTGGGTTGGCTGAGTGCGCTATAGCACTGGTACATAATCTCGCACATGGCATTCGCAATCCCTCGAAATTCAGCTTCAGTTGAGGACCTAGACACAACTCCTTGTTTTTTTGAGCTCCATGCAACTAAGTTTGCACCAAGAAAGACACAATGACCAGCAGTAGATCTTCTATCATCAGAACTTGAGCCCTAATCAGAATCGGAATACCCTGTGATCTTTGTCAGCGAGGGTGAAGAACTAAAGTAGAGACCATGATCCATTGTCCCTTTAAGATACTTCACTATCCTTCTTACAGCATGCCAATGCTTATCCAAAGGATTTTGCATGAATTGACTTACCTTATTCATAGCAAACTGGATATCGGGTCTAGTTGAACAAATGTGTTGCAAGGTACCAACAACCTGTCGAAAAAGAGTTGGATCCGTGCAGGGGCTTCCATCAGTAGAAGAGAGAGGAGGTGTTGTTACCATCGGGGTTGCAACAGGGGTAGCATCTTCCATCCGTGTCTTTTCCAAGAGATCCACAACATGTTTCTTCTGATTGAGCACAACACCACCTTTAACATTTTGAACTGTCATACCAAGAAAGAAGTTTAGCGTCCCTAGATCCTTCAAAGAAAAAATAGAATTGATCCTACTAATAATTGCATCTATTTCTCGAACATTATCACCAGTGGCTACAACATCATCTACATACACCATTATGTAGACTTTACTCCCATTGCTATCCTTGAAATAAAGAGAAGAATCTGCCAAAGACATGGTAAACCCAAGGGTATCTATAAGACAGGCTCGAAATTTCTCAAACCAGGCTCTAGGGGCCTGCTTTAACCCATACAACGACTTCTTTAACCTGCATACTAAAGGAGTTCCCATAGCATCAACTTGTTCAAATCCAGGCGGTTGATCCATGTAGACTTCTTCAACAAGATCACCATTCAAAAATGCGTTGTCAACATCAATTTGCCTTAACGTCCATCCTTTGCTAAGAGCCAAACTGAGCAAGATTCTAACCGTAATTGGTTTAACAACAGGGCTATACGTTTCGTTGTAATCAAACCCTGCAAGCTGAGAGTATCCCTTGGCAACTAACCTCGCTTTATAGCGAGACACACTACCATCAGAATTCCTCTTGATTTTAAAGAGCCACTTGCATCCAATGGGAACACGATCAGGTGGCAACTGAACAAGATCCCAAGTTCCTTTGTCAACCAGAGCTTTGATCTCCTTCTCAACAGCCTCCTTCCACTCCTTGGTTTGCATGGCTTGATGAACATTGCGTGGTTCAGAAGATTGAAGCTCTGTGTAGAACACCTTTGGTTTGAAGATTCCTGCCTTAGACCTAGTAACCATATGATGGTTTCCACCATGACTACTTGAATTCGATGAGGAGGATGCTTCCTGAGAATTCTGAGAATTTCCCTCAGCTGCTAAAGATTGTGAAACACCACCACCATTATTAGAATTGGAAGGTGATATTACAAGACCTTGATGACCACTAGGAGTGCTGGATGGTAACGCAACATCTGAAGCACGCTGACAATGTGTATCAGAAGAAGACATCATCCCTTGAGAAGAACATGTTGGAGTAGCACAAACAGATGTAGGAGAGCTTGCACATTCAGCACGACCGCAATCTATAGTCGCACCAACACCACTGTGTGGAACAGCTGCACCAACACCATTGTCTGGAATAGACGCAGCACTGCCTGGTAAAGTTGTACTATGCTTGGCCAAACAATAAAACTTCGCAGGCATTAACTTTTGGTCTTTGTCGAGAGAACCTTCCTCACCATCTGAAGCAAACGTCAAAGAACCATTCCTGGAAAAAAGGAAAAATACTTTCATTAAAATGAACATGCCTCGAAATATACACCCTACCGTCTTTGCTAAGACATTTATAACCATGCTGACTCGAGCTGTAGCCAAGGAACACGCAAGGCTGAGACATGTACTCCATCTTATGCTGATTATAGGGTCTGACCAACGGGTAACAAAGACAACCGAAGGTTCTAAGAAAGGCATAGTCAGGTTGCTTGTTGAAAGCCATCTCGAAAGGTGACTTTCCTTGTAAGACATTTGTAGGCAACCTGTTGATCAGATAAACAGCTGTACAAAATGCATCGGACCAAAATTTAAAGGGCAAAGAAGCTTGAGCCATTAAAGTCAATCCAAGATCAACAATATGGCGATGTTTACGCTCAACCATGCCGTTTTGCTCAGAAGTATGAGGACAAGTGTGACGAGATTCAATACCATGTTGAGCGAAATACAATTCTAAGGGCTTAAACTCAGTTCCACAGTCGGTTTGAACAGCTAGCAACTTAGTACCAAACTTCCTTTCAACAAATGAATGAAAATTCTTAACAACATTAGCAATGTCAGATTTTCTGGCCACAAAATAGACCCATGTAAACCTGGTGTAAGAATCAACAAAGCTGACATAATAACTAGAGTTGTTAGAGATAAGAGGTGCAGGACCCCAAGTGTCAATCTGAACTAATTGCAAAGGTTTATCAAACTGAGTTAAAGACCTTTGAAACTGAAGTTTATGAAGCTTACCCAACTGACATGCATTGCAAAAGAAAGAATTTTTATTATTATTACACGCAATATTACAAGTTTTGAGCAGTCTAAGAAGCATATCATGTGAAGGATGACCAGTCCTTCTATGCCAAAGCTCAAAGCTAGAAACAGAAGCCATATTACATTCAGATTGCAAAACATCAGTAGATACATGATTGACAGGAACACAACCAGAACTACTAGAATTAAAGGAACCAACAGCAACATTGGTTGCAACAGAATTTCCAGGCTTAGCAGAAAACTTGTAGAGACCATCACTTTGCATGCCTTGAAGAATCGACTGCTGTGTTACCAGATCCTTCACAACACAGAAATTTGGATAAAATTCAATCGAAACATTATTGTCCCTTGTAAATTTTGAAACAGATAACAAATTTTTTTTAACAGTAGGAACATGTAATAAGTTATTTAACATCAACGGTCTAGAATGAGAATTAAGAGCAGCATTGCCAACCTTTGAAGTGGGAATGGCCATGCCATTCGCAACAGAAACAGTACATGTGCCTTGGTAAGGCAAAGAGTTATGGAGCATACCTGCATCAGGCGTAAGATGGGTGGTTGCGCCAGAGTCAGGATACCAAGATGGATCATTGTAGCCAGCAAACTCATCTACTGAAGCAACAGCAGCATTGTTGACATCTGCAGAGAAAGACTCATCTTGCATCATTCCTTGTTCATCATGCACTTCATCAGTAGTGAAGCAATGATTCACATTGACATTGGAACCAACAACACCATCATAAGACTGATCAAAACGAAAGTAACAACGATTTGCAAAATGCCCAAGTTTTCCGCAAATCTGGCACTGAACACGAGATCTTCCTCCAAAGATTCTACCACCTCGACCTCGAAAAGGCATACCCCTATAGGCAGGAGCTTGAGGTCGAACCCCTTGACTCGAAAAACCTTGATTCTGAAAGCCTTGATATGCACCAGATGCTTGATTGAATGCCCCATTAAAGGCTTGACCTTGACCGTAACCAGGAGATTGACCATAAGCAGAGTTAGGCTGACCTTGACCTCCTGAAGATCGAAAGAATTGAGACCTTTGAGGCGGTCCAGAAGACGGCCCTTGAGCAAGATTGACCATAAGATTCTGAGACACCAGTTCTTGCTGACGAGCCTCAGTATCTAACAAAACATTGCACACACCGTCAATCTTGTAAGGCTGTTGACTTGATGTGATCACAGCCACCACTAGTTCATACTCAGGGGGTAATCCTGAGAGAATGGCAGAGATATGCATAGTTTCAGATAGTGGATTTCCACAGGCAGCCAGACTATCGCAGATAGCTTGAATCTGGGACAAGTATTCTCGCATACTTTGATCCCTTTTGCGAAGGCTTTTTAAAGAACAATGAAGATGCATGATCTTTGTTGTCGAAGAAACAGAGAAACCTTGCTGAACTTTCTCCCAAACCTCGAAGGCCGTTTTACAGTTTACCAAGGTTGATAAAACTGACGGACCTATAGAGGAAAGAAGCCACGAACAAAGTGCGCTATCTTGCTGCTTGTAAACCACATACTCAGCATTGGCCATTTTTGAACCAGCAGGATCAAGAACAAACTGTGGTGGAATCTTGACCGTGCCATCAATATGTTCAGTGAGACCCAGGCTTTCAATGGCAAACAAGACTTGTTGACGCCATAAGAGATAGTTGGAATCATCCAACTTGATAGAGATAGTCTTGTTCTTGAAAGGCTTGGATCCATTAGAAGAAGACGAACCAGACGAATCAACCATTTTTAGAATCTCTGATACCATGTAAGGTTAACAATGAACGAGAGAAAAGAAGAGTAATAGACCAAAGAGAATTAACTTGTATTATTGAGAAGATTACATGACTATTTATACATCAAGGAGATGAACCCTAACTAGGGTTGGTTTACACTCAAACGTTATACTTCCACGTTAACAATATTAACAAGAACCCTAACAACCTTAACTGCATTTGCACAACTCAGCACAGCTCATATTACAGCTCATAGTAATCCCATACATCAAGGGTTACAATAGATTCATACATCTAACAACTTACCACCTCTTATTGTTATTCTTTCCAAAAATTCAGGATCGGTTGGTTAAATATTATCATTCCTTGGAGCTATATATATATATTCAAGTGAAAGAAGCTTTGAAAGTATGACATGCTTTGGTTATAATTTGATGATAGTGAGTGGCTTAAGATCTTGCATTGTGGTCTTGGTTTTTTGCATCATGATAATCTTTAAATTTTATTTAAGATATGTGTATTGAATGGTAGGATGATGGTTTTCTTTTTAGATACCATGAGGTTGTAAATATTATTCTCATGGTGTTTTGTTTAGAGGTATGATAATCTTTTTTTTTGTTGTATATATATTATGAATGTAAGCATGAACTATAGTCATGTACGCCTCTTGATATGAGATTATATGATAATAAATAAAACGAGTATGATCTTTGGATGTTTAGTAAATTGATATGAGATCAATTGAATAGAGAATCTATAAGTGATAATTGAATTAGTTAATTGTGGAGGAGAGGTTATATTTATAAGGGTTAATAATGTTTGATTAAATGACATTGTTTGTTATGAAATAGAACCGAATAGAATCATTAATAATCGAAATTTTATTACCATTGTGAAGTTGTCGAATTGAAATTTTGTTTTGTTGCTTATTGAATAGTTCAGAGGAGAAATTTTTAAATTAGCCCACTTTTCTGTTAATCTTGATTAGAATTGTTTTCGAACACTCCTCCTTCCTGACCCGGGCGAGGGGTGTTACACCGCTGACGACAAGCAGCCGAAAGAAACAAAAAACACAATTAGGGTTATGTTAGAGTAGGAGTATTTTTGAAATTACAGGTTTTGATGTAAGAGTTATAAAGACTCTTTTAGCCTTAATAATTATCTAAAATCTCCAAATAACTTAAATTTAATCTTTTTTATTTTAATTTTTCACTCTCACATATATACATTGTGATATTTGTAAACTAATATTTTTTTTCTTTTTATTCTCACACATTTATAATTGTATTTAAACTTAATAATTAATTAAATTATATTACAAATAATTATATAAAAATAAATTAATATATAAATCCTTCAAATATGCATAGTAATGTTATATTAAAAAATTCATAATCTAATGAATATTAATAAAAACAAAATATTGATAACTAATAAACTATTCAAACAAGTATCAAATATAATCACGTCCTTATATGTCATTTTGCTTGTTTAAATAATCAAATAACTATCAACTATCATTAATTTCACCAAACACTTGTATACAATCAACTAATACAATCTGTTAGTCAAATCAGCTAATACAATTAGCTATCAGCTAATGTAATCCGCTATAAGCTTTCTGCTAGTTGTCAAACAAGGCCTAAATAATTAAAATTTTGGTCAAAGCTGAAAAATTAAAATATAATAGAGTTATTTTTTGGTATGTGGTGTGTAACATTTATTTTACATGTTGTCAATTTGTCTGAACATAAAATTTAAATTCTAAACATAAACTTTAAATTTTAAAATAAAATTTAAATTTGACAACTTTATGTTAACATAATTTGTGTACTAATTTTTTAATATATTATAACTAGTAAAATTTAATCTAATGGATTAACATGATTGCCATTAAAAAGTAGATAATGAGTCAACAATCACTAGAGTATGTGGTTAAAGTTTTTAATTGATAACTTCTCATTCTCCTAGATTATAGGTCTATGATTAAGTAAGAGTAAAATTCTCCTCTCATCTCTCTAGGTAAAAATTGTTCAAAAAAACTGGATAAATGTAACCTCTCCTCCACAATTAATCTTATTTTTTACTTAATCTTATTTTTTAAATTTTTAGTGTATTTCAAAAGGCATAATGCAAAAATAATGTTACCGAATGTTGGACTGGATAATTAATTTATTCCTTATTTTTTAAGCATTTCAACCCTCAACGTTTTATTTTAAGTTAAAATGGCCCATCTTGGAATGAGAACTGTTCGTTAACTAATGGTACATGACTTGAAATGATGTAGCAAACCTATATGACAGTGCACGCTGACATAACAATGTCATATAAACAAAAATGCTTACTTGACATAAGCTAAAATGATCATCTAATAAATGTTAGGGCCATTTTTTACGTTATGCCATTTTTTAAAAATTTTATTAATAAAATTTTGTTTTCACTGAGTGAAAAAAGTATAGTATATTTTAAGATTTTGGCCATACCTACCCCAATTGGCATTAACTTGTACAAAGTTTTCATCCCATAGCACGTTGCCAATCCTTTGTATCTCCGTCAAATCTGTCACCATTGCCTCACCACCATCATTTTAAATCAAGAGTGTGCATATTCGAGCATGCGTTCATGAACAGTTGGTCAGAGCTGCTCACTTATTCTCTTTTCTTTCTCTTAAGTCTCGGGTTCAAGACCTAGCAGGAGCATTCCTCCCTTTAAAGTCTCTCCCTCTAGGTAGAAGTAGAAGTCGTATTTGTCAAAAAAAAAATAATGTGCATATTCACCATACTCGAATATATAAAATATTTCTACTGCATGTATATGATATAATAATCCTATATAATTTTTTTTTGAAAAAAAATGAAATTCATTATTGATTTTTTCGCGTTATATATAAAAACATATGTTATATACAAATTTTGAAAGATTCACTTATATATATAATTCTAATCTCACAGTTCTATTTCATTTTTATACTTTGAGCAATTGAATTTTTTGAATATTTGAGCAATTGAATTGATGCAAGTAGTTTATAAATTGTATTAAAAAAATTATTACAACAATTGATTGATTTAGTTGAATAAAATATTATACCTTTTAAACAAGGTCGGAAATTTAAAACACTAATAGATCTCTCTGATATTAAGAATATTCTTTATAATATCTATCTAATGGTTTCGAAAACTAATGAATCAGTCATATTCATTGGTGTTTAAATTTAATAAACAACATGAAAATCACATGCATGCAGGTGACAGTGAGAGAGATGAAATTAGAATCTCAGGCTTTTGTCTCTCTGTTATTCTTAACTTTACATTTTAGTCCTTATAATTTAATTTAACATAATTTGATCTCTATATCTATAATATTATTATTATTAAGTCCAAATTGATAATATAGTTAGTTACTACTAGCACTACCATTAAAGTAATGGGATCTTCGTGTGATAAGTAAATTAATTGGATTTTCAAGTGGCTTTCACTTAGGGACGGAGTTAAACAACTCAAAATTTTTGGTATAATAGCATTTTAGGTCTTTTTTAGTTTAAATATTAATTAAATAAGACATTTGCCTCTTCCGATTTTTAAATTTGAAGGTTTAATGGACTCTTGCCCCTCCCAACGTTTGATCCTAGCTCCGCCCCTACTTTCACTTGTTAGTAAAGAATAGTAAAAAATCTTTTTACGATAACAATTAACAATATTATTAATTTGGACTTACTAATAACTTTATACAAATAGACGACAAGATTGATTGGACTAAATTAAAGCAGAGATTAGATCAATTATCAGATTTCAGCATAATAAAGAGATTAAAATCATAATTAGACCTTTTTAAAAGTCCATAAATGAATAAATAAATAAAAACCACACGAATAACATATGATAATATCGAGAACTATCATTACAAATAAACAATATCAAAAGGTAAAAAAATACTACAATTTAACTTAAAACAAAATTATCCATCATAAATATATGATAAGACAATTAGTTAAAAGATTATAAATGTGTCCCAACAAGGATTTAAAAAGCGAACCGCGACTGCGATTAAGGTAAAAAACGGTCCGTAATTGACGCAATTTAGCCGCTTTTGCTTGAAACCGCAATATAACGCCGCAACCGCGATTTAAAACCCTGGTCCCAATCCCCAAATTCCATATACCATAAGCACCTCTAACTCCAATTAGCTCACTTAATCCCATTTAACACTAAATTAAGCTGAAAATCAAGGGGAAGAAAGAAGTAAAAATAATATTAATTAATTTGGAACCCTAGAAATTGAAGGAACAGAGTGAATTAATGGTGAAGCTTACCTTGCCAAATGGACGTGAAATTATAACCACAAAACTTAAAACATCAATCTACTATGTAGTATAATGCAAAATACGTTCTCGAACAGCAAAGACAAAGAGTTGGTGAAGCATTAATTGTAGTTTTTTTTTTTTTTACAGACATGTCAAGAAGTGTTGCTGTGGTTGAATTTCTCCGTCTAGCCACGACGAGTCGCCGGAGAACGTCCACCCACAAGAATTCCATTGGCAGCCGCTGTTCATCAACTCCGGCAGTTCTATTTCCCCCCAGAAATCGTCCCCACCGACTTCGGACGACTCTTCTTGGATCTTCTTCGACGAAGCGGCCAAATGCGCCGCCTTCGCCGCCGCGGCTTGGATGTCTCGAGCCGTGCACGTCGACGGTATGGGCAAATCGTCCACTTCGTCGGGGAAGTTCAGCTGCGCTTTGCGTCCCCGTAAGCAGAACGCGGCCACGTCGTAGGCTTTGGCAGCCATTTCCGGCACGGGAAACGAGCCGAGCCAAATGCGTGACTTCTTGCGCGGCTCTCGAATCTCCGACACCCATTTTCCCCACCGCCTCTTCCGGACGCCACGGTAGACGGGATGCCGCGTGCCGCTTCCCTTAGGATCGTGTTTCGGGTTCGTCTTGACGGCGGTGGAGGAGGACTCCGGCGAGGCGGTGCCGGTGTAGTCATCTTCAGTATACGGTGGTTGCTCCATTACATTTAGAGCCGTTTCCTGAAAGTGTTGCGGGAGCATTTATATTTGCATTAGACGTTACAACGGTTAATGACAATTACGGAAATACCCATACCAAAAGGCGAAAGACGTCATTTGTCAAACATTAAAGCATCCAATTGCGGGAACATATAAGCTTACGCGCCACTTGTTTAAGGTCTAATTTTCCCTTACTCCTTTTACCTTTTACACATTTAAAATTCAGTCCTCTACTTGTCTCCCAGAAATTTAATCCTCTACCCATTTTATTTAATAATTAAAAATATAAACCTCTAGTTCCATTATAGTTCACTGAAATAGTGCTGAAAAAACTTCCAAGTTCCAACCCATATAAAACATTGAAATCAAAAGATTAATATTAAAAGTAGGAGATAAAATTCTAAATGTACAAAATATACAAGGACCGAAAGCATAATTATTATTTTTACTATGAAACCCTTATTAGGTCCCATAATTAATGCCATAGCTAGTTCGTTATGCCTGAAATTCTAACTTATCCACTGTAAAAGAAGATTAAAAAATATATATATTTATGAGGTTAGAAATATCACACCATTACATAAAAACAAATTCATAATTTTTTTTGTTTTACTATTAACTGATAGTACAATATCCCACAGAAAAAGGTGATAATACAAAAAAAAACTTTAGATATTTGACAAAAATCACCTCCACGTCGTTTTTCTTTTGTTATTATTGAGTACAAATATAAAATTAAAATAAAAAATAAAACGTGCATGAGATATGGGTCGAAGTTCGAATGCATTTCAATTATTAATGGAATATATTTAAATTTATTTTCTTATCGAACTTTAAATAATTTTAATTATTAGTTACATTATAGTAAAAATAAACAAGTAATTATATATAGATTAATATCCTATACACTGGCAGCAGAAATTGAAAGTTTCCACAATCGCCTTAGTTTAGAGTATATAAAGTAGTTCAGGGTATAGTGTTTAGGGGTTTAGATGTAGGGGTTTAGAATTTAGGGATAGTTGTTTCAATTTAAGGTTTATAGTTGTAATTTAGGGTTTATAGCTAAATCCTCACCATATTACCCTAAAGACTAAACCCTAACCTATAAACCCTAAACATTAAATTAAAACAACTATCCTTAAATTGTAACCCCCTAGACCTAAACCCCTAAACCCTATACCCTAAACTAACTTCATATACCCTAAAACTAAGGCGCTTGTGGAACCTTTGAGTTTTCCACCGCCTGTGTATAGAATATTTATTCATTATATATGAGTAATTATTTCATCCACAAGCGTTTGTGGAAACTTTGTTTACACAAGCGCTTTGGTTTTAGGGCATAGAAATTTCATCTAGGGCTTCAAGTTCAGGGGTTTAAGTGTGATAGTTTTGAATTTGGGAGTTGTTGATAGAATTTTGGGTCTATGGTTAAAATTTAAGGTTTGTAAGTTAAAATCTAAATCTCTAGTCATATTACTTTAAAAATCTAAACCCTAAACCGTAACTTCTAATAATAAACCCTAAATTTTAAACCCTAAAATTAAAGCACTTGTGGAAACAAAAAGTTTATACTACTCGTATATGAGATAATTAGACGTTAACATCTGGCATTAAAGGAGCAAAGGGGGTAGCGCCGAGTCGATGAACAGTACGCCTACTGTCTCCTACCAAGAGTGGTGGAGCATCGAGAAAGTGACGGGGAAGTGACTATTTTACCCTCTCATGTTGCGGAGGATCTCCCAAATGAGAGGGAGAGAGTGGGGATTTGAAGAAAACCAATGGCTCTAGCCTTTCGGTCGGGTGCCGGGTGGGGTTGGGGGATGGTTCACACGTTCACGTGGTTCGAACGGTAGCACGAGATTTATGTGAACCTCCCTTTTTCTTTTTTTCTTTTTTATGCACTTTTTTAATTTTTATTTTAAAATAATCTTTTTAGGTACAGTAATAAGCTTGATTTTTTCCGATATTTATAAGATAAAATAATAAGTCCCATTTTTATTATCAAGAAGAAATTTCATGATTAAATATTAGAAATAATAATTAATTTTAAATGTGAAATCGTAAAATAAAAATAAAAGATAAAGAAATCGATGGATGGTGATTTGCTGTTAAAAATGGCAAGTACTGAGGACGACGTCTTCGACACTATATATATATATATATATACCAGCTTTCTAATCACTTTTATTAATGTTCAATTTCAATCATTATCCTTAATCCGGAATGATGAATCATGTAAAATCTTTTGATATTTAATAATTATATTAGGGTCTAATTAAACTTGAAAGTAAAATCAAATCAGACACATAAATTAGATGGATATATATTCTATACACAGGCGGTAGAAATTGAGAGTTTCCACAGGTACCTTAATTTTAGGGTATAGATAGTTACATTAAGGCACTTGTGAAAACTTTCAGTTTCCATCGCCAGTGTATAAGATATTAATCCAAATTAGATATGGTTCTCTTTTGATATTATTTTTTCAATACTCGAACTTCAAACTCTACTCTTTACTATTCCATCTAACAAATGTTGATATGGATAGAGTCATGATAAAACTATAAGGGAGACAAGCAATCAGGGGCGAAGCCAAAAAAATTTAGTATTTGTTTTTTATAAAGTATGATTTCATTAATACGAAAAACATAGCAGATTGACTTTGGAACGAATATGATCTTAAAAAGAGATTAAACCTTAAAAACTAATGAATTTAAGATTTGATTCCACTACTTTTAAATATGAAACGTCTTAAAAAAGCAATTAATGTCAACTAATAGGGTCCTAAAAAGTAATAAACCAAGTAATTTTGAGAGTAATAATGACTTAATTGTAATGATTTTAAAATTATCGATAACTTAAAATGTAACTGAATCATCAAATTTGAGTACAATTACCTTGCTCACCCACTATGTAAGTTCGTCCCTGAATGTCGATATATTATTAATGAGATGTGTTTATGTACATTTTGATTATAAGATCAAGCGGTTCAAATTGGAAGGCATTCATTGGCCAAAGTTGAAGGACAAGATAAGAGGGTTAGCATCAAGACCACTCAAAACTCCACATTTGCAAATTGACCTTACTTCAACCCTAAATGTACAAATTGAAACATGGATGGGAGATGATGGGCGATTTTTGTCTTCGGTCTTCACTGCAAAATCGCCCCTCCAATGACCAATGAACCACAAAAGACAGGGGGGGGGGGGGACAAAACAACTAGGGACAAATCAATCTTTGGTCCCTAAACTTGACAGCTTTATCTAACTTGCTCCCTAATTTTTTTGGTCAAATTAGGGTTGAACTTGATAACAATTCTCATTTTTGTTCATTTTGATGATTTAGTACTCTTTGAGATTGGGTCGTGTATAAAAATGACCAAAATCTAAATTCAAGGTAATGTGAAAAAAAGAGAGGATAGAAATCAAGTTACAAAAAGTTGTCGAATCAAATGATCAAAAGTTATTTTATCATACTTGGTATAGTAGGAAGAGGTACTAGAATCCTTAAGCAAGTCCTAGTGGAGTAAATAGAGTTGTGAATGTCGCACTTATAATTATAATGACTTTTACCGTATATGATCCTAATTAGTGAACCAATAAGTTGGGTACTGATGATTACAACAACAAAATATTTTATCCTAAATGAATAAATAAATAAACAAATTGAAGATCTTATTTATTCAAGTATTAATATCATATACACTGGCGGTGGAAATTGAAAGTTTCCACAAGTGCTTTAATTTTAGGGTATAAGGAGTTAGTTTAGGGTATATGATTTAGGGGTTTAGGTGTATGAGTTTAGAATTTAGGGATGGTTATTTCAATTTAAGTTTTAGGGTTATAATTTAGAGTTTATACGTTATGGTTTAGTTTTTAGGGTAATATGACCCTAAGCCTTAAACCTTAAATTGAAACAATTATCGCTAAATTCTAACCCTACATCTAAATCCTAAACCATATACCCTGAACTAATTCCATATACCCTAAAATTAAGGCGATTGTGGAAACTTTCAGTTTTCACCGCATGTGTATAGAATATTTATTATTTATTTAATTATTTTTTTCTTCTAAAAAAGACCACAAAATCCATTTAGTTTTCTGTTAAAATGGGTAACATCACATTTGAGAAGCCAAATACCAATAAAATCTTATCTACACAATTCCTATCAATAAACAAACAATGAACTAGAAATAACACTGATGGTGCATGGATTTTTACGCATCCTTTGTTCCCCTAATTAGTAATTTGTCTTTACTTGGCTTTTTATATTTTAATTCTTTTGGGGAAGTAAGAAATTATTTACAACTTTCCCCTTTAAATAAAAGAATTCCCCATTTCACCTCTTAAATTTGGGTATACCAAACAGGCTATGTCGTAGGAAAATGTAGGACTTTCCATCAAATAAAAATGGTGGGGGTAAATAGGCATTGAAAGAAAGTAGGGGCTGAAAACAGCTGTTTCCCAAATTCTATTGGCATCTTTGATTTTGGGTCCCCTTTCCTTTCCATCCCTCTTTTGTCTTCTTTATTGAAAGGTCCTCATTTATATGAAAAAAAGTAAATTTCACCAAATTTCCTCAAGTTTTAAAGTATTCCGATTGAGTCGACAATGAATCAACAAAATATCAATCACGTCCTTCCGTCAGGTGTAGTCTGTAGACATCAATATAGGCGTTAAATGTTTGATTGGATCTGACCTGTAGCAAGGACAGAGTCAAGATGAAACATTAGGTGGGAAAAATAAATAAAATATGGACCAGGGTCATATTGTTAAGCCGTTAATTTAAAATAAAAAAATAGGGTTAATGATCAGGGAGTTAAAAAGTATTTAATTCGAAAAATGGTGACTAATACTTAATTTGTTTAATTTCAAAGTTGACAAGGACTTAAAAGTATCTAAACAAAAATAACACGCAAATACATAATTTGTCAAGTTTTAAAACTTATAAGGACCTAAAATTGAAATGTACCTTAAAAAGTTGGGAGCCAAGGCTTAATTTACCTAGTTTTAAAACGAAAAGGTTCTTACAAGTAAATAAATCCCAAAAGTTAGGAGGTGAAGCTTAATTTACCTAGTTTTAAAACCAAAAAGGACCTTAAAATAAATAAACCTTAAAACTTAGGCCCCTCCCACCACATACAAGACTTTGTCCTTGACATAGAGCATATTCAGAACATGTTGACCAAATTTTAAATATATGTGTATCTATTGTTTATACAAGTTAGATCGAACATGATGAAAAAATAAATAACCCTCAATTTAATGAAACCATTTTTTAATATGTTAGGTTCAATATTCCATGAAGTATGTATACACATGTTTACAAACCGATCAATATATTTTAAATATGATCTATGCCATATTCGAGTTAACATTTAATGTTTAAGCTGATGTTAGTATGGTGAAAAGATCTTATTATACTATACAAATACTTTGATGACTCAATTAGAATGTTTTTTAAGTTTAGGGGAAATTTTAAAATATGGACCATAGTTTAAGAACTTCTAGTATTTTTACCCAAAAAATCTCATTCAGGTGGTAAAATAATTATCCATAATGAAATTTAATATGATTGATTTCAAATGAGTGATGGTTTCGCTCTCGCTGTCACTCGTGCTATCCAGGATGTAGTACAGAGAGATTGGCGGATCTCGATTCGTGCTATCCCTAGGAAGTGCAATCAAGTTGCAGATATTTTGGCAAAACGTGCACGTCTCTCGAATCTCGACTTAGTTCTTTTGGATTCTGTCCCGACTTTTGTTGTTGATCTATTGCGCGAGGACTTAGTTCCTCCTAGAATGTAATCCTCATGTGTTTTGTATATTTTATCATGTGCACTCTTTTTCCCCATTTGGTTTAGAGAGATTTTTTTTTTTGAAAATTATTTAGAAAGATTTTTTTAATGAGGCACGTGATAATGACACCCCTTTCTTATCGAAAAAAAGTTTATTCCTTTTAATCTATAGGCTATAGCGGTATAACTATTTCTTTCCAATTTCTTTCCAATTTCTTCATGGATCGAAAGACTTCCACTTTGGCAAAACACACCCAAGAGGTAAGTCCGTGAATCCAACAACAATGTCACCAAAGTGAGTTCAAAATTATTAGTAGCTTTTAGGGTTCATTGTATATATTATGTCAAGAGTCCTTACAAAGTATACCTAACTTGAAAGTTACAACAATCAATCCTAGGTTAAAACACACATTAAAAAAATGCAGTCCGGAATAGAGTATGAAGGCGTTAGATTTCTTAAGCAAGGGTAGGAGTTCGGATCCTGACTTTATGAATGGAGTACATTAGGTTGAGAGAGTCGCCCTCATAATGAATCTATGTAGTATCCGATTCGAGTTAGTCAATCAATTTGTTAAATACTAGGGATAGCTACATTTTTAGTGTTGCTATGTTATTTCCATAAAATCTATGTATAATATAATTTGAAGAAATATTATACAACTAACCCATTAGTGTTGCTATGTTATTTCCATAAAATCTAGAAAGTAAGTATCACTAAGAATTAGCGTTTATCAAGACGAAATCCAACTTTACTATTAACCGACTAATTTAGTAGGATGAATTATTAGATTTTTTAAGTAAGATTAAAAGTCTGAACTCTAGCATTGTGAATGGAGAAAACTGGATTGAGAGACTGTCTCCATATCAAACCTTTGTAAAACTCGACTTGAATCACACCAATGAATCAAATACACATAGTTAAAAAATTGAAATCCTAACTTTTGGAGAATCTATCTTTGATGACACAATTTATTGGGGGGTTTTGTGGTTTGCACAAACACAAAATTGAATGCAAATCTAGAAGGTGGGTCCATGTATGTGTTGGATTGAAAGCTATATGATACTATACATCCATAAATTATGAAACAAAAAAATTAGATGATATCTAAGTCCAACTACTACACCACCAATGCAACGGAGATTGTCTAAACAAATTAAATGTAGCGGTCTATTTTTCATTACATCAAACATGTGTGCCTCATTAATATTGTAAGAGGAAAAAAATCCTTCTACAAAGCTATAATTTAGTAGCCATATAAGAGTGACCATAAATTAAGGATAAATATTTTGTACACAGGCGGTGAAAACTGAAAGTTTTCATAAGCGCCTTAATTTTAGGGTATAGGGTATAGGGAGTTAGTTTAGGTGTAGGGTTTAGGGGTTTAGGTGTAGGGGGTTAGAATTTAGGGATAATTCTTTCAATTTAAGGTTTAAGGTTATAATTTAGGGTTTGTAGGTTAAAACCTAAATTCTCACCATATTACCCTAAAAACTAAACCCTAACCTATACACCCTAAATTATAACCCTAAACCTTAAATTGAAACAACTATCCCTAAATTCTAAACCCCTACACCTAAACCCCTAAACTCTATACCCTAAACTAACTCCCTATACCCTAAAACTAAGGCGCTTATGAAAACTTTCAGTTTCCACCGCCAGTGTATAGAATATTAATTTTGAGATTAAAGTTTAAGTTTTGTCTACAATTATGTAAAATCAATGAAAAATATTAATGTCGTGACTAATCGTCGGTAATAAATCAACTGGTTGTTAATGATAGTAGTATTTTTTTAGTTTAACTTTTCTTTCCCTATTCATATTTCACTTTTGTTCTATGAAGCACACCTTTAAAGATGATGGTATAAACACCATAACGTGAAGATTGTTCTTTTGCAAAGCCCAAAAATGGACAAGTAAACAACATGTCGACTGTCGTCTTGCTTCACTGTCTGGCAGTGAAGGTTTCGCACAACTGATGAAACGGTTCGTGTTAGTTTATTTAATGTTTGTCAATATATTTGTTTAATGTTTATGAATATATTCATTTGTATGTCTATTAATTTGTTCGTTTATATGTTCGCTAAAATATTGAAATTACACTACTAGTCCTTAAGCTCAGCTTCACGGTTTGAACTCTAAAGTTTACCTTGTAATTAATTTAGTCCATACTTTCACCAATATTTAAAAAGTAAAAAAAAAAAGAACAGAGTAAACGAGCCAATAAATGAGCTTGTTCATGAGCATAAACAAACCAAACACACATATATTCGTGTTTGTTTTTTTATTAAACAAACATAAAATTTTTGTTCATACGAACAGTTCATTGAAAGTTTTGTTCATTTACACCCTTACAGTTCTGCTCAACATCCACTAGTTGCGTACCGCACCATGCCGACTAGAGGTGTTCAAACTTCGGTTTTAACCGAATTAACCAACAGAATCGAAGTTTTTTCGATTAATCGGTCGGTTAATTTTAAGTTTGGTCGGTTATCGTTTATGATTTTTTCAAACTTCGATTATCGGTTAATTCGGGTCGAAATTGGTCAATTAACCGAAATTTTTATATATTATCTATTTTATATAATATATTTATTTTTGATCAGTAAACTTTTAAAAATTATAAAATGATCATTAATTTTTTTGATATGATATATAATAAAATATCATTAAAATTATCAAATCAGCACAAAATAATCATTAAATTTATTGAATTATTAAAAATAATCATTAAACTTTTCAATATTTATCAATAATTTATAACGTGCAATGAATCAATGACTATTTTGTAATAGTTTGATAAGTTTAATGGTTATTTTATAAATTTTGAAAGTTCAGTGGCTAAAAAATCATTTTAATATAGTTTAGTGACTATTTGTGTAATTTATCTAAAATTTTATAATAAATTCCGGATAATTCGAAAACCGACTGAATTAACCGAAATTTTTTGATTCGGTTAACGGTTAATAGGAACAAAATTTATGCCGGTTAACCGGACCGACCGATTAAACACCACTAATGCCCCACGAATTCACTGCTATAATTTCCACATTAACGCTACACTACTTAGCTTCAACAATGGCAGCCAAAGCTTGTGTTGATGTTGGTGCTAATATCATGCAACGAAAGCTTTTAGGGGTTAATATTAAACTTTAAAAATTTATATTAAACTTTAAAATTTTAAATATTTTTAATTAAATTTCTTCTCAAATTTTTTAAAAATTCTTATTAATTCTCTCAAAATTATTAAATTTTTTTGATAAACACTCAAAACTTTTTAAAATAAATCGTTTTAGCTTCCATTTTTTAAAAAAAATTAAGTTGGCATCCTTACCCCAATTTCCGAATTACTTCTAATTACATTGTAAATTTAATTGATTTATTCAATTGTTTTATAAGAAGTTATTTGGAACCCAATATTTGTACTAATTTAAAAAATTTGACAGGATCAATATGAAATTAAGGCTTAGTTTGAGGTTGAAGGTTGAAAATTAGCTTTTAGAAGTAAATTTGGTATGAACGTCCGTTCTAGAGAAACTGAAAAATAATAACACATTTGGAGGGCTAAATTTAAGTTGTAACCGCCAGATCAAATCGAGAGTTGTTTTACATTAAAGTTGAGATCAAACGGCGGTTGGAACGGTAGCCGCAACCAAAAACGGGGCCTAAACCGTCACCTGTTCCATGAGCTACGGACTTTGCTGTCGGGGGACACGTGTAGGATAAAGATCTGCCACGTCACTTTATCAACTTGTATGTTCTTCCAATCGCGTGTCTTTTTTAAAGTGGTCCACGCACCTATGTTAGGGAAACTAGGATAACTGAGTGGACGATGGAAAATGTTGCCACGTGGCATTGTTTGATTAGCCAACATATGGCGAAAGAAGACCTATGAAACTCCCTTTAACTTGATGGATAAACTACAACGTAGGTCACTTAATTATGAATAATGTTACATTTGGGTTACTCAATTATTAAAAGTTACATTTGGGTCACTAAATTATGAGTAAGGTTACGCTTGGGTCACCCTTCATATTTAAATAAAAGTATATCAATTTGTGTATTAGATTAATTAATGATTTTAAATGAAGTACTCTAATGTTAACGAGGGTATACAAGTGATTTGAAAGAAAAAAATAACTAAATTGATGTACTTTTTAAAATATGAAGGGTGACCCAATCGTAACCTTACCCATAATTGAGTGACTCAAATTAAACTTTATATGTAATTGAGTAACCCAAATGTAACTTTTAATAATTGAGTGACCTAAATTTAATCTTACCCATAATTGAGTGACCTCCTTTGTAGTTTGCCCTAACTTAATTTATCACACAACAAAATGAGTCAAATATGTCATCAGTCTCTCTACTTTGACACAATTTGATATTTAGTCCTTGAACTAAAAAAGTACAAAAATTAAACCTTTACCTTTTCAATTTAAAAACATAAATCCAATAATGAACACCATTAGTATTTCCTGTGGTATTTTCCAACTTGATATGTTTAATTTTTTTTTACCAATATGACGCCTTGCAGAGACAAAACTAAAATTGAATATTAGGAGAGTCAAATTACTTGGGGACCTAAGAAATATTTAAAATACTATTCGGAGGGCAATACGTAAGAAGTACAAAAACATAAAACTTTAAGTATATCAACTAAATCTCAAAATTTATCAAAGTATAGGTGTTAAATCATAATTTATCAAAGTATAGTTGAACCAAATGGAGCAGCTACTAGGGTGCTTAATGAGCGAGTCGATTGCGAGTTGAGTAGTGCTTGACTCGACTCGAAAAGTATTTGACTCGTGCTCGACTCGATACTCAATAAAACTTTGCTTGACTCGTTGCTCGTTTTTTATTCGATGCTCGTTAAGCTCGATAAATACAAAATGTTATAGAAATTTGAACACAAAGATTTTATGTGTAAATTACTTAATAAGCCACTGAACTTTTTTAAAGTTTTTAATTAGCATTCAAACTACTTGGGATATAATTTGTTTTAAGGATAACTACATTTTTAGTACCCCACCTTTACTTGTTTTCTATTTTGGTACTCAACCTTTTTTTGACAAAATAGTACCTAAAGTTACGTTTTATTTCTATTTTGGTACTCGCCGTTAAAAAATTAACAAAAGGCTTACTATGAGAGAGAAAAGCACACATGACATGCTGACTATGAGAGAGAAAATGACGTGGCAGTATGCCACATGTGATTTTCTCTCTCCTAGTCAACCTTCAGTTATTTTTTTAACGGCGGGGTATCAAAATAGAAACAAAACATAACGTTAGGTAATATTTTGCCAAAAAAATAGGTAGTGTACAAAAATAGGAAAACGGATAAAGGTGAGGTACTAAAAATATAGTTATCCTTTTTTTAAGGTAGCTACAAAAAAATATAGTTATCCCTTTTTTTAAGGTAGTTATCCCGAATCTTGATCCATTCGGGATATATATATATATATATATATATATATATATATATATATATATATATATATATATATATATATATATATATATTAAGATCTTGAGTTAAACTAAACTCGAATCGATTATTGATAAATCGAGCTCGAACTACTGTTCAACTCAATTAGCATCCCAATCAGCTGCCGCGTGCTAAGTCTGAACAGTCATTTGACAATTGCATGATGCAAAATAATGCAGATGGGATCAAAGGGCACCTTTATTTAATGAAAATCCATGTCCCAATGTTTATGTTGGGACATTAGACAAGAACAGGAAGTAGAACTAGGACGAAGAACAACCAACCAAATTATGACACGGCATGATCTTAATTAATTTCGGGTTTGTGTCGTCATCAGTGTTGTAAAAATTAAAAACCAGACAGTCGGCCAAACTGATTAAATCATAAAATTTGATTTAACTGATCGAGATGTTGATTATTTTGTTTTTTTAGTTATATGTATGTCTGTCGACACATGTTCGGAGCACGAGGTTGTTTCTCCCAACAATATCATTTTTAAAGTTCGAACTCACGGCCTCTCGTATATAATGTGCCTTACCAATGCACTCAATACTAGTTGGTTAAGTTATTAATTATTTTAATTTATGGTTTTTAAACCATTTATAACAATTCTTAATTATATTCCATCCATTTGCAATATAACCGGTTCAACCGATTGATCCAAATTCGACAACATAGTAAGTATCGAAGTTTTAAAGTTTGGGCTCCTTCTTTCATCTGAGTCCATATCTCTTGACAACCCAATTGATAAAATGGGCTCCTACTTTCATCTGATTTCTTTTCAACTGCATTTTATTTTATTTTTTTTTAAATAAATCACTAGTTTTAATAATGAGAAAATACCCAAAATTACAATAAGAGTTTACAAACTATCATTGTAAACTAAATACATAATTTGGACTTTCTCCTAAAACTAGTCACTTTAGATCAGACTGAACCATACATGAAAAGATTATAAACCCATCCAAATACTCGATCGAAAATAGATACGAAACCTGACTGCATCGGCAAAACGAACCACAAAAGGGATGAAGCTATTGATAGACCACCGAGAAAACGCAAATTAGACCCGAGCACCTGAGAAACTCTTCACAAGCGCAAACCGCGTATCCAAATTCAAACTGAAGGTTTTAGCAGGGAAGATCAACATGATTACAAATATCGCCATCTTGATCAGTCGTGGCGTCGACAAATCAACCCTGATAGAAAATAACTAATAAAAAAACATGCTAAAAAGCAGGAAAAACGTACCAAACGGTAGAGAAAAACGTGTCATAAAGACATATTTATTAAATTAAAAAGACTACAAATTAAAAGAACAAAGTAAATAAATGAAAGAGGGTGACCACTGACCGACGGTCGACAAATAGTTCAAAAACTGTTGTTGCCGCCGACCTATATTCGAACCAAAGAAAGAGAGCGGCGGCACTGAAAAAAAAAGAAAACCCTAATTAAATCCTAGCCTTCGACCAAAATTCGTATTTTGCTTTAGTAACGATGAATATTTGATGGGTAGGGTTGAGTGAACTGCATTTTATTATTGGTCAAGCACACTTGTAGTCGCTATAAAATATAGTTATTTTAGTCACTGAACTTTTAAAAGTCACAACAAATAATTACTAAATTTATTAACTGTTACAAATAATCATTAAAATCTTTAAATTGTTACAAACTGCTCATTAAATTAATCGAACTGTTATTATTTACAGTTCGATAAATATAATGACTGTTTTGTAGCTTTTGAAAAATGACTAAAGGCCTGTTTGGCATTGTTTTTGAATAATACTTTTAAAAGTGCGGTTAGAAAGTGATTTTGAAAAGTTAATTGTAAGATTATAGTGTTCGACATTGCTGCCAAAAAACATTTTTTAAAAGATAAAATGTCTATTTTAGACATGATATTATAAAGTAAAAATAAATAAATGTAAATAATGTTTAAATTTGTCATCATAAAATTTATTAATAATTTTTATATTTAATATATTTTAATAATTATTTTATTTAATATTAAAATATTAGTTTAATATAATAATAATTATTATTTTTAACATTATTTTAATATACTACTATTAATATTAGTGGTAATAATTAAGGATAAAAAATAACTTCACACCTAAAAGTGATTTTTTACCATAAAAATTATAAATCTTAGGTTGAGGTTAGGTGAAAATGATTTTTTAACTTATTTTTTACACCAATTTAAAAATATTTAAAATTATTTATGGTTGGGCTTAATTAGTGACCTCCGCCCAACAAAAATCTGCATGGAACATGACAAAATTTCTCGGTTAATGAAACATGACATATAGTTCATGATTGGATTAAAGTATGATATACGTATTTATTTAATATTTATTGCCTATGTTACTTCAGCTAGAAGCAAGCACAATTTGAACAGTCAGAAAAAAAAAAGCATGTACAGGAAAAAATTCTGTCACGTTCGACGAGCATCGATGAACACCACTAACGACAAGTATCGAAGAACATTATTAATTTAATTTATTAAAATTAAAAATTTAAAAGACTCATCGTATAATTATAAAATTATTTAAAATTTAAAAGGTAAATTAATTAAAATATATTATTTTATTTTTAATTTTCTTTTAAACATAGATCAAAATACCTATCTACCCTTAAATTACAAAACCTCAATTTTTGTTCATTTGAAATTTAAGTCGTCGTCGCCGCCGTTGCTACAGTTAAATCGGCGAGCACATGTACAAAGCATTCCAGTATTTTGATTAAGGGCGTTTAACGAGTTGAGCAGCTCGTGAGCTGCTCGAACTCGACTCGGTCAAAACTCAATAAACGTTCGACTCGGGTTGACTCGACTCGAGACCTTAACGAGTTGAGTTGAACAAAGTCTAACTCGACTCGATAAGTTTGCGAGCAGCTCATTAATTTTTTAAAATATGTGTGAATTGTTAAACACTTTGTTATTTCGATAAGTCGAGAGAAATTAACATATAATATCAAAACGAACATTTCAATTTTTACGATGGAATGATATAACTAATATCCTCCATAAATAACACATTTTGCATTGTCCATCTAAAGTACACACCGCTTTCCATTCTCTTGAGTCATCCACTGTAAGCCGCAACGCAGGTGGTCTCGTGTCCAACCGTCACGCGACGCGTTTGTTGAACTGAGAACGATACATACACATTTGAAACAGAAAACGCGTGCCAATTGCGCTCCTTTCTGGTTTCTTTCACACTTCACACCGCGTGGGGTTTAAAAATATCTGATCCGACATGAACCGATTATCCGTTGATTTGATTTGAGAATACGGATATTTGATCTAATTTTTATTTTCGGATTGAATATCCACTCCGATTATAGATTTTTTTGATCGAATACGGATCACAATATTTTAAGTTTCGGATTATCCGAAAACTCGAAAATCCAAAAATTTAAAAAATCAATTTTTTCATAGATGTGAATCTTGTTATATTTAGCAATTTGTTGTTTGTTATATTCGAAAATCCGAAATTTTCATAAATACGACCTTCAAATTTAAAAAAGTAATTAAATCAAATTATATTTTCGGATAATCGGATATCTGAATATCCGATCCGATTATCCGGTATCCGACAATGAGCACCCCTAGCGTGCATGCACACACACACATAGGTTTAGTCATCGCTATCCGATTTATTTATCGACTAATTTAGATCAGATTTTACAAAGGTTCAATATGAGGATAACCCTTCTAATACAATTTTTTTCCATTCACAACATCCGAATTTAAACACACGACCTTATTTTATTGATCTTGGGCTCAATTCCGCTAAAATAATATTTTTTTGGTATAATATATTATCATCCACGAAAATCTAATTACTTTTGTAATATCAGGATGAGAGTGATATGTTTAACTTTTAAGGTTTGAAAACGTACTTGTTTCCTAACAATTGTCTAAACATATATAAAATAAAAGGTTAGATTTGAGATAATACTATAAAAATCATTATCAAACAGCTCTAATTTTCATGGATTTAAAATAATTAAAACACACATCACGAATAAAAGCCAGACTTTTAGCTCATTCATTCAATTTTTTATTTGTTAACTTTTTTTTTCTATTTTATTGACACGTCACTTTAATTTTTGGGTCGTGTGACACACTTTCATGTTAATATATCATTAATATTACCTAAATTCTAATTATATACGCGGCTAATATGAGAAAAACTTATGGATCAAACTAAAAAAAATGAAAAATTCAAGGGTTAAAAGTTGCTTTGACCCTTTCTTTTTATTATAAAACCTAATTTGCGAACGATGTAATATATAGAATAATACATGAGTTTTCTTCAAATATTATTTTATTTAAGTTTTACTTTATGTAAATCATGTTTAGATTATCTGTTTCATATCAAAACCGAATATATGTTAATTATAAAAAATAGTTGAATGTTAATAATAATACGTGCATGGCTGCCATGCATCATATACTCCAATTTTATTGTTGTATTATGTAAAAAAAACATTTAAGGGATTTTTTTAATGTAGTTATCTATATTTATTCGACGATTGATTAATTCAGATTGACTATTGTGAATGATTATTATGAGTAATCTTTCATTCCAATGTAGGCTTTGTTCGGGCATGAATATTCAAACAACAGTTTGAGTGAATGCTTGTTTGGGGAGAAGATGAAAATTCTAGCTTTTCTGAAATGCCGTTTGGGATCAAATTATGCTAAAAAAACACACGTTTGAAGCAGTCTCTGTGATCGTTCGGTATAACTTTTCCGTTTGCCAGCCAAAAACTCGTTGGAAAAGTTGTGCCGAATAGAACTTTAGTCCATTTACAACACAAAATTCTAACCATTAACCTTGCTTAAGTGATCTAGTATCTTATTTCACTATGCTATGCCTTCTTTTATTAACATAGATATAATATATTTTTAGAATTGTATATAACAGGGGCATATGTATATGGATTTGGAGGGGTGCAAATGCAATTACACCCTACTTTTTGAGATTTTTTAGCGTTCATTTTAAAAAATTTAATTTAGTGTGTAAAGAAGAAATATGAAACATTATGTACCCATTTAAAAAAAGTTATTTTAAATTTTTATTCTTAAATTTCAGAATCCACCCCTAATTAACTAACTAACGATGATAAGTTTTTTTTAAAAGCTAAGGTAGTTACAAGTGATATCTGTTCTGAATATACTCTCAACCATTTGACAATGCATGTTTAATCACCCTGCAGCAACTGCTGGTGTTCAAATCCGTAACCTTTAAGAACAACAATCGTTCTCTTAACCATTGAGGCAAGTTGATTCGTGCCTATCAAAGATAAATTAATTGTCAAACAAATGGACCCGCAGTCATTAAACTATATACTACAAAATTTATTTTTCATTTTTATAAAACAAAGTTTGTAGTAAAATATTCTATCAAAAAAAAAGTTTGTAATAAAATAAGATGAACCCACAAATCATACTTTTTTTTTTGTTATTCTACTCGGCTTATCACTTTCAACTTTGGTTTTGCCTTAGATTCTACACAATTAAGGGACACGTGGATGCATTAATATGGTTTAATTACATAATTAATCTTCAAACCTCAAACTTATCGAAAGTTTTTGGTATCCCAAGACTTGCTTTTTGTTAAACTTTCAATGTCATGATGTCCCAAAGACACAACATTACCGAAAATCTTTTCCTCGGTGTTTGTATAATTCAATTTATTAACTATTGTTAATTTAAGGCATATGTTTTATCGAGTATTAATTTGTGTGACATATTTTGAAAGTTGTAAATTCGAATACACTTAAATAAAATAAATTTTTTTAAATATGCTGATGTGATGCAAGGGTAACATCTGTTTAATTTTCTTAATTTTTTCAAAGACGCCACACACAACATGCATTACTAATGCTCGAACCCAAGTCCCAAGAGATGATGAACATCTACTTTTACCACCAAGAGACAAAGTGATAAGCAAATAAAATAACTTCTAAATTCAGAGATTTGGAAAGAAAATTTTATTACTACACTTATTACATTCAAAGTTCAAAACTAATATGTAAATTAACCTAACGTTCAATGAATAATCAATTAACTATATAGTTATAATTCGTTTATATTTATTTACCGAATCAAATAAATAATGCATGAACAAGATCTTAAACCTCGATTATTAAACCAATCAAATACGGACAAACACATGCTCCATTCTTTAATGTCCATGAATAAGATCATTTAATAAAATGTTAGCTTATTTAAAACTATAACTATATAAAATATTATTTTTATTTTATTATGTGATTATTAATATTTTGGTTTATATTTCAAAGTAATAAATATTTTTTATATTATGCATGTCCGTCTTACAATGCATATTTGGGGTGTATGACTGTCCCTTTCAATAATGTCGTCTCTAAAATTCAAACTCACATCTTCTACTTGAGAGTGCAATGTACCTTACAAATGCATCAAACACTTATTACTATAATAAATAAAATTTTAATTGTATGTGTGCGCGCGTCTAATTATATATTATTATTGAACAAATTAATTTAATATAAACAAAAAATTTGACATAATTTAAACTAATAATAAGATCGATAACGGTTGGATGCATTAATAAGATACATTGCACTCCTAAAGAGGAAACGTGAGTTTAAACCGTATTGATGGTATTATTAAAAAAAAGGCAGCCTCACACTTAATGGACCATAAAATAAACATATATCTTACAAAAAATTAATAAGAACATATTAGGTTATAAATAAATGATAAATATTATATACACAAGCGGTGGAAACTGAAAGTTTCCACAAGCGCCTTAGTTTTAGGGTATAGAGAGTTAGTTTAGGGTATAAGATTTAGGGGTTTAGGTGTAGAGGTTTAGAATTTAGGGATAATTGTTTCAATTTAAGGTTTATGATTATAATTTAGAGTTTATAGGTTAAAACCTAAATCCTCACCATATTACCCTAAAAACTAAACACTAACCTATAAACCCTAAATTATAACCTAAACCTTAAATTGAAACAACTATCCCTAAACTCTAAACCCCTACACCTAAAGCTCTAAACCATAAACCCTAAAGTAACTCTCCATACCCTAAAATTAAGGCGCTTGTAGAAACTAAATATTTGATGCTCAAATGTATAAGATATTAATCCATAAATAAATACTTGATGCTCAAATAAATAAATAACTGCCCAATAAAATTAAATTAAATTTAAAAAAAATGAATTGAACATAAAATATATATATCCTTGCTAACAAATTTTGACCATGGTTTAGTTAGTATTAAACTCTCTCAGCTTAACCACGGTCCACTTCTAAAAACAACAACAATTTCCCTTCTTTCCTCCTTCTTCCTCTCTCTTGTTTTTCTATCTCACGAATTGCTACAAAGAGGGAAATCATAAAAAAAGGTTTTTTTTTGTTCAAATATTAAAAGGTTTATTACTTCTTCTGCTTCCGCCTTAACTGGTTCTTTTGCTTTGTTTTTGTTTTTGTTTTGTTTTGTTTTGTAGACAGTGCCCTGAGATTTTCACCACTCTTCTGTTGATCCCAAATTGCTTTTTCGTGCAAACGGGTGTGTATTGTTATTTATCTTCAATTATCATTTCTTTTTTCCTTTCATTTTGGCTCTTTTCTGGGTTTTCTTTATTTTTTTACAAGCCATTGAGGTCTGAAAAGGGGGTGGAAACTGTTACTTTAACTTCTGCATGTAAAGGAAAACCTCAATGCATTGAAAAAAAAGTTTATTTTTGTTGTTTTTATGGATGAGATTTAATTTGGGTATTTGAAAAAATATATCTTTATTTGATTTCTGGGGTTGGTTTAGGAGGAGATGCAAATTCAAGTGGGTATGGGAGGTTGGGGTTGGAACGATGAAGATAAGGCTATGGTTGCCTCTGTTTTAGGAACAAAAGCATTTGACTTGTTGTTAACAAGTTCAGTTTCAAATGAGAACCTTGTAATGTCTATAAGTAGTGATGAGAATCTTCAAAACAAGCTCTCAGATCTTGTGGACCGCCCCAACGCTTCTAATTTTAGCTGGAACTATGCCATTTTCTGGCAAATTTCGACTTCCAAATCTGGCGATTGTGTCCTCGGTTGGGGGGATGGATGTTGCAGAGAGCTTAGAGAAGGGGAAGAATCCGAGGCTACTCGGATTCTTGCTCGCAGACTCGAAGACGAGACTCTGCAGCATATGAGGAAAAGGGTGTTGCAGATATTGCATACTTTGTTTGGTGGATCACATGAGGATAATTATGCTTTTGGTTTGGATAGAGTTACTGATACTGAGATGTTCTTTCTAGCATCCATGTATTTCTCTTTTCCGCAAGGGGAAGGTGGTCCGGGGAATTGTTTTGCTTCCGGGAAGCATGTTTGGATCTCTGATGCATTGAATTCGGGTTCCGAGTATTGTGTTCGGTCGCTTTTGACAAAATCTGCTGGAATTCGGACCATTGTTTTGGTTCCTACGGATGTTGGTGTTGTTGAATTGGGGTCTGTGAGATATGTCCCTGAAAGCTTAGAGCTGCTGCAATCGATAAGAAGTTTGTTCTCATCGAGTTCTTCGTTGCTTGGGGCTAAGCAAATGGCAGCAGTCATGCCTGTGGTGAATGAGAAGAAAGGTGGAAGTAACCGGTTCTCGAATTCGGGGATTGTGGAAAGAGTTGAAGGGGTTCCTAAGATTTTTGGGCAGAATCTGAATAATATATCTCATGGTCATTCGAATTATTGGGAGAAACCTGCTGTTAGAACGATTGATGATAGAACTGCTTGGGGAGCATATGCTGATGATGGTGGTAGGCTTCCATGTTCGAGTCTTCAAAATGGTGTCCATGGTTTGGGTTTGCAACATGTTCATGGCGTGAAACAATGGAGTTCATATGGTTCTCAAAACACGACGAATAGTTTTCGAGAGCTTGCTAATGGAGCTAGGGGCGACTTTCAGGTTAACCACTATCAATCACAAAAGCCAGCTCAAATACAGATTGATTTTTCAGGGGCTACTTCAAGGCCGTCTGCCATTACTAGGCCATTAAGGGGGGCTGATTCTGAGCACTCGGATGTTGAAGTTTCGTGCCTGGAAGAGAAGCCGAGTGCAGCTGACGATAGGAGGCCCCGGAAAAGGGGTAGAAAGCCTGCTAATGGAAGAGAAGAACCTCTAAATCATGTTGAAGCAGAGCGGCAGCGGCGCGAGAAGCTGAACCAAAGGTTCTATGCCTTACGAGCTGTGGTGCCCAATATATCTAAGATGGATAAAGCGTCATTGTTAGGAGATGCAATTGCTTACATCAACGAACTTCAGGCAAAGCTAAACGTCATGGAAGCCGAGAGGAAGAGGTTCGGTAGTAGTAGTAGTACTTCAAGAGATTCGTCAGGATCGGATCCTAATGCAAATGCAGAGAACCATATCCGAGCTCCCAATATCAACGTTCAAGCCATTCATGATGAGGTTGTTATACGAGTAAGCTGTCCTTTAGATTCTCATCCTGCATCAAGAGTAATCCAATCATTCAAAGAATCACAGATCGACATACTCGAGTCAAAACTTTCCGCAGCAGATGATACCGTGTACCATACATTCCTTATCAAGCCTCAAGGATCCGAGCAGCTAACAAGGGAAACGCTGATTGCAGCATTCTCTCGCGAATCAAATTCCTTAGACGGCACACAATTGCATTTAACATAGTCCACAGGTGCAAAATTAAACTGAAGAACCAGATTAGAAAAAAGCTTCTTCAGAATGTTTTTGATACACAGGTAGAAGAAACAACTACTTATTGACCAAATAGGGCAGCAAAATCTCTATGTTTTGTTTTTATATCATACATATCTGTCATAATGAGGTATATTTGCAGGATGAACTAAATTTGTAAGTTTAATGTTGTTTAGAAATTGATATTTTTTTTGTTCTTTGCCTCATCAGAATCATTATGCATCATTTCAGTATTCTATAGTATGCCAATGTAGCAGAATCTATGTTCTGCACGATAAAAGAGGTAAAAAAAAACATGGAATTCCAATGTGCATGAACCAGGAAACAGCCTAAAAGTAGCATAAAAATTTTGGGGTTGTGAAATCAACAGAACACATTTGGTTCTTGGTTTGGTTTGGTTGGATCTACTAGTTTCAAACTTGTGTTCTGCCAATGCTTCCTCTGCACTTTCCACCCTTGTATTTCGCCATTATGTACTGTTTCTTCACTGTTTTTAGTACCAATCATTCTCTTAGGCTTTGCTTGGCAAGGTAGAAAGTAAACGATTCGCTTCGAGGTGCACTTTAAAGGGTGCGGAAAACCGATTCTCGTCTCGAATTCAAGGCCATCCCTTTGAAGATTTCTCCTTTTTCTTTTTTCCAAATTCTATAAAGGGTATATCCAACTTTAGTTGAAAAGAACGCAAGGGTTTATATTTGAAGAAAAAGAACTTTTCTTGTAATAGTAATAATAATAGCCATTGAACAAGATCCCTTCAATGGCTCTGAAGATAAGTGTTAAAGTGGTCCAATGGTGGTGACCTTGTTGTCCCACCTCGTGAAGGTGTTTTCAGCCATCAAACATCAATGGCATTGCTCATGTCAGCTCGTTAAGAACTCTATGTGAGTTCGAGTCAAGTCCAGTCAAACTAAATATTGACTGAGCTTTGACCAAGTCGAGTCAAATCGAGCCGAGTTTTGACTCGACTGGAATAGCTCACGATCTATCTCGTCTCATTTACATCCCTACCGGAACAGTGTAGTTCATCTTTTCCATCCTCATCTTACATAACTTAAACGTGCACTTGAAACCCCCCATGTGCAACAAATTTCTCCCCATTCTTTTTTTTTTTAATAATATATGAGTATATATATTATATAAATCAATGTCTTGATTCTAAAGTCCAAATGAGGGGCCAGGGTCATGAATTTTGTGCTCTATTTGTTTATATAGTCCATATCTTAGGCCCCATTTCCTTCTCTTCTTATTTATGTGTAAATTATATTGAAATCTGGTCAAATTTGCCATTGCTCTTCTATTTATATGTAACTTACAAAATTAGTCCCTATACTTTAGCGATTTTAGTTATGACTCAAACATTAGAGGGCCAATATGCTAAATTATGGAGATTGCAAATGATCAAATCAGAGAATACGAACTAAACTTACAACTTATGTATTGTACAAGGACTAATAACATGATTTAATATGATAAATTCAATATCGTCTGAATCAAGATCGTAGTTTAAAATTTTGAAAAGTATAAGGACTAAAAGTGACTAAATTAGAATACAAAAAACCAAATTTACTCAATGAAGCCCTTTACCTTTCAAAAAACCAAATTTACAATTTATACATAATAAATATACTAATGGCAAAACTTTAACATTTATAGCTTGTTTACTTTGCTTTAGAAAAGGACTCATTGAAAATTGAAATACCACACATTTGTCTTGGCATGTGGGTTTTACTTTTTACAAAGATGGGACAAGAAATTGAAAATGATTGGCATATAATAACGGATGGAAATTCTCTACCTTTTTTGGTGTCTTACATATGTTCTTACGCTCAAAATTAATTTTGAGGTTTAGAGTTTATAGTTTTAGGTTAGGGGTTGTGGTTAGGGTTTAGAGAATTTAGGGTATGATGTATTTTTTAGGGTATAAGGTGTAGGGTTTAGGATTTAGAATTTAGGGTTAGGGCTTAGAATTTAATTTTGTAGTGTTTTTTAGTGTTGGGGCATATGTAGGGCACCGAAAAGGGGCAGACGAATTTTATCCTCACAATTTTTATCCAACTCATTAACTGGTTAATTCATATTAGATACTGTAAAGATTTATTATCGGGACAACTCTCTCAATTCAATTTACTCTATTCACAATATCAGAATTCGAACTCACAACATTGTTTAAAAGATCTAACAACTCATCCACAAATTTTAAGATTCGAACACAATGCAAAATGTTACCACACCCCAAAAGCACCAAGGGAAATGTCATAAGATGTTGAAGATTTTGCTGAAATTGTGACCTTTGCAGGTAAAAAACTACATGCAAATACCATTTCTTTGAGGTAGGAGAACATACCGGTTCATGAAACATATCACCCTTCACCAACATTAGCCATGTCAAGATCGTGGAATTCAATTAGCTTTATTTCAGGGTGAATTCTTTGTTATTTATATGCTACCATAGAAACCCATGTTTTAAATTCCTTATAACATGGATTTATTCGCCGTCGCTTTGGCCATTCTAGTCGGAGTTCTCGTCGTAAACACCGTATGCCGATGGTGGCTCGATCACAAGCAATCGTTTAAGTCCCGAAAGCTTCCTCCGGGACCACCGAGGTGGCCTATAGTTGGTAATCTCCTTCAATTAACCTCACTTCCACATAGGGATTTAGCTTCCTTGTGCGACAAGTATGGTCCATTAGTGTACCTCCGTCTCGGCAGCGTAGACGCCATCACCACCAACGACCCGGACACCATACGTGAAATACTTCTCCGCCAAGACGACGTCTTTGCCTCGAGGCCACGGACACTAGCCGCCGTACACCTTGCATACGGATGCGGTGATGTTGCCTTGGCCCCTCTAGGCCCGCATTGGAAACGGATGAGACGAATCTGCATGGAGCATTTACTAACAACGAAAAGGCTCGAATCATTCGCCAAACACCGAGCTGAGGAAGCCCGGCACTTGGTGCAAGATGTTTCGGCCCGAGCCGGAAACGGGAAGCCCGTGAACTTGAGGGAAGTTTTGGGCGCGTTCTCGATGAACAATGTGACACGGATGTTGCTAGGGAGGCAATATTTCGGGGCCGAATCGGCCGGCCCGAGTGAAGCCATGGAGTTCATGCACATAACACATGAGTTGTTTTGGCTATTGGGGGTGATCTATTTGGGGGATTATTTGCCGATTTGGAGGCTGGTGGATCCACATGGGTGTGAGAAAAGGATGAGGGAAGTGGAGAAAAGAGTGGATGATTTTCATGAAAGGATAATTGAAGAGCATAGGAGGGCAAGGGAAGTGAAGAAGAAGGAATTTGGCAAAGAAGATGATGGTGAAGAAATGGATTTTGTTGATGTTTTGTTGTCATTGCCCGGTGAAGATGGGAAACCTCATATGGATGATACTGATATCAAAGCTCTAATTCAGGTTCTATTCTCTTTTATTTATTAGTCTGTTCGAATCGATAATACTGTTAATTATTATTGTCAGAGTTTTAAATTGCGGTCGCGGTTGCGGCATTATATCGCGGTTTCAGATAAAAGTGGTTGAATTGCGGCGACCGCAGATCGTTTTTTATCCCAATCGTGATTTTTGATGACGGCGCAACCGCTATATCGCGACTGATATTCGGTCACGGTCCGCTTTTTAAATCCCTGGTTATTGTTAAAGGGATGACATAATTTTTTTTAAAGCTTATAATAATAAAATGGATTTATATTTAATACACTGGCAAGCGTATTAGTTTTAGGGTTTAGGGACTTAGTTTAGGGTGTATATCTTAGGGGTTTGGGTGTAGGGGTTTAGAATTTAGGGGCAATGGTTAGAATTTAGGGGTTAGGGTTAGGATTTAGGGTTTAAAGGTTTAGGTTTAGGTTTTAGTGTAATATGTTGAGGGTTTAGGTTTTAACGTATAAACCCTAAACCCTAAATTTTATTCACAATCCTTAAATTTTAAACTACTAAACATAAACCCCTAAACCCTACACCCTAAATTGAGTGCATAAACCCTAAAACTAAGATGTTTTTGAAAATTTTTAGTTTCCACCGCCAGTATATCAAATAATTATCCTAATAAAATAACCCTCGAATTTAGCAAGTTTGATCAAATAGACTCATAAGTTTTGAGTTAAATTATCCTCCAAAACTAGATAAATTTGATCAAATCGACCCTTGAACTTTTTGTTAGAGTTAAATGGACCCTTAAACTTATAAGATATGATAAAAAAATTTAAGGGTCAAATTGATCAAAATTGAAAAAAAGGGTGACAATTTGACCCAAAAATTTTAGAGGCAATTTGTTTAAATTTATCAAATTCAGGGGTCATTTTGTGTTTAAAACCTTTTAAAACTGTAATTCGATCACAATAATGTTACCGATTCAACCTTTTTAAACTAAAAATAGAATGGTTAAATCTTAAATATCAAATGGTTAAGGTTGTTAAAAAGAAAATTCACGTCTAAATTGAAACAACTGACAATGTGATCAAAATAGAGGTTAAATCATGTCAAATTAAAATAGAGAGGTTGAAAATAATTTTTTAGAATATAAGGACTGATACCATAATTTTCCAATTAATTGGGCAGTATTTGGTTATTTCTTGGTTTTCTGTGTTTTAGGATATGATAGCTGCGGCAACAGATACATCAGCTGTGACCAACGAATGGGCAATGGCGGAAGTGATAAAGCATCCACGTGTCCTCCGTAAGATCCAAGATGAGCTCGACTCCGTGGTGGGTCCCGACCGGATGGTGGCGGAATCCGATCTACCTCACCTTAACTACCTGCGCTGCGTAGTACGAGAAACATTCCGCATGCACCCGGCCGGGCCGTTCTTGATCCCGCACGAGTCGCTTCGCGCCACCACCATCCACGGCTACTACATCCCGGCGAAGACACGTGTTTTCATCAACACGCACGGGCTAGGCCGGAACACCAAATTATGGGACGACGTCGAGGTGTTCAGGCCGGAGAGACACTGGCCAGCCGACGGGAGTCGAGTCGAGATCAGCCATGGAGCCGATTTCAAAATACTACCTTTCAGTGCCGGGAAAAGGAAGTGTCCCGGCGCGCCACTGGGAGTGACGTTGGTGCTCATGGCTTTGGCTCGGCTCTTCCATTGCTTCGATTGGACCCCGCCCGAAGGTTTGGCGCCTGAAGATATAAACACGATGGAGGTTTATGGGATGACCATGCCCAAGGCCGAGCCATTAATGGCTGTGGCTCGGCCACGCTTGGCTGACCACGTAATGTTTTAAAATAAAATAAGTAAATTCAGTAATATTCATGAATAATAATAATAATCCCTAAATCTTGTATTAATTTACTTTTTTTTAGTTGTTACTAACATCAATTAATTAAAAACAACAATCAATAACTAATTGATCTAAAGGAATAAAACGTTAGATTCTTTAAATAATGTCAGAGTTCAAAATTTGACTATGAATTAAGAGGGTCGCTCTTGTAATAAGATTCTACATAACTCGATTTGAATTAGTCAACTAATTGATTAGATACCGGTGACTAAACAAAACAAAAAAGACTTAAGATGTAAGAAGCCTTCAGCTCTTGTTTTTTTTTTTGCATTTAATTAAGCTGTTAAATTAATAAGTTGAATCAATTAAACTTTTTGCCTAATATTACTTGTTAAATCTAGCGATTTTTTAATCAACTGGTGTAACACTTCGTGTCACAATATTGTCCCTTAAAATTTTCAAAAAATTTTAATTTTATTAAAAATGTCCTTAAATCCTCTAAATTTCTAAAAACTTAAAAAAAGATTTTAAGAAAGATTTTAAATTCAACCGTAATTTATCATGGACAGTAATAACTTAAAAATATATCAAGATTTAATAGTTAAACTTGGGGTAAATTATAACAGAGATCACTTAATTATGTGTAAGATTATATTTAGGTCACTCAATTATTAAAAGTTATATTTGAGTCACTCAATTATTAAAAGTTACATTTGGGTCACCCAATTATTAAAGGTTACATTTGGATCATTCAATTATGGGCAAGGTTAAATTTGTGTCATCCTTCATATTTTTTAAAAAAGTATATCAATTTGTGTATTAGATTAATTAATGATTTCAAATGAAGTACTCTAATGTTAACGAGGGTATACAAGTGATTTTGAAGAAAAAATGACTAAATTGATGTACTTTTTAAATACGAAAGGTGACCCAAACGTAACTTTACCCATAATTGAGTGACCCAAATGTATCCTTTAATAATTGGGTGACTCAAATGTAACCTTACCCATAATTGAGTGACCCAAATGTAACTTTTAATAATTGGGTGACCTTCGTTGTAGTTTACCCTTAAAATTAATCAAAATATTTAATTAATTTAATTTATTAATTAAATAACTTAGATTATTTTTTTTAAAATTCAAGTACTTATTGAGCCAACAAAGAACAGCTTGAGTTAATTAAAAAATAATTATGGTAGTGATATGATTCCACCTAATCACACCGCTTGATTTTGATAAACTGTCTCAGAAAAATCTCAGTTGTATCGGTTCAACTCATTTTCATCGTTCCACAGTGCCAATTCCCAAAGATAAAGACCATATTTTGAAACCCAGCACCCAAAGTTTCTGCCTTTTCTACTCCATAGGGAATTAGCCGATCAAAATTTGGTAAATTTATCTCCTTTTTAGTTTTTCCAATGGAATCAGATAGCATTGATTGTATGGCATTTTCAGATGTGATTGATGATGATGATGATATCCATCATCATCATCATCATCAGTTGCCTTCATTGTCGAAGACCCATAGCAACAGTACCGTCTCACCGGCGGTTCACCGGAGCACCACCGGCGTCCATGAACTCCTTGAATGCCCTGTTTGTACCAATTCTATGTACCCTCCGATCCACCAGGTCTGTTTCCTTTTCTTCGTTGAGAAAATCTTTGTTTACTGCTTTTGGGGGTGCTTGAATGGTTTAAAGCTGTTTCCTTTTCCAGTCAATTTATTGTCTTTTTAGGCTTAATCTTATGTGTTGGATTGTGCTCTTTTAGGGTTGGAATTTATTTCCACAGATTTTAGGGTTAGAAGTAGAACTTTGTTTGCAGGGATATGCTATTTTAGGTTGACTTTGTTTAATTGACTGTTTTAGATTTAGTCCCTTTGCTTACATTGCAACAATGCTGCTACTGCCTTGTTTTTTTGAGATTATCCTGCCTTGAACTTGGTCTTGGTGTCAACTGTCAACTGTCAACGTGTCGATTTCAATTGTGGCTATGCCGGTGCTACCGCCTTGGTTTTGAATGATCAAAGAAGTGAGCATGAGAATCCTTTTCTGAACCATATTTCTATGTTTGCCTCTGTTGCGTGCCGGTAAAACCATATCTGTATGCTTTACTCTGAAAATGGCCCAAAAGTTCTGCCAGTTTCTCATGTCAAACACCAGATTCCGTTTTCTGAACCATTGGTTATTTTTTTTGGGGGGTGCATAAGTGCATTAGAGTTTTTCAATGCCTTTGAATGCTAGTTTTGGATTCGGTTTGAGTTTCTATCAAGCTGCTCGATATAATTTCTTATCTTAATGATCAATATTTTAAAATTTTCTTTTCCACAGTGTCACAATGGGCATACCCTCTGTTCAACATGTAAAACACGGGTACACAATCGGTGCCCCACTTGTAGACAGGAGCTTGGTGATATTAGATGTCTAGCACTAGAGAAGGTGGCTGAATCTCTTGAATTGCCTTGCAAATTTATGCCACTTGGATGCCCGGAGATCTTTCCCTACTACAGTAAACTCAAACATGAGGCCCTATGCAACTTCAGGCCATACAATTGCCCATATGCTGGGTCAGAATGTGCTGCTGTTGGCGATATTCCGTTCCTTGTTGCTCATCTAAGGGATGACCACAAGGTGGACATGCACACTGGATGCACCTTTAACCATCGTTATGTGAAGTCTAATCCTCAGGAAGTAGAAAATGCAACATGGATGCTCACTGTAAGTACACTCATTCTTTGGCATCTTTGTTCTGATTAAGAATTGAACTAATCGATGATGGATAATGATAAGGAAGATATAATAATCGGTAATTTAGTGATTTCCTGTATATGAATACAGCCTTGACATTTCTGCGACAGAGTTGAGCATGTACTAGAAAAAGTTGCCACTTCTTCACACGTGGTAGCCATACTCTTCATTCAAGTTGGAGACATTCGACTAGTTCATGATGAACAACCAATAATGTAGAATTCTAAGTTGCCTAATGTTTTTTATTCCCGGTTTTGTTAAAAGTCGCCCATTATACTGTTGGTAGTTTCTTTTCGTAGTCAATGCCTCAAGTCGTCGTGGTTTCTCAAAATCAAGGGAAGTCCCACAGTATAGTACAATCTTCTTAGATTTTCCTGAATGCTAAATGGTTTGTATCTTTTGTCATATATGTTTAGGTATTTCATTGTTTTGGCCAGTACTTCTGTCTCCATTTTGAAGCCTTTCAGCTCGGGATTGCCCCTGTTTATATGGCATTCCTCCGTTTCATGGGCGATGAGATCGAAGCTCGTAACTATAGTTATAGCTTAGAAGTTGGGGGAAATGGCAGGAAACTCATATGGGAAGGCACCCCAAGAAGCATAAGAGACAGCCACCGAAAGGTTAGGGATAGCCATGACGGCCTTATTATACAGCGTAACATGGCGCTTTTCTTCTCTGGAGGGGACAGGAAAGAGTTGAAGCTGCGAGTAACGGGGCGGATATGGAAAGAACAACAAAACCATGAAGGCGGGGCCTGCATACCCAATCTTTGTAGTTAAAATGTCAGAGTTGGATCCGTTTGCTGCATATTCCTGTAATATTAATTGCAGTCGAGAATTCTTGAATTATGTATCGATATTGAAGTCGTAAGCCTTCACCATTGTTAACAATAAGCTTTTTAGCTTTCTTTATAGTTGGAAAACGAAGTTGTATATAGTCAGCATTTTGATGTAAATGATGCATTCCCATATTTGGTTTCTGGCTGATATATCAGCTAAATTACGGAACCTATATGTCGAGATTCAAAGTCACACAAACACAAGATCGTAAGCCTTCATCATTTGATTACCTTAATTGTACATGAACTTAATTGACAGTTACTGCAACTTACTCATGCAACGATAAAATAAAAGGAAAGCCATTTCTTCATTTCAAATCTCAAATCTCAAAAGAACAATAAAAGAATTCTTAAAAAGATCAATAAATGTGAATCAAGGCCTAAACTTAAGAAGCTTTTTTCTTAAGGGCCACAGGAAATAGAAAAAATACACTAAAAAGGTCGAAAACACTGTGCTTTCATAACCAGTCTGCCGGGTGATTTGAGGTTGGCATGTCCAACAAACACTTACAACGATCCAACGATCTCATCGAGACAGAGATCCATGATCTGGGATAGGTTTTTGAGAAATGCAGCTTCGCTCGCATTAGGACCGACACGATCCTCCGCCTCTTGCACAATTTGCTCAATCACCGATTCCTCGTTCAAGTTCTCTCTGCACATTATACTTCCAATGACAAAGGGAGTGAGCCCTCTCGCAGCACCCTTTTTGAGAAGTACGGTGGAGATGCGGAGGGTTCGTGCACATTTAGGTGGCATATCCCATCCGAGGTATTTCAAAAGGGCGATATCTTTTTCCGCATCCAGAGATTTTATATAGTCAACTATCTCGGGTGAGTAAGATTGGCGAGCTTGAGGCCAATACAACCACTCAAATGTGCAATCTTCAAACTGTACAAAAAATATACATACAGACACAATAATGATTAGCTGAAAACACAACCAAAAACCAGAAAACAAAGAAGAATAGCATGCAATGACACTCACAGGCACTCCACAAGACAAAAAAAGGAATACAGATTCGAGCAGGCAGCATAAATCAGCTTGCTAGATGACAATTAAAATGAACAGAATTAGTGAATCACGATACCTTTATCGGTGTACTAGTCTGTAGCCTAAATAAGAACTAATACAAGTTCAACAACCTTCTAATTGTGAATATATCCGAACCGTACAGAGTGTCGTGTTTAACATTTATAAGCTAGTAGAGCAATAAAAGAACACGAAAAAGTGATAGCATGCATGAATTTGCAGGAAATTAAGACATATTAGGAAAGCTAACATACACTTTCAGGCAAGCAATAGCCATAGGCACTCCACAAGACAAAAAAAAAAGGAATACAGATTCGAGCAGGCAGCATAAATCAGCTTGCTAGATGACAATTAAAATGAACAGAATTAGTGAATCACGATACCTTTATCGGTGTACTTGTCTCTAGACTAAATAAGAACTAATGCAAGTTCAACAACCTTCTAATTGTGAATATATCCGAAACGTAGAGCGTCGTGTTTAACATTTATAAGCTAGTATAGCAATAAAAGAACACGAAAAAGTGATAGCATGCATGAATTTGCAGGAAATTAAGACATACTAGGAAAGCTAACATACACTTTCAGGCAAGCAATAGCCATGATCAATAGGAATCAGCAAGTTCTGGCCATCTTCATCTTTGCTCAATAAAATATTCCCAGCATGCCTATCTGCATTAGCCAACCTTATATCCAAAACAGAAATTTTATGTACTTGTTCGACGGGGAAAGACCTAGGACCCATATCTTCACAACTTCCGCTGTTCTCCATGAACATCTGCAACGACCCGATCTTGACTTTCGGTGAACCATTAGGATTATTAAATCCATTATGCAAACACTTGACCATAACAGTAGGAGGGACTCCAGCAAAACCCTTCTCATCACCATATATCCTACTTTGCTTATTCATTGGATGATCCAAAATATAAGCTGCAACTTCCCTGAATGCTCCTTCTCCAACTCGGGTACCCTTTTTCAACCCTTCACCGTCCGATGACATTGGTAGTTCTCGAGGATTGTTAAAAGCCAGAGGCTCCTCATCAATTGGCTTAAAAACAGAAACAAACTTTTGCCCCAAGGAATCCTGCATGAAATAGGCTCCTCCGGTACCCTCCATAGACCTGATCGGACTTTTCCCGCTATCTAATCCATCGAATGTGGTGTTAATCATTTCGACAATCACCGAAGGCAGTTCAACTTTAGGATTAACAATAACAGGCTCCAGTCTAAAATCTCTAGCAGGAAGTTTACTTGCTACAACCTGTCTCTCAACTTCATATCCTCTGCTACCAAAATCATATTGTACTCTATCATCTATCACATTCACACCAACATCGTTACCTCGGTTCTCTTTTAATTCCGGCGCCACGATACACAACTCGAAATGCTTAGCAACAGGCTTAGCCCGAACTTTGGCAGATTTTCGGACCGATAAATGCAACACAGCATCATTATGCTTACATATATCATCAATAAGCCTATGATCCTCTAATCGCTCCCCATCGAAAACAACTTCCTGCTCGTCGAGATTAGTAAACCCTATCTCCCTCTTAGCAATCTGCCGTTTCACATAGCCAACATCGAATCCGCGCCCTCGCTGAACGTGAAATGTAAATTCTTTCCCAGACCAAGTCTTGACATTTATGACCTGAAGATCAGATAGCCTAAGAACCAAATGTAGAACATTCCCATCGTTTACGCCGTAATCACGAACAAGGGAATTGCTCCGTGCCAGCTCCCGGCCACCGCAAACCAACTTTTGATTCTTTACAACAAAACCTTTACAGGTTTGGATCCGTAGCTTCAAGGATTCGATAGAATCCGATTCCAGAATCCGCATAGGAATCATGGACCCAGAAAAAGCCAAATACACCCAAATCGAATCGTTTTCGCAATGATCCAATTCGAGATTCAAATGACTGGAAGGAGTCAAATGGTCATTTCGAACCGGACCAACAGCAAGACCAGCCGAAGACATTTTTTACAGTGAACTGTAGAAGAACATAGAGTTCTCAACGCTCTAGAAAGACACCACTAGAAAAACTCAAACCAAGTCTGTACAAATTCACAACAGTTGCCCAATTCGGCAATCTAACAACTCTATACAAACGAGAAAAGGGGGGAAAATCACAGTTCAGGCCCAAGGAAAAGACCCCAAGCCCGAGAAAACGAAACCCCAGGTACCAGAAACGAAAATTTCAAGGAACACAAAGCTCAATTCATTTCCAAGATAAGGTTAGCGTTCAGGGATTGAATGCACGGAAACTAATAAGAATGAGAAAGAAAATATAACGAAAGATGGGTTTTTTACCAGAAGAAAGGAGCTAAGAGAGGAGGAAACGAGAAAGTGAAGCTTTAAAGCGAGGAATGGAATTAAGGAAAGTCAAATTTCCCATTTTTGGGAGCCGATGGTTATGGAGAAATTAGTTTCAGGTTCAGGGAAGAAGACGACGCGTGGAGTGGCTGTCGTCGTTTTTATAGGTAACCCGTAAACTTGTAAATTTGTAATAGTAGATTGACTTTTGACCATTTTGTTTTAGCAAAATGACAAAAGATGTCCTCAATGTTTGTACATTTTGTTATTCGGCCCCCTATTATTATTTTTGGTCTAAATATGACCCTAACGCTTTCTTGTTTTGTCATTTGGCCCCTATTTTTTTTGGTCCAAATATGCCCCCAACGTTTTATTCATAGTCCAAATATGCCCCTGTTGAATGTAAACTGTCAATCAACTGACGGTCAACAGCTTATAAAAAGTTTTTGACGTGGCATCAACAGATCTTAATACGTGGCAAGTTCAGTCAGCATCAGCTGTTGAACGTCAGTTGACTGACAGTTTCCATATAATGGGGGTATATTTGGACCAAATTGAAACGTTGGGGGCATATTTGAACTACGAATGAAACGTTGGGGGCATATTTGGACCAAAAGAAAGAATAAGGGGCTAAATGACAAAATAAGCAAACGTTGGGACATATTTAGAACAAAAAAAAGAATAAGAGGCCAAATGACAAAAATGCAAACGTATAATCTAAGTCTTTTTCTCACTTATAAATTAGTAGATATCGAATATTTAAATACGTTTGATCCCACACCTTCTTTTATATTGTATTATTAATTAAGTTATACTCAATCAACCAATTAATGGTCATGTTTGATACACATAATAGTAGTCAATATTGTATCAATATGTATTAGTCATAAATTGGCATTAAACAGTTTATGTTTCGTATTGGTCAAAATTTCTACGTGTTGCCGTATGTACAATTTGTATATGAATTTAATATTTTAAATTAGTTTTTAATCTTGACTATTTTTTATTTTTGAATAATTTCATTTAAAAATAAAATATAATTATTTAATCAAGTTATTAAAATTATTTAATAATTTTTATATAAATATATTTTTAAAGCAGTATATGTTTATACATATTTTTAAGTCTTTGATAATAATACACACCTTACAGAATGCGATTAAACTCGAGCCTCCAACAATGATCAATGTAATTAAGGTTAAACCATATATGTAATCGTCTTTGTTGATCAGTTCATGGTCAAATAAAAGCATTAATCAAATTCAAAGTTCAAATGGTTCAGAATTGAAAACTGGGCTTCAAAGTTCAAAGGCCAAACCTTTACTGGAAATAATAATATGATTTTTCTTCCCTGGTTGGATTCATATTTCATTTGTTATTGAGTTCTGGGAAGCACGGATACGACAACCTCTTGCCGTTTCAAGTACCCGAAACGTCTTTGGGACGAGTACGGGACGGGTACGGTAACCTCCGATACCGAAACCGAGCCGAAGATTCGGGTCTCATAGACACTGTAGAGTTCAAAACAGGTCACCCCATCGAGATTCTGCAGAACTATGAGAAAACTGATTTCACCCTGGTGGATTGCAAGAACTGCAACTACCCGAAGTTGTTTCGGAACCCGAAAAAGGCGGTAGCAGTGGTGATGAACAACTTGGCGGGTGATATAGGAAGGTTTGGAATTGAGAGGTTATGTCGTAGGAATGGATGATAAGGTTGGAGTTAGATCTATGATTATAAAGGAATACCCCAATGGGAAGGGAATGGATGTTACTAGTACCATCGGAAGGAGCAATCGAAGCGAAAGGCGAGATCGGAGAACAGTTCCGATGAAGAAGGGTGGTGTTGCTAAGTTGATGAGGCCAGTCACCAGTGGCTAGGAACATATCTTCATGTTGCCAAGATAGAGTTGATTACAGCATTGTATAAACAGGTCTTTATGTAGTGTGTTTTTTCATGGTTTTTTCTGTAACGAAAAATTATATGATAGGCCCGGCTCATCACCTCATCCATAATCTCAACCATAGGCATTTTTCCTCTGTAATAGAGTATTAAGCATTTTTCCTTTTGTTTTTATAGCTAACTAATTAGTATATCTTTAAAAAGATTCTAATTTCATTCTAAAACAATCCACCCATAGGCATTTCTAAATTCTCATCTATTATTTATAATTTTGTATTAAATATTAAGAAAATTTTACGACGTGCATTGCACACCCTTAAACCCTAAACACAACCCCTTTATTTTCCTAATAATTTGATGACAATAGTGTTTAGTGTTTTTGACATTAAGAAAATTTTGAGATATTTGATTCTAATATATCAATTAAAAATAGTATAAAAAATATAAAAGGTTTATCAAATTTTATTTTTAATTTTCTTTTGAAATAATTTTAATTATAAGTCTAGTCCTTAAGATTTTTAATCTTTATTAAAAAGTTTAATGATGTTCAGCGGTGTATTGCATTAGTGATGTTTAACGGTATACGACGCCCGTGGTGGATTCATCTTAAATATTATGAATTGTAAAACGAATATAGAAGATATTATGATTCTAAAAATATGACTAAAAATTAATGGATAGATTTTAGACTGATATTATTACTATTAGGTAGCAAATCACTGTTTAGGAAGGTGCTTAAAATAAGTTCATTTCAGCTAACCCTTGTTGCTAAATGACAACGATCTAAGAACATCCAAAGGTAATTAGTAAACCTGCATTAAAAACATATTATTAAATTGCGGCCGCAACGCGACGTAACGGCCGCATCGTAACTGTTTTGGAGGTCTTCGCGACACCGCAACTGCGACGTTGTAACCGCATCTACGACCGTGACCGCAACTGCAATTTAATACTATTCAAGACAGAGACAAAAGAAATGCAAATTGTCATTTGTTGATGAGTTTGCTGGTGGGAATGATGATTATTTTCTACCCTCCAATTCATCACCACCAGCAACAACAGCGGCCTATCCCCGGTGGGCCAGTCCCCACCACCACCACCAGCAACAACAACAACGACAACTACCACATTTTAAGCCTTGAGCTCAAAGAAACCGAAACATCTTAACCACCATGCACGACTTAGCCTTCACACTTTCTCTTCTTGTTCTTCACCACCTTTGCAGCTGCTCGTCAGCTCAACTCCAGCCCCTTGTGTCTCAATGGCAATTTCCAGGATCCTTGTTGGGTTTTACCTTCTTTGTATATCCCTCGAACATACACAATTCGGCGCTGCGGGTGTTGAGGACATCCGAGTCGAGCATGTTACGAATGATCCTTTAACCAATGGTTCGGTTACTAGTAGTACTGCTGGTACTAGTATCGATGGAAGATCGAGATCCGAGGTTTGTGGTACCGATCTAAGTTTCCTCGGTCCACCTTATGGCAATATATCTGCTTCCAATATGGTTTGTTCTCCTATATGGAATAACTTTGTTTTGAGGGTAAGTTGTGTTTCTTTCAACTCTACATGAACAAGCCATTAGCCAATTCGTTTACTAAGCTAGTCATTGGTTACTTCTTACTTGTATATAATGCAGTATTATCAGAGATCAGACAATTTGATGACAATAGTGTTATCGGCAGTCTACACGACCGGATGGGTGGGGATCGGTTTTTCGAGGAACGGGATGATGCTCGGATCAAGTGCCATGGTGGGGTGGTTTAATAGAAAAGGTCACGCGAGAATCAAGCAATTCTACTTGCAAGGTAGACATACATACCAAGTCATAGCTGATAAGGGTGAATTGCCACTAAACAACATTCCACCCGTGGTGGCCCTTCACGGGGAAATGATTTACTTGGCGTTTCAAGCCAAGTTCGAGCATCGTCTCGGTCGGCAACCGATTATTCTGGCTTTTGGAACCAGACACCCTAATCATTTGCACCTAACTAGACATGATGATAAGACCGCCGTATGGTTCGACTTCTCTCAAGGTTTAATTTGCTTGCTCATCTTAAGTTCAATTCTAATATGTACCTTAACAGTTAAGTTAATATAATCATGGACCGACTCTGTTTGCAGCGTCTGTTACAAACATAGACATAAGCCAGAGGAAGAACCATGGGACATTGGGATTATTAGGATGGGGGTTATTCCTTCCCGCGGGTGCGATCGTTGCGAGATACTTAAAGCACAAAGATCCACTCTGGTATTATCTCCATGCGGTGATCCAGTTTCTCGGGTTCATCCTCGGACTCGCAGCCGTACTCCTCGGATTACAACTTTACCAAAGCATGAATGCCGACATTCCAGCGCATAGAGGCATAGGAATCTTTGTGCTTGTGCTCAGCATTCTTCAGGTACTGGCATTTTTCCTACGGCCGAATAAAGATTCCAAGTACCGGCAATATTGGAACTGGTACCACCATTGGTTCGGACGAATGGCCCTTTTCTTGGGATCATTAAACATCGTATTGGGGATTCAATACGCTAATGCAAGGGATGAATGGAAGATTGGCTATGGATTCCTTCTTGCTATAACTCTACTTGTAGTAATTATTTTAGAGACACTCTCCTGTTTGAGAAGAAGAAGAGATGACAAGTCCAACCTGCCTCCAAACTTTCAAATGAATCGAATTTAGTAGTTCGGGTCGAAAAATTCTCGATATTTCAATGGATCTAAGGGGTTGGTTATGATGGGTCATGTATTTTGCATCAGAAAGTTGTGCTCAGCTTTGCACCAGTTTCACCATTGAAGAAGTCAATCCATGGCTAACACCATTGTTCAACTTATAAGGGACCTGGTTTGGATTTTTAAACCTGAACCTACTATGGAATCCATTTCATGTGTGAGTTTTGTTCGTGTGAAAAGTGATTGAATAGCTTCATATTTTGTTTGCCAAAGTTGAACCATCCAATTTCGGTTTTTCCTGAGACAGAAATATATCAATTGGTACATTGCTATTACCATGTCAAAACTGGGAACGGTTTCGAATTTTATCCGTTCACTAAAGATTTTCAAACGCATGTTTGAGGGCAGAAGCTGGGAAATCCAGCGGCGGCACAACGCCCGTTTGAGGGCTAAACTCGGTGGGACGGGAGGGGCCAACGCCCGTTTAGTGCCCTGTTCGGTGCTGCTTCAACGTTGGAGGCTCCAACGCCCATTCAACAAGCAATGCTAAACGGGACCTAGGTCATGTTGTGAGACACAAACTGAAATTGTCTTTTTTGAGTATTCACAAATTCCTTAAGGTCTCGGTCTCTTCTAGTGCACGTCAACAAATTCGAAACTCTGAAATGTAACACAAATGAATGCACTCTGCAAAATGGATATTGATTCATTATTGTGTTATGCAGAGTGCACTCGTCTATGTGTTACATTTTGGGTTCAAACCTATGGGTACCTAAAAAGAACGATTCTAATTTATTTCCTCATGACACAGTCCAGCAAACCTATGGGTACCTAAAAAGAACAATTCTTTGTGTCCGGGGAAATGGAATCGAATTTATAGAGGCCTTTAACGTCACAAAGAAAACAATTTCAGATTATCCTGTCACAACAATGTCGACTGGAAAGGGCAAAACTGAAGTCATATACAATTGAATAAAACCAATTATCAATGTCATTTCTATAAAAAATAAAAAAGGTGAAATCTGTGTTTAAAATTCTAGTATAATATAAAAAATTGTTCTAACTAAAGTAGGACCAAAATTGTCACCTTAACAACTCCTTAAATCTCCAGTACTTAAATACCATTTGAACCTGCAGAACAAAACCATAATGATACATAAGCACATCAAAAACACACCAACTGCAAATGCCCTAAGTTGAAAAACTGGACTCCAATCCCATATTTATCCAAAAAAACAAAGAAAAAGAACTCCACTCCCACCTCATTGAGCATGCTTTTCTATACTCTAGACGGATGGAAATCGTCTACCCCTAACTCAAAATGCCCTAATATTATCTTTCTAGATCATGGTTGCTAAAATATCCGATCACTTTAACTATCACTGTATTACAAACACAAAAGGTCATTTCTGAATTATGCTAAAATATGAAAGCTAAATTTTCGAAGGTTGAACACAAATAGGAACAGTTAAGTCATGATACCTGATTTCTAAAGCCACGCTCGTCCTTGTTTCCATAAAGCTAGACAGATTTTTCTTCACCTCTAGGACTGATCACCATTTTTGTTTCTTCTACCCTGTTGGCATGTTCTGACAATTTTGCTATGATAAAATCAGCAAGAAAAAAAAACTTTTAGCTATGTGTCACTAGCTGTATAATTGTCACTCGTATAAAGACCAGTAGATTTTGGAGCTTCACTCCCTCTGATAACTCTGTTGTATAAAACTTTAAAAGACTGCGAGCCATATGGTCGACTAAGTAAACTGATTGGCATTCTCAACGTCTGCTTCCGATTTCTTCTACCTCTTATTAGAATGCTGAAGGTTCTCTCATCATCACTCTTCCTTTCAGCGCTGCCTCCAGCATTTTTGTTTGGGCTGTTGTATTGGCTCGGTTTATTTCCAGAATTGTCAAGGATACATTGATTCAAGTGACCATTTTTGTGCAGACTTTCCAACCCAGAGCTAGCTACTTCATTAGCACTGTTTATTCCCTCAGATGCTGAAATGTTGACTTCTTTGTTAGCTTCTCCTACATTGACAATATCCACCGGCAGCATTGAAGCTGAACTAGGGTTATAATCATCACCTTGGGTTTTTGGTTCCAATATTTGATCAGTATTTGGCTCAACAATCCGTGATGGTATGGAGAAATCCATTGGATGACCAGGCCAAACTGCCCCAGGAATGAACTCTGGTACACTGGGGTTCACATTGCATTGCCATGAGAATTGACTTGGGTGAAAAGCGCTGCTAGTTACAGGAAAGGCGCTTGTTGGTACATGTTGGGGTTGAGTATAGGGTGGATAAATAAAGGGTATAGACTGCATCATGTTTGGAGTTGGAGGAGGTGATGGATATGGTTGGTGAGATGAGGAGCATATTGGATTTGGCAAGACAGGAGGCGATGCAGGATGAATAGGCATATTCACTGGCCAAGGTGCAATGGCTGGAATTGGTCCAGGTCCAGGAGAAAGGGCGATGTTCATGGGGCGTGGTGCAGGACGTGGAATGGGTGTTGATGGGTTGAAAGGAGCTGCGGATGCCGACAACTTCTTATTGGCAAGTCCCTGACTGTTACCAGAATTCAGGAGTAAGGGTTTGTCCTTCAATTCTTCTACCCCTTGTAATGTGGAGCTTGAAACACTGTGGAGTTCAAAACTTGTAGACAAATCCTTCTCAGTGAATTCCTTTTCAGGAGAATCAATAGAACTCGGCATGCCATTAATGAATGTGTCATCCTGTACAACTTCATGAGCCTGATCACCAGCAGCTTCAAGTTCTTGTCCTTCCACTCTCTCGGACACTACCAAGGAAGAGTTATCTTCCATCACAGCAGGTGACTTAGTTTCTTGGGTTGCAATTACATCAATTTCCTCTTTTGGGCTATCTATTGAATCCAATAAAGCATTTTCATTCTTCTCTTCAAATATGTTTTTGGTCCCTGTAGTCGACTGATCAAAATTGTCTTTCGTTTCATTAACTTCCTCTTGATTTTTTTCAACATTCAGATCTGGGCTATCTGGGAGATCACTTTCAGGCCTGATGTGCAGTTTAGAGATACTTCCTGGAGGGGCCAAAGCTACTTCCTTGTAAGAAGGAGATTTCCCAAGACTGACGATAGGATTTTTTGTTGGTCGGAGATCATTTGGTGCTAAGGTGGAGGCAGATCCCCCTGAAGAACTTAGCACCTCGCCTCCATTTCCAGAGATTTCAGCTGAAATTTTACTTGGAGTGGACTTAACCCTGTATGTAACAGTTTTGATTATTCCTCGTCCAAACTTTGAACCTTGGGAGGGTTTCATAGTGTGCTGATCTGTATAAGCTCCATGAGATATTGTTCTTTTCTTTAAAAAGTAATACCTACTATTTTGATGAGCAGCCTTGACCAGAGGGGATTCCACATCAGAATCAACATTCTTTTTCTGATAACTAAAAACCTTGCCTATAGTTGCTCGCCTCTGCTTTAGTCGCCGCCCGCCAAATGAGGTAGATGCTCTTGGCCTTTGAACAGGTTGCCACCCATCACCCCCCTCGTCATGTAATTCAGAATGAATGTGATTATCGATGTCTGGTTTTGCTTCTGTTGTCTCTTCTGCAACAGGAGCATGGGGCTGCAAGGGCAAAGAGGTAGTCTTCTGGTTAACATCTGGTTTATCTTCGTGTTCAGATAACAGCTTCTCTTCATCTGAAGCCTCTTTTGCAGCCTCTTTAGGAGACCCCTCAGAGTTTTCTGGATGGTGTTTTCCCTTCACCTGCGGAGGAGAATTAAAATTGCATCTGAGGTGAATATTAGGTAAAATAAAAGGAAGAAAAATGTTACACACATCAGATGGTGCATGCCAAACAAAAGTCATGTTGCCCTTTTCCTAGAATGCAGACTTGCTATTATCCAGGCTTGTCTGGTGAGTCTTTCCACGACTATATGGCCTTTACCAGGATGCCTAGATGTGTTCCTTTTTAATTTAAATTTAAAAAAAAATTAGAAAGGAAACTTTTCCCCTTTCTTGGAGAAGAATTTGCCACCATGTCTTTAAGGTTTACTAAAGCAATACATCAGTCTAATGGAGCCTCGTTATGACGGTTTGGCTAACTCAGTAGTTAAGGACCTTAAACTGCTCTTAGACAATCTGCAAAAACTTGGTCACCAACAAACTCTAGATAATGTCATACCGACAGCAGCTAAATACTAACTCATCTCAAGCTATCATCTTAGCCATTAGTAAAGAGAATCATCAACAGTTATGTCAACAATAAGTTTGAGAAACCACAAATAAAACTCCACCCTACCCTCATAACGTAGCTTCTTCTCTTTCCTGCTGCAATATCTCTTCCTTTGGCATCATGATTTGGATTAATGTAGTCAAGCAAATCAGATACACTGCATAATAGCATAAAATATCAACACCAGTAAAAGGATGTATAAATATCCCCAAATGGTAAAAAAAAGGGTCTAACATTCTAACCTCTAGCACACACAAGAATAGGAAATATGTGGAAGAATTCTTAGAGAACCGATTACTACTATATTAATCTTTTAAATCATTACTGCAGCCTTTTAGATATTATATGGCTCAAAAGTGTTGTAACTATGTCAGCCACAATACATTTGAAACAAAAAGCTAAAGTTTTTTTCCCGCATTTTACTCAATTTGGTATAAATAAAATGAATATAATCCACCAACAATAATGAGCAGAGGCTGAGGCTGGTGTTTATGCTACTACAAATCATACAAAAAACTAATCTCTTATTTTGTTAATGCATTCAAGACACTTTTAGATATTAGAGCTCAAAATTATCTATGCCAGCCACAAAACACTTGAAACAACAAGCTAAAGTTTTGCTCGCATTTTTCTCAATTTGGTACAAATAAATTAATAATCCACCGGCCATGATGAGCAGAGGCTGAGGCAGGTGTTTATGGTATACTACAGATCATATAAAAAACTAATTTGTTATTTTGTTAATATGCTCAAGACACTTTTTATTTTCTCAAGAAGAGAGAAATAAGTGAAATCTTAAGAATTCACAGGCTAATGACATTGATTACTTTTTCTACTTGTTAACTGGGAGATATACAAGCAACTGGCATAACAAAAGGAGCAATTATGTCAAGCAAAGCGTAACCACATGGTGTTACAACAATCAACTATTTCCTAGTCACTTGTCTGGTGAATATGCAAAGATAATTTACCTTAAATGGCCCTTGCTAGCTATGGATGCATCTGGCTTCTTGGTACCATGTCGAGCAGCTTCTTGTTGTTCAAATGCCTTGGACTCAAAGTACTCAAGCCATGCAGCAGCATCCTGCAAGAATAAAAAGTTGCAATAATGCACTGGTGATGATAAATAAAATACAACTCAAAAATAATCTAACACATGCTGTCGAAAATTATTGATTTAAGCCATGCATTTGATGTGTTTATGACGAAAATTAGCAAGCTGCTGCTGCTGCAATTTTCACTTCATTACATTTTGTTCTGTCAACTGAGAGTTTGAACCAGTAACTGTGGCGTTTATAGGTCGCAAGTTACTTCTCTTAGTGGTATGAATTAGTGTACGTGATCAATCTAGGGAGTTCATGAGGAAGATACCTGGGTACGCAAATCATCTGGGCCCAGCTTTGATCGAAGAATTTGTAAGGTTGTTTGTTCATGTTGTACACTCAAAGGGTAAGCTTCCATCAATGAGAGTGCAATTGCTATAGCATGATAACTTGCTGCAGTCTGGACACATTAGCATAGAAAGCATTATTCTGGTTAGGAAAAAAGGAAACCAAAAGTAAATTTCGTAATACATTAGTGATACTTCCTAAGAGCTGATTTGGAAGCATGTATATACACAAAATCAAGTTTTATGTAGTCATTTAAATGTTTTAAGAGAAACTACATTTCAGCAACATCTGATACAGTATTGTCTTACCAACCACAATATGACCTAACTTATCATGATTATGAACAGCATTAATTCTCTGTAGTCCTGAATGCATTTGTTGGATTAGGATTATCAAAGCAAGCACTTAACCTTTAAAAGAAAAGGCATGAAAATTATTTAAAAAAAGGTCAGCAATGACTTCAGCTTTAGCCATTTAAGAAGGTTTTATGATGATTTGATTTCTCTAGATCACAAAACAGTATCATACATTCATATGTTAAAAACAAATTTAAAAAAATAACAAAGATCAAAGACAATTAACTAGGAAAAGATTAAAAAAAAACTCAAACCTGAATATGGTCTGGACCAAGTAACCTTTGGTTACACTTCAGAGCTTTGTGGAGATATCTGAGGGCAACATGAACATTGCCCAGGCCTTCTTCCATCATGGCTACATTTATGTATGTTGCAGCAGTATTCGGATGAGACGTACCACAAGTAAGATGTAAAAGATACAGAGTACGCTTTACATATCTGATCAAACAATAATTTACAGATATTAGATTAAAAAATGGCCACAAAGAAGAAATATATGATTTAAAACCGTATTGCAAGATACTTCTTCTGAAACTCATTATGCGCAACAAGATTGGGTTCAAAAGAATTTGAAAAAGAAAATGCATCTAGTTATAGGCATCTAAGAATACTAAACTGAGATTCATGAAATTGAAATTCATTGAATAATAAATGTGAAGATGCTTCAACATTTATAATGCATAATCTGTAGTATCAAAAGGTATGAAAACAGCTACAGGACACCAAGAATAAATTGTAACCAACTTTTTTAAGCCGTGATTTAAAATACATAAAATGAAAAGTAGCGTACTCAAGAGCAAGTTCTGTATGCTGAAGCCTGTAATAGAATACAGCAAGATCTCCGTAACTCTTCATTGTGTCTGGATGATCTAGTCCAAGTTCTCTTTCATTGATGTCCAAGGCTTTTTGCTGATATATTGTGGCCTGAAATTCAAAAAGATTACTTGTTCAAATTCAAATTGAAACCCTCAGTAAACAAAATTAAACAACACTTTCAAATAAGAATACGTCTATAAGATTGTTTAGGGTAATACTATTCTAGCATAATATGGGTTTCCACACATTGACGATGAAAATGGTTAGCAACAAGACCTGATTGAAGTCTCCAGTGTGATACAAAACTACAGCAAGGAGACTGTAAGCTCCAGCCGTCATTCGATGATATGGACCACAAACTGCCACCAGCTTCGAAAGAGCCTGCCACAACCAGAAAAATACAGAAGGTTAGAGACTAAAGTTTGATGAAGCAGAAGGTAGGAACGAGGTGTATCATCTTTGAAAGAGGATACACGCCATATACCTTGGTTCCATAAGTCACTGCATCTTCGAGTTTTCCTTTATCTAAGGCTGTTTTTGATGATTCTAAAAGTTGCCTTCCATCAGCAGATGAGCATGCTGCTTGCTGAAAAGAAATAAAATACAAATATACCATAAAATCAACAAATTCTGAAACAAAGTTGGGGAGTGAGAAAAGAGAACGTTCTTGATTCGAGTTTATCACCTTATGGACCGGAACCAGGCTGACAACATCTGATGGTTGGAATGGGCTAGGAGAATCCATATTAAAATCCCTTGGAACCAACTCAATCCCTACCTAAAAGAAACGAAGGAAAGAAAAAGGAAATTGATACTTCATCAACAACCAATTCCTGTTTTTTTATATTTATAACCATTCCCGGGGCATACAAAGTACTGTATGCATCCATTTCCACACCAAGGAATGGATTTTGCAAGACTTAAAAGCGTGAACGAAAAACCATAGCCTTTAGTACCTTTTGGCATAATCCACGTAGAATTGCAAATTTCCTGATTTCATTGAAATCTAAGTTGCGAATATCCCATTCATATCGTTTTTTCAGGAAGACCTGCAACCATTTCCACACCAAGGAATGGATTTTGCAAGACTTGTGTAATTCTCCATTATCAGGGACTCCAAGCAGCAGGTTCAGTGTAGAAGCTATTGACTCAGCCATTTTATCAGTGTTGTCAACAGTGGCTATCACTGCCTGCACGATATGTTTGAATGCTCGAACAATCATCTCATGAATACAAAGTGACTGCACATGGGATAGCTTTTCAGAAAGCTTGACCTGAGAAGAAAAGAAATACCAATCAATAACTTCTGATGAATAGAAATATCAACCAATAACTTGTTACAGAAAATAATAAAGTCACTGTTGCATATTGCCATATCTCTCAGGCTCAAAACACCAGAAGCAATTTTATGGCAAGGGGATAGGCAGCAAAAAATGTTGTACAAGCAAGCATTTAAGAGTCAAAATATCTCAGAACATTTCACTTACAACATGTCCCAAAGAACGCATCTGAAGACCTCTAGTGTGCATGAAATCAGTAAGGGTCCGCCCATCAACCGGTGAGAGTTCCAAAGAACCAAAATCTGCAACCTGTAATTTCTTAATAAGTACCAGGAATAGATATATCCTTACTAGAGACACAATGAGAACATATGGAAGTAACAGTCAGGGCTACCAATTTTGGAAGAGCCACTTCAGTGTAATATTTCTGTGACAAGTCAACAAGTTCCAGCAAAGACTGTCACACAAAAATGGACACGTTAGACGAATGCTTCCTCATATAACAAACTCTATGCTATCAGTATTCAATAATATCTACCTTGCAATGAAGTCCAGTATCTGATTCTTTTAGTCGAGTGAAGGCCTCTTCAGATAACTTGCTCTTCAACCCAATTTCATCATCTCTTGAATTGGTTTGAAGTGGAGATTCCATAGAAGCACCGGTAACTTTTTCAACAGCACCTGGTTGAGAATTTGAGTTTCCATACCCTACATTCCCATCTGTTTTTTTCTTGTTCTTGAGGGACCGAAGAGGTGTCCCAAGCCCCTCAACCTGCATCTCATTCTTAGGCTTCTCCTTGGATGCTTTTTTATCTTTTTCTGTATTTTTTTGGTCCTGCAAATGTTGTATCCAACAGGCTCCAAGCTCCCATCTCATGAAAGGTTCCTGTTTGAGTTCCTCTTCCTCAAGTTTAGCAAGACTTTCTTTCAGCAGGCCCTCCACTGAAAATTGGGAACAACTAGACTCTTCATGTTCCAAAGCTTGTGAAGGTGAAGCTGGCTTATTGAGTTCTGAAGGTATTGTTTTGTGAAGAAGTAATCTCAAACTGAGAGAAAAATGGGAACTGTTAAGAGTTCTTCTCATGAAGCCAAGGGAACCAAAAAATAACCAGAAACTATAGAGCAATAAACGTGTGGTAGTAAACAAATTACTATGTTTTTTCAGTGCAAAAGAAGAAAAGATGCATTAAAAGACATGTTTATGTTGAAACCCCATAAAACCCAACAAATACATGTAAGCCAGACCATCCAGATGCAAGTCAAGCAAAAACAACACAATGATTTACATATTTGAGGTTTGAGTTTTCCCTTCAGGGTGAATATGATAAAAAAAATTAGCTGAAATTTGAAAAAAAATATTTAGGGTTTTTCCTTCAGGATAAATAAAACTAGAAAAGATTTAGTTGAAACTTGAATCTATGTACAAGGCACACATCTAGATGCAAGTCAAGCAACCACCAATCCTGTGATTTCCATCATTTAGGTTTGAGCTTTCCCTCCAGGACAAGATAATTGATTTTGCTCACAAGAACTCTAAGGACACTATTTAAGATTACTATATATAATATCTTCATCAATGCATTGGAAACAATGAATAAAGCTATTTACCAATGCACGATGTTAGTAAAATAAATAGTATATGTTAAAAGATTGCCTACTAGGTACTCAATACCCTAAAATAATAATGAACACAAAGAAAGATATAGTCGAAAGTTGAAACTAGATGCAAGTCAAGCAACTGGCAATCTAATGATTTGCATCTTTGATGATTAAGTTATCCCTCTGATAAAGATTAATATTGAACATCGGAAAAGATCTAATTCAAACTTGAAACAGTATATTAATTTTAAATCATAGTGTAAATACACTCAAGAAGTGATCCATTTATCAAAAACAGAAAAAGTTAGTTGAAACTTGATACTATATGTAAGCAGCAGCGTCTAGACTCTAGATGCAAGTCAAGTGACCGCCAAACCACTGGTTTGCATCTTTGAGGTATAAGTTATCCCTCCAAGAAAGATTAATATTGAACATTACAGAAGATTTAATTCAAACTTGAAACAAATATATTGTTTTTAAATCATTCTGTAAATACACTCAAGAAGAGATCCATTTACCAAACATGTTAAAAAATCAACTGTTTGATAAAATAAAATAAAATAAAATATACAGCTTGCACATACATATGTTTTAACATATAGTGGGAATTAGAATAACCTGTTAATATTGAGGGCATTGGCCCCGCCTTCAGGCTGTTCAAGTTCAATGCTTTGAGATGGAAGACTGCTTTTCTCATTCTGTCTCCCCTCAACTTTCACAATGGCAATATAACCACCGTATCTCACATTTACCACACCTAGAGTTGAAATGTCCTGCAGTTGACATGTAAAATCTGTTTCAATATCACCAATTCAGAAAGTAGAATCCCAAACTGTGAAGATACAACCACTCATCATAAACGCTTTCCAAAATATCTTACGTGTGCAGCTGTATTTTCATCAGCTGTGATCCCTTTCAGTAAGTTTCTTTCTAGCAAATTCTTTTGATCTCCAATAGCTTGAATACCATCAATTTTAGTGTCCACCTTACAGCTTGCATTCAAAGCATCTTTCATAACCGTAATATTCAAGTCCCCCGCCCTCTCGGTGTAAAGAGTCTCACAATTCTTTATTGAACAACTTGGATTCAGCTTTTCCATTACGTACTTCACAGCCTTAATGGCTCTGAGAATGGCCACGTCGACAAATAGATTGTGAAGAAGGAATGCTTTCCTGTCCCGTACTTGTCTCTCCTCTGCTGTCTTGCAGGGCATAGATGCCAGAAATAAAAACTCATTGGCCCAAGGTATCAAATCACTTTTTCCATCTCTTCCTAAACCGCCTCCATTGCCTCCCCATGTTTCATCCTCTGTAGGGAGAGGTGGGAAATTTGAAGGTGATTGTGCTGCAATTGGAGGTACGAGCCAGGTATTGGCTCTAAAGCCATACGGAAGATTCCCAAACTGGAAAAAGTTCAAAAAGAGGGGGGGAGGGGAAATGTTGTGAAACAACACAATCATAGTTTATCTTGATAAAAGATATCTTGAGCTGAGTCCCTCAAAGCAATTAAATTAAAAGGACAAGCAGTGATGCAATGAGCATACCTTGTTACGTTCCAAAAATGCTTTCATGAGATCAGAGTATGCCTGTAATATGCATATCAAGATATTAACATGAGGAAATTATTTAGACAAATCAAAAGAGGAAACATGAAATGAAAAATATATTCTGACAAAATTCAGTTAACTTCACAAAAACAAGTCCAAAGAAACACAGAGAAAAGACGCCCTACATATTCGTAATATTGTCATTAATTTTTTTTTGGAAAAAACTTTCAATCGATGGCTATAAAACTTAGTAGCCATTAACCTAAGTGAAAAAACTAAAATCACAAGTAATCATATTTACCATTAACAAGTTCATAGCATTCCATATCAAAATTCAACAAATCCCCGAAACATCAGTGCTAAAAACCAATGATAAAAATCAATCTCCACATTACTCATTCAGCTAAAAAACACAAATATCATCAAAGTTACATCACAGAAGTAAATCAACCTTAAGATACGCTGATAAACACTATACGACAAAATATTATCATGCTTAACGATGGAAAACCATGATAACACATGAAAGACAACATCATCTGCAAAACCAGTAATCTATCATGAAGATTACCAAAAGTTGATGCGGATCATATTTCAAAGAATTTTACTATTAGTTTAGATAAACAGAAAATAAACAAACTGAAGTAATATCTTAAAATGAGGGGAAATGAAAAAAAAACTGACATTATCAAAAGCTCTACTAAGTTGGCGTAACAAATCAACTAGATTGTGGCAAAGGATCTGCTGCTTCCCAACGCTATAAAATCCTTTCCGGCAAGCTTCCACGTGAACCAGCTTTCCATTGCAAAGCTTAACCTGACCGTTATTAAAAAATCACATTACAAACACAATTATACAGGAGAAAGAGACTAAGAGAGAGATACTATTGCGAAGAAAAAGACGCATCACTGTAAGCGGTTCAGGAAACAAATATCTCACTTCAAGAGAGAAGAGATGATCGTCGGTGGCGATCTCCTCAACCTGTCGCTTCTCCACCCTCCTTATAACTGAAAAAGCGGGAAAAAACGTCGCTAAGTTCAAATCGCACGAGAGGGAAACAAGAAAAAATTCGAAGCTCGAGAGAGAGAGAGAGAGGAAGTACACTGAAGAGGAGGAGTGAGATGAGAGAGGGAAAAGAATTCGTAGAAGGTGCTGAGCTTAGGACGAGAATGGCTTATCTCTCCTTCTGCATCAACCGGTAGGTCCTTCGATGAAGATTTCAACAAAGATTCTTTATCCGTACCGACGGTAGTTCTCTTGGCGGCGACGCCTCCCTTGTCCTGCGCATCCGCCGTATTCTTGCTAACGTCAGGCTTGGGCTGGCCTTTGACGGTGGCGGAAGGGCCGAAGCACGTAGTGCAGGCCACGATATCCAGCACCCGTCTAACGTGCGCCACCGCGTTCTCTTCATTGTAGTCCTCTGTTCGTTTTTTTTTAATCAAATTTTGATGGCAGAAACAGAACGCTGACGATTAGATACTTTTAGATTTAATTACGTACTTAAAGTTAAGCATGCAATGGCCGTATTCATCGTCGTATAATTTTACATTTTTGCCCTGCTTAAAATTTTACCTTCGGTCAAAGTTAAAACGCACGGCTTGAGTGCTGAAACGTCGACCGCATCCTTTAACCTCCGCCCTCTAACCTGCAAAGTTTAAAAAACAAAAAATAAATTTAGTTTCAATTAGAAATTAGAATATTCAATTTGGCCCTTCAACTAAACCTAAATTTCCAAAAAGTCACCCAACTTTCTCTCAATCCTCATTTGAATACAAAATTCGAGTTTTCTATAAATAAAGAGAGCCCAATTTTGCAAAAATAAGTAGGTCGGGAAGGAGCGGGAGAATTCAATTTTGTAAAGACACGAGGGAGCTCAGGGAGCACGAGGGCAACGAAAGCACTAATCTTGCAAAACACGGGAGAATTTAAAAAAAATTCAAAATTTTCGAGGGTGGGCACAAAATAAATTTTTTTTAGGGTGAAGACAATAATAAAAATTTCAAAATTTCAGGGTAAGTATAAGTCACAGAAATTAATAAAAATTAAGTATTAATTAATAATTTTTTTAAAAAAAATAAAGACAAATGTGTAAACTTTAAAATTTTCAGGGCGGGTATGGACGGGCCCACCCAAGGTAAGCTTTGTATACGCCGCTGATCATAGATGATCCTTTCAACGAATTATTTCATTTAAAACATCAAAACATGAATTGTTTATCTTATTTAACGAATTTAATGCTTCATCCACTAGACCTATTAATTATTGGTAAAATTTATAAATTTATTTATGAAAGTCTTTTAACAATTAAAATAATTAATTAAACGTTATTTTTAGTATAATCATTGGGATTCAATTTACTAATCAACTAATTCAGAACGAATATTGTAAAAATTTATTATGAATCGATCACTCGAGCCTAAATTACTATTTATAAATAAAACGTGATTTTTATAAGTATTTTTCGTTATATATAAAAGACAATTATAGATTTATATCGAAATGTAAATGCACCTTTTAAAAAAATATTATCCATTAATTATCCTCGAGATGGAAAACGATTGCCACCGTGATTGGTTCCAAATTGTCAATTTGAACATGTTATATGTGTGACTTATGTTTTTTTATATAATTTTTGAAAGTTTATGAAATATAAAATAAATAATTTAGATTTAGTTCAACAAAATAATATATTTTCTAAACAATTTTAAGAAATGATTAATTGCACACGAAATGCAAGCACCCCTTACCTCATGAGATAACGAAAAATTGGTGATGCGGCAAGTCTCGGTTTTTACCGACAAAAGACGACGAACATCTAGGATTTTGTCCGTCGATATCCCCTGCATAGATTTTCCAAATTAAATTTAGAACAAACGTGAAAAAATAAAATAAAATAAAAACAAAATGAAATTTTAATTTCTTGCCCCATTTGTCCACAAAAAACCAAATATTGCAACAGTCAAATTACGCAACCATGGATTTTTTGTGGTACATAACTTATTCACGCCACCGCTCAGTTTTCAAATTATATTTTTATTTAAAATAATTGCAGAAATAAATATGATAATTTTTCCAGTATTTATTTTGGTATTCCATTGTTTATATAAGTATAATTAGGGTGGGCAAGACCGGGTACCTGGCCAATTTGTCTAGAATTGGTCCCGGTCTCGGTAACTACCGGTTCTTGAAAACTAGAACTAGTCTCGGTCTCGATTAGACCTAATCCAAGATTTCAGGTACCGGTCCCGGTACCAATACCGGGTACCCGGTCAATTTATCTATTATTGTAGGCCTGAAGGTTGAAGTCTTAAAACGAGTCATACTCATAATATTTATACATAAAGAGAAATAAAGAGCGTCTTCAGTTGTTTTCAATCTCTTCAACGTCATTCGGTACCATACCAGTACCGAGTACCTGGTACTGGTCCCGGTCCTATTGGGTACCCACCGAGTATCGGGTCTAAAAAAACAGGATCCAGTCCCGGTCCCGATTGCAATCGGGACCTAAATTTTGAATTCAGCCTCGGTCTCAGCGGAACTAATTCTGGGTAAAAGTTCACCGGGTCTAACCAAATCCGATACCAAAACCGAATAATCGAGTTTTTTGCCCACCGCTAAGTAAAACCAACGAATGAGCATTTATTCATGAGATTTAAAATATTTATGGCGACGAAGGCTATTTGTAACTAAAAAAACCAAGCTCGAAAAGCATGTGCAATTGAAAACTGGAAAGCGGCCTCTAAAATAAAAGCTAAAGAAACGCGTAAGCAGCACGTACGCACGCATGGCGTGCCGCGCGCGATAAAACCGAATCGGAAGAAACAGTTAGGGGAAAACAAAGATTTTGTTCATAAATTATGGAGAGTGCAAAAAGAGCATGAAATATATAGCGACGAAACGAACGAACGAACCTTGAGAATGACATGAGTTTCGTCGGGGAGGCGGACGGTGATGTCCGTCGCCAATGGAAGAACTGCAATGGCAAAAGAAAAATGACAGTAGAAGTGTTAATTTCATAAGTGAGAATTCAAATTCGAATCTCACAACAACAAAAAAATTCAAATCTGACTCGATTTAACTTCAAAGTTCAAATATATATATAAAAACTGATCGAAAGAAATGGAAATATACTCTTATCTCCCTTCTTCTTCTTCTCTCCTTTCGCCTTTCCGCGGCTGTTCCTTGGAGACATTTTTTCAAACTTCGGCTTCAAAAATTACTGAGCAGCAGAAGCAAAACAGGAGTGTTTTTACCTTCGAGAGAGAAGGAAATGGATATTTTAATGCGCTGAAAACTTATGGGGGAAGGGCGGCAATAGGCAATGAATAACAGAGGATAGAATAGTTAAAAAGCTGGAAAACCGAAGGAAATTCAGAGATTACTGGAAAAATGAAAACTAGAACTGAAGCTCTCATCCGCTAGAAGAGAATGGTGGGGACGATGAATATATGATATATAAGAAAAAGAAGAGGGGGTTGGGTGTGATAAGGAAGGAAGGGCGGAGATTTAACAGTCGGATGACTAAATTGGCATTTTATGCAAGTTTCTAGGCTTATACGGTGATAGCATTTGAGGGGGGAGGAGGTTTACTATTTGCACTTTGTGAAATAAAAATAATTTTTTGAACTAATTCAACCAAGCTAATAAATTAGCTCTAGTATTGCACGAACCAACTTACCTCAGATATTAAAAGAATGATTGTTGTTTTTAAAAGTCATGAGTTCGAGTACCAGCAGTTGCAGCAAGGTGATTGAGCGTGCATTATCATGTGGTTAAGAGTATATTCAAAACAGATACTACTTGTAAAAGTTGTAATCACCTTAGCTATTAAAAAGAAAAACTAGCTTAAAGAAATACATAACACTGATATCCAGATTTTTATTTCTGTCAAAAATTTGGGCTCAAATCGACTCGAGTTTTATAAATGAATATTAGATTGATTTAAGGTGAAAATATTGGACTCAAAACAACTTGACATAATAATATAACTATATTTTAAATATTTAAGAATAATTGCAATAATGTTTTTATCTCTATATTTTCTAATTATCTTCTTATTTTGTCGAATAAAAATGAGATAAATATTAAAATGTTCCCCTCTATATATATTTTGTCAAATACAAATAAAAAAATATGTCTAGTCGTGTCGAGTTGGAGACAAGTTTTATCTTAAAATTCAGGTTGTTTTCAGGTAAAAAAATCACCACCAAATGACAGGTTGAATGCGGGAGTATCAGAAATTCGAACCATAACATATATAATATAGTGTGTCACATAATAATAATAATATTTTAAAAAAAATCATTAAAGCTCAATAGTTAAAAATTGATAAAAAAGATTTAATGGACTCGGTTTATTGATTTGATGACTTAATTGATTACACTTATCTATCAAAATATCATTTAAAAATACAATTTTTTATTACTTTTATGATAGGAATAATTAATATACAATTAAATAAAAATGTACAACAACAAAGCGAGAACGAGGTAATGGTATAATAATAACGTTATATTAAACTAATAACTTATAGATAGATACACCAGTATTTTAATTTTATGGTTTAAGATTTTAGGTTAGAGTTTAGGGTTATGGTTTAGTGTGTAGAATTTAAGGTTTAGGGTGTTACAATTTTGGATTTAGGTTTTAAATTTTACATAAAGAGTTTTGTAATTTTTTTACAAAATTTCTGTATCGAAATAATTCATATATATAAATATATAATGTTTTCTTTCAAATGAATATACAAATTATTCTTTTTTTTTTTGAAAATAAGTACGTCGGTTTTATTCATAAAGAAAAAAATTAAAGACGAAAGTTTATAACTTGATCCAGACAAATTCCTAAAACGAAAGCTAATGTCTCAAATCGAATTTGTCAATAAATAAATCTAGGGATAACTACATATTTAGTACTTCACATATTCCCTCGTAACTATTTTAGTACCCACAAAATAGATAAAATGGTACCTAATGTTGTGTTTCTATTTTTGTACCTCGTTGTTAAAAAAATTAACGGCATACTGACTATGAGAGAGAAAATTACACATGTCATATTGTCACATCATTTTTTCTATCCAAGTTAGTATGTCACGTCGACTAAAATTATAAAAAACCATACATGGCATGACGATTAGGAGAGAGGAAATGGCGTGACATCATGCTACGTGTGATTTTCTCTCTTATAGCGAGCATGCGATTAATTTTTTAACATGATGTACCAAAATAAAAACAAAAACGTAACGTTAGGTACTATTTTACAAAAAAAAAATGTGAGGTACTAAAATAGTAACACGAGAATATGTTGATGCTAAATATGTAATTATCCCATAAATATAATACTAATCATTATTAATGTTAGGGGCTAGGGTTTTAGTTTAGGGTTTAAAATTTATGAGTATAGGTTGTATGATTTAGAATTTAAAGTTATTGTTTAGAATTTAGTGTATAGAGTTTAGTTTTTTAAAGTTAGACTTGAGAAGTTATGATTTGAGTTTTAATAGTATAAATACACAACATTATATAAACTTGGTTATACACAATCTGTGTATCAAAATTTTACTGTAGATTTTCCAAAAAAAAATCAAAAAGCTTTACACCTGCCTTTTGTTTTCGTCTTTTTTACCTATCATGCATGTCTATCTTACGATCCATGTTCGGGTTGCGAGGCTGCCTTTCCTAACAATATCATCTTCAAAGTTTGAACTCATGTTCTCTCTTTGAAAGTGCAATGTGCCTTACCAATACACCCAACATTTATTGATATAAAATTTTATTAATTAATTAATCAATCAGAACTGAATATAAAATTTTGTCTGCCTTAAATCCATTTTTTAATTATTATAAAAATAAAGCATAGAAAATTATTGTGTATAATTTCATTGGAGAAAAACAAAAGTAGAGCCGAACGTCACGCAACTTGAAACCTGTCAAGCTCGACAAGTTTTTGTCCATTTTGTCTCTTATCAACACAACATTAAATTTATTTTTTGTTCTCTTTTGTTCTCCTAATAATTATGATATTTATCAGCCCATATTTACATTTAAATATACATATTATTACATGTCCCTAGATGTTCAAAAAATTATCCAGCAGAAGAGGCAGCGGCGTAATTTGTTGATGTGGTTACCCGCAACATGGTTTGAGCTAGGAGATAGGGAAGACTAGATAAATTTTGGCGATGAGACCGATGAGTCGGAAGAAGAAATGACGAGACTTAGCGCAATTGCGAGTGTCAATAAGCGAAGGGAGAGCCATAGAGCGACTACGTATGTCAAAATAGCCGAACCAAGGCCAAATTTCGGTGCGATAACGGATAATAAAGTCATCAAGTCGAGGGCAGAAAAGACGCAATTGAAATGCTACCGATGCAAGGCGCCTCACAAGGTGCGTGCATGCCCACATCGAGTCAAGTCATCCAAGGTGGTGGACGAGCCCGAACAGAGCGAGGCTGGGAGACTTTGTTCAATGATACTGAATTTTGCTAAGGCGAAAGGACGCAAGCAAAAGGGTTGATGTTTGTCGACATCAACGTTGCGGGACGACCGAAGAATTCTCTAGTGGACACCAGAGCAACCGATCTATTCATGTCAAAGAAGGCTGCTGAGAAACTTGGTCTTACAGTTGAGAGTTCAACTGGTAAGATCAAGACTACGAACACTGAGGAAGTTCTGATTGTCGGGGAGGCAAGAAAAGTTGAGCTGCAGATTGGTGAATGGAAGGGCAAGGAAAACTTCAAGGTAATCTATTTGGACGACTTTGATTTTATTTTGAGACTGAATTTCTTTGACCACATAAATGCTTTCATTGTTTTTTGTGCTGACGTTGTCTGCAATTTTGATTCCAAACAACAATGCGTTGTGCCTGCGTACCAAGATAAGGGAAAAAGGACTAAGACGTTGATTGTCATCCAGTTTATCAAGGATGCTCCAAGTCAGGAAGGCATCGCTTTGGAGGCTACCGCTGAAGGGACTACTTTAGTGGGGGCAAGAGTTGCCCAAACCAACTAGCGGCATGAGGCCCGCGGGAAAAACACCTTGAGGTAAGGTGGAAGAAGCATTAGACTTCAAGTGTGAAGAAGGGTCAATACAAAAAAAGTTGCCAATGGGCAATGAGGCACCAAACTTCACGAGCGTAGGGTTGATGCCGATTAAAGTAAATGCCAGAGAAGATGTACATCCCAAACTTCACCGAGATGTGTGGAATGATGCAGAGTAAAGAGATGTTACATGGCGGCATGAACCAAGGTGAGCAGTCCGTATGAGAAGACAACCCAATCCGAGTCGAGCGCTCCTTAGGGGTGGAGCCATTCTTATTAGGGAACATCGTTGCCCGATTCTGAGTTGGAAGCAAGTCAAGGTACCATGGGAGATTCAAGATCAACCAAGTGAAGTGCTTACTGAGACAACAATGAGAGCATTGTCTGATTTGGTGAGAGAGATGTTCGAAACAGTTGCGCAACATGCAACTCAAGAGGTTTTGGGCTTGCCTAGAAGACCACCAGACTTGGTCAGATCATTGGAGATTAAAAGAAAGCCCGAGTATTGAGCCTGGTAAATTAATGGTTGGCATCTTACCAAAAAAAATAAAACATGTGGAGGACTAAATTATTATATTTAAGGGTTTATGGTTTACTATTTAAGGTTTATGGTTAAATTATTTTTAAAGATGATTAAATTTATTATTTTTTCAAATTAAGACTAAATTATTTGAATGTACATATGTGGAGAACTAAATGTATTATTATACAAAAATATTTTAACATCTATTAACGACCGTTAACACTAGGTAACATTGAAGCAAAACTAAAAATTTAATGGTAACATTAAAGCAATTAAAAATTTGGTTACCAAATTAAATAATTGACCAAAATTTAGGTACCATTTATATACTTTACCCTTAAAATTAAAACCCAAAAAGGTATAAACAAATATCGGTAAGGTAATTTTCTCCTCAAGTTACTTAACCCCCAATACTTGTTCAATAATTACCCCCTTTGCCTTTTCTGTGTTAGATTTGTAATCATGAAATTCAAAATTTTATTCTTATTGGAACACTGAAGATTCGCGGGAAGAACGTGCGGACTTCATTGCTTCATTCCTTTTGTTGTTTCCTTGTGTGGATTCTGTCCTCTTTAGGGTTTCAATATTGGATTCCGGTGCGATTTGTTTTCAATTGTGCGAACTCCGATTTGAATTTAGGGCAATCTACTACGTTCATCTGGCCGGGGTTTTGTTTCGATGTAAAAAAACCAGTGTTTTGGTTGACGTGCAGGGGGGATGATAGTCAAACGGAACGGGAATCTTGGAATGCCGAGTGTGAAACGCAGCAAGATGGAAGGGGGGAGATACGATGGTTGCGGGGAAGAGGAAATATATTACGATTATGACGGTAATCCGAAGAGATTCAAATCGAACGGTTATTATTCATACGGCGACTTGGATGATTTCAGCAGCGGCTCGGGTTATTGGAGCAGCGAGGAGTCGTACTGGGCTGGTGAATTGGAGTCTAATCCAATGAAATTGAACAAGGGAAAACAAGCTAAGAAGAGGTCCAAGAAGAATTTGAAGCCTCCATTGTTGAAATCATCTAGAGGAAGAGCTCAAATGCTTCCTTCTAGATACAACGGTGCCGTTCTTGATTCGTGGAAAAGTAGAAAACTCAGGGTTGATTACTTGGATTCGAGCTTGGAGGACGATGGGTTTGATGGGTCAAGATATATGAAAGATAAGTTTGGACGTGGAAGCTCGGATTTATATCTAATTAGTAAAAGAAGAGACGAACGAGGAATGGGTTATGCAGGGATCAGTAGTAGTTTCAATTACGGAAGTTATTTGAATTCTTCTTCGACATTGCTGGAAACGAATGAGTTTGTGCCTCATAGTGGGTATAAGGGTTTAGAGAGGTTAAGAAAAGAGAGAGCTGGAAAAAGGAAAGATGTTTATAAGCCGGAGGATTTTGCTTTGGGTGATATAGTTTGGGCTAAATGCGGGAAGAGATACCCTGCTTGGCCGGCTATTGTGATTGATCCGATATTGCAAGCTCCTGAATCAGTCTTAAGTTGTTGCGTTCCTGGTGCAATTTGCGTTATGTTTTTTGGGCACTCAAAAAATGGAACTCAGAGGGTAATCTCATCTCTCATGTTGTTTTTGTTGTTTAGTGTATGGTAGTATACTCTATTCTTTGGAATTGCATGCAGGATTATGCGTGGGTGAAACAAGGAATGATATTCCCGTTTGCTGAATTTATGGACAGGTGTGTACTCTGTATTGTAAATAACTATTCTTGGCTGAATTTAATTTGTGTTTGGAAAGCCACTCAAAAAATGGATTTGGTTGTAATTACTTGTAAATACATAGCTGAAATATGTTTCTGTAATTGTTGTAATCATTATATTAGGGGTCGTACCAGGGGCGGAGCCAGAAATTTATTTAAGGGTGTCATTTTTTCGAATGGTATTTAACATGAATTAATATTATTTATAAAGGGGTGTCCTTTTATTTGTAAAGGAGTGTCAATTATACATATTTTCAGTTTTTATATACAAATTATATAGAAAAATACAATTTTCAAAAAAAATTGGGGTGTCAACTGACACCCCAATGTTCAATGTGGCTCTGTCCATGGGTCGTACTGAATGAGTGTAATTGAAGAACTATATTTACTTGCTCCAATTCTTATAAGGATAAACAATCGGAGGAAAACTTTTTTAAAAGAACTTTTATTTTGTTTTTAAGTAGTGGTCTCAGTGGATGGATTGAGTGTAATTAGACTTTGTTATTCAAATACGTTTAGCTAATTAGAATTTCTTATAATTACAAAAAGATGTAATAAAAAAGTCACTCAGTGGCGAAGATTGACTGTCATGAAGTATATAGAGATGGCCTTTACCCAGGGGGTTCCTGATAGCATTTGCTACCCTAGTAATACAGTTTTTTGCAATTACTATGTTGTCCAAACACACTCTTAGTGTTTTGAAAATAAGGTGTTTCTGATGTTCCTGAAATTTTCCTAGTTCAGATATCAGGGGCAGACCCAGTTGTATAAGTGGAAGCAAAGTGATTTTCAGATGGCATTGGAGGAGGCAGTTTTAGCAGAAAATGGTTTTCTAAACTCAGAACGTAAGACCCAACAAATAGAATACGCAGATGCTCAACCCAGTTGTTCAAGTCAGGATATTGACCATCTATACTCCCACAACCAGGTGAGTTTCACTAGAACAATTTTTCTTGTATTTATCAGTTGAACTTCACAATACCACTAGTTTAATGGGGTATCTGATAATTTCATTGATCTAAGTGACATGTGATTTCTTATAGTTAATAGTTATACTATGGACTAATTCAGTTGGATATTTCTTTCTTTTCCCATAAATTTTTGTTTAAGTACTCTGGTTTCCTACATTTTGGCTTATAGGACTTGCAAAATAGTTCATTTATAAAAATCCTTGTTGGTTTTTGCAGGATGCAAGACCCTGTGATAGCTGTGGTGCAGTTGTTCCATTAAAAACTTTGAAGAAAATGAAAAAATCTGCATATGAGGCTGAACTTTTGTGCAAACATTGTGCTAAGGTTAATAAAAAGACTCTTCCTTTTGAGGATGTAAATGTGTTTGCATTTTTTAGCACGATTACAACTTTAGTTCTTAAAATGTTGTTTACACTTCATTACAGCTGCGGAAATCAAAACAATATTGTGGCATATGCAAGAAGATTTGGCACCATTCAGATGGTGGCAATTGGGTAAGATATATACATCTCAGTGTAACTAATTTGAGTATTTTCATAAAACATTTGCATATTTTGAGATTGTTGGTTTAACCCTGTGATTTAGGTCTGTTGTGATGGATGTAATGTGTGGGTACATGCCGAATGTGACAACATTAGCATTAAACTATTCCAGGTGTGCTTATTTTATCCTACTTGCCTGTTTTTATGTTTATGTTTTCCTCTTATGTTATCTTGTACTTGAAGTCATTAGTACTGACTCGGTTATTGTTTGAAGGATATGGAGCACATTGATTATTACTGCCCTGAATGTAAAGCAAAGAAAAAAGTTGAATCATATTCGGCGAAAAGAGAGCCAAAAAACAAGCATGCTGGTCCAATGTGCGTTTCTTCTTTGAATTTACATATTTTTATTAATGGAATCCTCTACTTCATACCTAATAACGTGATGAAAAACTCAAACAGATCTAGAGAAAAAAACGGGGAAAGTGTTCCTCCTGACAAGTTAACTGTAGTCTGCAATGGCATGGAAGGATCATATCTTCCAAAACTGCACGTGTAAGTCCTTAAAAGCTTGAAATTCTTTGGTGTAGGCTAAAGTGGGTTGTTAGCTATTGTACTTCCATCTACTATTTGTTCTTACATAGACAATTCCATCATGCTCTAGAGTTGTATGCGAGTGTGGTGCATGCGGGCCAAAGAAGTATACACTCGGTGAATGGGAGCGGCATACTGGCTGTAGAGCAAAAAAATGGAAGTCTAGCGTGAAAGTCAAGGACACAATGACAACTCTGGAAAAATGGGTCTGTTCTGGCGTTTGTGATTTTGCTGTTCTTTAATGTTCTTGAATTCTTCATAATATTTTTGTTATTATTCATGGCTATAATCTAAGTAACATGCATTATATCCACCTGTTATTTCTGTGCAGATTGTTGAGTATAATAATGCCTTTGGTGTTCATCCTATGCAGCTAGATAAGCAGAAGCTAATTGGTATTTTGCAAGGTAAAGGACTTCTCTCTCTTGAACTTGAAGTTCTTTTTAATACCCTCTTTTTTCCTTGAGTTGGAGAAGTTAGTGACTTTCAAACTCATGAAAATTAACAATAATTTTCAGAAAAATATGACCCTGTTGATGCAAAATGGACAACAGAAAGATGTGCCGTGTGTAGATGGGTTGAAGACTGGGATTATAACAAAATTATTATCTGCAACAGGTATTTTAGTCATGCACCAGTTATTGATATTGACTTGCATGTCATTTTATAATTCCCAGATTTTTAGAAAGAGAATTATCTTTTTACAGGTGTCAAATAGCTGTTCACCAAGAATGCTATGGGGCAAATGATGTTCAAGATTTGACTTCTTGGGTTTGTAGAGCTTGTGAAACACCTGATATCGAGAGGGAGTGTTGCCTTTGCCCCGTAAAAGGTATATCATCTAAAATTAGATTTTGCTCTCATTTATTCATTGTTAGATTCATTATTCATATATGTAGTTATGTAGATGATGATGATGATCCTTTCAGAAAGCATCAATGTATGCTATCTGAGAAAGAATAGGTGGCGGGGCCAAGGGTATCACTTAACAGAATAATTTTGGGGCATTTATTTGATGGCAATGAAATATGAATGACACTAAAGTTAACCGATTTAACATCTTGCCATCAAGTTTTTGTGATTTATTTTAGCCACTTTAATAACTATTTGTGGACTAGATGATTACAGGGGGCAGGCAGTGGCCTTAGCTGCCTCAAAATGGAAAAAATTGATGCTTTAGTCCCTTTGCATTTATAAAAATTTAAATGCATGCAATTCTAAAATTGCATTTTTAGCCCCTCCAAAAAAATTCTAGCTTTGTTCTTAGTTCTATTAGTTCTTTCAACAGTTTGTTCTCAAAATATGAAAATATGCTTTTCTAGGGGGTGCTTTGAAGCCAACCCATGTTGAGTCACTATGGGTTCATGTCACATGTGCCTGGTTTCGGCCAGAAGTTGGTTTCTTGGATCATGAGAAGATGGAACCTGCTGTCGGAATCCTCAGAATTCCACCAACTTCATTTTCCAAGGTGCCTTCCTAATGGAGTTATTTGAGAATTCAATTTTAAGATCTTTTTGTACTCTAAGTGTGAGATCAGGAGATCTCATTGTTTTCTGCAATTCAGCATGGTTTCATCACAATATTTCAATACATTTCATCTAAGTATGCTTTAATTGTGTCGATGACAGAGTTGTGTGATTTGTAAGCAAACTCATGGTTCCTGCACTCAGTGTTGCAAGTGTGCTACTTATTTTCATGTGATGTGTGCATCAAGAGCAGGATATAGCATGGAGGTAAGTGCTTAAGCCTTTTATGTTTAGTTTAAGAGCAAATGGTGATCCCAAATTTCTGGGTTGAAGAGTGTCTTTTGAACTACAATTGCTGCTGAAATGTTTATGGCTGACTTTTTAAGTTTTTCAACTTTTACAGATCATGTTGTTTCATGATTGACTTGTATGTATGTCTTTCTTTTTAATTCACAGCTGCATTGCTCTGAGAAGAATGGTTTGCAAATGACGAAAAAGTTCATATACTGCTCTGTTCACAGGTTCAGATAGAGTCCCTTTTTTTATCTTCTTTATAAAGAAGAGTATACTTCTTGTTATGCTTTTGTATGCGTCACCCATTGTTTGTATTGTATCCTCATATTTTGGTCATCGTTGCAGGAGCCCAAATCCAGATGCAGTAGTTGTCATGCATACTCCTTCAGGGGTTTTTGATGCCAGAAATGTTCTTCAGAATGTGAACGAATGTCTTAGAGGTTCAAGGTTGATTTCATCCAAGACCGCAGAGCACCCTGGATCCCCAGCTCATATTTGCAGCGACTTTGATGCATTCTCTGCTGCTAGATGCCATGTTTTTACAAAGTCAAATTTTAAGGTAGATTCTAGTAACCTTCTGATGTACTGTCTTTTAATTTTATTATATTGGTAATATTTTCCAACTTTCTCTGATTATATCTTATACTTCCTGAAACCTTGTTCTTATTTTGTTCTTGATGAAGGTGAAGCCATTAACTTTATGTGCTTCTTTTTCCAATTAAGAATGCCATTTTGACTGAATTAAAGCTGTTAGCATGATGCAATTATTTTTGTAGGTTTTGTCTTTGCTTATACTATTCTTGTTGCTTGCCAGGGGGCTGAAAGGGTGCCAATATTCCACAAACTGAGTGGGCCAAAGCATCATCCAATAGATGCATTAAGCGCATTGAGCACATATAAAGTACTATTCTTTCTTTTAGCAGATATCCTATCTTTTATTGTAAAGTTTTAATTAGGAAAATAGCTATAAATTAATTTGCCTTCTGCTTCTCTTGGATTCGTCAATGAGATTACTATCTTCATAATACCATTGTCTTGTAACAGGAAGTGGATGATTCTACCATTCTATCGTCATTCAAGGATCGGCTGTACCAGTTGCAGGTAAGCTATGATTCTTGATCATGTCATGCTCTGGTTATTTCATAGTGATATAGTTTTATTTAGTTTTTGTATGTGTCTTTAGAGAACTGAGAATCACCGAGTGTGTTTTGGCAAATCTGGTATTCATGGATGGGGCCTCTTTGCACGAAGAAACATTCAAGAAGGAGAAATGGTACATTCTTTGTACTGTGATATCCCTTTCTCAAAGCATCTACAATGATTTGTTTTGAAGTTGCATTTCCTCGAGAATTATAATATTTGGTGTGTTGATAATCAGCATGTGTATTTCAGGTTGTTGAGTATCGTGGTGAGCAGGTTAGGCGTAGCGTTGCTGATCTTAGGGAGGCACGGTACCGTTCTGAAGGGAAAAATTGCTATGTAAGATTTTATTGATCCCTTTCAATTTATGAATGTGTTGCATCTGATATTCAAAGGGTTTAGATTTTGACCATATCTATCACTATGAAACACCCTATGGTCTGGATTTCAAATACTACTTTGATTATTGAACTGATAAGCAAATGCCAAAATATACATTTGCAAATTTTGGTTTTACAAACTTCAAGGTTTGATAATGCTGAAGTATTGAGCGAGCAAGTTAAATAATTGCAAATGATTTGAACTTTTAGCAAGCCTTCTTGATATGCTTACCGTAGATATGCTAAACAGCTGGAATTCTTGAGAAAAAAGATTCCATGCCAATGGTTTACCCAACCATCAGATATTAAACTGAATGCCTGGTTAAGATAAATTTCTGTGTATGCTAAAAGGCATTTGTAAAACGGTTGAAGTTTTATCGTTTGCTGTATTTTCTTGACATGTTGCCTCCTTAATCATGCTTGAAACACCCTTTCTTTCTGGATAGGTCAATTTTTGTTGCTGCTGCTTTATTGTTTTTAAATTCTGGGTTTTTATGACCATTCGACATGTAATGCAGCTGTTCAAAATCAGTGAGGAAGTAGTGATTGACGCTACCAATAAAGGGAATATTGCACGCTTAATCAATCATTCGGTATGGCTTTATAATCGAGAAAAATAAGGACCTAGTGTTCATTGTGTAGCATTGTGAATTCATTTTTAGTATGCTGAAAACATCACTCACATTGCAGTGCATGCCTAATTGCTATGCGAGGATCATGGGTGTTGGGGATGAGGAGAATCGGATAGTTCTTATTGCTAAGACCAATGTGTCTGCTGGTGATGAGCTAACGTATGATTTACGGATTCGTTTTCTTTTTCTCTCTATTTGCCGTCATTGTTTATTCATCCTAGTTTGTATTCTTTTATCGATTAATTACAATTCAAATGATATGATTTGTCTGACAGATACGATTACTTGTTTGATCCGGATGAGCACGACGAACTCAAAGTTCCTTGCCTATGTAAAGCTCCCAACTGTCGAAAGTATATGAATTAAGGTGGCTATACTTACCATTTCTCTCTGGTATATAAAGCAATAGAGAGCTTCTGATGGGACAATTTTTGTGCGGTTTGATATATTCAGAAGTGAAACAAATGAAGAATCTCAGTTTTTGTCACTATTCACCAGTAAGCTAGTAATTCTTTTTTGGTTATTCTTTTCAAATAGTTTGTAAATTGGTCAGCTCCTACGCCATTTTATTTGCCAGAAATATATAACTTTTAACAGACTAACTCCATTTGTATACAGATGACAATATGAATATGAACAACACTTCTGTATGCAAAAATTTTCTATATTTTGGTGTGCATATTCAATGCTTGTAAAAATGCAGTACATTGTCAGAAAAAGGCATAAAACTTGTCTGAATTTTAATGTGTAAAGGTGGATGAATGGCACAAGCTAGTGGAGACGAGAAACAATAATAAAACGGAAAACAAAACTAACAATCAGTTAGTCTAGTGATCTAAGATATTAGATTTTTTTAAAATATTGTGGTGTTGTGAATGGAACAAATTGGATTATAAATTGTGACGCTGATTTAAACAAGTAGACATGTTGTTTGGACTAGGGGTGTAAACGAGCCGATTTGAGTTCGAGTAGTGCTACGCTCGGCTCGACTCGTTAAGATTTCGAGTCGAGTTTGAGCTTGAGCAATTTCTAACGAGCCTGAAAAATCTGAGCTTGACTCAGCTCGTTTAGAACTCGAGTCGAGTTCGAGCTTGATTCAAGCCCAATCGAGTCAAGTGTTGACTGATCTTTGACCGCATTGGACTCGAGTAATTCTTCATCTGTCACGTCTCATTTAAAGTCCTATGAAGAAAAAGTTTTGATACACAAGTTGGGTGAACTCAAGCATGTTAATTTTAGGGTTTAGGGTGTTAGTTTAGGGTTTAGAGATTTAGGTTGTTGTGTTTAGATTTAGGGTTTTAAGTTTAAGAATTTAGATTTTAAATTATAAAAAATAAAAAAATTAATATACTATATTTTCGAGTAGCTCGGCTCGGCTCGTCAAAAACTCGAGCCGAATTTAAGCTCGAGTCGAATCTAATCAAATCGAGTCGAGCTCGAGTAGCTCAGTAGTCACTTAGCACAAACAGTTGGCCTTGGATGATGTCAACTTGGAAATTTTCTATCATAGTACAAAACAAGATAAACCAGTTTTGTTAGTTGACTTTCATTGCAGTCGAATAATTTAATGGAGTTTTGAAAATGAACATTCCCCCATCTCAAGCTTCATCCCCTTTTCGAACATGGATGTCCTCGTCTTTTTCTCTCTTCTCATCGGCCTTTTATATGCAGCAGCACAGCCTTGTTCCATAACCAGGTGTGGCGAAAATCAAGTCCCTATACGATTCCCTTTCCATCAACAACGTAACCAGCCCGAAAGCTGCGGGTACCCAGGCTTCCACTTGGAATGCGACAGTCCGAACATGATGATTTATCTGAATCTCCCTCATTCCGGACAATTTTCCGTCCGCGATATCAACTATTTCGACCAACAGATTAATCTTTACGACCCCGACGATTGCCTTCCGAGGCGATTTCTCAGCTTCAACCTTTCGGGATCTCCTTTTGTTGCTGTTTTCCATCATAACTACACGTTCCTGAGCTGCCCGAGTCAAGTGATGAGGCCTCGGTTAACCACCATTGGTTGCCTAAGCAACTCGACACACTCGGTGTTGGCTACTTCTTCGATTAACCTCGCACGTAGAATGGCCTTATCGTCATGCCGTATCATCGCTACGGTGCGGATCCCGGTTTCATGGCCGGCTGAATCCGATGAAGATTACACAGGTGAACTTGGTGCAGACATTAAGCTAACATGGCATGTACCTCGATGCGAAGAATGCGAAGAACAAGGCGGCACCTGTGGGTTAAAGGACAACAGTAGTGAAGAAATTGATTGTTTCCGTCATCATGAATCAAGTAAGACTCTTCCTTGAAATCTCTCCGATCATATCATTTTGCATTTCGACTTGTATTTTCATAATTTCGAGTCGCTCGAAAATTTCTAAATAAAATTTGAGATGTAAAACGAGACTCGAATAACTCAAAATATTTAGTGATTAGTGAATTAATTTTTAAATTCGAGACAAGTATCTCAACTCTGTCTAATATATGTATAAGATACAAAAAATATGAATATACATATGGATAAATATTCTATACACAGGCGGTGGAAAGTGAAAGTTTCCATAAGCGCCTTAATTTTAGGGTATAAGAAGTTAATTTATGGTATAGGGTTTAGGTGTAGAGGGTACATAGAGTTAATTTAGGGTATAGGGAGTTAGTTTAGGCTCTGGATAAATATTCTATACTCGATTAACCTTAAATTGAAAGAACTATCCCTAAATTCTAAACCTCTACACCTAAACCCCTAAATCTTATACCTAAACTAACTCTCTATACCCTAAAACTAAGACGCTTGTGGAAACTAAAAGTTTTCACCGCCAGTGTATAGGATATTAATCTTATATATATATATCGTATGTGATTATAGAAAACCGTTATAATTGAAACCAAACTAATACTATAACCTTATAAATATTTATGATTAAAATTGAACAAAAACTTGAACAAATCGATCTGGTTTAACAAGAAAAAAATTCAATCAAAATTCGAGTTATAAAATATATGACCTATCATTCCACTAACTTAAAATTTTCAATTCGACTTTTTAGACTCGATCCAATACTCACCCTAGATATTTGGCTTAGCTGTGGATTTATAATAAAAAACAATGAATGACGAATGAGTTACTTGTACGGATGAATGAGTTACTTGTACGAGGTTGTTTCAGTGTTTTTTATTTTTATTTTTTGCTTGACTTTCGCTATGGATGATGCAATCGCATTATCTTTTGTTAGAGTATGACGCCAGTTCTCTCATATAATACGGCTCAGACAAGGTTGTCTGTTGTATTAAATTAAACGACGGTCAAACTGTTGGTTTTTCTAACGTGAGTGTCTTACAATGAGGCTAAAAAGAGACGCAATAGAAATTCTTAAAAGATTGTAAAAATTTTGATATCGACTTTTTGGTATATATTAAAATTCTTACACTTTTTGTTAGAAATTCGGTATATACCAAAATTTTTACATTTTTTGTAAGAAAATCGGTATATACAAAAAGGATAAATATTATATATACAGGCGGTGGAAACTGAAAGTTTCTACAAGTGCCTTAATTTTAGGGTATAGGGAGTTAGTTTAGGGTATAGGGTTTAGGGGTTTAGGTGTAGGGGTTAGAATTTAGGGATAATTGTTTCAATTTAAGGTTTAGGGTTACAATTTAGGGTTTATAAGTTAAAACTTAAATCATCACCATATTACCCTAAAAATTAAACCCTAACCTATAAACCCTAAATTATAACTCTAAACCTTAAATTGAAACAATTATCCCTAAATTCTAACCACATACACCTAAACCCCTAAATCCTATACCCTAAAACTAAGGCGCTTATGGAAACTTTCAGTTTCCACCGCCCATATATAAGATATTAATCCATACAAAAAATCAATATCAAAATTTTTATAATTTTGTAAAAATTTCGGTTGCACCTCCTTTTTAGGCGCCTCACCCTAGAACTTCCCGTCTACCATTTCTTTCGTAAAACGCTCAGGTCAGAAGCTCTAGAATTTTGCTTCTGGGAATAATCACCAGCTTGAAAAAAATGGCCATATAATATTTATATCGAAACAAAAGTCAAAATTTCATTTTTTGGTATCTTATTTCAGGAGGAAGTCTTCAAGTTTTCACGATAATGTGCTTGTCTATTGGTATACCAGCACTCTCATGCGCAGTTGGAATTGCCCTTTTTGCATGCTGCAATGATAATCGACGTCAAGCCGGGCAAAACCGCACAGAGCAGAACAGTCCGGCAGCAGTGTCGCCGCAACCGATGGTTAGCGGAACGGGACTGGATGAGTGTACGATTGAATCGTACGAAAAGATTGTTCTGGGCGAGAGCCGGAGAATACCTGGCCCCAATGATGCCACTTGCCCTATATGCTTGTCTGAATACCTTAGCCAAGACGCTATCAGGTGCATACCGGAATGCAAACACTGCTTCCATGCGGAATGCATTGATGAATGGCTACGAATGAACACTACGTGCCCGGTGTGCCGAAACAAGCCGTCGGCAGACGATGCTAATTTACATAATGACCCTGTTTGATTAAATCGTCTTGTAAACACAAGTATTAGTGTTTTGATTGAATCGTTTGTATTTAATGAAAGTTCAGTAATCAGTACCAAGTTGAGATGAAATAATCTTTACATACCAAATTAAGAGAAGTGAATAAATTCAGGGACCAAATACATATTTAAACCATTTTTTTGAAACTAAAAAATTAGCATAATTTCATTAAGGCAAAAAAAATTAGTATATTATTTCAAAATAGAAGATTTATTTGCATTTAAAACCTATATACATGAGTATATATCATTCTTCAGCACTAAAATCCGGCTCGGCAGGCTTTTGAGGAAGCAACGGCGACAATCTTTGAGCCAATCTGGCGCTTTGTGACGCATTGCTCCGCAACGTCCGTAAAGCATTGACAGCAAATCTCGATGCGTAAAGAGTGGCGCCGAGGCTTGCCGAGGCTTCAGTCTCTTTTGCCAAAGCCTCTTCCTCGGCGTCACGTAGAGACTTTAGCTGCTTCCTCTTGCAGTGCCGGCGCCAAGCTGCTTGTATAAACGACGCCGCCCATGTCTGCCACCGCACAGAGTAGTACCTGGATGAACAAATCACTTTGATATAAGCACTCATGTAATGTAAGCATTGGAATTACAAGGAAATGTTGTTGTGAAGAGACTTTTACTTGAACGTGTGCATGAACTGCTTGCTGGAGAGACGTCGAAACTGCGAGGCCACGAACTTCAAGTCATCCGCCAATAGAGCAAATGCTTCAACTTCTTTTTGTGCCTGCACCGTTCTCGTCGATATCGGTAGGTTGGACGATGACTGGGGATCCAAGGCCCAAGTAAGAAGATCGTCGCCACAGAAATCACCGGCCTCGAGATTTGCGGTGTTGAAGAAACCGGTTCTTCCACCATTTGTGGTCGTACTTATCAGTTTCCCTCGGATGATAAACAGCATCTCCTCCACAGGATCCCCTTCTCGCAGAATGTAGCTCTTGTCGGTGTAAAGCACCGGCTTGAGACGATCACACATTGCATCTAATAGTTGTTCATCCATCTTGTCGAACATCGGTACCTGAGAGAACACAACAAAAGGTTTTAATTGTTTAAATCTTTGATTGCATGAACGTATGAATATCGAGGCTTTAATGAAAGCACTCACTTTTTTTAGAAGATCCAAGCAAAGATGTCTCTTTATATCTCTCCTGAGATCTCTGGGAAGATTAGCAATGAGAGTCTCTTCTTCGACGCCTCTGGTTTCTTGCCACTTATACTGCTCGTATCGCCTAATACGTTCCCTCAGATTCTCGGGGAGCATCCGGTGCGACATCCATTGCTCTGCATCTTGCCTTTTCACTCTCATTCCTTCAATTCTGACTCCTGTTGATTCCAGATATTTCTGGGAAAATAACAAGAAACGATGAGAAACTATTGTAGAATTTATTTTAATGTCAAAATACCAATGATTTAACGAAGAAGATTGTAAAGAAAGTACCTGCATATTCCCAATAAGCAGTGCAAACAGAATCAACCCACCAATGGAAATAGCAATGGCAAATAATATCTCGAGCTCGTAAGTGCTTGTTTCGAGACCTTGGCCTAATGAGCTGAAAAACAAAAGAAAACTGGGGGAGTTAACAAATTGTTCGAATGAAGAAAACTAGAGGGTTGTTGCTTAATGTTTACAAACCTTAGATTACGCAAACCCCACCAAAAGCAGTACAAGAACTTTCTGGGAAAATTCATGGTTCTGGCCACACCTGAATCGAGTACATCGATGAATATCCCGAAGTTGAAGGCATTGGGATCCTTTATGTCATCAGGATCGGTTAAAGGGCAGGCAGTATTCAGCAGATTCACTAATGTCTCGTTTCTTGTCGGAGTTGTTTCTTTGAAGCAGTACAAAGCGCTTTTGTCACCCGTGCCTAGAGCCTTGCGCCAGCACTGTTCTTGTCGTTCGATCGAGAACAAGTACCAAAAGGCTCCGACTGCCTGGCATGTCATATTTAATTGTTAATGTTTGTTCAAATGATTCATAAACTATATACCGAATCAAACTTACATGACTAGCTAGCATGTAGAGGAAGAGATTCAAAGCAGCACCAGCCCATGCTGTCTCGGTCAGTATACCGGAAGTGCTTGTAACTTCTTTGAAAAGAGGGATGGTTCGAATGATTCGTGGCACATACTGGCAGAAAATAATCGATTTCAACATCTCCTTCGAGACCAATGCAACCGGGCCTTTCAACGCAGGAATTACGATTATCACTACCACCTAATCAGAAAAGCAACACAAGATATTGTTCTTATTGTCAATTTGTCATTCTAAGGACAGATTGCAAGTGTTGAAAGCTGAGTGAAGTAAGACCGGTTACGGTTAGTACCTGCGGAAGTGGAAGAATTGCCAGAATATCGATGACGAAGTTCTTGCGCATATATCGCTTCGCGATAGCCCATCGATCTTCGATCAACTCACCCCTACCGAATACACGAGACGACGGGGCGATAAACGCGGTGCGGAATTGAAAGACGATGTGAATTATATAAAAGGCATCGACGAATGTACGAAGGACGCAAGCAATGATACCCAATCTCTTGTCCAAGTCGAGACATTTCTTGAAGTCATCAACCACGGGGATGTAAAAGAACAAAGGATCAAGAGCCAGAGCAACGGAACATGAGAGAAGGAACATTTTGTTCCATGTCTGAAGAAACTCTTCTTGTGGATTAAGGATCCTCTTCCTCGTACTCAATGCCTTGTCTTTTCTCGGTCGTTTCTTACCCAAAGAACCGAAAATTGTTGGTTTTCTGAAGCTTCGAATTCTTTCAGACACATTCTCGAACACCCTACGGACACGATCCATAGCAGCACCAAACGATGGCCTAACTTTCGTTGTAAATGATCCATCGTATGAACTCCAATCATGGAACCTGAAATATCAAACAAAACATCATAAAAAACCCAAGTCAAAACACCATTAGACTGGTTCTAAACCAAACAACGAGGCCGACAATGAAACCAGAATATTACAAACCAGGCAGAAAAACTAACCTTACAAATTTGTCTCGCCGGAAAGTCATGACTTCAGCCAATTTCTGGGGGTAGTTCAATTGCATACACAAAAACTCCAACTTTGAGATTTTATCTAACTTCTTTACAAAATCCAAACCCTGAAATAATAAGTGAAACCATAACTTAGAAGATGGGAAAAAAATGAAACTTTCAGTACAAAATGGAGTAAGGATTAGTTTAATAAGAAAACCATTGGAGAAATAAGAAAGGAATTGCTTTTTGATGAATTGATGAGACAACAACTGCCATTAAAACGGTGGTTGTGAAGTTGTTTTCTTACAAAAAAAAATTATATGTGCATGGAAGACTCACCTTGAGAACAAAAGTGAAGACTTTGTAGAGATTCTAAAGATTTTCAGACCAAACGAACGAGAAACAGAGGGAAGAGCAGTTTGTTTAAGGTGTCATAAAAAGAACAAACGAAGTTGGAAAAACAATGGAAAAAAATGGAGAAATTTCGTTTGAGGGAGTGGGAGCAGCCCTTTTAGAACAAAAGAAAGTTCGTCGATACTGATAGAGTCGAGACGTCAGTTATTGTCTGCGTGAATATATATATATAATATTACAAATTGTGGAAAAAAGGCAGAGCAAAATCGAAGACGAAGTCAACGGGGACGAAAACATAGAATAGTCAACCCCAAAGGCCGAAGCTTTTTAGGATTTGCAAGGAAATTAGCTTTGGGAGACCCATTCCTCAGTACATTAAATAAAAGGATAAACTACACCAACAACCACCTAATTAATTGGGATAATTATTTTGACCACCAACTATTGAACTCATGTTTTGGAAATCAGATGACTCACGTGTCATCACTCGATTGGATAATTTATTTTAATTTTTAGTTATTTTATTTCATATTTAAATCAAAGAAATAAGGAATGTGCTTGGTATGATTTAAACCTGAGACTTTCAAGTTAATAACTCATTCTATTACCACTTCACCAAATTACTTCTATTGATACAAATTACACCCTTTTGTATATATTTTATAATATAGTAATTGTTAGGGGAAAATAAGTAAAAATGATTGAGAGGAGATTCGAACTCAAGTCATTGGGATGTGTAAAAATATATAAACCACTAAATTAAGTCATTTTTTTAAAAAATTAAAATATTTTAAATATATTTAACATATAGTTAAAACAAGATTTAAAATGAAAACAAATTTATGATTTTTATATTTTTAGATTAAATTGAATATTTTCTCTCACATTTAGTTCAATAAATTTGTTTTCATTTTAAATCTTGTTTTAACTATACTTTAAACATATTTAAAATATTTTAATTTTCTTCTAAAATAATTAACTTAATTTAGTGATTTGTATATTTTTTTTCTAAAAGAATTGACTTAATTTTCAAGTCTAATTGATGAATTTGATGGTCAAAATAAGTATCTCCAATTAGTTCGGTGGTCACTAGTGTAGCTTACCCTTAAATAAAGGATAAAGTTTCTAATACTGAAATTTTATATTGTTTTAAAAAATATTTAAAATTAATTTTTGGTCCAACTGCAAGTTGTGTGTACGGAATAGTTCTCTCAATAATTTATCAATAATATATATAATATTATAGAAGAGTAAAAGGGCTGGAAAATATAACAATAGTGTGCGTAAATCATGGTGTTAATCATTCAACTTTAGTTTTTATATCGATTTTATCTCTAAATTTTAAAATAATTCAATTTCAAGTATTGAAGTTCTGTTAATAATGTGACTTTTGTCTTTTTATCGTTTTTCTACAGTATCCTTTGACCATCATTATTAGTCAATCGTTATCAGCCATCATTCGCGACAAGATTAGTATTAAAACATTCATATTTAGACTAAATAAAATATTATCAGCAGATCTTAACACGTGACAAGTCTAATCAACATCAGTTGTTTACCGTCAGTTGACTGACAATTTTCATCCAACAAGGGCATATTTGGACCAAATTAAAACGTTGGCAGTTGTTTGCTCAAAAAAGAGAATAAAAAACCAAATAATAAAACATGCAAACATTGGGGGCATCTTTTGTCATTTTTCCTTAATTTTGTTGACTTTTAACTTTTGGACAAATTTCTTATGCCCTCGTTAACTGCACTAGAATATTTGAATTTAATAGATGAAAATGGTGTTCGTTGTAAGTTCAGCAAAAGAAACATAATATACCATAATTTGACCCTCAACAAAGAGCTGGGTTCTTATTGGAATTTGGAAAAGATGACATTGAATTTCTCATTGTACGCAAAAGAAAAGATAACAAACAAATGGTCCCTCAGATTTTTCCAAATAACAAAGAAGTCCCATATCCATCACCTGTAAAATTACAACTAAGGAGAGCTTGGCTACTTTCCTGTTTGCTAGTTTCTATTTGGTTGTTCAAGCTAAAATTACAAGGCTGAGATGCTGGAATTTGTTAACAAAATTCCCGTACCGGAAAGACGTCGAACGCATGCTCTTATCGCCCGAACTCTAACCTATCCTAACAATTTTAAGAAGATAAGTTACAACACTCACCTTGGCCTAGGATTTTTCGTCATCATATGGGGAGCATGGCTCTCCAGGGACAGAATCAACAAAAAATTCCTCCACTGAAAACAAGTTAATAAGATCCATCAGTGTATGCTCCAACATATGCGACCGAGTAACCGACCCAAGTATTCCAAAATGTCACATTGGTACCATTTGTGCACTTATTAAAAGAATTCCCAAGCCTTAAAAGGGACATTTTAAATGCACATGGAAGCATGAATATAAGTTCCAACGCAACGAGCACATCCTCTTATAATGCTAAGTAGACATCAAGATAAACATTATTATGCAACCTCATTACCTATATCCTCTTGCTCTGAAGCATCAAGCAACATTTCTGAATCAGAAGGAAGAAAAGGAGAACCGGGGTAGTTTCCGAGGGCTCCTAGATCTGATACAATCCCATGGGCCAATTTTTATGAGAATTGAGAACAAGCTTCATAAAGAAAAAGAATAATAAAGTAACAATCGTGCCAAGTTCCTGAAGTGACTGAAGAAATTCGGAAATTATTAAGAGCAAAAAGTTGAAAAGCAAATATTAAAGCATGAGTATTCAGATGCATGTATCTATGAGATGGAGAGATAGACAGATGAGAAACATGACCTGAAAGTTTTAATGGATATAACTTACCTCCCAGGTTTGACAAATCTGCTGTCAGATCTGTGAGACTGAAATTCCACGGAATCTGATCGAGTGATCTAAGGGAATCTCTAGAATTCCCAGCTCCATTATCAGGTCCCAGCTGCAATCCTACTGAACTTGCCACATCTGTTGTGAAGGCTGAATCAAGAGCTGCTGTGTCTACTCCCATACCTGACATGTCTGATGCAGTGAAGGGAAAATTCCCACTGGACGCCACTGAAGTAGGGCTCACAGGCATCTCTGACAAAGATGGCATGGCAGTTGTAGGAGGAAATGTGGGTATTGCATCACTAGCATTGTTGTCGATCACCATGCTAGAATAAGATACATTGTTACTGTTAGCTTAACTTCTGCGGAACAAAATACTTGACTAGAAATTTTAGAAAAATGAAACAAGAAACAACAGGCAACAAAGAGTAAAACTAAAGATAGTGTGAAATAACCATAAGACAATCATGCATTTGTCACGAATCTGATCAAGTAGTTTATGAATATTTCCACCAAAAATAAGGAGAAAGAAAAAAGCACAATTGCAAGCGATCAAATCATTAGGTAATCTTATGGGACGTGATAATGAAAAATAAAGAAGAAAAGCACCTTCACAATTATGGGACATCAAATATTTGCAAGTATAATAGGCAATTAATAGTAGGCCAAAATGAAGATAGTTAAGTTCTCACTCATTCCCAGAATTCATCCGCATAGGTTGGAAATTGCTGGGAGCGGGGACTCCATTGACCACATGACAGCTTGATATACCCATGGAGTCAATATGATGTTGTCCTGTTGCTGGTATCGGAGGTTGTTGCAGCACAGGGTATCCCATTGGTAAGTTGTTAACTGCACTGCAAAGAAGTTGTTGAATAACCATGATTGTAACATAAACATGCAGACCAAATAATCCCAAAGGAAAGCTGTGATATGGTTTTCCTGCCCTATCCCTCTTACCAGATTTCTCTTTTCCATTTGAGAAAAGAACTGCAAACTTGCTAAATTAAGGTAGTAAAGTTTTATAAACAAATAGACACCATATCAAGTGAAGATTACAAACCATCTAATTTTGAAATTATTAGTATTAAGGGACAATCACAGATGTTGATCTTGTTTAAAGAAAGAAATAGCATACTAATCCTCTTAAAATTTCTTAACCATTTGTGGCTGTTCCATGCAATTTGACTTGATGATTCAGTAAATAAGGTTATCATTATAACCATGTCTAAGTTAACATCATGATCACTTCATAATATAGCTAAAATAATAGAGCCTTGCAATTGCATCCATAATTTTTATTAAGTGAGAACTGAGAACTTGCCGGGCATGGGATGAATCCCATTTTGTATTGGGGCCAGAGGAACCTTTGGAGGCACAGGATATTTCATCAGATGATATTGATGCTCAAGCAAATGGTTGAATAAAATGATTTGCTTCTTTAACTTCAGCCGTATATAATAGGCACTGAAAAAATCAGCATTTTCCTCTTCCAGCTTCTGCCATACTGAATAAACAATAATAGTGAAGATACCATAACCATTGTAGTAGATTGGGGTTATATATTTATTTATTTATGACATGTTCTACTTTATCACATACACATGCAGTGCATTTTATTGAAAATTCCAAATAACATAAATGCATATGCGAACTAACAAAGAGATTCGAGTCAAGCATACCTAAAGTTGTAAACCCAGGGTCTATCCTTGCTCGATTAAGGAGGGTTTTGACAACCTCATCTCTAGTCATGTATAGTTGCAAGCATCGTTCAATTAAATTCTGGACCTGGAACAATCAGTTTACATAAATTAAGAATCTCTAACTCAAAACTTATATAACATAAAAGTCCCTCCACTGAGAAAAATAATAGTAGATTAATAAATGAAATATAAAAACGGATACCGTTTCTTACAAGTTCAATATCTTGCCGTGAAACTTTTCGGCCATCATTGCTTGAAGCAGATAAAGAGCCAGAGTCCATCACAGGGCCATCTTCTGTTTGGTTGTTTTGCTGTTCCGTTTTTGGTTCGTGTGAAGCATGAGTTGAGGGTTTTGTATCCTGTGTGCGCTGCAACGAATAATACTTCTCTTCAAGTTTAACATCAAGGAATCAATGGTAAGCAGATTCATGTACCAAATAGAAAGGTCGTAAGGTGGAAAAAGTTCGTTTCTATGTTACTTCGGGAGTAATGAAATGACTGGTTAGCAGACACCAATAGAGCAATTATATAGATATGGAATTACTTATTAAAAGAGAAAAACACCTTTGAGTTCTTCATTCCAACTGAAAGCCAACTGCTTGCATCTCTTTGCTCAGCTTAGACACTAGGCACCTAAGGTCAAATAACTCATCAACATCACAATTCTGGCATCTAAATAGACAAATCATCTACGGCAGATAAAAACTAAAACTGTGTTCACAATAGAACAATAATAAGGGTAAAACTTTGATAAACATGTTGTGTAAAACTAATTTTACACAAGCATGTGTATTTACACTATAAAAACCCAAATCCTAAATTTCTAACCCTAAACCCTACACGCTAAATTCTAAACACAAACCTTGAATTCTAAGCCCTACAACCTAAACCCCTCCACTTTAAACCCTAAACTAAAACTCTAACCCCAAAAACTAAAAGGCACGTGTAAACTAAACTTTACACGGCCTGTGTATCAAACTTTTTTCCCATCTATTATCAAAAGAGAAAAATCCCATGTTTAGCTATTTTCAAACTCCAAGTGATGTCCCAAACTTAAACAAGTTTAGTCATTTTAAAGTGCAAGCAACCGTGTTGATCAAGTCAATAATTAGACTAGATAAGCATCAATTCCAAATAATAATAAAAATCCTACTAAGAACAAACTTCTTCAAATCCAGAAAGCAAAATATCGGCCAAAATAACTAATCAGTGTTTGTTACTTAGAAATCATTATTAAAAACCAAAATCCTTTGCTTCCACTTGATTCTTCTACTGATTTTCATATGCAAATTATGAAACAAAAAGAACCAAGCCCATAGCTGCTTCATAGCAGACTTTCCCCTTTTAGCTAAAAACAACAAGTACAGTTAATTTCGGTTAAAATAAAGCGAAAATCTGAAAGGATTTATGACATTAAGATATAATTATAAACAAGCATACAATTAAGAAAGAAAGAAATGAAGATCTAGCTGAATTCACCTCACAACCAAAGTTGCCGACACTTGAAAACGCGCAAAAACAAAGAAATTCTGCTCTTCTTTTTATTTCGACGAATTAAAAAGATTCAACCACAAGTATTACGATATACATCAAAATGCTACGAAATTTTCACTGCAGGAAACAGTTACAAATCCAGAAGAGTCACTTAAACTGTAACTTCAAGGAGTATTCAAAAAAAGGAAGATTTTGGATTGAAGCTGAAATTCGTTTGAATTTACGGAGGAAGAAACGGAAAATTCACTTGAATTTATGTAAAAGAATGAAGGCCGGTGCAGCAGCAGCAGTGAAGCTCGGGAGATTTTTAGGGTTTATCATGACATTAAAAAGCGCCAAATTGGTATAATTTGAACCGTTAATCGAGAAAATTGATGAATTAATTATAAATATTTTTTCCCAACTGTGATATAATTGAATTATTTAAGCTCAAACTAAAGTTTAAAACTGGTAAAATTATGAACATTTTTTTCATTATATTTTTTGTTTTCTAAAAATATAAATATGTTAAAAAGTATAAATCTCTTTAAGAATTGGCAGGTATCTATAATCTATGTCTGGTTTGAAAAGTTAAGCTAACAAATTTATGTTTTCAACAGTGTAATAACAAAAAAACGAAGTTGTCATTAATCTTTTGAGGTTTAAATGAAAAAAATGTGTTTAATATGTTTTTTTTATTTATGTTTTTTAAAGAAAATAAGTGTTCAAGGTTTTAAAAGTTATAATTTTAGGTGTTTGACTGTTAATGGGTGTCAAAAAAATTTTTTAACAAATCAATGCTTGACATGTGACATATTTAATTTTTTTCAAATTTAAAAATTTTAAACAAAAAATTAATTTTACATAAAATTCCAAAATTTTGAAAATTTTACAAAATAGTCATAAATCCCTAATATTACCCAAACTCCCAAATCGCCGCCGCTTCCGCTGTCGATAGCTGCCCCTGAGCAGACCCCTTTGATCGCCGAACCAAGGCAATCATTTCCCCCAACACGGCGTCGCCAAAAATGGTAAACGACGTGCAGCCGAACATCGAACGCAAAATCGATGTTCGGCTGGCGTGTCGTTCGGTGTTTCTGGCGACGTTGTGTTGGGGAAATGACCGCCTTAGTCTGGCGACCAAAGGGGTGTGCTCATGGGCGGCGATTGACGGCGAAAGCGGTGGTGACTTGGGGGTTTGTGTTTGAGTAATTTTAGGGATTTGATGACTATTTTATAAAATTTTCAAAAACTAAAATTTTTAGGTATTTTTCTTTAAAAAATAAATTACTGTCACGTGTCAAGCATTGATTGGTTAAAGAATTTTTTTAACACTTTTAAAAGAATATTTAACCGTTAATCGATATAACACTTAGTTAAATCAATTGATTAATCAAAAAAATTTATATTCCGTCGATTAATTTAATTTTAATCGAATAATGAACACTTCTAACAAAGACAACGACATAGGTGGTATGGGCTAGGGGTGCATCTCCCAATTAAGGGATACCCTAAGAAAATGACAACGGAAGGCGTAATGGAGAATTCAAGTTGTCAATTGTTGGTTTACACCATTTCCCTGCCCCACGTAAGGGTGGGCCCATTAGAAATGTGGTCCACGGGCCACGGCCAATTGGCCTTGTCAAATCTTTGATTTAAGAACGAAATCTCCTGGTCCTAAATATTTTAATTTGCCCTCTTCAATTGCCGAGGACTAGGAGCATCCATTATTACTACAACTAGGTCTAGGACCATACCCAACATTTTTATCGTATCATAACTCTATTCTTTTTAGGAAGTTTTAGAAAATTGCCGCTTAAAAAACGGCTAAAAAAGTGCGTACACAAATTCTTATAAAAAATCGCAAAGATTTGTATATATGTACTGAAATTTTTACAAAGTAATAAGAATTTGTGTATGTGTACAAATCCTTACAAAACTAGTAAATATTTGTGTACATTGTACATAAATCCTTACATTATACGATTTTTATACGAAATTATGTACAACTATTTTTAACCGTTTTTTAAAATTTTCCCCTCTATTTTAGAAACTATAATTGAAAATCATGAAAAATTTATGAGATCTTTAAAAATAAGCATCAAGGACGGAGCCATAATTTAAAAGTGCTAGTAAAATATAAATTCTAAAAAGTATAGGGGTAAAAAAACTCTTCCTGTTGTCTTTTTTTGTCTCCGTCATTGAATGATATAATTAAATTATGTATATCATTTTAAAACTATGGTCTCTCTTTATATTTTTTCTCTATTTTTAGGTGGTTGGTTTGTGGTGTTAGTGTTAGTGTTGGTCTTTATCGTTAGTGTATGTTTTTCTTTGTTTTTTATTTTTTTGTAGTTTTATATATTTTTGTGGTACGCGTTTTCTCTGATTTGTAGCACATTTTTCATCTACTTTGCAGCACGTTTTTGTCTACTTTCGTGATATATTTGCGTTCATGTTAGCTTTTATTTATAATTGTCGGATGTCTTTCACTAGTTTAACTAATTTTTATAATTCGTTTATCAATGCAGTCAGATTTATTTTACGAAACGACATGTAAAATTATTTCAATTGTTCTGCTATATTTTTGTTTCGTTTGAATTATTTAAAAAGAAACATAATTAAAAACTTATAATTTAAAGTGAATTAAAAGCGCACCGAATATAAATCCATTTTACTTTAAAAAAACGAGAATATAAATTCATTGTGTATGTAGTAGATCGCATTGGGCGGAGAGGCCGGTGATACAAAAAACTGGCTGGTAGTGGTCTCACGAAACTGCACGTTTCAAAAAGCTAGAGGAGGAGCGTGGCGGTGGCGGTGTGGTCGTTTATTGCCTGGAGATTCGGGTGTGGTTTAAAAGGGCCCGGGGAGCCAGAAAACTGTCGTTAAGGTTGTTGTCTTCATCGTTTCCGTTACAAAAATGTTTCCTTTTCAGCTGCTTTGATCGCATTTGCAAATCCAGACTCGGTTCTAGGGATGGGCTTTTTACCCGACCCGGCACGATCGAGTCAGATTTTTTCATAGAAGTTCCGGGTTGGGTTTTTTTTAAAGGCTAAAGTCGAGTCGGGTTTGGGTTTAGGGTGGAAAAAATCTGACCCGACCCAGAACAAATAGTGTAATTTTACCTTAATTTTTTAGGGATATTCACAATAATGTTCACTATTTATATTTTTTTACAATGAGGTCATTAAAATTATTTTTTACAATTAGGTCCCTAATTGTTTTTACAATTAGGGACCTAAAATTTATTTATTTTTAATAGGTCGGATCGGATCGGGTTTTTTCAAGTATGAGGTCGGGTCAGGTCCGGATTTGAAGTATATATTTTTGGGTCGGGTTCGGGTAGGCCAAAAACACGACCCGACCCGTGCCCATCTCGACTCAGTTCATATGAATTCAATTACGTTTTCGTATTTATGTTAATTCTCTTTTAATCAAATCAAATTTCTTTATTAAACTTAATTAATCAAGTTTAATCATCGTGGACAATACGTTTTAGGGACCAAACTCCAAACCAACATTTGCCTAACAGAACTCGTAAATATGTCTCAGTGGTAAAGAATGATATATTTTATTCAGGTAACCCGAGATCAAGCATTATGTGTATACATTATACAAAAATTAAATACATATTATTTTATAATCACAATCAGCGTATTAAAAAAACATTTGCCTAACAAATTTGGGTCACAATAATGTGCATTTTCCATTAAATTTGGTCTTATGTTTGCCTTTTCAGTTATTGTACTTTGTTTTTTTTTTTAACTTGTGGTGCGTGTGAAATTAAGGGTAGTTATTGAGTGAGTCGGTCGCGAGTTGGGCAGTGATCGACTCGTGCTCTTTAAAAAAATTTGCTACTCGATTTGTTGCTCGTTAAGCTCGTTAAAATTGTGCTCGACTCATGCTCGTTAAAATATTGTTGCTCAACTTGACTCGTTGCTCGTTAAGCTCACTAAAAAATTTACTCATTTTTAACTAAAAAATTTACCTATAGACATAAATTATCTTTAATTGAATCACGAGCACTTGAAAAAAAGTAATTTAAACTCTTAGAACATAACATGCCATAAACACATAATAGTTTCTGTTTCTGAAAATTTGTAAATTCTAATCCTCTTTTTTTTAGCCATGGAAAATGTTATCAATACACTGTTAACCTTCAACAAGAAAGTTAAGAAAAGACAGCTAACAGACTGGAATTTTTAAGATAAAAAAAATGGAAGGAAAAAAAACCCTATTAAGATCTATAAAATGATATAGAACTCAGTTGTAATCCTAAGGAGCACCTATTTCAGTTACAATGTATAGAACCCTAAACTCAAAAACTCTTTTACCTTCTAGTCCTGCATTCTTTTTCAGTTTTCACCATTACTCCGTTGTATCTTCGAAAACAGAGTACCTCCGAAAATGATTTCCATTGTTCGTAGTGTACATACAAGCACCAGGCAAGAAGTATGCGTGACCGACCATCTTGTGAGAAAACCATTAAGAATCACTGAATCAGAAAATGCACTTCTTGCTTTCATGAGGGTGATGAGAACAAAAATGCCTGGTAAAGGGACGCCCTCGCATTATAGGCCGTCCCACCATCATCTCTTCCTTCAAATGGAAAGGGGAGCGCGGCGGGTGGGGTGGGGACTTCTCTTCCTTCAATTGTTATTCTTCTGGGCCGCTCATCTGTCGATAAAATCAAAGTCCCCTGTTAAGAGTAATAAATGAGATCATAACACAATCCAACCGAAACTAAAGGAGCTGAAATAAGAATATTAAATTCAATTTGGTTGTCGCATAAGATATACATAACCATTAGTCATGGACTCGATGTTTATCAGTTATGACTAAGAGACAACCCACCGGAAATACCAGAACACCAGCCTAGAAGAGGGTGGCAGCAGTAAGCTATGTCAGGCAGCAATTTCCACACAGCTCATTCAGGTTGTGCCATAGAAATTAGTTACTACACCGTCTACCCTTTGCTGGTCAGACAAAAAAGAAGATAAATTACCTTTGGAAGTGGGGTGAAGAAGGCTGGTCTTGTGAAGACCGTTGAGCAGAGGCACCAGGAAACCTTTGCTCGTCGAATACCCCACCTGAGCTGCTTCCATCACTTGGCTGTGATACTTCATTCATGCCCGAGAAACCCCCTGGTCCGATATAGCCAAACTCAAGCTGTTCAACGGAACCATAGCCAGAATTATGATCATACGGGTAGACCATGACAACAGGTGGCATGGTAGGTCCATTAGATGATACCCCACTGGGGTTCATGGCTGGCAGTGGGTACATGCCATATGGAATGCTGGCTGAATTACTTTGAGAAGAGTTTGAGTGTACTGGTCCATTACGAGACTGGTATGATGTAAATGAATCATGCCTATGTGACCCCCAAGGCCTCTCACTCCTGCTCTCACCATTAACTGCTGCCAATTGGTCAAATGTGAATCTTGATTTTTCATTTTGATTGCGACTATGGCTTCGCCCAGCAGCTCTGGACTTCGAATTGGCATTCCAGTTTCCATCTCTATCGCCTTGGTGGTCATTTCTGTCATAATTATATTTTCCCCTCCTCAGATTAGCAGAATGGCGTTCTCTCATTGGAACTTTCTGAAGTGGGGAAGAAAATCATATAAAAAGGTTATTGAAGACTATAGTTCCTTATTGTTAAATGTCGCGGAAATGGGACCAAAGCAACATAAGACCACTTCAAAAAACTGAAGCAATAGAGTAACGAAGTTGTATCTTATGACCTATATAAAATTGAAACTCAACAGTGCATACCCAATTAATGGAGAAAGTGGAAAAAGCAGAACCATGTAACCATCATTACTCTCCAAAACATGAAAAGGTCAAGAGCAGAAATTTAAGGTAATAAAGGCTCATTACAAATTGATAGTACCTGATTTACAGGGTTTGGCAGATATGTCCCAGTACCACTGCGATATCTTGGCATTTCATCAACATACCGTTGATATACATTGGCAGGTCGATTTGAAACAGATTGGAGAGGTGTAACGGGAACAACACGAGGCCCATAATTCATAAACTGGGAGAAGAGATTCACATTTGATGAAGGAGGTCTCCCAGGACCATCCCATGGGAAATGACCTTGTAAATAGACAGGTGGCACCACAACAGGTGAAGGATAAATCAGAGGAGGATATCGTGGATTTTGACAAAACCGTCCATACTGCAGGTTTTGCCAATGACTAGCAATGTCACCATTAAGAATGTCAGATTTATGCTCCAATGGATCAGGGGATGCAACCTTTCTTGTAGAACTAGAAGTACTTAACACGTCAGACTGATCAAGTCCCTCAGATGATTCAACATTTTGTCCTGGATTATCCAAACCTTCATCCCAACTAAAATTGCTTGTTGATGCATCTGGAGATCCTGCTTCACCTGGAATGTTGTACACAGGGCATAACAAAAATGGAACCGGCGGCCCTGTTATTGTGAAAGCCAGGGGAGGAACTCCAGAATTATCCATAGTTCTTTGCCCTGAACCTGGACCTAGGAGGAATGGAGCAATGGGTATCATCGAATCTGAGCCACTTGCCTGAGCTTCCGCAAATCCAGGCATTTGAAGAGTTGGAACAGGAAAAGAACCAATCGATTGAGGTCCAGTAGCTCTTTCTTCCATTTCAGTGCCCACTACTGATGGTGGATTCCAGTCTCTGCCATCATCTGCCTGAGAAGAATGTTCAGATACACTCTTACCTTTCCCACCTGCAGCGGATGGAAGCACAGAAGCAGCTGTTTTTCTACCCCGTTTCTCCCTAGCTGGTTTAGAGACCTTTGCTAATGAACCTTCCCAAGAACTTTCAGATGAGGTTTTACTTCTAAGAGAACTGGTATGCGAAGCAGACAAGGATCTAGAATTTGCAGTTCTTTCATCAAAGTAAACATCATTACCTCTGTTATCTTGATACAGGGAAACATCTGCATGATCTTCCCTACTTGATCCTCGAGTTTCTTTAGAAGACTTCTGTTGGATTTTTGAATGAAGCATTTCAAAGCCTCCATTATCAAGATCAAAACCTCCGCTAGAGCCCCTGTCTTGATCATGCCATGACTCATTTTCCATTTCCCCTGGGTTTATTTCGGGAGAACCGAAATTCTCACTGGAAGGCTCAATTTGATCCTCTGGGTTTGAGGCTAATCCAATGCCAGAAAAATAATGGGCCAAAGGAGAAGAAACCAATCCTTGGGGAAACATTTGAAAATTTGAAGGAAGAATTCCACTCAAATTTCTCTGATTGAATCCCATCGATAGAGATTGGATGTGAAAAGGCAAGTGAGCTGCAGCTAAATTTAATGGAATAGGAATCTGACCATTAAAGCCATGAGCTGTAGATGCCATCAAATTCACTAGATCTTGCTCTTCTTGTGGCATAACTTGTGCACCAGGAATTGAAGAAAACTCCTGACCAATAGTGCCCAAGCCCAAATCATCTTGGTAACTATTTAGAGGACCGTTTGAATTACCAACAGCATCAATGCTCGGAAGTGTCGAGGCATGCCTAATAGATGAAGGATCATCACCTGAAGATTTAATGTTATCACTTGCCTTCATACCAAATTCAATATTCTTTATCCCATTATTATCTGACCTCATGGAAGGAATCTGGGTTTTCCCGCCCTCTGGCACTCTGTTCCGCCTTCCCTGAGATGTAACTTCTCCATATGTTTCAGTAAGCTCAGGACTAGAACGAGTCCTCGCAAAAAGATACCTTCCTTGAACATCAGTCACCAAGTTCTCTTTAGCATTAGAACTCTGACCTTTATCATTGTGCACAGTTTTATTGGAATTAGAATCCCGCCTAACCTTATCAGAGGTCTTTGAGTTGCTAGTGCTGCCATAACTCTTTTGACTCTGAGTACAAGAAACAGTGGATGCATCACTTTTCTTACTTGTGCTTTCTGATGGATAACTAACATGCTGTGAGGAAACACAGCATGATCCTTGAACTCCTTCAGCTCGAGTGTCATGTAAGGAGGAAATATCATTGTCTCTACTGCTTGAAGTGTTCCTGGCATTATTGGATCCACGAGTGTTGTCCGAATTTGACAACCTCAAGCACCGCAGGTCAATCCTGGGCGCATCAGGGCGTTGACCACTGCCATGCCTTTCCCATGTATTCATGAAGAATTGGTTTACTTCATAATAGAGGTCCTCTTTGGGACAATCAAGTAACCTTGCCAACTTATTAGCTCCAAATGCAAATGCACTGCGTATCCTAAAGAAATTACCTGGAAAATAAAATTATTATTATTCTGCACTATAAAACATATTATTAGCAGTGCATGCAAGCAACCATAAAATTGACAACTCAAATAATGCAAAAGCATCACAACCGTTAAAAAGATTTACATAGTTGAACATGTAGAAATTTAATAGTATTCATATCCATCTTTGATTCATGAATGGTTAATCATATAAGTTTCCAGTAAGTGCCGATGTTTATTATCACCATTCTGCCACCAGTCTCTCCAACTTACTTTCTACCAATTTAAGTTGAATATTTCGGAAGTTCTTAGCATATGACTCTCTTAATCAGATAAGATTCCAGTAAGTGAACAAAACCATGCAGAACTAAGATTCTAATTGTTTACAATTGCCTTTCTTCCCCAAAATAACAGTTTATTCACATTCCTTTCTATCAATATAAGTTCACTATTTTCAAAATCTTATAGCATGAGAGATTATTAGAAATTTATTACTAAAATCTATCTTCAAAAGGATTGTCCATAGGTCCATAAAAGAAAATGATAGGGGAAAATGATATCTTAAATATGTAAAACAGTTATAGAAGTAACTACCTTTACTGACGCTGCGCCCAAGGTTGTTATTTATACGCAAAGGATCAATCACATTGAAATGTTTAGAAACAAAGGACTGGCCCTGATTTTCTTGGGAAACAGAATATCTTGAACTACAAGTATCAAGAAAATATTTGCTAAGTAGCAATTCTCCACCATCTTTCCGAGGAGGTTCAGCTGCAGCAAAAAGCATTTCAAACAAAGAAATTAAGACTAGGAAACTGGCGAACATTACATGTTCCAGAAATTGCAATACCTGTAATGTCCGGCAGAGAACTAATTGGAACAGGACCCCAGAGACTGACACAAAAGTTCTCCCAATCAAACTTGCTAAAGAACTCAAGAAAACGATACAGGACCTATGCACGAAAAGGATAAAAAATCAAACAGATGTACAGGCAAATGCAAAGCCATAAAAATAGAAAGGTAAACATAAACACCTCGAGCGGTCCAGAAAAGGACTTATTGAAAACATGGAATATGTAAAGAACCAAGGTTTCCAGAGCATAAGTTGAGATAAGTCCATGATGGGCACCCAATATGCGGCTCTCGTAATAACACCAGGCCTTTATCAATATGATGCTACGTTTGAACAAATGGTTCTGATCTACCAAACGATCAACCTACATACACAGATGTTAAGTTAGGTTTAAACTTACACAAAATCCGAAAAGTCTAACTCTAATCATTCAAAAACAAATCTGCAGACTTGTATTGAAGTGTCAGGATTGGCATCACTAACCTCTTCAAGGAAACAAAGGGTACATAATCCGCCAAGCTGATTGAATGAAATGTCTACAACAATATTTTCTACAAGACACTTGATTATCTTCACCTGAAAATGTATGAGAAGGAAAAATAAATATCAAAAGGAATTAGTCATATGCAAGAATTCTAAATATGAAGAAACGGCATTTCATTCAGACTTACCTCAGCCTGAATGTACTGAACTTCTTTAACTCGGAATTCAGTATTCTCATTTTTCTCCTCATTTTCCAGCATATCCCGAACCTGGTGAGCCCATGTATCCTTCAAACTTTGATTCTTACTGAAGGCCGTCAAGTCAATATCCCCATCAGGCAAATATGTCTTGAGGGGCACAGACCCAAAAGTAAACACCTGTTAACAAAAAGATTGCATTCATCCCTCCACTCATCGACCCGAAAATGAAATGTAAAGGATGCAACTTTTCAATCATTCATGTGATACCATTTAGCCTTAACATTTTTAATCAAATACATGGAAACGAAAATGCACAATTAGACAACGCATAATATATAATTCAACATAATGGCATCGAACCGGGTAGAAATTATAACGGGATAGCCATTGGATTGGACCTGACAAGGGAAGCACTTAGAAATGAGGCGCTGGACATAATCAGCAACGGCAATACGGCGACCTTCAGAGGGTGTATTGGGTTGAATGCAGTCTATGAGTTCGGCTGTTCTTTCCTCAGCCCTCATCCACCGCTCCGAGTCAAGAACCCGAATCTCCGAGGCATCTTCATTCGGTAACAATCCGTTCAGCAATAGCCCGCGCGGTGGCTGCTGCGCCGCCCACCCTACATGCTCTCCCATGCAATCCTAAACCACTATTCCTCCCTAACAACTTTCTAAACCCTCCCGTGTGCCACAACGCGACCAAAAACTCCAAATTTTAAAAAGAAAAAAGAATCGTTTTTGTTCAATACGGGCAGTTTTCTGGTGAATCTATGATTTAAGAAAAAAGGGGGGAAACAGTTTTTCTTGTTTTTTCTTTTTAATTAATCAGGCAACAAAGCCAGATTGTATTGAAGTTTCCGAAGCAACAAAATGGCAAATGCAGTAAATACTGCCAAGACGAAGGGGGTGTTCCAATAAATTTTCAAGGTAAAATGATAAAAGGGAACTTTTTTTTTTTCCTTTTTTTCCTGGTCGGTTAAGAAAATCTACAAAACCCTAGAAATAAAAATATGGAAACTGAAAAATAGGAAAGAAAAGGGGGGAAAGAAACCCTAAAAAGTAATGAAGATGGGAAACAATAAGGGCGGTGAGAAAATCAAAAACCCTAAATATAAACTGCAACAATCCTGGATATTGGGAAGTATCGGCAAATCAAAATGAAACAAAAACGAACAACAAGGACGAAATTGCAATTGCAAAAACCGAAAAGAAGGATGTTAAAGATCCCAAAAAAATCACTTCTTTAGGTTTTGGTGGAAAATTGTCGTAGAAAAAGAAACAGAGGATGAAGGAAAGAGAAGAGGGTTCGTTTGGTTACAAGAATAAGAGGCTGTGGAGGCGGAATAGAGGCATATAGTATTTGTTTGACGACGATGAAGTTCGTGCATTTGATTTTGAGGGTTTTCTCATTGATTTTTTCCCCTTTTATTTTAAATGAAAATTGGGGAAGAGGATGATAATAGAATCTCTGCCAGAGAGAGAAAAGAGATGAAGAAAGAAAAAAAAAGAACAAATTTACACGGGAAATTGAAGAAATTATTTAATTATTTTGTATTTTTTAGATTGTTTAAATTCATCTCAAATTTAAGGATAAACTATACAAGTGAACACCAAACTAATTAGGATATTTATTTGACCACCGAACTATCGAATTCGTCAATCAGACCACCAAACTTATAAAATTAACCTATTTTGACCACTACCGTTAAAAAGCTAACGGAGGGGTGACGAAACTGCCACGTGGCAGTTAACAGAAAATTTTTAAAAATTTTAAAATTATGATCAAATTAATTTAAGAAATAAATAATAAAGACTAAACATGTAATTTTAAATTTTTATTGTTAACTGCCACGTGGCAGTACCGTCACACCTCCGTTAGCTTTTTAACGGCGGTGGTCAAAATAGGTTAATTTTATAAATTTAGTGATTTAATTGACGAGTTTAATAGTTCGGTGGTCAAAATAAATATCCTCAATTAGTTCGGTGGTCATTGGTGTAGTTTTCGCAAAATTTAATTAGGCTAATCAGATTGATAGTTTGAAGTAGTATCCATAGTGCTAAAAAATTTAATTTTTTTAACCGTCGGTTTTTGATTTATTAATCTACTAATTCATATCAAATTTTGTAGATGTCCACTAAGGATGTAACCCTCCGAACTATTTTTTTTTCATTCACAACATCAGAATTCTAACCTAATGTTCATATTGGACTTTTATAAAATTCGATTTGAATTAATCAGTTAATAAATCAGATATAAATAATTAAACAAATAAATTTTATAAAATGAATTTTTATGTTAAAATTACATAGAAGGTTCTACGGAGGTAGGTCCATGATAGATCAAAAGATGTGAATAATTTATATATTTTCCATGCATTTCTATGTACACTTTTATAATTAACAAAAGTTAAGATAATTAATCCACTGTATTCAAACAAGATATTTTTATAAATAAAAGAGGGATTTATTAAATATTTCATCGGATTTTGTAGAGATTCAGTATGAAACAACTAATTTAATTCTATTTTTTTCATTCACGACGTTGGATATGTTAAATGTATTTTACTATTCATGTACTTGCCATAAAATTACAGTAAAAACAAGGGCAGCTATATATGTGTTCACGCACCAGTCATGACCTCCTTATTTGAGAACAAGTTGCTTTCTAACGTTCTATCATGGCTCCACGAGCGAGGAGACGGTGAAGCGAGCAGCGGCCACAATAAGCTTCCCTCTGGTATCCTCGCGTCGCTCGGAATGGCCTTTTTGTGTTGCCTTAGGACTCCATTAATTGCTTTCAAGTAGTTGCTGGAGTCGTGGTCTCTTAAAATCGTACCGTCCGCGCCATAGGCGGTAAGATCGCTGAGGGTATCCAACGGATGGGGACAATTAAGGAAGGCCTTAAGTGCCTTCATGGAGATTCCGCTACGCGTCATGTCCAATTCGTAAATAGCATTTCCGGGAGGGATTAGAGGGTGCGGCGGAGACGACTTCTCGCTAGGTTGGAGGACGAATAGTTTCCCGAGTGGAGTATACAAAAGTTTCTGCATCAAAACAACGAAAGAAATGAATAACCGAGTATAACATAAGTCTATATATCTGTGTTCCAATTTCCACCCTAAATGTGAAGCAAGTACTTACATTTCTAAGTAAACAGGGGTGAGATCGGAGGGAACCGGGCAAACGCTTGAGAACGACGGCCACATGGTTCGGATATTCGCAGGAGAAGGCTCTAGGGACAATGTCCCGGTGCATCATCACACAATGAACATGGTTGTCATCTAGCCCCAATTCATCGAGTATCTTTTGGCCTCCGCAGAACACAAATGGTGCCCCGAAAGTGACTACCGGTCGAAGAGCGGAAGGCTTCACAACCTTCTTAGTCAACAACATCAAGCTAACTAAAAGAGAAAGACTGCCCCCGAGAGAATGACCGGTGAATTGAAGCCTCGCACGATCCCCGTGCCTCTTCAGATGGTCCATAATTTCTGGCAAGAATTGTTCATATATGCCCTTTGCAGCTTCATAGATTCCTCTATGAACAAGCACATCAGTGCCCTATAAGAGAATAACAAAATCATATTTTGAGCAACTTTTCTAGTATCTGTTAATTAAGCAGTTACTCTCACCTCAAATGTAGTAGGCTCGAACAAAAGGTTTGCCTGCCACGACGCTAGAGAGTCCGACCCCTGCAAATATGAACAAGCATAGTCTACGAGATGTCACGGTTCCATAATAAGGTCTTACAACAAAGGATATGTATGATGATTTCTGTGTTGGCATGAAAAAGAATGGACCTACTACCTGAATTACGAAACAGCGGGTATACGTGCTTAAGTCGTCGCAAACAAACCATTCGCAAGGCGATGACTGTAGTGACTGAAGGTCTTTTGCCGTCTCCTGTTTCTCCTTCTCCCCAGCTCTAACCACAGCGGTCATTGCTGATGCTGCCATGTAAGCAGCCACCTCCGAGTTATACACTCGAGGCGGATTCTCCCCTTCCATTTCTGAAAGATCCCTGGACCTACATGGATCCCCATTGTCCTTCACCTGTGACTTAGAGCCAGGGGACAACAGGCCCTTCGCCCGTGACTGAACATAGCATGCAGCCAAAGCAGCAATCTCATAAACAGCAGATAAGGCGATCGACCTCTTCAGCTTGGTACCCTCAACTTTCTCGGACCTCGATTCAGTAGTTTCCAGGACAGAAACAGGTACACGAATCGAGTCCTGATCCATCTTGCCTTTCAACATAGCCGCTTCTTCTTTCTTTTCTAGGGACGATGTTACAAACTTTAGACCATAGTATCTTCTTAACTCATGTCCCTGCATATACATAAATACCACCAGAATGAAATCAATCCTTCATGCAAGACTAATCAATCAACTTGGCTTGTAACTTTAATTTACCTAAACCGGCATTACGGATTGAATAAGCTAAGATTTTAACAAGTAGACTACCCGGGAACACCGGAACCGGATTGTTAGATATATAATTGTAAGAACTGGAGATGCATACCTTAATCTCTGGTATCACATAAGCTATGTTGCACAAGAAGGCCAGGCGAGAGAACAGCTTTGTATCAGACAATGGCACTTTAGCTAATAACTTAGAGAATGATTCACGGTCATATTTCGCTTCACCTTCCTCGTCTTCGGAGTTGTAGTTCACTTCGCAGCCACTATAATCTTCATCGCCATCGCCATCGCCATCATCATCGTATTCGTTCTCATCATATATTCCAGCTTCTTCAACATCATTATCTAGTTGTCTATGTTTCCAGCGACTATGAACCTCCATCAACATATTCACCCAATTCGCTCTCTTGATTTCCTTCTCTTCGTCATCGTTTTCCATGGATTCGTCGTCAAATTCCCCATCCTTGTCCACTATGCTCGAGCTCTTACTCGTCTCCAGGTCAAACAAAAACGATCTAACGGAGTTTGGAGTCATCGAACTCGATATCTGAAACCGAAATGACCCGAGAATCCCAACGGAACGGCTGTTCTTCAGGGTCGGCTTCGTCGATGCAGCATGTATCCTATTGGAAGAGTAACAAAGGTGATTATCTGAAGAAGATCTTTGAATGCCAACTCTCTTATTAAGATTTATGCCTGAATGTGATCTCCGAACCCCATTGATCTCTTCTCTGCATCCATCTTTCGCCTTCGAGGCAACCTGAGAGGTAGGAACAGCCATGGACGTGCACGCCATAGCTCCGATACAAGTTGTCGATACCGGCCTGAAAAAAATTGACAAACTTCTGCAAGAGAAATAAACCTTATTCCATGAGAAGACTGAGCTGAAAACAAGGGATGTATGTAACGAACATTATTAGGATAGTGTTCCATTATTAGATTCATTACATGGCTAAAATGTCGGTACAACATAGTATGGTGCGGCACTAGCTGAAAATGTTATAAAAACTGAAACACGAAATTGATAACATTTTCGGTACTTACAAAAAACTGAATATATTATCAGAAACGATGAAAGTTTCGAAACTCAAAAATAAAGTTTCAGTACTTACCACCAAAGCACTTAATATGGATGAAATCTATGATGTATTGATTGTTTGAATCCACAAGATCTCAACTACTCTGTTCTCTTTTCGCCATAGATTTCAACAACTCTATTAGGACAAGAAACATCATTTACAATCTACCTTTCTATTTCTTTTTTCTTATAATACTCGTAATCTATTAATCGATTAATCTGGATTGAATATTACAGAGACGAATATAATATTCAAGCAATCATGTTTAAGAAAATGATTTTTGCGAGTATTAATTCGGGCTGAGCAACGAGTATTAATTCAAGCTTTTCTAGGTGGAGTGGCGCAAGTAAACTAGATCGGAATTGTCTACCTACTCAGCGTTTGCATATGTCTAATATTAAACTCGCGAGTCGCGACTCGCGACTGAGTTTAGGATCGGTTAACTCGTAGACGAAAAGTGAAATGGAAAAGTTGTTGAAGATGGCGGCAAGTAACTCGGTTAAATAAACCGAGTCCAAGAGGCGAAGATGATGGCGGGAAGTAATCTAGCTAAATTATTGTAACGTACCTGGAAAGAAACAGACGCCGATGTTGTTGATCTCGACGGCGAAAATATGTTTCAGTCTTTCTTCAAACGTTTCAAAATAAACAGTTTCTCCGTTCTTGGAAATCGCCGTCGTCGCCGGTCGTTGAATCGCCGGTTAAACTCTCAAACTCTAGCACTTTGGATTCATCGAGCTCGGAGCCAACGCTGTTTGAAATAGATAGTTCTATTATTTTAAGTAACGTGCCAACTCTAAATTAAACATGAAATGTCTGTTTTTATTAGAATTTTTAATATCGTCTCATAATAGTGATTAATTTTATTTTATTTTTATAAAAAATCATATACACATTATAAATAATATTAATCAAAACTGAATCCCTCTAGAGGAAGAACAACAATTTTCCTTTTCACTAAAAACATTATATTCAAATGTCTATGTTTTCTAATCTAGAATAATGTTGAAAACATTAGTTATTTATATATATATATATATTATATATATATATATATATATATATATATATATAATTGAAGAAGAGACAATATTAAATCATAAATAAAAGATGATAATATTATTAACAGTGAAATAGTGAGAGTAGGGACGGGTATTTTATCCGATCCGATCGGGTTCCAACCCGACATGGTTTGATTGGGTCGAAATTTTAAATAAGAAAAAAGTTTGGGTCGGATCGAGTTTGGGTTTAGGGTAGAAAATATCCGACCCGACTCGGGATTAATTGTGTGGTTTTCCTCTAATTTTTTTGTAGATATTTATAATAATATCCGCTCTTTATATATTTTTTAATAATTAAGTCCTTAAAATTGAATTTTTATTTATAATTTAGTCATTCAAATTATAATTTTTTACAATTAAGTCCCTTAAAATGATTTTTTATAATTAGGTCCCTAAAACTAATTTATTTTCTATAGGTCGGGTCAATTTTAATATATTTTCTATAGGCCGGATCGGGTCGATTCTTTTTAAGAATATTTTCAAGTCGAGTTTGGTGTGGGTTTAGGGTATTTATTTTTGGGTCGGGTATGGATGGGCCAAAAACATGACCGACAGAAAAAAATATATAAAAATGTTTAATTAAAAGCGTAAAGGTACTAAATTCGAATATGCATAGAGTGTAGAGACTAGAAGTATAGTTAGACCAAACAAAAATTTTAAGTATAAAAAAGGGAAAACCGAAAAACCGAAATCTCGACACTATACGAAAAAAGCATCATTCGTTTTGACTCGACTTACAATTTTATGAATTTGACTCGACTCGAAAAAAATTTAAATAAATTTTGAGTTGTAAATGAAAACTTGAATAACTCGAAGAAATATATATATATATATATTGTATATAGATAATAAACATAAAATATATTTTAATGTGACAGCTTGTGTTCTTACGATCACTTCAATTAGCTAAGGTAGGAATAATATACATAAAATATAGTTTCAACATTAATTAATTAATTAAACTTAATTTAAATTAATATATTTAAGCAAAATAATGTCCCAAGTGAAACGGGAGTAATTAATTATTAGATTTTGTGATTTTTCCTTTTTCATAATTTCAAGTCCCTAGAAAAAAAAATATTATATATTATGATTCCAAAAACACGTTTTGAATTGAAACACGCAAATTCATGAAGATAATAGACTCTGGTTATTGAATCTTGACATCGATGAACGTTGGATTTTGAAAATGTAGCTTTAAAATCATTCATAAATCAAATAATTTTCAAAAATCAACAATTTCTTAACAAAAGAAGAGTAGAAATTAATAGAAGTCGGAAATCTTGATATGTACCTTGGTTTATCATCGACGGAAGCACCACGTACGGTGGAGGAGGTGATCGCCGGCAAAGCGAAGGAGAAATCAGACAATGAACCGATAGATTATAGCGTAGAAAACGAAGAACCTTGAGAACTTGTCATGACGAAATAAACCGAAAAATTGGAACATTTTTGTGGAGTGTTAGTTCTTTGAATCGGAAACTTCGTTTTCAGAGTGAGATCTGATTATTTATAGAAAAAGCGATGATTATGAAAGAATCGATGAGGAAGAAGAGTCCCCCAGTCAAGGGAATCTATTCACGTGGACAATGAGAGTTTGTTTTCAGAAGGCTTAAATACACATTTGGTACTTGAATTATATCTTTTTTTCAAGTTGGTACCTAAAGGTTTTTTACTCCCAAACTAGTACTTGAACTAAACATTTTCTCCCAAGTTGACATCTAAAGAATTTTTTCTCTCATTTTGATACCCAAACTTTAATTCCACCAACTATTCCAATACTTTTATTAACATACTTAGTCCCAAAACTTATACATTCTATCAATTTTGTCTTAATTCGAAATAATTCAATAAATTTAACCATGTGTATTAAAAAATACCATCAATTTAGTCATTTTTATGATACTTTCAAATTAAACAAGCCTAAGGATCAAAACAACAATGAGATAACTGCATTCTACCATAAAATAACATCAAGTTACTGTTAAAAAAATTTATACTAGGAAAGTGATATAAACATTTACAGGAGAAAAACAAACAATTTAAGAACATAACAAAGAGTAAATTGATAAGATTTCTAAATATAAAGGGTTAAATTTATTGAATTGTTTTGAATTAGGACTAAATTGATATAATTTATAAGTTTAGTATCCACTTGGAAGAAAGTGCATAGTTCAAGTACCAACTTGTAAGTAACAATTCTTTAAGTACGAATTTGGGAGAATATGCTTAATTTAGGTACCAACTTGGGAGTAAAATTTCTTTAAGTACCAATTTGGGAGAAGATGTATAGTTCGGGCACTAAATGTTTATTTAAGCCTTTTTATAACATGAATTCCAAATGACATAAACGCCCCTCCTCTTTTCTGATATTACTTCTCTTACATTCTAATTTTCATACTATTGTTCACTTAATTATACATGCATTATTCTTTTAAAAGTAACAATTCAGTCAGTCGTTTATAGGTTTAAGAACAAATAAGTCACTTAATTAAAATTTTGTGACAAACGAGTCGATTTGTCATTAAAATTGAAACAAGGGTATGGTATGATAACAAATTTAGCCCATTAAACTTATGCACTCTATTAATTCAATCATAATTCAGAATAATTCAATAAACTTAATCCTTCATATTTAAAATTTTCATTAATGAAATGATTGTGTCTACTATAACGTGACATTAAGGTCATAATGTTAATGTGTTTATTCCATTAGTTTGTCATTTGTTTAATGGTGAAGTGATTGTGTTTGTCGAGCTATCACATATGTTGATTATGGAACTGATGGACAATAACATGAAGTGTAGTAAGTGGTCGAAGAGTGTGTCATGATGGTGCATTGTTAAAAATTTAAAATACGAAGGGTTGAGTTTGTCGAATTTTTTTAATTAGAACCAAAATATATATCATGCTCTTGTTTCAACCTTAATGACATAATGACTTGTTTGTCACAAAATTTTAATTGAATGATATGTTTTTTCTTAAACTTATATCTGACTGAACTGTTATTTTTAAAAGAAAATTGACATATTTGTTTTCAAATCTTTAATTAACTCAATTGTTACTTTTAACAACATATATGTGCACTGCTACGTACACATATAGAAATATATACGAAGAAATATATGTGTACAATTAAATTTTTACAGAAACTCGAAAATTCGGTTTGATTCGAAAAATTTCGAATAAAGTTTGAACCGTATAATAAGACTTGTAAACTCGAATAATTTAAAATTTTTTGACTCGACTCGATCGAACGCTCAATCCGATTTATAAGTGCCCTTCCCCAACCATGATGATTTTAATTAGAATACACGTGAAAAATTAGTAAAAAAAAACAGTGTCTCAATAATTCACAAAATCAATAGTTTAATAATTCATATGAAAAGACCCGAGTTTATTATCTTCTTGTGTCCTAGCAGTAAAAGTAGATGTTCATCATCCCCTTAGGATTCGGGTTTGAGTACCAGTAATGCATATTATGTGTGCCGTCTTTAAAAAAATAAAAAAATTGAACACATGTTACTCTTGCATCAAACCAGTAATAAATTAAGTTTTTATAAATTACGAGAAAGAAATTCAGAATTTGACCATTTTGTTCAATAAGTAGCTACGGACTTCTGCGTAAAATCATCGTGTACGATGGGTAAAATTGTCATAGACTCATAGTGAAACCAAATCTGCTCAAACCAGAAGCATTGACTCACTCGGGACTCGAGAGCTAGAGTAAGAAATGGCGAGGAGGCGGGATCGCCGAGGGCAGCCGAGTCAGGACCGGCGCAATGAGCGAGTTGAATCGGAAACTCGAGAAGAGAAACTCAGCGATGCAGATGCTTCGGAGCGTAAGCTCATCGGAATATTTGTAGTCTTCTTCATCGTAATTCCGGCAGTATCTGTTCTCGTATACGTCTACAAATACGGTTCAGGGACGAAACCTTTGGAACCAGTCGTAACCGAACGAGGACTCATCAAAACAGACATTAGTTTCCAAGAGATCCTCAGTGTAAGAGCCGTGTTTAAATTAAATAAGTTGAGTTTATTCATCAATTTGTTTTTCAATTTTGGCTAAAAGTGTGAAATTATAAGTAATTCCAGGAGAATTCGAAGGTATCTGGAAATGAATCGCTACGGAATTATGATTATCCAGTATTGGCTTACATTACGCCATGGTAAGATCATCTCAATGGTGTTTTTCTTGTTCTTTTTTAAATGAATCAATTTATTCATTTGGAGTGAATTTTTTGCAGGAATTCGAAGGGATATGAAATGGCAAAGAGGTTTAATTCTAAATTCACTCACTTATCACCCGTTTGGTATGATTTGAAAAGGTAAATCCGATTTTGAATTAACGAATTTGAAGTTAGCAGGTGCCCAAAATTTCTAAAAAGAGAAAACAAATCTTTGGCAGCCAGGGAAGCAGCTTGATTCTGGAAGGGAGACATAATGCTGATAAAGGATGGATGTCAGAGCTTAGAATGAGAGGAGATGCTTTGGTAATTTAAGTTTTTCTTTTTCTTTTTCGTTTTCGGATAATTTGTATGCCTGCTAGCAAAGTATTTTCATTATGATGAAATATGTTCTTGATATATCTATAGATATTACCTAGAATAGTTTTGGAAGCATATCCTACAGAGCTGTTCAAAAAGAAGAAAATGAGGGATAAAGCTATTAATCTCATAGTAAATGAGTGCAAGTAAGTCTAATATCTTATTCCATGGTCTTAAGACATTTTTTACCTGTACTTACTAACAAATTGCTGATGTGTTGTATTTTTATTCGTTGTGGATTCTTTCCTTAATGAATAGAGAAATGGGGTACGACGGTATTGTGCTGGAGTCTTGGTCAAGATGGGCTGCATATGGTATCTTGCATGATCCAGACTTAAGGAATGCGGTAATTATCACCCTATTCGATGTCTCGTATTTTGTTAAAACAGTGTAATTCTGGTTCCCTAGACTTGGGCTTTTAGACATGTTTTGAAGTGGCATTTTGTGGACTATGCTGCCTGAGCATGCAAATTTGCTATTATTTTCTTGACTCTCTGATTTAACTATGCCAATGTTTAGCTCTATATAAAGTTTGGGGCTCCAAAGCATTATGCTCAAGTTTGAGATTTTCTTATGCAATGCATTCTTTTTGGGTGCCTAAACATTATGCACCCTTTTAGCTCCATATTAAGTTGATGGGAATGAAGCCTTGACTCAGTTTTCTTTTGAGGCTAACCGTTAGTGGTATCTAAACTAGAAGTCTTGTTACTATAAGGAAACGTGTACAAGGAAAGCCTTGCATTTCCTTTTTCTTATTTGATGCCAAACTTTGAGGTTCACTCCATCGTCAAGCATTCTTTTGTTCTGATATGTAGCAACTCCTTGTTTGTAGCAATTCAAAATGAAACAGTCTACCTGAATTTAGTTCTTTCTGATTTATGAGGTCTGAAAGATTTTTTGCTGTTTTCAAACCTAGGCCCTAGTGTTTATAAAACAACTTGGACATGCACTGCATTCTGTGAAATCTGCCAGGACTCCTGAGCAGCAATTGCAGTTGATATACGTTATAGGCCCACCACGTTCAGATGCGCTCCAGCAGCATGATTTTGGACCAGAAGATCTTCAGAGCTTGAGCGGTGCTGTGGATGGTTTTTCACTTATGACCTATGACTTCTCAGGTCCTAATAATCCTGGTCCAAATGCACCTATCAAGTGGATACGCTTTACCTTGAGTTTGCTTCTTGGTTCCGCTGGTAATAATGCTAAGAGATTGGCTCCAAAGATATTTCTTGGCATCAATTTTTATGGCAATGATTTTGTCCTTTCAGAAGGTATCTGATCTTCACCTCCCATATTTCTTAAGTTGATTCCGAACCTGCCTTCCATTGTTTAGACTGTCTAGACTATAGTCATATCCCTAAGACCTAGCTCTATATAACAAATCTGTGAACTTGATAATTTAGTCATTAGCTTATGTTAAGTAAATTGTTCCACGTCTTAAATATGCTTCCATAATAATTTGTAACATATACCAATAGTGGTGTATCCGTCGACAGACGTGTTTTGCATGCGACTTTATATAGCCTTATATTAAACCTTGAGCAGGTTCTGGTGGTGGTGGAGCTATCCTTGGTAGAGATTACCTCTCATTGTTGGAGAAGCACATGCCTGTACTACAGTGGGAAAAGAACAGTGTAGAGCATTTTTTTGTTTATCTTGATGATGACGGTGTCAAACACGCGGTGTTCTACCCGTCATCGATGTCAATTTACATGCGGCTAGAGGAAGCTCGATTCTGGGGAACCGGCATTTCGATATGGGAAATTGGGCAAGGTTTGGATTACTTTTTTGATCTTCTATAATCATTCCAGTTTTGTTGAAACATAATTTTGGGTTTTGGGTTTTATTCCATATGCAACGAAGCACTCTTTTTCTTTGCTATTTGTCCTTTTTGCACGGTTCAACCTACCAGTCATTGGTTCGAAATATCAATATCATATTAATAAAATATTTTCATCTAATATCAATTTGAACGTTAAATGTTAGCTTGAATATGCAGTATATTTTAAAAATTACATCGAATTTAAACATGTGTATATTTATTGCATGGATTTTTTAGTTTTGATATTTTTAAATAATAACATCGTTGAAGTTTACAATATTTGTTATTGTTATAACATGCTTAATCTAAATTGCATGTGTTATAGGTATAAACCTTAAAAATTTATCACACGCTTTAAATGTGTCGTATTAGATTCCAGCTAATCTTAAACATTTAACTGATATTTTAAAAATTGAATTAAAATTCAAAATTATGATTAATTTAAAACTTCAATCATAGTTTGAGGTCAAATAACGCAATTAGTCCTTTAAAGTTTCAACAACCAAATTGATTGATTAATGGACCTATTCTCAACCTTTGGAGTTGGGAATCGATTGTCTAGAAATGCACAAATCAGGCCAAAAACCCATCTTTAACAAAGACAACATGACTCATTTTCATCGTTTAAAATGTAGTAGGTTCTTCAAAAAAAGAAAAAAAATGTAGTAGGTCCCATTTTTGTCCCCATGCAAATCTCACATTGACATTGAAATGTCTCAAAATCTTCTGTACTTGTGGATGTATATGATTCGGTTCGGTAAAAAAAAATTAATAATCCACCCGATTTTCGTTCGGTTAACTTCGATTATCAGTTTTTCTACATTAATTTTAGATTTTAAGATTTTATATTTTATTTTGATTAAAATAACTTTATTTGATGACTTTTACACATTACGTAATAAAATTTTAATGCATTTTTATAATTATTTCTCAAAAATAAAAGTTCAAGTCAATAGTTAATAATTCATATATAATATTTTTAAGTATAAACTATTAAAAATTAATTATAAATTAAATAAAATTTCAAATTTTGTTCGGTTGGGTTAACCACAGTTTTTAAACTTGTGAATCATAAATTGTCCAAACACTTCGTTCGGTTTATTTTTTTTTTTATTTTTCGGTTCGGCATGCTCAACCCTATCCTTTCTGGTGTCCTTATATTTCAACATTAAAAAAGTTATATTTTAATACACATAAAAAAATATAAAATCTAAAACATAAATTTTAAACTGACCGTAATTATAAATTTTAAATCATACAACTTACATTAACACCCTAAACTATAAATCTATCAAGTTTGTGTAAACTTGCACAACTTATATATTAAATTTTCTTCTTTAAAGTTAGATTTAAAATTTAGGGTTAGAGTTAGAGTTAAGGGCTAAGACGTGATTTAATTTTTAAAATTTAAGGTTAAAAATTAAAGTTAGAGTATATAGTTTAATTTGAAGACATGATTTTGGATTTCAAATGTGATTTTGAGAAAAGTAAGGTAGAAGTAGTTTTTGCATTTGTCGTGATTTTTACACTATATTGTTATACAATCGTAATTTTTAAGTATTACTTTAAAATCATTTATACACAAAATTAATTATATAAAATCATCATTATCCAAAATTAATTCTATTACGACAAAACCAAACGCACAAAATGCTACATTTGCTGTACAAAAGCCAAGCTATTGAATTTCTCCGGACAATTGTCAGCCACACAAATAAACCAGAAACTCCAGCTAAAGACATGATCAAATGCATCTGATTTCACTTCCAACGTGTCATCAAATGAATGGCAAAGATCTCAATATCCGATTCCACCTCAGTTCCTTCCACTTTCCAGCACCCAAAATTCCTCAAAAACCCTCCATTTCTGCCCAAGCTTCAAGCTTTTCCACCATTTCTGATCTCCTCTTAGCTCAAAAACTATGTCATGAAGATCCTCCATGCAGCTGCTAGCTTGCCGCCACTCCCAGTTCTTTCCGAAACCAGAAAAATCCCATCACTCCCAGTTGTTCCCCTGCTCAAAAATCCAAATTCTTCAGCTTTTATCGCCAGAGCTTTATCATACGAGGAAGCACTCCGGCAGACCACAGGCGCCGAGGCATTGGATTTTAACCCAAATGGGGTTGTCGAAAGTGTTGTCAAATTCATAACCGAGAACCCCACGGTTGCAACCGGTGGTGCCGTTGCTTTGGCGGTTCCATTGATCTTGTCTCAGCTGTTTAAGAATTCAAAGCCATGGGGAGTTGAGACTGCAAAGACTGCTTATGCCAAGCTAGGTGAGGACGCCACTGCTCAGTTGCTGGACATTAGAGGAGCCAAGGAGTTTAGAGAAGCTGGTGGCCCTGATATAAGGGGGTTCGGGAAGAAGCCTGTGTCAATTGCCTTTAAGGTTGAAGACAAGCCTGGGTTCTTGAAAAAACTGGGTTTGAAATTCAATGAACCAGAAAAAACCACCTTGTTTATCATGGACAAGTAAGATTTTGAGCCCCATGCCTTTTGATTATACATATATATACTTGTTGCTGCTAAACCATAGCATATGCATATGGCAATGGCAATGGCAATGGCATTTCTGTAATTATAACTAGTTAAGAATCCATTGCCATTCTGAATCTCTGATTGATGATTATGTCTATGTATCTGATATGAAATGGATTATTGCCTTACTGATTGCACAAATAATATAAGATCTTCAATTTGCCTGCTTGCTTCTGGATGAGAATTCAAAACTATATAATGGACATGGTCATCTGCCTTCTCTTTAGTCCTAGTGTTGTTAAATTTGTGTTGAAATCCAGATTTGATGGGAATTCTGAGCTGGTTGCGGAATTCGTCACTGCGAATGGATTCAAAGCTGCTTATGCCGTGAAAGACGGCGCCGAAGGACCGCAAGGATGGATGGTACTTTTCTGATGTCCTGAATTCTTTTGGTTCTTTAATTTAGGAATTTGCATTGTATGAAACTGATTGCAATTTTGCAGAATAGTGGTCTTCCATGGATACCACCAAGGAAAGGTCTTGACCTTAGCAACTTGACAGAAACATTAAGTGGTGCCTTTGGGGTATGTATCTTCGTTTCACTTTTTCTCATGCAGTTCCTTGATTTTGATCGCTTGGGGATTTTTTACATCTTTTGTTTCGGCAACAACAAGACACATAAAATGTATAAACCAGAAGCTTTGCAGCTCGATTTCGTTGTTCTTGGTCAGAAAATTATACTGCCTACCTTTTTTTTCGTGTTCTTCGATATTTTTGTGATGCTATGCAGGAGGGAGATGGCTTGTCTGTTACATTGGGGCTTGCTGCCGCTACTGGATTAGGCTTATTGGCATTTTCAGAGGTATGGTTTTCGAGCAATGTTACTTGGACTTGGATTTAAGTGTCGGATATGGATATGTGTCGGAAACCGGTAGGCTCAACTTTCTCTAAGTTGTTTTGCATTTCGATGGTCCATGGAGGAACATGTCCTAAAACACATGTCCGGAAATGTGTTGTTCATGAGTACTTCAAGAAAAATGAAGAGTCCGATATAGTTTCTGAGTCCCTTCTAATAGCTTTCAATTTAAGGTTAGGGTTTAAGGGTTTAGGGGTTTAGGTGTAGAGAGTTAGAATTTAGGGATATTTGTTTCAATTTAAGGTTTAAGGTTATAATTTAGGGTTTATAGGTTAAAACCTAAATCATCACCATATTACTCTAAAAACTAAACCCTAACCTATAAACCCTAAATTATAACCCTAAACCTTAAATTGAAACAACTATCCCTAAATTCTACCCCTACACCTAAACCCCTAAACCTTATACACTAAACTAACTCCCTATATCCTAAAACTAAGGCGCTTGAAGAAACTTTGAGTTTTCACCGCCTGTGTATAGAATATTAATCCTATATATAATACTTGGGTATTTTTCATCAAAACAACTCAAATTGTAGTTTTCTCCCATCTTCAGGTAGAAACTGTGCTTCAACTTGTGGGCTCAGCTGCTATCATTCAACTTCTGAGCAAGAAGCTCCTATTTGCAGAGGTAAGTCTTCACTTCTATTCGAGTCTTTTTTCCCATGAATTTAATTGAACATTAAGTATATTGTGCCTTTTCTTTTTACCCTGCTACTTGTAACAGGATCGAAAGCAAACTCTTAAACAAATCGATGAATTCTTAAACACAAAAGTGGCTCCTAAGGAACTTGTTGACGATATAAAGGTAGCTAACCTTGATATGAATCGTGGTTATTATTGCATTCTTTATTTATCTTGCCAAGAAAAGCTATTCTGGACATAGAAATAAATTATGTTGCATGTGCTAAACTTGTTGTCTGAAATGCCATGCTGCTCAAACATAGATATCGTATATGTTCGACACGGGTATTTCGTATTCTATTGCAAGGTTTCATGTATTCTCTTTTAACCAATGGTGCTTCTATATTTGTATTTGCCTTCGAACTCAGGAAATCGGGGTGGCCATTCTACCAAAAACTACCACTAGCAAGGCTCTTCCAGCGCCTACAGAGGCAAACCCGGAGCCTAAAGACGAAGTATCGGCACAATCCCCACCCCGAATTAATGCAGTACCGAAATCAGAATCCAAGGCAGATGGAAGCTCCGGAACTCCGAAACCACTTTCACCATATCCTTCAGTAATGCCATCTCCATTTACCCTTACGAATTATGATGTTGTACAATATTGCTCGTAATAGAAACGGATTCTATCTTTTTATAACATTTTGTCGATAATGGTTGCAGTACCCCGATTTCAAGCCTCCTACATCTCCTACCCCATCACAGCCCTAGAGATTCATGATTTTGGTGAACTCGGTGTTCGGCTCTGACTGCAACCAAAGGAAAGCAGCAACTAAATCGGTCCATCGGTAAGTTTTCAAGCTACGGAGGGAATTGTGTAATCCACCCTCATATTAAATGACTTATGGAGCTTAACATGGATTTGTATGAATAAAAAATGGAGTAGTCTGCCTCGATCATCTCTGCGCTGCCCGTCTTTCTGTAACTATTAGAAATCTTGTAGATGTTGCTGTATGATTTAGCTTAATTCCATAGCTTCTTATTTGACATTTGAGTTAAACTTTGAAGGAGGATCAGCTGAATACTCAATGTTTTTTGTTTTAGGATTTGAACTTGAATTAGCCTGAATCATTAGTTAAGAGCTCATTCAGTTGGTAAAATAAAGGGTAAAACGACCTTACAGGTCCTTGTTCTGTATCTTGGAGTGCATTTTAGTCCCTCTACCTGAAAAATGGCCTATGCATTACATTTTGGAGAAAAATGTCATCTGTTAATAGTTGTCTACTTGTAACATTTTAGCATTTTGATTTGTTGAAGTTGAGAGGTTGTGGCCTGTGGGTGTAGCATATCTACTTGTAACAAGGGTAATTATTTTGTGCATACGCTGTAGCGCATCAGTTTTAGGATTTAGGGATTTTGTTTAGATTTTAATGTTTATAGGTTTAATGTTTAGGGGTTGTGGCTAGAATTTGGGTTTTAGGGTTAAATTTTAGAGTTTGTAGGTTAAAACCTAAATTTGTAATCATATTACCCTAAAAACTAATCCTTAACCTTTAAACCCTAAATTCTAACTATGAACTAGGCCGGTAAACGAACAGAATGAACACGAACGAGCGTGTGTTCATGTTCGTTCATTTAACTTTAACCGAACAAATGAACGGACATGAACATAAACGAACACAAAATTTCTTGTTCGTATTGTTCATTAAGGAATGTAGCTTGTTTATGTTCGTTCGTTTGAATGATAAACGAACACAAATGAACATAAATGAACACAAACGAATATAAAAGAACATATATAATGTGTTAAATATTTAATATTTGAGTTAGTTCGATTAATTCATTTAATTAGCCGATTTTAAACCAAATTAATCGATAATTGAAATTTGAAAAAACTCTTAATCATTAATCGAAGCCTAAAATTATCTAATAGATTAACCAATTTTGTTTTGGTTCGGTCGGTTAGTTCGGTTTAACCGAACAATGAACACTCCTACACATATGTGAATAAACTTAAATGAACATAAACGAACGGCATAAATGAACATAAACGAACAAATTATCGAACGTTCACGAACATAAATGAACGAACAAGCCCTTTGTTCGTGTTCGTTCATTTAATTAAACGAACAAAAAATCTTATTCATGTTCATTCGTTTAATAAATAAACGAACATAAACGAACTTCTCGCTGAACGGTTTACGAACCGTTCGCTTAACGTTAAAGTACTTATTTAAACAAATTTAATAGTATCAAACTTTTTTAACAGTTACTATCTAAGGGGAGGAGAGAGAAAAATTGCTCCTAAAGAGAGGAGAGAGAGAAAATTATTCATAATAGATATTGAACCGCAACCTAAGAAAGAAGGAAGTTGTAAACATAAAATTTTTAACCTTTACTCTAAATATTGTTGACAAAAGCATCAAACTTTTATTCAAACGTTTTAGAAATATTAAATATAAATTACTATTGAATAATTAGACCTTTATATAAACATTTAACCTTAAAGTATTAAATTCCAGCCTTGCTTTTTTGCATGAGTTAAATGTGCTGTTTGGACTAAGTTTTGTATGAATCATTTCTTACGCAAACTAGTGGAGTGGACATTCATTGTCTTTGTCCGGATTCTGAAGCCCAGATTTCTGGAAATATGCATGCATGCTTTCAACTTACAGTATTTAGGCCGGTCTCGAGAATGAGTCATTGTGTAGACAGAAAATTTTAGTTAAAAAATTTATCAACGGAAATTATGTTTGCAACGCAGGTCGATCCGAATTAATCAGGGTTAGAATTCATTGTCTTAGGGAATTTTATTAAGTGATATTCAAAATTGAAGACTTGTTGTCTCTTCAGAATTTCAATTTGGAGGAAAACCTATTCCCCATTTATGGTTTTATTTACGACTTTGTCAACCAAAAATAGAGCTTATGTATTTCACGGTTCGAATTCAATGGAAATATTAACGATTCTTATATATATATATATATGGGTTATGATCAACTTATACAGTGTAAAATTCTTTAAGTTTTACACATTTTTTAAATAGTTGGATGGAGAAAATGGATGACTGAGATTTACTCTTTACTTTTTTTTTCAAGTGATAATCTTCACATATTCTATTGTTAATCTCATTCATCCGTTTCACCCATCCAACGATCCAAAAAATGTGTAAAACTTAGAGAATTTTACCACTAATTTTATGTACCATGAACTATTTTAATTTTTTTAAAAACTATGGGAACCGAAAGCGTTATTATCCCTTTTTAGAATAAAATCTAAAAAATAATTTTCATATTACTTTTCAGATATTCTTTCTGGGTAAAGTACACAAATGGTAACTAAACTTTGGTAAATTATTTAAATTGCTTCAATGTTATCATTAAACTTTTAGTTTTGTTCCAAATTGGTCACTGACCCATTAACAACCGTTAAAAGGGTGACATGGTAGTTAAAATATTATGTATAATAATACATTTAGTCCTCCATATTTGCATATTATATTGATACAATATAACGGCTGGTGGTCAAATTACATACAATTTAATAGTATAGTAGTTTAATTACCTTAAAAAAAGTAAGATGGTCAAATTGCGACTTTTCTAATAATATGGTAGTCATTTATGTAGTTTACCGTAAATACAAATAGAACAGTATAGTTGATACAATAGTGAGACTTGATTTGAAGTACTGGATTGCAACATTTAAAGCTTTAAGGACCTTAAAATTCTTCATTTTGTTGTTATTAACCTGACCAATTCCCAAACAAAATATTGACAAATTATATTGATGACCTTGTTGTTGGGGCAGTGGTTTGAATCGGTCATCAACTCAGTCTTCACCATCCCTTTCAAAAACAACGATATTAAAACCCCCAACATCCCTCTCTTTTCCACCGCATTCTTCCCAAATCCCAATATCCAAGCTCCGGCCACGGTGGTTTCTTCTTCGTACAAACTTCCAGCTCTACCATCGAATACAGATTCGGGTACATTCTGCTTTTCAATGGAATGGGAGCAAACAACTCTGTTGGGTGAGTTAACTCGGGGGAAAGAGCTGGTTTGTTTACTCAGGCAGCATCTCCACCCTTGTTCGTCTCCCGAAACACCGCATCTCTTGCTTCAGGAATTGCTCTGTTCCTATGAGAAAGCACTGTCGATGCTGAATCCGAGTGGTTTCGAGGTTGAAACCAAGGTCTGGGGTAACTCGCCGGGAGCCCCTGCTTCCCTTGGCGGCGGCGCCGGTGGTGTTAAAAAGAGGTAAAGATTTTGAAGGGGCTTATGCCATTTCCTTTTTCTTATGCTTTCTTCACAGCTAGAGGGATTTTGAATCAAATTCTAAATCTTCGACTCGGGCGGTCGGAGTTTGAGGGGACTTAAAATTTTTTAAAATATTTGAATGTTTAAATTAAAATTTTTAAATATTTTGATGGGTTTAATTTTTTTTTTAAAATTTTAGAGTCAACTAAAATTTTCAAAAATAATACTTTAAGAGAAATTTTTTAAAATTTTAAGGAGAGTATTTATTTAAAAATATTCATAAAAATAAAATATAATAAAAATATTTTAAATTTTTGAAGGGGCCAAATTAAAAATTTTCAAAATATTAAAAACTAAATAATAGAATTTCAAAAGTTTTGGGGGCCAGGGCTCCCACTGGCCCTATTATCATTCGCCTCTGCTTCGACTAATCCACAAGGACGATGCTACATGTTGAATAGGAGGGGAAATTTTTTTTTTCTTTGATTTTTTATATATTTTTTTAAAAAAATTGAGATAATTATGAATTTACCCTTCACCTTTTAAAATTTATATTTTACCTTCTTAACTTCAAATTCTGGCTCCGTCTGTGCTAACCCATTGCTCGCTGTTACAGAAAAATATCGTCATTAGAGGTGCCTCTCGAAGATGGATATTGCTGGCGAAAATACGGGCAGAAGGATATTCTTGGATCCAAATTTCCCAGGTGAGAAAAAAAGTTGGTCTATTTTTGTTTTAGTCACTCTACCTTTTTAATGTTAGTAGTAGGTTCAGATTATTACCATTAATTGTTATCATTTGGGATGAGAAAAAAAAATCGACTTTGACTTGAAAAAAGTTCAAATAAAGTTTGAGGTATAAAATGAGATTCGAATAACTCAAAATTTTCAGTAATTAGTAGATCAATTTTTAATTGTGTATATTCACTCAACTTTGCGTGATATATGTATATCACATATGAAAAAATATAAATGTATATCATATATGGTTATAGGAAGCCGTTTAAATCGGAACTATTAGTACCATGACATTATAAATATTATAATTAAATTCAAACAGAAGCTCGAACAATTCAACTCAACTCAAATTTTAAATAAAATTTTATTTATAAAATAAGATTCCTTAATTCGATATTTTTACTCGACTTGACTCAACTTTGTTGTATTTATATATAGCTTCTAACATCTGAGTTTTGGACACGTAATTTCAGGGGATATTATCGTTGCACACATCGTCACTCGCAAGGTTGTTTAGCCACGAAACAAGTTCAAAGATCGGACGACGACCCGACAATCTTTGAGGTGAGATATAAAGGAAGGCACACCTGTAACAAAGCCTCTCACTTTGCCGCGCCACCGCTGACGGCGGAGGCGAAGCAGCTGCAACAAGAGGAGAAACTAAAACAAAAGGTTAATAAAACAGAGGACTTGGATGACAGAGAAGGCATTTTCCCTTTATTTTCTTTCCAATTTGAACCAGAAGAAGTTGAAAATGGGTTATTTGTTGAGACCCTTGCGTCTCCGTCCACTTCTGATCTTACGGAGATAATGTCTGTACCGACTTCGGTCACGAATTCACCGATAGGTGACTTGGACTTCAAGGAACTTGATCAGTTCGAGTTCGATCCGAGCTTTCCTTTTGTTGATAACCTTAAATTCTTTTAATGTGGCTTTTTAAGATTTTTACCCCATTAGCAAAACGAAAGGAGGAAAAGAGATACGCGCTGCGGTGATTTGTTAGAGAAAGGTCGGCCGCTGCTATTGGAGAAGCTCGCCGGGAGCCATATAAGTTATGAATAGTGTTTCTTTTAACCAAGCCATGTTGTTTCTTTAGTTTCTGTTATATAATGCTCACTGAGTCATTAATTGTTGTTAAGTGGGTGATGCCACAGTTACAAAAATTTGTATAAAAACACATTTACTTTTCTATATTTATACATTCAATCAATTTAGACATCGATAATGGGGGTTAAAATAGGACTAAATTGATTGGATGTGTAAATATAGAGAATTAAATGTGTTACTATTTAAATTTTTAATCTGTCACATCACCTACTTAATGATAGTTAACGACGACCATTTTATAACAAAAACTAATGTTTGATGGTCATTATGTAACTTTTGAAAGGGTGACCATTTCGTATTTTTGGGATAGTTTAGTGAATATTTGTGTATTTACCCTTTAAAAAGTTACGCGCGTGTTTCTTTCTCTATTTAAAAAGCTACGCGCGTGTAACATTTTGCTAAGCTTACATTACTGCTGAATAGCTTATCTTCAAGGTTTCACTTTGAATCCATTTCTCCCTTTTCCCTTAACATAAATCAGATGCTGATAAGCCTCCAAAACCTCCATTTTGCTCCCAAGAACTACACGAACAAGCCTTGGAATTCGATTATCAAACACCAAATCAAGCTCAAAGATGACTCTGCAATTCTCTCCACATTTACCCACATGGAATCTCTGGGTTTACCACCCGATAAGGCCACTTTGCCTTTGGTTTTAAAGGCTTGCGGGAAGCTTAACGCCATTGAAACTGGAAGGAGAATACACAAGAGCATTCGGAACACTAACTTGATCGAGGATGTTCGTGTTTCGACTGCCCTTATTGACTTTTACAGTAAATGCGGTCTCCTTGAAGACGCGCGTAAGGTGTTTGATGAAATGGGTGAAAGGGATTTAGTCTCATGGAATGCGATGGTATCAGGGTATGCCGGGTGTGGGGAATTCGAGGAGGTGGTCTTTTTGGTGATGGCAATGCAAAGAGAGGGTTTTAGGCCGAATTCACGTACGTTGGTAGCGATGATTTTAGTGTGCGAGGAGGTTGTGGAAGTGAGGTTAGGAAAGGCGCTTCATTGTTATTGTTTGAGGAATGGATTGTTTGATTCGGATCCTCATGTCGGTACTGCTTTGATTGGCTTTTACCTGAGTTTTGATGTGAATGCTTCGGGTCTTTTGTTTGATTCGATGCCCCTTCGGAATACAGTTTGTTGGAATGCTATGATTATGGGGTATTTGGATGCTGGAGAATCCTTGAAAGCTTTGAGGCTTTTCGAAAAAATGCAAATAGACGGAGTCCAATTTGATTCTGTTACAGTGTTGGCTCTTATTCAGGCGTCTGCGGAATTTGGAACTATTGGATTAGGTAATCAAGTTCATCAAATGGCTATTAAGCTTAGTTACAGCAATGACTTGTTCATAGTAAATGCATTGATTAACATGTATGCAAAGATTGGAAGTTTGAATTTGGCATGTAAATTGTTTAATCGTATTCCCACACGCGATGTTGCTCTTTGGAATTCTATGATTTCTGCATATGTTGACTACAGCTATCACGACGAAGCCATTAGCTTGTTTATTAAAATGCGAACCGAAGGCAAAAAGGAAGATGAAAGAACTATTGTTGTTATGCTTTCTTTATGTGCAGAATCAGCTGATGGTTTAAGAAAGGGTAAAACCTTACATGGTCATGCATGCAAGAGTGGGATGTGGATGGATATTAATGTTGGGAATGCAATTTTGAATATGTATGCTGAACAAAACTGTATAGATTCTGCCCAAAAGGTTTTTGGTGAGATGAGTAATGTAGACGTGATCTCGTATAACATATTGATCTTAGCTCTGGCCCGTAACAATTTGGGAATTGAGGCATTGGAAGTCTTTGGAATAATGCAAGAAACTGATGTTAAGCCTAACTCTTACACAATTATTTCAGTCCTTGCTGCATGTGAAGATGATACTTATTTAAATATTGGGAAGTCATTTCATGGTCTTGTGATAAAGCAAGGGATAGAAATGAGTATACCCTTGAACACTGCATTAACTGCTATGTATATTAACTGCGGCGATGAGGCTATGGCTAGGAATCTTTTTGAGAGCTCTCCCGATAGAGATTTGATCTCTTGGAATGCTTTGATTGCCGCCTATGTTAAAAATGACCTTGCTCATGTTGCTTTTTCAATCTTTAGCCGCATGATTTCAGAAGTGGATCCCAACTCAGTTACAATAATAAGTATCCTCTCATCATGCACCCATCTTGCTCATTTGTCTCTGGGTCAATATTTGCATGCTTATATGATACGTCGGGAATCCTCTTTAGGTCACAATTTGTCTCTTCAAAATGCATTTATAACAATGTATGCAAGGTGTGGAAGCATGAGAAATGCTGAAAAAATCTTCAAAACCTTACCAAGGAGAAATATTATCTCATGGAATGCTATCATAACCGGTTATGGAATGCATGGTCGTGGTTACGATGCTATTCTTGCTTTCTCACAAATGCTAGAGGATGGTTTCCAACCAAATGAAGTAACTTTCATATCTATTATATCAGCTTGCAGCCATTCTGGTATGATAGAGGAAGGACTGCAGCTTTTTGATTCAATGATTCATGATTATAACATCACCCCTCAGCTTGCTCATTATGGATGTGTAGTCGATTTACTTGGTCGGGCAGGTAGATTAGACGAGGCTAAAGAGTTCATTGAATCCATGCCCATCAAACCAGATGCTTCAATCTGGAGAGCGCTGCTTAGTGCTTATAAAGATCATAGTTATACTAAAGAAGCCAAGGCCATTTTTGAAAAACTAGTTGAATTGGATCCAATGAACCCGGGGAATTATGTCTTGCTTTGTAATGTATATGCTGCGGCTGGTCTTTGGTCAGAGGCCAGACAAATGAGAAGACGTCTAAGAGAGAAGGGCTTAAGAAAGCCTCCTGGAATCAGTTGGATTGTTGTTCGAAGCCAGATTCACTCTTTCGCTGCTGGAGATAGATCACATCCGATGGCAGACAAAATCTATGCAAATTTGAATTCCTTGTGGCACTCAATGAAGGAAATAGGATATGTTCCCGATCTTCGTTGGGTATTGCACGACAATGAGGATTTCATTTGATGTCCAGCACAGGAGAAGCAAGGTTTGGCCTTTAAAATGATTTTATGAGGGGGGTGCATTAAATCATCATCCTGAGACTCGGGTTTGAGTATGTGTTGAATTATTTCCGAGATTTTCATATATTTGAAGGATCCTCGGAGGACGGGATTCAATACACAGGTCCAAATATGCATCGGAATGTCAAACATGAGTGCAGCAAGACTTGTAAAAGAGTATGAGCCGCATGGCTTGATAACATGAAAGGTTGATCATCAATGAGAGCAGGACTTTGACCAGGTACTTGCTTCTACTATCAGTTTTACTTTCTATCACGTGAAGGATAGTTCTTGCAAGATCCTGAAAGTCCATATGGAAATATTTCCGACCCCATATGAAAGTCCGATTTAAGGGCGGGGCGGGGTCTGTGTATTCTAGATATTGTATCATTTTTTAAAGGAATTTAACATGTTAAAGCAATGATAAAACTATATTTGAACAACACAAATCAACCCATCATCTTATTACACAAGCAAAACATAGTACACATGCATTACTTGTTACACTGTAGCTTACAAATAAGTATTGTAAGAGCCAGGATTATTAATGATTGTTTCATGTTTATGTCCTTACCAATAAACTCAGTGTATTGGTTTCACTAGCAGTTGTGATCGGGGGGTACTTGCTTACCGCAGCGTTCGAGTATGAGTTGTATGAGAATGTTGGGTTCCGGGACACGGAGTCTTGTAGGGACGAAATTGGCACAAAGGCAATCTGCAGCCTCAAGATCAGTGAGACCAGAAAGTTGCCTGCAGCATGGGCTATTTTGGTCAGACGGCAAACTGAAGCAGTCTCCTAATTCTCGGCCGCTGCAAGAACTTGGAGGCGGAGCCAGCACCGGAGTAAAGAAGAGAAGGTTAAGGGAAAGAAGAAACACGGTGGTGAAGCCTTGGAAGTTGGAAGCCATGTCCCCAACAAAACACTCTAAACTTGCCAGGCTGCTATTACACTGTATGGTATAGTGAAATGCTTGTGGTAATGCAAATAGTTAAAAAAATGTTGAGGTATTTATAGAAAGGGAAAGATGTATCCAATTACATATTCCTACAACAGAATATATTAAGAATAAGGAAACTTGGTAAAAAATATTTAATAAATGTTTATTTTTAAAATAAAAATTACTTCATCTTGCAGCAGTTTTTAAAATATAGTCATTGTCATTTTCTTCAATCTAAAGTTTTAAGATTAAAACTTTAACCATAAATTTTTTATCCTAAATTCTAAATATTACAACCTAACTATAAATTTTATATTTTTAATATTTTTTTAATGAATTAATGGTTGGCGTTGAAGTCGTAAGAAGCCTAACCTAACTATAAATTACAGAGCTAATGACATTAATACTCTCCTTAAATGTGAAATTAATGGTTGGCGTAGAAGTCGTAAGAAGCCTAACTCTCAAGTTGCAGTAAGACAACATTATAATAATCATTTCATTTTTATCGGACAAAATACGAAGATAAATGATATATATATATATATATATATATATATATATATATATATATATATATTGTAGCAATTATGCTTAAATATTTAGAATAAAAGTAAATTATTATTTCGAATCGGGTTGGGTAGGGTATTTTCACCTTAAACCCAAGCTCAACCCAACCCATGCTTATCCTCAAAAAATTAGACTCGAACTCAACTTGAACCCGAATTTTAAGAAAAAAATGACCCTATAAAATCAGGTTGGATCGAAACCTATCTAATATGAGTTAAATGATGGTATCATGTATGAATGTTTCCTCTGTTTCAGAACCGTAGGTGTCATCAAATTTGGTTCTAATTTCTTCATATAATCTCATATGATCATAATTATGATAAAAGAGTTTAAAAAATAAGGTAATTACAAGCAAACCATCTTCTCCTGGAAAAGGAAAAGAACATTTTTGTACCTCAAATCCAAAAAAATGGTTAATCATCATTTTGATCCTCTAATTACCATCTCCATGACTATATCATTCCAAGAGTCTATAGGCCCTGGTAAGCACCAATGCAAACAGTCATTCTGCACTTTAGCATTCTTATCCTTTGCAAATGGCTGGAACTGCCGATACGGTCCCGGGTGCCCATCCGGCCTCAGGAGCGACATCCGAGTGGTATCCAGCAATTTCAAGGTCACCCCATTTTCAGCTCCTACAAATGCCGCTTTCTCGAATTCTTCCATCTCGATTCCCCGCATCACGGCATCGACATCTTTCGTGTCCACTTCCCCGTCTTTAAACGGTACGGTCCTATTACACGTCCCTCCGCTGAACCATTCCCCGTTCTCGAAGTGGTCCGGTGTCGTTGTTCGAAGGAGAACGAATGCTTTGTGACTCGAGTCCATTGTAAAGTTCAGCACCGAGTTCAATGCCTTGTGGTACGCATACTCAAAGCTCATTTCCGTTAAGTTCTTTCCTGGACAGTTATGACAACCCGTCACCGTGTCATTCTCGCGGTAAATCGCGGTTTTAAGATACCATTTCCCGCCGGCAATCACGACGTAATCGAAATTCTTGTATTGTTCGGTCCATGTTTTGTCGAGTTTGTCGAGGTGGAGCTGAGTCTCCGACGAGGAAACGCCGTTTATGTCCTCGAAAACATCGGCTTTCAAAAGGAACGGGGTCCAAATCACCGAGAGGGTGAAGTTGTGGGAGGGGAAGTGCCATCTTCTCGATTTGTATTGCTCATCGTGATAAACCTCGACAGCTTGTTCCACCTGTGGGACATAAGCCGATCAATTATACCATCTGAGAATATTATGACACAAACACAACACGCACGGACCGACCTAGGACTTTAGGTTAGGGGACGAACTTATAAAAGTTTAGGGAATGCGAAAATATATTTTTAATAGAAAATACATAAAAAAAATTCTAATTTTTTTCTAAATCATAATGATTTCTAAAATTTTAAGAGCGGCTGACCCACCAGCACCCCTCGGTTCATCCCGACAACACGAAAATTTACAGACAGAACAACATATGAGGCTCTGGTAGGTCATTCCCTTGTGTCAGAATTCTATAGAATGTGCAGAGTGTTGGTTCACTGTTGGTGGATTCGGACAGGAAATGTTTAGAAATTTGGACAAAAGATTGAGAACTTTTCACTTCCATGGTGGGTGGAGAACCAGCTAAGAAAGAGACAGGAAAATGTATGAACCATCAAAACTAAGCTGTCTTCCACTCTCTTAGTTCAAACTTTCCCATCGGAGCTCAAAAGGAATTAAGATGGGAGACCCACAGCACAAGCTCCGGCTAATATGGACAAATCCTTATTATGGCAAAAAACTGTAGCTAATATGGAAGTTTTTGTGTAAATTTTAGTAATAGTTGGTCTAATTATGCCGCAGTCCTTGTACTCTTTGAACTTTCGAAATTGTATCCCACTACTTTGAATTTCAGTAAATTAATTCAAAATTAAAATGGCAATATGACAAAAAATGGCTCATATGTTTGCATTCTTTGTCATTTGGCTCCCTATTTTTTTTTTCAAATACTCCCCCAACGTTTGTTTGTTTTGTCATTTGGCACTCTATTCTTTCTTTTGGTCCAAATATGCCCTCAACGTTTTAAATTGGTCCAAATATGCCCCCGTTAGATGAAAACTATCAGTAAACTGACGTTCAACAGTTGATGTTGACTGGACTTGCCACGTATTAAGATTTGTTGATGTCACGTCAAAAAAATTTTATAAACTGTTGACTGTCAGTTAATTGAAATTTTACATCCAATAGGGGCATATTTGTACTATGAATAAAACGTTGGGAGCATATTTGGACCAAAAAAAGAATAAGGGACCAAATGACAAAACAAACAAACGTTAGGGCATATTTGGACCCAAAAAAATAGGAGACCAAATGACAAAATATACATATGTTGGGGGCATCTTTTGTCATTTTGCCAATTAAAATCCATAAAATCCAATTGGACTTAGATCTTTAAAAGTAAAGGGACTAAATTTCAAATGTTAGAAAGTTACAGGGACCGAATCGCAATTAATCCGAAAAGGCTTCATAGTAATATTTTGACAGAAAGAAACATGGCAAAAATTTTATAGTTACCTGCGAGAGCATACAAAGCAACGACTGGACATGGTTGCGGGAGATGGAATCGCCGATAAACGCCCACCATTTGTTCTTCATGAAATCAAGAAACTTTTCCGGGTCGAACCTGGGTAATTCGCAGTCCCGGGGATTCCACCGCCAGTAAAGGTATTCCGAATCGGGTCTACCGTTTTTCATACAATTCTGATGAGCTTCAATGTCAAGGCAAGTCGAATTGGTGTAAGCCGGAGCTGACGGGTCGGGTACCCAATCCCCCACGAACAGATCACATTCCGCCGCAACAGTACCTTCAAATATACACAATTAACAATTTACAGATTGCCGGAAAAATGAACACTGGGTTTAACCTGTAGGCTTATTTTCCCGGAAAATGTCTCACCATTTTGAATCGTTTGGCTCTCATTTGCCAACAAATCACCAGCAGCGGCAACTTGAACAGGCAAAGAAGAGGAAGAAGAAGGAAGAGGGGATTCGGCTACGGTGTTTGTCTCCACACCGGAAGGCGGCGGCGGTGGTGGTGAAAAAGTGAGTGAATCGGAGACTAGAAGACGGAAAGCCAGACCCAGCAAGAGAAAAGAGACTGCAAACTTTACGAAGATGTGGTTGCGTTTGAGTAGAGAAGAAGGATTCAAATCTAAGCTGGTTTCCTTCTTCACCATGTTTTAGGTTTGATTTGATTAGAGTGGTTAGGACAGCACAGGTTTTATTACAAGGACGTGGCTTTTGTCTGAAACTTGACAACTGAGATTGCTGTTGGATTTCTTTTTCTTTTTGGTGTTATAATTTGTGGTGTTTAGGGGAGGTTTTATTGATAAATAGAAAAGAAAAGGTAACTAGAGAAAAATGAAGGCAAAAGAAAAGGAAAGGAAAGGTTTCATTTCGTTGTCATTAATAAAAGGGGAAAATTGATCGATGGTTATTAAGTTTATTGAATTGTTTTAAAATAGTCATTAAATAATATAACAAAATTTAGTAATAAATTATCATTTTTGTATAACTTGATAAAAAATATTAATTATTTTATAATAGTTTAATGAATTTTTCTAATAATTTGATAATTTAATGATTATTTTTGTAATTTTTTAAAATTTAGTAACTAAAATGATTATTTTTTGTAATTTAATGAATCGACGATGATTCATATTTTTTTGTTTTAACTTTTTCTACGCATATGTTGTTACACTTTTTATGTCTATATGACATGTTTTCTCTGTCTTTATGGCACGTCTTTATCTTATGACACGATTCTATGGTTACTTTACAGGTTTTTTGGTGTTCGTATGGTGACCCTCACGACGTTTATTATCGATTCGTTTTTGTCGATGGTCACATAGAGTTTGATCCCCTTTTGAGTTGTTTGCCGATGTAATCTATAACGAATCGTCATCTTAAAAATATGCGTGAAAAATAATTGCAGTCAATTTTAGAAAAATTTCATCTAATTTGTGTTTTGACAACTCTCCAAATACCTTTCTAATATTTTGCAACCAAAATGTTAATAATTTTTCCAATATATATAAACTAGAATCACAAAATTGCAGAAATTTAGATCTAATTCACATGGCACCTTAGATAATATAATTAGTGCATTGGAACTAGATGATGATAAAGTACAGCTGGCTATATATAACTTTAGCTTATGTCGTTTTAGCATGTAATGTCATGAATGGACCACTTTACCAATTTTATTAATTATAAAATTTGATCCTCCCTTTTATACTCTTTATTTTTCTTTTATTGGAATATTTAAAGCATACCAAATCTTGAAGCTTTAAATTAAAATAATCTAATTAATATTAACTTATAAAAATATTAATAACTAATAAATTATTCAAATAAGTATTGAATATAATTATGTTCTTTTATGTCATTTTGCTTGCTCAAATAATCAAACAGCTATCTGTTATCAATTAATTTTATCAACACTTCTATACAATCAGTTAATGTAATCCGCTAGTCAAATTAGCTAATACTATCAATTATCTGCTATCACTAATGTAATCCGCTATCAGCTAACAGCTATGTGTTAATTTCCAATATGAGCCTTAATATAGTTTTATCCTAGCGGTTCCAAATTTGGACCTGGGGAGTCAATATCATGGCGCTATGGCCATGCCAACCAAAAACCCATTAGGAAAATAGGGAAAAAAATATTTTAGCGTGAACACGAGAAATGTGATTTTTGAGAATAAAGAGAAGAAATATTGTTTGTCACGCGGCATGATGAGTGTGGAAATGTATTGTTTAATGGAGCAAAATAAAATGTAAGAAAGAGTCGGTCCACGAGGAGGAACATACCATGAATGTTAAGCACATCTTCCGTGCTATTGTCCCACTCCCCCCATGCAACGGTTATGTTTTGTATTGTAATTAGCACCGGACGGTCTTGGTGTTGGTTCGTATGCGCCCAATGCGTGTATTGTCGTCACTAGGGTTGTAAACGAGCCGAATCGAGCTAGAGTATTGCTAAGCTCGGCTAGGCTCGTTAAGATTTCGAGTTGAGTTCGAGTTTGAGTAATTTCTAACGAGTCTGAGAAATCTGAGCTCGACTCGGCTCATTTAGAACTCAAGTCGAGTTCGAGCTTATTTCGAGCCCAATCGAGTCAAGTGTTGACCGATCTTTGTTCGCATTGGACTCGAGTAACTCTTAATCTATCACATCTCATTTAAAGTCCTATGAAGAAAAAAACTTTGATACATAAGTTTTGTAAACTCAAGCTTGTTAATTTTAGGGTTTAGGGTGTTAGTTTAAGGTTTGAAAGTTTAGGTTGTTGGGTTTAGAATTTAAAATTTAGATTTTAGGGTTTAATACTTATGTTTAGGGTTTTAAGTTTAAGAATTTAGATTTTAAATTATAAAAAATAAATATATATATATATATATTATATTTTCGAGTAGCATATGAGCTTTTCGAGTGGAGTATCCAGTAGCTCCACTCGACTAGTCAAAAACTCGAACCGAGTCCAAACGAATCAAATTTTCACCGAGTCTTGATCAAGTCGAATTCAAATAGCTCGCGATGTCTCGTCTCATTTACAACCCTAGCCATGACATATTCACATCTGTCTAGTAGACTAGTACCTTATTTGTACTATTTCGCAATTCACGGAAATGTAAAAATATGGCCCTTTGCTTTAAATATAGCCAGCTGGGCCATGTTTCTCTGATAAACAGTTAGAGATAGAATAAGGAAAACTTGATTCGAAGCGTAAATATTTTATTTTATTTGACTCGAATCCAAATTTAATAAATTTAATTTGAAAAGGTTAAAATAAAATTTAAATCATAAAACAAAATTAAAATAATTCAATTTTTCTAATAATTAATAAATTATTTTTTAAGTTCGAGTCGAGTTTTTTAATTCTGTTTATATATGTATATTAATTATTATATATAAATATATATCATATATGGTTGTAGAAAGTTCTTAAATTGAATGCTATTATTTCATAACATTATAAACATTTGAATTAAATTTAAACATAAATTCAAACAACTGGACTAAAAAAATTATATAAATTTGAATTATAAAATATGACTTATCAATTCGACTAACTTAAAAAAAAAACTATTCGACTCGATTGAATAGTTAGATGCCATTTGTTCTTTTGCCGAAGAAGAAAGGGATAAAGATTTCGGGAGACGTGATGGGCCCATATAAAGGATTTTAGGTGGTCCACCTACTACCCAAAGCATATGTCTTTTATCTCCAAATTATCGTTTTGGTCCTTCTATTATGCTTAAATTTGGAATATAAACTTTATATTTGGACCAAAACCGTAATAGATCCCTGATAAAAACAAAGTCTTTTTGCTGCCATTCAGGCTAAGCATTCAGATTGTCCCTCCCTGCCCTATTCAATACCTGGACAATGTTTATAGCTATGGAAAAACAAAGAAACCCGGATCTATTCGATAAACAATGTGGTAGAAACAAACAGAAATTTACATTACTTGCATTGCATACTCGAAAAAAAAATCATTTGGATGTGTACTTTTCACTTATCAGGGGATTAAAGAAACCATCCAACATCGATAAATCGAGAGTACCAAGAGATACATCATCCGGATTTCAAACCTTCCGAACCGGTTGGCCAAGATGGTTATTTCCGCAATTGATGACAATGAACCAAGCTTGTTGTATCCACGGGATAAATCTCGGGATCGTCACGAATTCGTCACGCACCTACTTTTGGAACTTTCATGCCGAAACCATGCTTCGCTTTCTCAACTCTGTTAAAAAAATCATATCAAGAATGCTCAAGGATACACTAAAGCAAGAAAAATCCTATGTTTTTGATGAAGAGATTGATTTCAAACATCCTACAGGAAACTGGACAATGATGTAAGAATGATATATGAATGTTATAGCCATCAACACGTATTTACGGTCCACGTAGGCTACGATCTCATTGGCCTCGAGACTTATTCCATAATTCAACATATAAAGAAAAACAACTACTCTAGAATTATGGCTACTAATACATAAAACATATAAGGACTCGTTGGCTGCAGGGTGAATTAGAAGAATCAAAGTATAAATTAGTTCTAGCACGATTTAACTAACTACAGAAGCATGTATAGGGCATGGAACCAAAATTCGAGTGTGTGCTTACGTAGGGGCAAGTTTGCCAAGGCAATCTAGCTCTTCACCAGTGTCCTCGTCCAGGATTCTGCCCGATATCTCAATGATGTAAGATCTATCTCTATCGGTTGGAAGTCCTCTATTAGCAAGCAAATCTAAATCTTTCTGATGGAGCTCCCTCCCGTTTACGAAAACACCAGTGGTCCCACCGGCACAGTTTTCTGGCATTGGATAGTTAAATTCTTCGATAAATGGCTGCAAGAGAAATTCAGTTTAGAGAACATATAGATGGCAAAACCAAACAACATCAAAATGTTTGGCTGCTAATATCTAGGTAAGAATCACTTGATCTTACAGGAATTATGCCAAGACAAGGTCCACCGAGAACACCCCAGAATCCAGCTCGGAAATCATACCTGATATAGGCATGTGCAACAAAACAACGTCAGTTATTCAAAGGCATGAGAAAGACAGTTGTAGAACTCGTAGACACTGTAAAACTCGTAGCTCGGCAGACAAAAAGAGAATATATGCTTACCAGTACTGTCCAGGCTGAATTGGTCCAGCCATCTTTTCAGCTTTTTTAAGCACACGTTCAGGTATAGGATGCCCATTAACTGAAATATTACTTTTCCCGCGTTCCTCTGATTGATTAGATCTTGAGAAATCCTTAAAACTCTTCTTGATAATATTTACAAAAAACGATTCTCCTTTTGCCACTTTCGGTTTATCATCTTCTCTAGTTGCTTCCCCTGAATCTCGAGAGATTCCGGTATTAGAGTACTCGTCATATGACACGTCCATCTCAGTAGGTAATGACACCTCTTTCAATGAATTTTGTCGTGCGGTAGCCTTGTTAGATGCATATTTCTCTTGATCAGAGCGATTACTACGATTTCCCTTCGCAAATCGGTTGGCTGCTTGATTGCCAAAAGAGTAATCAAAGTGCTCTTGAAGTGGTGAGCCTGCAGGTGGTGGAGACACAGTGGATTTGGTCGGCTGCTGAACAGATTTCACTTCCTCTCTTGAAGCAATTAAAACATCAGAAGTGTTGTCATCCTCAGAGACGCTAGGAGATGAAGAACGAAAGCTTCGCATTTCCTGAGGTCTGATTGAATTCAAAGCCCGGCCCGTTGACGAAGCAACAAGTTCTCCATCCATTGACTGGAAATCATAACCGGAATCATCATAGTCATTAGACGAGAAGTTAGCAGTAATTCGGTTTGCACGGCCACGGAAATATGAGGAACTATCATTGACGAGTTCATCAGAGATATCATCAACCTCTACAGAACTTCCCTTTGTTTCCGCATGATCACGCAGAACAAGCTTCTTGTTGGTGACAGTAAAGTTTATTACACTTGAACAGGCACCACACCGCAGTTTCTTTTCATTTTTCGCAATGAGCTGCACTTTCTTGGGCATTTGTAGTAATTCAAGGCAATTATAACACAAAATAAACGGAGCACCACCAGCAATAGGACGAAAACGGCGACCAGCACTGGCTACCACCACCCTCTGTGGATGGCACTGAACAAAACCACCTATATCTGAGTTAATATCACTTGGCCATCTAGCATGAGCTTGTGAGTGAAGCACACTCGGTTGAGGCATCATAGTCTTAGACCTATGGAAATGTGAACTAAAAGTCCCAGGGTTCTCGATGTGGTACATCGGATTACAGGGCACATCAGGGAACCTTTTATTGCCAAATGAGCTGGGTGGAACAGATGCTGGAACTCGCCGATGTTTCTCATAACAATGAAAGCAAGAACAAGAAGCTTGGTGCAACACTGAACTTTGTGGATATGGCATGAATGGGTCATGATTACTTTCCATATACTGTCCAGAAAAGTATGGATGAGGCGGCTGTTGCGGGAATTCTCCATGTAACTGGTGCGGAGCTCTTCCAAGCATTTGGGATCCAAAAGGATCTCCATATGGAGGAATATGATTTGGATTGTGCATCGGAGGATACAAACCATGCCGAGTCATATCATGCCCGACAGGATAAGCGAATGGTTCCGGAAAATGACTATAATAAGAGGGTCCTGCTCCTACAGCTGTTTTATCAGGTCCATACAAAGGCATTGAGGACTTCTTTGATCCAGAAGGTCCACTTGGGAACAAGGTATCAGCACCACCATACGAATCCGGAGGAACAACCCTCCCAAACGTAGCCTTCTCGTTTGGTTTATCAACCACATTGCAAGACCGGCTAAGGCGCTCCTTTAGCTCATCTAGCTTCCTCAGAAGATCAGCTCGCTCTTGTTCAAGCTGAATTCTACCAGAAACATCCTGGTTTTGGTTCTGCAAGGAATCCGACTGATGGTTTGATGGGCCTTCATCTGGATGGTTTGAAGTAGAATACAGCTCACCTTCAACAACTGCTCTCGGAATTCTCTGCAACACCTCCATCTCTGCTTGCTTCCCCGCTTGCCAATCGGACATTTCTCCCAATCTTTGTGATCCACCAGTACATCCAAAGTTGGAATCTGAATCCTCCAGTTCTCTTTCAATAGAATTCACTACTGCATCCTTATTCCTGCCGGAATTTTTCGCATTCTCAACAGGCAGCTTATCACCAATAACCTTAGATTTGCTCCTACTTGTATCAATGCGGTCAACATTCTTCTTCTTCTTCTTCTCCGCTTCACTCTGATCACATGTCAAAGAGCCAGCACTCGATTTAACATCCGCATCAGAGGCATCACTCGAGTCTATTATACCTTTCTCCAAGGGAACTTGGGATTTGCTAGAAACTCCACCAAGCCTATCTTCTTCCAACTTGTCGGACGAGGTATCTGCTTCACCGTTCCTAATTTTTGCTGTTCAAAAAAGCAATATTCCACTATTAAAACTTGGGAACATTACATATTTCATTGAAGATAAGACCAAAAGGCTCACAAAACAGAACAAGGAACTCTAATCCAAAATTAGACCAAAACAGAATTCAGCAGAGAGTTCGGTTATAACACTAAATAATCGACCAAACTGACTGCAGTATAGCACCAAGGAAATGAAATGAACAAATCCCAACTCCGGATTTTCCAGTAATGTACATCGCCATTGCTGATAATTACAAAGTTACACGGATTCTAGTAAGTTTCAATTTACACCAGTTGGTTCAAGTTTCAACATTTATGGCAACAAGGTTAACAAGAATCAATGACTCAAAATCAACTTGCTTTCTATCGTCTTCAGCAACTTTCTCACCAACCAAACAAGCAACAAAGGGGGGAAAAGGTACCTCGAAGAACAGCGCCACAGCCACCACACTGGTAAACGGAATAATCAGCAAGCTCCGGGAGAAGGCTTTCGCACTTTGGACAACGAACCAGCTTCACTTTGTTTGACTCGGCCATTTTTTGAGCCGTTCAAAACCCTTCCGAGTACCGACGAATAAGAAAACGACGTTACGCCAGAAACAATTTAGTATCCTTCCAAAATTTTTAAGTTTTAAAGAGCTTTAAAAATCTGCCATTACTCCCCCAACAACCATCGCCATCAGAGTATCAAACGCGTTTTATTTAATATAAAAACAAAATCTTTCTACCGAAAACCCAATAACTAAAAGAACAAGGGGGGGAAGGGGAAAGGCAGATATAAGCTCGATAAAGGGTTGTCTTGTTTTTCTGCTTTAAGCTAATTCCTCTCTCGTTTTCTTGGGTTTCTTTTCTCGGAGACCAAACAGGAAAAAAACAAAGTTATGAACAGTTTTTAGAACAATGAAGCAACCCAGAGCTGTAAAAACTCAGAAATTTCCAGTCGAAAGAGAATAAATTGTGTGTTTTTTTAAGAAATCTGGGTTTTTTAAAGAGCAAACGGAAGGAGAAAGACAGACACAGAAACCGAGATCACATGATGATTTTTTCCGGTGTTAGGAAATGAAAGAAAGAAAATCCCATAAAACGTGATTATTGAGGGTGAAAACGGCAGCGTTTGGACTCTACTGTGGAATCGGCTAGTTTCCCCAGCTAAGAGCTAAGGTAATAATTTGTTTATTTATTTATTTTATGTTGGTAGCTTTAGGACTTTAGGGTCCAATATTATGCTTTTTTTAGGTTACTTTCCCTTTCTCGGTTGGGACATGTGAGAATAAAGCAGAGTTTTGGCCGTTGTGAAAAGAAGTGAAAGGGGGCAATGCCTCGGTGGAAAAATATGCAAAAACTCCTCTTTATCTGACTCAGTCACTCTTGACTGACATCCACACAACTGTTTGATTACCTACTATTTTTACTTTGAATAGAATAATATTCGAGTTTTGTAGAGGTTCAGTTTGGAAGCGATTCTTTTTTTTTTATCAAAGAAAATACATTAGGAAACGAAATCATAAGTACATAAAAAAGTTTGTCGGGGGAGAGGTTCCCAAAGAGGTCATAACCTGAAGGTTCTTAAAAAACTTAACAAGCCAATTAGCTGCAATGTTACAAAATCTCATAATAAAAAAAACGAACAAGCTTGAAGGATTCCAACTTTGCATCTAATATCCTCTTCAATAGTTGAAGAAGTCAATTAGCCCTAATTTAGCAAGCCATTTCATAATAAAAACTTAGCAAGCCAATTAGCTGCAATGTTACAAGATCTCATAAATTTTATTTATATATTATAATCATTTTATAAACCTTTAAAAATATATTTATAAACAATAAGGTGTGTTAATCATTTACATATCATCATCAAACCCTTTCACTCTTGCTTTGGTCTAAAGACTCTCGCTGGTACTTTGTTTCGTTTGACGGAGACATCAAATAAATAACTGTTGTAATGATTTGGTTGGCATTTGAAATAATGTTGTTGGAAACAAAGTATTTTAGACATTTTCGGGGTTTGAGAAAAAAAATAATTAGCTCTTACATAACAAAATTATATGTCACTACTATAAATAATTAATTTAATATTTTATAAATAAATCATAAAAACAATGACGGAAGGTGGGAGAGATTGGTATGAACTATGGTCCCCTAAAAAAATTATAAGTTGATATAATGGTAAAATTGTTATTCAGTCTTTTAAAATATATAAAATTTACTGTTGCCCCATAAATGTAAACAATTTTAAATGACCTAGCTATAAATAATATTATTTAATTTCGCCACTGCATAGAAACATGATCAAATTTTGTCAAACATATTTTTAAGATGTTTTGTTAAAAAAACATCTTACGTACAGCTAAAACAATAAATTATAGTCACCCACTAACATAAAAAAATCACTTGAAAATCTATCGAAACTGTAAATGTATTTTGTACAAAAAATAATTTTAAACGAATACTCACGTTACTTAAAAAATCATAAAAAAATCCGACAGGCATCCAATGCATGATCGTTGTCTTGTGTCTTTGTACTTAAAAAATCAAACATTTTGTTAAACAAAAAACTCAAACATTTGAATGTCACGCGCGAAAATAAAACAAAATATGAGTGTTTTTATTCAATAATAGATATATATTTTCGTACATTAATTAAATTTTAATGTTTATTATTATTCGTCTGATTTATTAAATGTATGGTTTGATTTTAAGGTTTAATTTGATAATTAAATCTTTTAGGTATACTTAAATATATAAACTAAGATTTTAGGTAGATTGCGATCATACAAGCACTAATGCACCGGATCTCATCAGAACTCTGTAGTCAAACGTGCCTGAGTGAGAGTGGTACTAGGATGGGTGACCTCCTAGGAAGTTCTCGTGTTATACGGCAATGAGGACTCGAAGCAGTGCTACTGGTTTAGCGGACAGTTCAGCAGGTGCTTGTCGTAGAATTGAGCGATAGACTGCACCTTTGGAAGGGTGGGTGGCCGGCAACTCAGATGGCTCCTATCCCTAATCCCTATACAACTGGATGGTAGGTTTTGCGAGAGGCATGGTCGAAGCGGAATTATAGAGTATTTATGATTGTTTGGATATGGCCTGGGAGTTGAGTATTAAAAGATTTTAGCTTGAATCAGATAGTAGTACGACAGTGCAGGTCCTTCAAGAGCGTTCGAGCAAGTAAAGTAGGCCATCGATTATTCACACTTTGAAATAAATTATAAGTATGATTTAAATCATCAAATCAAATCTAAATATCTAATTGGACAACAAAATCAAATTACAATTTGAAACCAAATTCAAATACCAAACATATTTATTTATTTTTTATTTTAATGTAATAGTTTTTTGTGCAAAAAAATAACGGATTAATTAATTAGTGGACTGCAGAGACAAATCCGTACCAGATTCTTACACTTGAAGTTAAAGATTTACTCATTTGATTGGATTGAAGTGTGACGTATGATCTGCAGCAATAATTCATCGTTAATATTATAATTGATGGAGATTATTCTAAATTACTGTACCAACTTTGAAAGAAGTGAGAATTTCTTATTCTAAATTCCATTACTCCATATAATTTACTAATGGGATAAGGGTCGGATCGGTTCTGAATTTAAAGTATATATTTTTGAGTCGGGTTCGGATGAGTTAAAAATTCGACCCGACCCAATTCATGTCTATCTCTAGATAAGAGCACAATTAGGATCTTAACTCACCATCGAAAATTCTAAAATTATAAAAGTAGAACTTTAACAGTAAACTCACACCACTACGGTAAGTTTTAAAAAATATTTTTATTTTATTCAAACTCGCCGCATCACCACGGAGAGTTTCACTTTTTTCTTAAAATAAATCTTGCCATACAATCGAGGTGAGTTTGAATAAAAAAATAATATAATTTTGAAACTCGTCACAGTAAACTAGTGGTGCGGCAAGTTTACTGTTAGAATCCTACTTTTGGGAATTTAGATTTTTGAATGTTGCGTCATGCATAATAGAATTCTAAGATTCTAAGTTCCTATTTTTTTCCTTATCCCTTTACTAATTCGGTGTAAATTATATCTAAAGTCATTAAATTATTGGCCTAATTTTATTTTGACTATCAACTCGTAGATTTTATTAATTAAATCATCAAATTATTAAAAAACAATAATAATGTTTGGATTTTTGAAGGCACTCACAAGGGAGAACTAGCCCGATAACCAAGGCTATAGCCCAAAATGTTGGAGCCTTCCACAGACTTAAAACTCGCCTATTCTGAACGGTGGTTTCCGGCATGACACGACGGACATAACAAGCTCTTTGTAGAGATGACAACGGAGTAGTTCGATCCAGGGTGATTCTAGCGGTAGACCGTTTAGCCGAAATTTTAAGCGGTCTAACGCAAGAATCATCAGAATTTTTTATCTAATTAAATCTTTATATTATGAAGTTTATTAATTTATTTATTGGGGTAAATTTAGTTTTTATCGATTAGTGTCACGTGTTGTGTTATAGTATTGTTCACTTACATTTTTTAAATTTAAAATTTTAGCAAATTTTTAAGATTTTTTTGTTAAAAATAAACAAATATCACGTGATAAGGTTGCAATTTACCGCATGGTAATAATATCTCATGAAAATCTATTATACCTTAACGGTCAAAGGAATCAATTGATTTAATCTTTTGATCTGATTACTTTGTTGTTTTATTTTTGGCTTGAGAGTTTAATTTGGTGAAAACATCAAATAATTAAATTGATTTTTACTAAAATAAAATGAGATCTTTAAACACTCTTAAACCTATTCATAATTTAAATAAATTAAATTAAACTAAATTTATTATTAGAATTACCAGTTCTAAATACCTTGGAAATGGACTTATTTATTAATTTATTCATAATTTTCACGTAACTGATTTTGACTAGTAATAATGAAGTAGCAACTAAATACTATATTTTTTATCCCATATATCAGTTTATTATAATGTTATACATTTTAATAAATAATATATTAAACCGCAGTCTTATTTATTTTTTGATATATAAAAGAAAAGCACCTACATAATTCTAATATTACTCGTGAAAATTAACAATATATATATATATTAGTCATCAAATGAAATCTCCAAGTTTCCGCATTCTGACACACTGTATGTTTGTCAAAAAAAAGGACAGACACTGTACATATAAAAAAAATAAGCTGACCGTAGGAACAAAGTAACTGCTACAAAATCTTTGTCTCACTCGCGAGTAGAGCTCACACACCCTACTTTAAACATAGAGATTAAACTACGACGAATACTAAAAAGATCGTTTTATTTTTATACAAAATTTTGCCACGCTCGACTGTCGACGTTTTAATTTTATTTTAAATATAGATCAAAATATATATGTAACTCTAAATTATAAAATTTTAATTATTTTTTATTTGAAATTTAAGCCGTGACCGCTGCTAGCCACCTGCCGTCGGCTATATATTCGCTGCCTTGCTGTTGTCCTTGCGTGACCGCCGGTGAGCTTTGCTGCTAATACCAATTGGAGAGTGTAGGTTACTGCCTCATTCACTTCTTCAATTTAGATCAGATCGATTTAGATTGTAAAACTTTAGGAATTGTCTTCTAGCCTAATCACCAGATCAATTCAAGTTTAGGAATTGTCTTCAGATCAATTAACAAAACTTTAGAAAATGTCTTCATATCAATTCAAAACGCAGGGACAGAAGCAAGGCGTATGATTATGTGGCCGATGATATGTGGCTAGCGCCGCCCATGACGGCTTAAATTTCAAATGAACAAAAATTAGAATTCTGTAATTTAAGGGTAGATATGTATTTTGATTTATGTTTAAAAGAAAATAAAAATAAAATAATATATTTTAATTAATTTACCTTTTTATTTTTTAAATAATTTATAATTATACTATGAGTCCTTTAGATTTTTAATTTTTATAAATTAAATTAATAATACTAATCGGTGCTCATCATTAATGGTGTTCATCGATGCTCGTTGAGCGTAACAGACTTACCCTATTTTTATAAATTTCAAATTGCTTACCGTTCCTTTTTGACAAGTTTAAATTAGTGTTGTGTTATTATTTTATAAATATATTTAATTTCATTTTAATTTTTTAGAATTCATTTTAATTTTTAAAAATTAAATCATAAACTCTAAACACTAAATTCTAACCACAAACTTTAAATTTCAAATCTCCCATACACTTTAATCTTTTTGTTCAAAATAACTTAACTTCATTAAAGCGTAAAAAGGACAGAGGAGAGAGACCAAGCGGTCCCACCGACTTAGCCTGCATGCATAAAACAACAGAAACCCAAACCATGCCATGCTACGCTACGAAACAAGCAAAGAACAACCGATAAAACACCAACAAACCTACAAACCGTGCAACAAAGGCACTTACAGACGCCATAAGCCCATAAGACCAAGCCCGATCATCGAGCCCACAACGACAACGAAAAACAAACAACAAAGACTAGAGGCAAGACAGATAAAACACGACCTAAGGACCGCGCAGGGCCACACTGAGACAAGCGTAAACAAGCCAATACAAAGACCGGGGCATCCCCGAAAGACACTTCCAACGGCACATTCGTGAATCGCGTTCCCAAAACGATAAAATCTGAACGAATACAGAGCAGGCCAAAAGAGAAATCCTATGATCCCTTCCCGAGAAAACATACAGTAGCTGCGCCTGAGAGCTCTATCCAGAGGCAGGCTTCCAATGCATTGACATTGGTCCTTATCAAGGCATTACCCACTACATCCCATATGAGAAGAGGGCAAGAGACTTTCGAACCACCTCCCGTTGCTGGTTTATCGCTGACACAGAGAAAGACAAAAATAATCTTACAAAAAAAAAACACACATAAACGAAATCAGGCCATTTCGTGGAAGGACTTAACAGTGCTGCTACCAACCGTTCCTTCCGATAGTTAATAGCGGGAACCTGAAACTTCATTGTGGTGTGGATAACTTTTGATCATTAGATTATATCCACTTATAGAAAAAATATTTTTAAGATTTTAAAATATATACATTTTAAGAAAATTACTCTTTTTCCATAAAAAAAATTAAAAAACAGTACATCAAAAGAAACGTGACCACCAAAAGTTTTCTTTCCTTAAACGGACAAAACTTACCAGATCCACGCGCTGTCAAAGCAACGACGCACACGCCCTCAAATAGTTGAGGTGTCACTTTATCAGGCTACCAAAACCAGTCGTCACCCCTACGTTTCTCCTCAACTAACCATTTCAATTCCCAACACAAAAAAACTTCAGAAAAAGGGCAAGAGAGAATCGCGGAGCCTCTTTTGACTACAAAACAATCATCTCGGAGATCGGACACTACCGGTCGCCGGATAATCCCCCGGACAGTCCGAGCTTCCCCCGAAGCAACCGCGAAACGCCGAAACACCTCTTTCGGTGTTGCGGCGAGAGAAGGATTTCAAATATATATAGGCGGTGTTTGGTTTTCGATGGCTTCGGAGGATGTGAAGACTACTGAATCGGCTGTATCGACGATCGTGAATCTAGCTGAGGAAGCGAAGCTCGCGAGAGAGGGAGTTAAAGCTCCTAGATATGATATTGTTAGCATCTGCAAGTCTCTCGTTGCTGGCGGCGTCGCCGGTGGAGTGTGAGCTCTCTCGCTGCCGGAACCGTTCCGGAAACATTAAGTTCTCAAGTTTTAGAGGAAATAGAATTGAAAATGGATTTTTTCACTTAATTTTATCTTTTATGTGCTGCAGGTCACGAACTGCCGTTGCTCCGTTGGAACGTTTAAAAATCTTACTTCAGGTTCACATTTTTTCTGTCTGTGCATTTTATCTAGATTAAGAAAAATAGAGATTTAAATTTCTGAATTAATTTACATATTTTGAAAAAAAATTGCAGGTTCAGAATCCACATAATATTAAATACAATGGAACAATTCAAGGCTTGAAGTACATTTGGAGAACAGAAGGTTTTCGTGGACTATTCAAAGGTAACGGTGCTAATTGTGCACGCATTGTTCCGAACTCTGCCGTCAAGTTCTTCAGCTACGAGCAAGCTTCAAAGTAAGATTTTTAAACCCTGTTCAATTTAACTGGTTATTTATTTTTCTGTTGATTGACTAATTTGATTTGATTTTCGACTCTCTTTGTATTGCTAAGTAGTAAGCATGAGTCAATTTATCATATTGAAACTGGTTATTGTCTTTAAGAGTAGTGTTTACTTAGTTGTTAGTTCACATAGACCAGTCTAAAGCATTTTTCTAGTTTTTAATTGAAGGAAACTGAGTCTATATCTTTGTTCTTTAGGCTAATTGTTCCTTGTAATTGTTTTTGACAGGGGAATCCTATATCTGTATCAACAGCAAACTGGCAATGGTATGAGTATGACTAGTATTGTGATCATCTTTTTGTTGAGCAATCATCACATCTTTGCATCATGCATTACATTATACACATCTAGAAATCAGTTGGTTTAATAATAGTAATATAAAAGCAACAGGTTTTGGATATTTCGTGGAACTTGATATTACATTGATAAATTACGGTAAACAAGTTCATTAATATTAGGAAGGACTGCATAAGCATTCATAGAATGCTCTACACTGATGTTAACTTGTTTGATGTATGTCGTGAAATTTATATCAAGATGTCTTCAAATCTTGAAAGCTCATATGACTATGAGGCCTTTTCCCTTTATCGCTTTTAATTCTGCAGAAGATGCCCAACTCACTCCCCTTTTACGCCTTGGAGCTGGAGCATGTGCTGGAATAATTGCCATGTCTGCAACTTACCCAATGGACATGGCACGAGGCAGGCTCACTGTACAGGTATTGCCTTAAATATCATTTACTTGGCAGATGCATGATGTTTAATTTTCTGGTTTTATCAAGCTGGAGCTTCAGAAGGGAATACTTTGTAATAAATGATAAACTTTAACATAAGTTTATTAGTTCCTTGATTTATCTGTGTAAGAAGAAAAGTTGAAAAGTATTTTATTTCTTCAATACACATATCGATTCATTTTAAGCTGCTGCATCTTCTTTCTGTGATGTCAGGAATTGTTCCTTGTAGTTTTGTTAAATGAGCATCTAATCATTTAGTCGTGTCTGCTGCAGACAGAGAGGTCTCCTTATCAGTATAGGGGCATGTTCCATGCTCTGTCAACTGTGTTGCGGGAGGAAGGCCCACGAGCATTGTACAAGGGTTGGCTTCCTTCAGTCATTGGAGTTGTGAGTCATTTAGTTCTTCTATTTGGAGTTTTTAATGCAATCTTGCCAGTGTCTCTCTGCTTTTCAAGTCAAATAGTGAGCTGCCATTTCTTCTGCAACTATTAAAACTAGAAATGTTGATGTTCAGATGCTGGATCCAAAATGTTAATTTGTTTGCAGGATAAGGATTATATAGCCAAAACATCTATATCCATGTAGTTAAGAAAGAGAGGAAAAATTGCAAGCACAGAAGAGGGTCTTTGACCGAATGTCCATCATTCATTGATTTTTGAATGTTATGGGTGTGACGAGTGCATGCCTTCTTGGAAGAACATAAGGGTGTTGAAGAGAAACAAACGGGGAGGGGGTGAAGCATCCATCTTTCTAAGGATCTAATCATTATGAGATATACACATCTAAAAATAAGCTTTTCTCCCTTTCACTTTTTGGGGAATTTTGTTAGGGAGCTTTCTGCAGTTGTTTTTCTATTTTTTGACTTTAAGTTTTTTTAGTCTTTAGTTGGCTCTATCATGTTCCTGCAAATCATGTGTAATGTTTATATCCCCATTTTGGGTGGTCAAAAGTGATCACCGAGTTCTTTGTTGGTAATTAATCATTTAACTTGACAAAGAGAATTGTTTACTTTATTTGTTGTATGTTGATTTGAATTCTTGTTGTGTTTGCAGATACCATATGTGGGTTTGAACTTTGCTGCATATGAATCTCTAAAAGATTGGTTAATCAAAAGTAAACCGTTTGGATTGGTTGAAGACTCCGAGTTGAGTGTGACGACCAGGCTTGCTTGTGGGGCTGCTGCTGGAACTGTTGGCCAAACTGTTGCTTACCCTCTTGACGTTATTCGCAGAAGAATGCAAATGGTCGGATGGAATGGTGCAGCCTCTGTTGTAACTGGCGATGGGAGGAACAAGGCCTCCCTTGAGTATACCGGCATGATTGATGCATTCAGGAAAACTGTTAGGCATGAGGGCTTTGGGGCATTATACAAGGGTCTGGTCCCTAATTCTGTTAAGGTCAGTGTCTTCTGATTCATAGACATTTACTTGCTTATAAATGCTGGTCCCTATCTTTAATCTTTAGTATTCGTAACCAAACAAAAAATAAGGATCCTTGTGTATTTTGCATCAGAATCATAGACAAAATGTTATGACTCAATAGAGACCTCAGAATTATTTTGCCTTCGATTAGTTTATGCATGGATGTAGGCAAGATTGGCACGACCTTAAAAACAAGACTATTGATATTAAACATGCACGCTGGCTGAATGCATTCGATTGTTATCTTGTAAACATCCTTAAAAGTTGCCCCATTAAGCTTTTGCATTAACCGAAGCAGAATGGGATATTTGTATGTCCTTATCATCCAATGTATCATGTCCTTCAATGGTCAATATTTAATTGTTCATTCCTTTTCCTTTTCTTTCTAGGTCGTGCCGTCAATAGCTATTGCATTCGTGACCTATGAAGTGGTGAAGGACATTTTAGGGGTTGAGATTAGAATATCAGACTGAAGTGGTGCCAATTCAGGGTGTGCCATTTTTGTAGGCAAGGGAATAGATACAAAGTCGAAGCCGGGATGGTTTTCTTAACTTTTATTTTCTCTCGTAAACGAGTCTTAGAAACATGAATGAACCTGTGTCACGGAGAATTGTACTGGCTTGGAGCTCGAGTCTCGGCTTGTGACGCCTGCCTGTCTGTAATTTCTTGTGAACACTGTAGCTTTCAGCTCTTCATTCATGCACCGTGTCAATAAGGATGCAGGAACATTGCGAATAATGCATTTGCCTGCCTCTTCATAGAAGTCGAGAAAGCAATTTCAAAGCCTTCTGTGCGATTGGTTCAGGTTTTAATGGATACTAGTAATGAAAATCAACTTCACTAGTTAATTGCGTCCCAAGTCCCTTTGTTTTTCGGACTTTTAAAAATTTAGCTATTCTGTTTCTAATTCCAAGATTTTAGTCCATCTATTTGTTTATTTGGAAATTTTAGCCAACTTTCGTCGGTTTAATTTGAATATGTGCTATTTTTATTATTCAAGGAATTTAAAAATTAAAATTCAATTGATAACAAATGGCTAAATTTAAGAGAAATCAATTAACAGCAGGTAGGTTAAATTCCTGAAAGCAAGGACTAGGGACATAATTAGATTAAATTGAATTGTTATGCAAACCGAAAAGGTTTATAACACAATTACTTTCCTATCTAGCCATCTAAAGTATTTTTGCTTAAAATAAATACCTAAAGCATATTTTTTTTGTCAAGATTAAGGGTGTTTATCGAGTAAGTCGATCGCGAGTTGGGCAGTGCTCGACTCGTGCTCGTTAAAAAAATTTGTTGCTCAACTCGACTCATTGCTAGTTAAGCTCATTACTCAACTCGTTGTTCGTTAGGCTCACTAAAAAATTTACCTTATTTTTAACTAAAACTTAATAATACTATATGAGGCTTAATACTAACATAAATTAACAAATTTAACAAAAAAGATATCAAAAGGGTGTATAAAATACTTTCAAAGTCTAAATTCAAACTAACAATCCACAAATACACCAAACTAGCATTTTAAAACTAAAATAACAATCCACAAATTCACAAAATTATCATATTTAAACTAAAGTAACTATCCACAAGTACATCAAACTAAAGTAATTACTAAAAAAATATTTTAAAAAATTAATGAGTTGCTCGCGAACTTATCGAGTCGAGTTAGACTTTGCTCGACTCAACTCGTTAAGGTCTCGAGTCGAGCGTTTACCAAGTTTTGACCAAGTCAAGTTCGAGCAGCTCACGAGCTGCTCAACTCGTTAAGCACCCCTAGTCATGATATATGCTTAAAGTATTTTTTAATCAAAATTAATACTTAAAACTATATTATTTCATCTAAACTCCTAAAATTGACACGTGATATTAATTATAAAATTTTTTAATATCTAATTTGATAAAAAAATATTTCAAATATCTACCTGATAAAAAATATCTTAGGTACTAAAATGAAAAGGTTGATATATTTTATACACTTATATGTGATATAAACCAACGAAAAACAATTTTCCTAAGCTTCGATCGGGCTTGGGATCAAAACGATTCGTTTCTTATGCAACAAGAATTAACAGTATTGGGAAAATACGACGGCGTTTTAGCCTGAATAAACTGGAATGCCCGTCTCTGTACTCGTCGCTCTCTTGAACTAGCTGACAGTGGTTCTGCTCCGTACACTCTTACGCTTTGGAAGAAGTGGAAATGAAGTGGTGCTTAGTAGCTTCTCTTCTCACCGTCCTCACCAGTTCTCAGGTCATTTTCTTAATTAATTTTCCCTCAAACCCTAAAATTATGATTAGATCTGTATTTCACTCCCATGTTTTTGCAGGGGATCTTAACAACTCTATCGCAAACCAATGGGAAATACAAATACGATTACGCCACCATCCCTTTCCTTGCCGAGGTTTTAAAGGTATTTTTGTTAATCAAATTGGAATGTTAATTTTTATATAAATTTGTTTAGATCTAAAATTGGAATGCTAAGTTTTATATAGATTTGTTTTTTTTTTGTTACAGCTTATGGTATCATGTGTGTTTCTATGGAGAGAGCGTAAGAAATCGCCTCCGCCGAAAATGACGACGGATTGGAAGACCGTACGGTTGTTCCCCATTCCTTCCGTCATTTACTTAATCCATAATAATGTCCAGTTTGCTACTCTTATGTATGTCGATACGTCGACGTATCAGATAATGGGCAATTTGAAGATCGTCACTACTGGAATTCTGTTCAGGTGTGAGCAATTTTAGTTTCTCTGTCTGAATTTTGAGCTCTCTTTTTTGTATGTGCATAACTGGATTTGATGTCAATGTTGTTCTCATGAATTATTAGATACTGTTGTTGATTGATTTAGGTTGTTTCTTAAGAAGAAGCTCTCTAATCTACAGTGGATGGCTATCGTTTTATTGGCTGTTGGAACGACCACGAGTCAGGTACTCCGCATTCCGAAGTCCGAACTAATCCGTTTATGTTTTTGTACTGTGATTTGTGCTGCATTGATTTAATATTTCTTGGCTGTTAGAAAATTAGTCTGTCAAAACTTGAACCCCATGAGAGAAATCAGGCAATGGTTTGCTAGATTTGGAATATATACGGAGAAATCACATATTAAATAAGTTGGAAGAACTAGTTATTATGATAATCTTCTTTGCCACTAGTAAAGTGAATAAAATGCTTTGTAAATTTTGTTGCATTCTGAAAGTTATAGGAAAGGAAAGAAAAACGGAGGGACGGTTAGAAGTAAAGGTGAGGAGCAACAACTAATTAGGAATGTGATATTTCTTTATAGGAAGCTGTTGTATCTCGTTAGGACGAATCACACATGCGATATTTCTTGGTGCAAACTCTTTTCTGTTAACAATTTAGTGAAGTATATCGTTCAAATTATTCTTCTGTCTTATCAAGGTCAAAGGATGTGGAGAGGCTTCATGTGACTCCCTCTTCTCAGCACCAATTCAAGGATACATGCTAGGAATTTTGTCGGCTTGTCTTTCGGCATTGGCTGGTGTTTATACAGAGTTCCTGATGAAGAAGAACAACGACAGCTTATACTGGCAGAATATACAGTTATACACGTAGGTTCCCGTCCAATTTTTTTCAACATGTTTTTGCCATGTTAGTTGCAGAAAATACTTTTACAGAGTATCATTTTTTACTTATTTTGTTTTTGCGATTATATGTTCAGAATCACTATATTACAAAGTCCAAGCCATTGGTTGATTTATTCTGATTTGACTCCTCATCCAGGTTCGGTGCAATCTTCAATATGGCACGGCTGGTAATGGATGATTTTAGAGGTGGATTTGAGAAAGGACCTTGGTGGCAACGGCTGTTTAATGGGTACAGCATCACAACCTGGTTGGTTGTGCTAAATCTCGGTTCTACTGGGCTGCTGGTTTCATGGTTAATGAAATATGCTGACAACATAGTCAAGGTACCCTCTTTTTGGCTATCCTTGATTCTGCGTGCGTTTACGTGTGCATAGGGTAATTGCCATTTCATCATCGATCGTTTGTGTTTTTATGTTTCAAAAATTTTCTGAACTTGCTTAAAGATTATTGAAATTTTGGATGGCGAATTCATCATCCTCCCCCCAACCCAATTTATTTAACAACTATATGTCTTCACTTATTCTTTTAGGTGTATTCCACGTCGATGGCCATGCTATTAACAATGGTTCTATCCGTGTTCCTCTTCAGTTTCAAGCCAACACTTCAGGTAAGCTTCCTTGCGGTGGTCCGAACAAGATATCCAGTCAGCCTTTAATTTTATATCTAAGCATGTTATTTATGTTCGGTTGGGCTTTGATTGTCATGGTTAATGAAAAATATTTAAGTGTTCTCTCTCTGTGAAGCGTATACACAAACATCGGTCCAAGTGTGTTAGTGTTCCGAATCTGGATGTTTACTATCATGGTTAATGAAAAATGTTATCACACATACAAACACACATATAATTCAGAATGGATTAATATCCTATACACTGGCGGTGGAAACTGAAAGTTTCCACAAACGCCTTAGTTTTAGGGTATATAGAGTTAGTTTAGGGTATATGGTTTAGGGATTAAGAATTTAGGGATAATTGTTTCAATTTTAGGGTTTATGGTTATAATTTAGGGTTTATAGGTTAGGGTTTAGTTTTTAGGATAATATGGTGAGAATTTAGGTTTTAACCTATAAACCCTAAATTATAACTCTAAACCTTAAATTGATACAACTATCCCTAAATATTAACCTCCTACACTTAAACCCCTAAATCATATATCCTAAACTAACTCTCTATACCCTAAAACTAAGGCGCTTGCCGACTGTATATAGAATATTTATCCATTCAGAATACTTTATAAACTTGTGGGAAAATCCATTTGTCTTTACAGAAACTTACCCACAGCTCCCCCAGCAGTGGTGAAGCCAGTTTTGCTTTGTAATTTTCTTACCTCGGATTATTTATTTTTGTTCATGGCATTCTTGCAGCTTTTCTTGGGGATCATTATTTGCATGATGTCACTACATATGTACTTTGCCCCTCCGAATATGCTTGTAGACATGCCGTCGACAACTAAATCAGATCCGGAGAGCCTCGTCGACGTTCCGGTTGATCGTAAAACAGATTCGTGATGACCAGCATCTTTTTTTTTCTTTCTTTCTGAAGTATGTAATTCTTTTGCAGTTCTCCTATAAAGGGAAATTAATTTGTAATTTCATTTATTACATAGTGAAATTCATCCGGTAGGTATTTAGATATATTACAGCTGAACCATATGGCACGATAGGGATTCCTTGTAACAAAGTTCAACCTATCTTTTAAAATTACATTTTGAATCATGAGGGAGAAAAATTGTTTGTTAAATTTTAATTCAGATGAAGATTAATTCTTTCTTATGGGATGTTAATTCTTCTCAGTCACTTCCGATATTAAATATTTAAACATGTTCGTTCTCATATCTTTTTATAGGGTAAACTACACTGGTAGTCACCGAACTTTTAGGGCGCTTTTAATAAGGTCACCGAACTTTTAAGATTTTTATTACAGTCACCTAACTTTTAATTCGCTTTCAATATGGTCACTGCCGTCAACCACCGTTAAAAAAGCTGACATGATATGTTAAATTTAAGGGTAAAATACAGTGTTAGTCACTGAACTTTTAAAAGGCTTTCAATATGGTCACCAAACTTTTAAAACTCTCATTACCACCACTCAACTTTTAATTCGCTTTCATTACCGTTAAAAAAGTTGATGTGATACGTTAAGTTTAAAAATAAACTTTTTCCCACCCTATTTTATCTCCATGTCTTATTTTCTTCCATCCAAACATGTCTATCTTTTAGATACATTAATATTTTTCTTTAAACTCCTCATTATCCAGTGCATGACTCAGTAAATGTCGGGCCTGAAGCATAAAGATGATTTTTTGAGCAAAATTTTAGTTATTTCTTTATCATTCCATCATCGAATGTCTCCCAATATTTTTCTTGTTCTCACACATGTCGCATGCATGTCTAGATACATTAATATTTTCCTTGATGTGTTACTAGAGAAGTAACGACCTTCACCAAAAATTACAATTTGATTCATATGAAAGAAAGATACATGTTTGGATGGAAGAAAATAAGAGGGTAGAGAAAATATGGTGAGAAAACGTTTATTTTTAAACTTAACATGTCACATCAGCTTTTTTTAACGGTAATGAATGCGAATTAAAAGTTAAGTGATAGTAATGAAAGTTTTAAAAGTTCGGTGACCATATTGAAAGCCTCTTAAAAGTTCAGTGACTAAAAGTGTATTTTACCCTTAAATTTAACATGCCACGTCAGTTTTTTTAACGGTGGTTGACAGCAGTGACCTTATTGAAAGCGAATTAAAAGTTGAGTGACTGTAATGAAAGTTTTAAAAGTTCGGTGACCTTATTGAAAGCACCCTAAAAGTTTAGTGACTACCAGTGTAGTTTACCCCTTTTATATGGTATGCCGGTAACAATACTAACTGAACTAAAATCAACCGATAACTTTCAAATTATTATAACAATATGATACCAATTAAAGTAAAATTAAGTTCGTCCAACTAACCTATAAAAATGTGAGGAGCATTGTCAACAATCTTTATAGCACGCTGTTGAAAGCTCTCAGTTGACACATTCTCCTCTTTTTTTAATTCAATACTTATTGACTTTCTTTCAAATAACTTTTTTTAAGTTGTAAATTCAATACCTATTAACATTCTTCCAGATAGATATCGTTAAAAAAATTGTGAGGAGCATTTGTTTGAATTATGAAGATAAAATTTAGGGATAACTATAATTTTTAGTACCCCACCTTTACCTATTTTCCTATTTTGGTACCTTGCCTATTTTTTTGACAAAATAGTACCTAACGTTATTTTTTGTTTCTATTTTGATACCTCGCCGTTAAAAAATTAACAAAAGATTGACTAGGAGAGAGAAAATGACATGACAACACTATTTTGCCAAAAAAATAGGTAGGGTACCAAAATAAAAAAACGGGTAAAGGTGAGGTACTAAAAATGTAGTTATACCTAAAATTTATTAAGAGAGGCAATTACAGATATATAAAAATCAAGCGTGCCCCCATAAACCGTATTTAATATTAGTTTGCACTGCCGGCAGCAGCAAACACTTTTTTTTTTTTGAAAAAAAGAAGAAGAAATTCCCTCATCTTTTTCCCTTGTATTTTGAGCATCTGGCGCCAAACGCATTTCCCCCCTTTCGATCCAAACCCTAGTTTCAGTAGAAAGGAACAGAGGAAAAAATGCCTAGAGAAATCATCACACTACAGGTGGGACAATGCGGGAACCAGATCGGAATGGAGTTTTGGAAACAGCTCTGCCTCGAACACGGCATCAGCAAAGAAGGCATTCTTGAAGATTTCGCTACTCAGGTTCTCTTCTTCTTTTCGAGTTTTCTCCTATAACTGTAATTGTTATTAACATTTCTTGTTTAAAGCTTCACTTACCGGTTAATTATGAAAGTTCATTTTGATTTTTTTGGTTCTTGGTAGATTTGTTAAGGATGCAATGTCTGTGATGCATTTGAAACACAATACTTGCTAATTGAGCTGTGGAATTAGTTATTGGAGTTTCATTAGGCGTAGATTATCCCATAATTTATTGATATCGATATAATTTTATGTGAGTCGCTCAGTTCTAGCGAGTTGAACATCAGTATCTCAATTTTCAAATGTTTTAATTTGCTCAACACGGTTGATGCAGGGAGGTGATAGGAAAGATGTCTTTTTCTACCAAGCTGATGATCAGCATTATATACCGCGAGCTTTACTCATAGATTTGGAACCTAGAGTGATTAATGGAATTCAAAATGGTGAATATCGGAATCTCTACAATCATGAGAACATCTTTGTTGCTGATCATGGTGGAGGTGCTGGAAACAACTGGGCCAGCGGATATCATCAGGTAGTTTCACTTATATTTTCGTTTGCGTACAACTTTCTTCTACTTTAGTAATGTTCAATTAATATATAAGTTCATTGATCCTTGGACCTTTACACTTTTGGTGCTTATATTCAAGTAATATTTTAACCTTGGTTTCCTATCTCATTTGTGTCATCATTATAGTGTGTTTCAAGCAACAATGGTCTTCTGTGGCTGTGCATTATTTAAAGTTAACATGTTAGGAAAATTGTGGTGGGTTTTTTTGCTACTAACAGTAATTATTATTTGCAGCATAATAGATAAGTGGTTACATGAAATATTAAGGCTAGCTGTATTTCCTTTTTCATTCTGCCTTCATGTTTTTCTTGGTATTATAGATCATCAAGTATATTGCAAATTCCTGTGTAAAGATCTGACATGACACAGGGGTTGTATGATTGTTTTCTTTTCAATCAATAATCTTGATCAAAATCTAGTTCCTTATTTCATGATTTTGATTCAGGGAAAAGGTGTTGAAGAGGATATAATGGACATGATTGACAGAGAAGCCGATGGAAGTGATAGTCTTGAGGGTTTTGTTTTATGCCATTCGATTGCCGGAGGGACAGGCTCAGGTTTCCTCTTATTAGCTTCATCTTTGTCTTTTTTATCTATCTCTTTTGGCCTATCTAGGATTTTTAATTGATGGATTAAAGCTTTTTTTCCCTCTCTTTTTATTTGTCCACATATGCTAATTAGGCCTGTAGACAGTAGTATATTTGTTGAAGACTTTAGCTTGGTTACAACTTGATTGTTTTCATTTTACAATGAAGGTATGGGCTCCTATCTGTTGGAGGCTCTGAATGATCGCTACAGCAAGAAGCTGGTCCAGACATATAGTGTATTTCCTAATCAGATGGAGACAAGTGATGTGGTGGTCCAACCCTACAACTCACTTTTGACTCTCAAGCGACTAACGTTAAATGCTGATTGTGTTGTTGTTCTCGACAATACTGCACTTAATAGAATCGCTGTGGAGCGTTTACATCTATCGAATCCTACATTTGCTCAAACAAATTCTCTGGTCTCCACTGTGATGTCTGCAAGCACAACTACATTGCGGTATCCGGGGTACATGAACAATGATTTGGTTGGTCTTCTTGCCTCATTAATTCCAACACCAAGATGTCATTTTCTTATGACTGGTTACACACCACTTACAGTGGAGCGTCAGGTGCGTTCATTTCTCATATTATCTAGTTTGTACAACTGATTTTTGGCTATAACTTTTATTGTTTTATATTGCTTTTTCAGAGTCTCACATCACTGTATATTAATGTTTTTAGTCTAGTCTTGTACTGTAAGAAAGAAATTTTGGTGCAATATGATGCCACTGTTTCTCTTCTTGGCAGGCTAATGTGATCCGCAAGACTACTGTCCTTGATGTTATGAGAAGACTTCTACAGGTAAGATATGTAAGTTGTCTTTTCTTTGCAAAACAGATTGCATTTTTCTGACCATAAGCTTTCTTGCAGTCAAAAAATATCATGGTTTCCTCTTATGCACGGACAAAAGAAGCTAGCCAAGCAAAGTATATTTCTATACTTAATATCATTCAGGGAGAAGTAGATCCTACACAGGTATTGTAGATTATGCTTTTATAAATGCTATAACTTTTGCAGGAAATATATTTATTAACTCTCGCATTTAAATTTTGTATAAGAAAATTATGCATATCATTCTTTACTCGCTTTTTCATGAGCAACCACCTAATTACTTTTGTGTTGACTTTGGCCATTACAATAACATTTGCATTCTTTAGCAGTTTAGTATATCTTTGCTTAAAGAAGTGGAACTTGTCTGTGAATGCATGCATTTTTTTATTATGTTGGTAGTAGTTCTAAGGTTTTGCCTGTGAATGCATACATTTATTTCTTTATCATGAGATTATCAAACATCTTGCTCTTCTATTGACTGTGTCCTAAATTTTTTATTATGGTTCGGCAGCTTTACCTTTTAAACTGATATTGTGCATTTGACATGTTTTATTGTGGTTCAGTATCATCTTCTTGCTGGTTTAAGCTGCTAATGTTAAATAATTTCTTTTCTTTTATCAGGTGCATGAAAGTCTACAGAGGATTCGTGAAAGAAAGCTAGTAAATTTTATTGAGTGGGGCCCTGCAAGTATTCAGGTATCTTGATAGTTGAAGCAGTTCTCTTCGCTTTGGTTAATTCTTCTTTCTTATGATTCCTGGACTAATAACATCTGTTTGATCTTTGGGTGTTTTGTAGGTTGCTCTTTCTAGAAAGTCCCCATATGTCCAGACTGCCCATAGGGTACTACTCTAGTTCTTGTCTTCGTAGATCTGATTTCTTAGTTTGCTGTATTATACAATAATTTGCAATATTTGGTCTGAATTTAACAATAACAACTTTGAGCATGCTTTTTTAATCTCCTTAAATGTGGCCCTATTTGTTGGACAATTTTTTTTTGAAAAAATAAATTGAAAAAAAATAAAGAAGTTCATGTTGCCTGGATCAGGTGAGTGGTCTTATGCTAGCAAGTCACACCAGTATCCGACACCTCTTCAGTAAATGCTTGAGCCAGTATGAGAAGTTGAGAAAGAAGCAAGCATTTCTTGACAATTATCGGAAGTTCCCAATGTTTGCAGTGAGTTACCACCTTAGTGCTTGCTTCCATGGTTTTATTTCTGTTCCAGTTTCTTATTTATGACTGCTGCCGCTAAGCTTTTTGTTTGTGTTGTTATGAACCTTTGAAATACTTTATACATGTGTCTTTTTTTGCATATACATGTAAGTTGCTAACCTGTCTATTTACATGCACGTAGGGACGTGTGTTAACACTATAGATTGGTTAAACATCTGAATTCCATGAATAAAATATTTAGTGCTATTTTCTGTTGTTGTGCTGCATGTTTTTTTTTTTTGCTTCCAAAATCAAATACTCTTTTGCATTTGAATGCAAAAGCAATGGCATTATGATGACGTTTTATCCTAATCTAGTTGTCAATGTGGACAGGACAATGATCTTTCAGAGTTCGATGAAGCAAGAGATATAATTGAAAGTTTGGTTGATGAGTACAAGGCTTGTGAATCACCAGATTATATCAGATGGGGAATGGAGGTATGTACCTTGCTAGTCCTAACTTCTTCAATTTTGAGCACCTAATGGTTGTCATTGATAAAATGCGGTATGCAGGATCCTGGACATAATTTAACTGGAGAAGGAAATGCCTCGGGAACACTGGATCCGAATTTGGAAGTGTGAATGAAATTGTGTTTTCTCTCAGGTAAGGGCTGTAATACTATAAGTCATTGTAACATTTAAGATTCTTTCGCGTTGCTAACTGTTTTGGGAGATTGCTCCAGTCAAGTGTCTCCCTTTCATGTTGTTATAGCTACTTTATCTATGTTGCAATAGTAATACTTTAAGTTGTTCGGTTCTATGGTGTTACTTATGTCGGAGTTAGTGAGACGTGAAGTCGTGAACATGTGCTTGAGTTGATATAGATTTTGCGGTCATTGTCATTGCCGTAGGTTCTATCTTGTGTGCCTTAGGAGCGTTCTGGAGAGTGGATTGTAAAAAATGAAGAAAAAAACTGTTGTTTTTGTGTTTGATGTACAAGAAGAAAACACAAGAACTTGTTCTGTTTCATGTATTATTGAAGCATGTAATTTGGTATTTTTATGAGTGTTTTTTTATTCTAGGCAGTCAAAATCGTTTGAGCCGGGAAAATATCATTCTGCTACTGTTATTATCGAATCCATGTGCTTGGATCGACATAGCATGTGCTCTCATTTGTGCTCAACATGCGTTAATGGTCCCAATCCCATCCATATATTTGCTTTATGGGTTTCTTATTTTACACGGTATTTTATATTTATACGACTTAAGATATGTTCATGCTTTATATTACATGGGTTTATTATTTTACACGGTATATTTATATTACATGGGTTTTGACGTGTTTGAATATTTGTTGTGTCGTTTAATCGTGTCTGGTCTAATGTTCTCAAGTTTAAGTACGGGGAATTGTTTTTTTTTAATCTGAATTATATTCAACGTTGAAAGGAATACAAAAGAATTACACTTTTTACAAAAGAAATACAATACAAAATAAAACAACAAAATATAAAAGTGTGAAAGACGTTGTCATGAAGACGGGCAAAAATTGTTAAAAAATAGACGAAAGAATTGCAACCGAATAGACAAAAGAACTGTCATAAAAGTAGATTTGAATAAGAATCTTACAAAGTAGAAGAAAAACAAAAAAATAAATTTGAAAAACAAAAAACTCATCGAAAAAGATGAATTTTATTTATGTATAGAACTGTCAAAGGCCGCTGCTGATAAAAAAATTAAGGAAATTTTATAACCGCGTCAGAAAAAATAAAAAAATTGAAGAATGTGAGATAGTGTATGCATTTATGTGGAATTAGTTTATTTGTCCAATTGTTTGTAAATAAATAAATAAATAATTTCCTTTTTAAATTTGAATTTTTAAATTTTGTCCCCTCCAATCAACGAAGTTGATAATGAAGATAGGTAACAACGGCCACAAATAAAAGTTCAAAGAAAAGAAGTAAAAAATGTTTATTGCGATTTCTTCTAATTTGTTAGTTTTGAAATTAGATAAATTAGTTCTTCTAAAAAACCGAACATTTTCTCTAATAAAGCAATTAAGCTCTAATGTTTATAGAATTTATAAATTAAATGTTTAAATTTTTTGAATCAAGATCTAAATGAAACAACCAAATATATCCGTTAACAACAATTTGAAAAATAACCATGAAATCCGTTGGTAATGATATGAAATATCAACCTGTGAAGCAAGCAGTGGCCCGTCAACAGTCTGTCTTAACAGAAATATTGAAAAAAACCACTTATATTGTCGTTAACACAACAAAAATACAAAATAATCTAAAAAAAATCAACAAAACAAGTTATTTATAGGTCCTCAATCATACTGCTTACAGTAGAACTTAGCCTCAACCTCTCTATTTAAATCTAACTTCACCCCTCTTCAAACCTTCCTTTTGTGGCTCGGGAAAATGGCAGCGATATCTTCCGGTGCTTTAACGGGCGCAATGGCTATTTTGGCTCTTGTTTTTGCCATTGTTTCGCCTTACGTGGAGGCCCAATCTGCAGCACCAGCTCCTTCTCCTACAAGTGACGGTAACTTCCATTTTCACATCTCTCTTTTTTCTGCAGATTTTTGGGAATTGAAAAAGACATAATGTGATTGGATTTGGAGCAGGAACATCAATTGACCAAGGGATTGCTTACGTGCTGATGGTGGTGGCGCTGATGCTCACATATCTTATCCACCCACTAGACGCTTCCTTCTCCTCCAGCTTCTTCTGATTTACTATTTCTTTAGGTTAGGGATTCAGAGATTGCAATCGAAAATTGCTATGCGGATAAATCTATCAACTTGTTTCTTGTTTTTCTCTTCTTTTTCCGAGCTGATTTGCATTTGTTTCTTCAGAGATCCGTTGGTTAAATACAATTTATTAAAATTTTAAAATTTTATGTGTGTCTATTCTCAAAAATATTTCTAGATCCGCCACTGCTGCAACCGCATCTAAAATTCTAGTTATAATTTAGAAAACTTTCAGGCCGCAACCACATCTGTAACTACGACCGCATCCGCAATTTAATACTACTGGTTGATGATGTCGGAAATTGGCTTCGAACATTGCACCGAAGCAGTGTAGTCCCTGGGCATGGCAGGAAGGGCGCCCGTCCATGGCCCTATTTTTTTATAATATTTCAAGTGGTTTTAGAGATGCAGTAAATGGTTTAATTTCAATTCAGACCCTTTATTATACCAAAGCATAAGATTTAATATCTTACTTTAATTTGACATAAATTTTAGTCCTTTTAATTTTAAAATGTTATTAGTAAATTGATAAAACTATTAGTCTTTCTCATTAACGAGATGACATGGATCAATTGTTATATAATGAAATTGTCACGATTACGAGAATCAATTTACATGTTAATTAAATACATAAAATTGTTTAAAAATACATTTCGATATTCTAATAGTAACAACTAATTGTATTATTAATTTAGACTAGTAATAATATTATAGAAGTAGAGATAATAAACTACCCAAATTGAAGCAAGGGGATTAAATCCTAAATTTAAACATAGTAGGGGAACTGAAATCAACATTAGACCTTTTGTATCTACTTGGCAAAATGACAAAAGACGCCCCAACGTTTGCATGTTTTGTCATTTGGCTCTTTTTTTTTTGTCTAAATATGCACCAACGTTTGCTTATTTTGTCATTTGTCCCCCTATTCTTTCTTTTGGTCCAAATATGCTCCCAACGTTTCATCCGTAGTCCAAATATGCCCTCCAATATTTCATTCGTAGTCCAAATATGCCCATGTTAGATGAAAACTGTTAGTCAACTGACGTTCAACAGCTGATGCTGACTGGACTTGCCACGTATTAAGATTTGCTGATGACACGTCAAATTTTTTTTATAAGCTGTTGACTGTCAGTTGATTAACAATTTACATCCAACAATGGCATATTTGGACGGTGAATAAAAAGTTAGGGGCATATATGGACCAAAGAAAGAATAAGAGGCCAAATGACAAAACAAACAAACGTTAGTGGCATATTTGGACCCAAAAAAATAGGAGGCCAAATAAAAAAATATGCAAACGTTGGGGGCATCTTTTATCATTTTGCCTATCTACTTTGGTTTGCATCTTTTTCTTATATGTAGTTATTTTATTACACTTTTTTTGCCGTTAAATTATAAAAAAATTACAATTATGACCGGACTGAAAAAACAATTTCGAAAATCTTAGTGCTATAATTGCAGTTTTTTTTATAGTTCTGTCCGATCAAAGTCTAGTGACTAAACATGTAATTTACTCATTGGTGTTAGTGTTAAACAAAAACTGAACTTTCCATCCCTGTCCTAAAACAAACAAACAAACTAATAACATTTCTATTTGTGTAACGTTTCATCAGAACCCACTGCTCTGGAGATCAAAATACTCACTACAGAAAGTTGATGGTACAACCGACAGTTCCATCTTCCCGGTCCATTCCTCGCCCGGTTTCAACGTCACGGGTTTCTCGATCGCTGCTCCATCAACGCACAGCATCTGCTTGTACTCATCGTCTCCAAAATCGACCATTGCTTTTGATTTCTTCTCCCACGGATTCCACAACACTGTATACAAACACCAAAGCAAAATTATGTAGTCGAGTGATTTTTGTATCGAGCAATTCCCTCGGGAAATACTTGAGCTTACCAACATCGGGTACACCCTCCTTTCGGATGACGTACGTCCGTTTCTTTTCATGATCAAGTACAGCAACCACGTTCGGAGTACTGAGATAAACTCGATCTACCTGTCAGATGGTTTGAAGAACGTTTCAATAACCGCTGCAAAGTGCAAAGTAACCTTGTGTTGCACAACTTCGAGCCCGAAAGCATACCGTACACAATGGGACACTTCAAAGGAATAGGAGAAATCATGTACCTCGGATTCAAAAGTTATAGCATCTCCTTGCTCTGTAAAACGTTCTTTCCGACAAAGGTTGTCGAGGTAGTCAATCGTCTCCAGCCCTTCTATCCTCACTTCGCTGTGGACGCAGTTTATTAATAGACATCTAACCAGAAGCTCTTACATTTCAGCAGATAATGCAATGTACCTTATGTCAGAAACCGACAAGTACGTATGATACGCAAACGAGAAACTAAATGGCTTCCCATTGACATTCCTAATCCGTGATATAAACGACAGACTTCCATCTGCTGCAAGCGACACTCTCAATCGAAACTCAAAACTGCATCGGGAGAACTCAGTTAGCAACATATTGACAACAAGAACAACTAATGCAGAGCATTCAACAGCTACGAATTATGATTCCCTAAACGTGCTTCTCAAGCATTAAAACATTCGAGCTCGTACCTGTGAGGCCAGCACTTGAGATCTTCATCGGATGGTTTAAGCAACAGGTCGATGAAGGATTTACCATGGGAATCACTCGGATCGAGAAGCGGAGGACCATCATCGACCGTCCAAATCTTGCTCCTAGCAAATCCATGTAGATCGAGTGACCCGCAGTTACCGAACTTAAACAAGCATAGAAGACATCCACAAGCAACCATCAATATTCCATATAATTACATTTTACAAAATGACAGGGAGAAAAAAACAGACTACCTGTGGGAAACAAATATGGATACCACCTCGAACAGCTTTCGGAGGCTTAACGATCGCCTGAAATTCACGATAAAGTAAACGAACCAGTGTTTATCGCTAAACTAATGCCAGAAATGCTCGATAATCTTCGGCCATATCACGAAATTTAGCTAAAAAAAGGCCATAAATATTTAAAGATATGAACTAGAATTGCTTACTTTGCTACTGGTAAACAAAAGTTCTTCCCCTTGCTCATTTCTCCAGGAAGTGACATGTCCTCCATGTAAGCAAACCTATTAACAAACGAAATTGCTCTGTAATAATTTCACCAACACATATGAAAACATTAACTAATGTAATTAACATTGATTTCAATAAAAACAATTAAAAAATGGGGAAATAAAAGATAAATATTTTATACACAGGCGGTGGAAACTGAAAAATTTCACGGGTGACTTAGTTTTAGGGGATAGAGAGTTAGTTTAGGGTATAAGGTTTAGGGTTAGAATTTTAACCTATAAACCCTAAATTATAACCCTAATCCTTAAATTAAAACAACTATCACTAAATTTTAACCCTCTACACCTAAACCCCTAAACCCTAAATATTGTACCATAAACTAACCACTATACCCTAAAACTAAAGTGATTTTCGTTTCCAACGCCAGCGTATAGGATATTAATGCAATAAACAAATGTGAAATCTCACCTTTGCTGAAAAACCTCTAGGGTTCCTAAGAAGAACCTTATAGAACCCATCACCATCCTTTGTAATCTCAGTTGCTGCCTTACAATCCCACACTGCTGCAGAATGCCCCATTTTTGGAAACCACAAATCCCAGCTCAAGAATTCCCAAAACTTGTTTCCACTAAAAGAATGCAATTGAAACCCTAAACCCCAAAGAAATAAAGAAAGGTGGGAAATCCGAAAACTTTATGCATCTACACCAAACCAAACACCCCCAGATTCAGAAAGAAAACTGATAAAAAAGAACTTGCCAATTTGCCATTTCCACAGCACAAGAAGACAATTTGAGTGAGTTCCAATAAGGATAAGAAAACCATAAATGTCTACACTCAAAATGGCCAAAACTCATTAAAACATGGAATTGATATGAACAGTAAGAAATTCTCTTACTGAGTATATGAATGAATTAAAAAAGTGGAAGATTTGAACCCATCAAAGCAATGCTCATATGCATGGAAAGAATGGGCAATGGAGATTGATTTTAAATAGACTAAAAAAGACTAAATTTTGAAGGAAAAGAAGAAGAAGAAGAAGATGGCCATAACCTGAAACATTGATTAACACTTAACAGGAAAAAGTAACAAAGGAACAATAAGATGTGCGGAAAGGAAAATGAGATGGATATACCATGTCAATCGGTCAAGGCACAAGATTTTGAAAATGCTGAAAAGTTTTTTCTTATTGTCACAATTCGGTAATTTTCATTTTTTAGTCTCTCAATTATTGCACCAACCAACTTGTCTTAGTGGTTAAAAACGGTTATTGTTTTTAAAGATCACAAGTTCGAGCACCAACAGCTACATCAGAGTTAGGGGTGGGCAAGACGGGGTACCCGTCTAATTTGTCTAGAATTGGTCCCGGACCCAGTAACCACCGGTTCTTAAAAATTAGAACCAGTCCCGATTAGACCGGGTAATCGAGTTTTTTGCCCACTCCTAATCAGAGTGATTGAATATGCATTGTCAAATGGTTGAGACTATATTCAGAACAACTTATAATCACCTTAGCTTTAAAAAAATAATCCCTCAATTATTTGTATCAAACTTATTAATCAATTAGTTCAAATTAAATATTTATTATATTTATAATATCAATTAGAAAACCTAAAATTTCATTTGTTTTAAAGTTATATGTGTTGTTCTTATCTTATCTTAACAGGGAAGAGAAAATCCAGCCGTCCATTTTGAGTTTGACGTCACCAAATCACCTTGTATAAAACAAAAGCCTTCCCCTGTTTTCGAGTCAAAATCTTAGACCTACTACAAAAGGTTGTATGGCATTAGTTTTTGTTTACAACATAATTCATTTATTAATCTTGTATTATATTTAAGCAATTAATTTACTTTAATTATTCTAATTTAATTACTTTTAATAAACATATGTGTTTTTCGAATATAAAGATTAAATTTAACCGAATCAAAGTAAAAAAAAAAATCAAATCCATAACTTATGATATAATGTAAAAACGAATGATAAAAAATTGCATAAAATAATTCAAAAGCTAAACAAATATTAGTATAAAAGTTACTAACGGTTTGATCAAAGTTATAAGCAGTTTGATATCGCTTGAGCAGGTTTCGAGTTTGAGTCTTTGTGTATGCAAAAAATTTGTTGGAAGACACACTCATTAAAATCAGGTGTGCGACGTGAGTCAGCCAGATTAATCAGAACAAAACCCTAAAAATCGAAAGAGTAACAAAAAAAAGTATTAGTATAAGTTTTGATAAAGACACTTTCGAACGTTTGAGAAATAAAATTTGTGATGAGAGTCGATAGAGTTCCGATTTTATTGTTAAAAAATAAATAGGATAAATTTATTGAAATATTAAAAATGAAAAAGAATCTCATACACATTTTGAAAACTTTATAAATAATATACATTAAAAATAATTGTCACACGTCAATTCATACAGTAGTGATAATAAAGTTCAAGAAACACCACCGAACACCTTCATTGACGTATTGTGTATAACATATTCATCACACTGTCACCACTGAAATTATGCTTACACCGATTCTTATGAAATAAGGACTGACGCAGAGTTTTATGTTAGTGAATGGATTTATAAAATTTTAAGATGTAAACTTATAAAATTTTAAAAGATAAAAGTAAATTTTTAATAAAAAATATATAAATATTCTTAAAATTATATACAAATTTTAAACTTCTAAGGACGACTGCTCTCCTAACACCCTTGGTCTATCTCTGATGATGTGAAGCATCGTTTAGTCATTCATTCAAAAAGAACAAAATGGCTAAATCTAAAAATTGTTCTCAATAAAAAAATATTATTCTTTTTAAAAGATTCGATTTTGAACGATTTTATCTGTACAATATGAGTGACGTTTATCATCCAAAAAATATTTGTACAATTAAGAATGGAGTTAGAGGGGGGCTGAAAGGGGCAGTTGTCCCCTAAAATTTAAAATTCATATATGATTTAATTTTTTTAAAATTTATATATATTTTCTATTAAAAATCTACTTTCGTCCCTTAAAATTTTAAAAATTCGCTCATTCTAACATAAAATCATGCGCCTGTGTTAGTGTACGATTCCAACCAACACACCTAATTCAATAAAAACAACGGGGAATTAGGATTTTGAAACCATTTGAATTGTGGTGGAGAAAAAAGGTGGCAACACTTGGGGTGGATTAGGATTTTGAAATCATATGGGCAGCCCGCATCCCGCAGCCTTCAGCTTTGGTCTTTGTTTGTGGCATCGTGCCCCACATGTTCGTTGTCCCCAATCTCATGTGCAGTGGATGTACACATACGATTAAATTGTACGAGCATATACAAAATAGAATTAATTTCATCGAATATCTCAAACTATAACCCTCATTTTAAATTAATCTCTAAAGTTTAAAATGTACTAGTTTCATCCGTAAACTGTGGATGTACATCATCTATATCCTACCGTTAAGTAAACTGTTGAGTGTTGCGTCATCGTTGATGCATTATTATTTGAATATTTAAAAAAGTAAAAATAAAAACGAAATATAAAGGAAAATATTCAAGAAAGAAGAAACTAATCGGCATGAGCCCATGACACTTAAGAGCCTAATTGTTAGGCTCCATAATTTAGAGATGAAATTAGGATATTTCAAAATTTAAGAATTAACTTAAAATAATAATCATAATTTGAAAATGATTACTACAATTGATTTTATAAAATATAATAGGATATAAAAGATTAATATAAACATTCGATCTAAAAAATCATAACTTTGATAAGGTATAAATATAATATCTTAAATACCACATACACAGTTGAGAAGAGTTGTTGCCCTTCCCAAAATATTTTAGTATGATATTATTTGAAGTCGTTTTAAATTTAAATATTAGTCAAATAAAGACTTTTTCCTTTTTAATTTTAAAGCCTTAATAGAATTCTACCCCTCCCAATGTTTGATCCTAGCTCCGTCCCTACATATACATAGACATATACACGTATGCAGGATAAAGGTAAAGGCCCTGTTTGGTAAATAGCGGTTTGGGTAAAAATTAGAGGTTTGAGGTATAATTAGAGGTTTGACTAGTCAAATCCACTAATATTGATGTTTGGTAAATAGCGGATTGAAAGAGCGGATTGGGGTGAAAAAGCTAATTTTGAAAAAGTTCCTAATATGAGCTTTTTGAGATTAGAGGTTTGATATTAGAGTTGTAATGACTCTTTTACCCTTAACAATTACCAAAAATCTCCATATAACCTAAATTAAATAATAATATTTTTAATATAAATAACAACATATTAAATATTGGACTTATTTGTTGTTACTGCTAATTTATATGGTGACATTTGTAAGTTAATTCTATTTTTTTATTATCACATATTTATATGTGCATATAAAAAATTTAATAATTATATAAATAATAAATTAATATATAAATCTTTCAAATATGTTTAGGAAATTTATATTAAAAAATAATTTTTACAAATCTAGTTAATATTAATTAGATGCAAAATATTAATAACTGATAAATTATTGAAACAAGTATTAAATATAACCATGTCCTTATATGTTATTTTGCTTGTTTAAATAATCAAACAACTATCAGCTATCAGTTAATTTTACCAAACACTTTTATACAATCAGCTAATACAATCCGCTAGTCAAATCAGCTAATGCAATCAGCTATCAGCTATCATCTAATGTAATCCGCTATCAGCTATCAGTTATCCGCTAATTGCCAAACAGGGCCAAAATTGTTTTTATGGAGATCCTAATTGAATTATTAACTTTTAAGGGATGAGAATGCAATTTAATCATTATACTGATGAGAAACGGTAATTTTCTCATTTCACACATCACACATTAAAATTTGCATAATCATAAGAGATTTACATATTAAATGGTTTCCAAGATTCTTCCCTAAACGAAAATATAATTTCTCGTTAATATACACTGTGCATTCTTTCTAAGCTTTCTCAGCACTCTGATTTTCGAATAAAAATACACATCAGTTCTGCACGAGAAAGCTAAACATGTAGTTTCAATCCTAACAAACACTGATTTATCCCTCTGCTAACTGTTAGCAGTAGTTTTGGGTCATAAATTACATACCAAAAGCTACGTAAAAAATAACTTGGGTTACCTCTTCTCCTTGTTCATCAAGCCGCAACAGCATCGGCTCTAGGACTCGGATCGAAGAGTTGATGTAACTTGGCACCCGAGTTCGACTTTTTCTCGTACATTTCACCGTCTTTGCCTTCTTTCTTATTCATAATAATCTCCTGTGCATATCCTCGCTCAGCATCTTTCAGTCCCTCCTGTATTGCAAAAGTCGTTACAATAAAATATGGAGTTGAGAGGGAAATGAAGTACAAAAAGGGTAAACGTACGTACCACTAATGTAGCATTTTCTAGCCTTAGTTTCTCGGATTTTTCGTTTAGTTGATTTATTTCAGATCTAAGTGTTGCATTCTCTGCAGTCAAGGATTCGACTTTACGAGCAAGCTCTTCTGTCTCGGCCTATACAAGAGTGCAGTGCATTAGTTTCAGATCATTCCACTGTTATAGTTCATATCTGGTGAATAGACTCGATGGCAGACGAGAAACCGGATATATTTCTTATACCTGCTTCCTCAACCTTGATCTTCTAGCAGATTCTCTATTAGACTGTTTCCTTCTCTCCTGCTTCAGCTCCCGCTCATTCTAGTTAAATTTCATTTGAATTAGCTAAAGGTTAAGACCCGTCACGAAAAATAAGAAAACACTAAAATGTGCATTCACTACCATTGTAATTAACAGCATTAGATGATATACCGGAGGTACATTCGGAAAAAAATTACCTGCGACCAGACTTCAGATGGCATTACACCAGGTACACTTGTAGGACTGGACTTAGCGTTCGTGGTGTGAGGATTCCTAAGCTCTAATGCCATGGTCATGCCAGGAGAAAGTACAGATCCAACTGGTATAGGAGAAATGGTTGCAGTCACCTCCCGTGTAACAACTGATTTAGAGCTTGATTCATTATTCCCTTCTCCACCTGCTAACACAAAGACCATAATCAATATGCCTAAACTTCCACAAATGAAAGTGGGATTGAGTGTGTCCCAAGATTTAATAAATTAAATCTCATTCTTTTCATTTTTCTAACACAAGTTGGCTTCAGAAATCACAAAAAAACTTTTGCATATCGAGGTCATTACTCATGCGTCTAAGTACCCGCATACAATTCCCAGAAGTGAGCCTGCAGATCTCTAATGGGATTTCCTATTATCATGTAAAAAACTGATAATGTCCTAATTTGGTGAAGAACGTTGCGCTTCAGGTAAACTCTATTAGACATCAACAATAAATATGGTGAAGAATGGGATCATACCAATGGTTGATGTTCCCTCCCTGCTTCTTTTCCGTCTTGTTTGATCCGCCTGACAGATGATATGCAATGATAAAAATAAGCTTTAGCGTTTGGAACCTTATATTTTAATGCACCATTCAATTAAAATAGCTCATAAAGAAACAAAAAAGTTGTTGGAAATAGGTTATACAGATAGAAATGAGATCTCACCGCATTTGTAATCCCATCACTATCATCAGTGGAACCTTCAGTCTTCACACTGTTCACATGATCATAAAAATTAGTCGATCAACTGGAAAAGTTCACTTGGTCATGCAGTATCATACAAATAGGTTGCTAAGTCATAGCTGTGATCTCCTAAATAATAGTACTAGTTTGTCCAGAAAAGATTAACTAACCTCTGGGACGGTTGGGGTTCAGCCCCGCCTTCAGCATTCTCAGCAGAACCGTTGCCTATTGGCATTGCAAGGCCATCAAATCTTTTCAGCTTCTTCATTAAACCTTGGTTTGTATTTCCTGAGGACTTTGTTGGTGTTTCCACAGGGGCCTGCATTACAATGCTCTGGTTATATTCATCACCATATTAGCTTAAAGCAAAGACTGACAACTTGCAAGCTAACTCATGGTAGCAGTGAATATGCATTCGTATCAACAATAATTAAGGATAAAAATAGCAACAGTTTGTAAAGATTCATTCAACAACAAAAGCCTCCTTAGTCCTTACTTCAGGTGACGATGGAACACCGTGACCATGCGATCCCTGTATTTCAGGAGCAAATGGATAACAAATTCATTAGGGTATAACATGATACAACAGAAGCAGAGATCTTGGTTTTATTTAGCACTCGTAGGATGCAATTTTCTTTTTCTTTTTAATTTAGTGTTTCTAGTTATATTGGTAAGGTAAGGAATCCAGGAGTATTGCGAGTTGGTAAGCATTAAAAAGACCACTATCTACTCGTATGGCAGTAAGAAAGGTGAGAATTATACAATTGTATGTGTACTGTACATACCCAAGTGGAATAAGCTATGCATTCATTCATATCTCAAATGCAAAACAAGATGAACTCCTAGAATTCTTTCTTTTTTAAAATAATACTCTAATTAACAGATACCGGTGAAGAAAACTTACCATGGGAACTGCAGGATGCACGTAAACTCCCCCATGAGGATAGATTGTCGCATAAGGTGGCCCATAAGGTGGCATAATTGGCTGGAAGAGTCAAATTAGTATATTCACCAATTATTTACAAAGAAGTTCAGCAGAAACTTGAATGATGTTATTAAATGCACAGGAGCTATGTGCATTACCTGTGTTGGCCCCCACATATAGGGGGGAGGAGCATGACCAGATGCCACAGCTGAATTATAATATGGTGGCATAGCGAATCGAGGACCATAATATGCCTAAATATGTAACAAAGAACCATAAAATCCCCATTAGAAATTTCATAAAGAATAGATTGTGAACTTTAGTTGAAGAAATGCCTCAAACAGCCGCACGAAAGAGGTAACAAAGTGCATGCATTAGGAAGATAACCTGCATAGCTGCCCAATCGGGATAGACACGAGTAGTGCCCTGATCCTGTGGATAGAAAAGGATTGACTAACACTCAGATATAATTAGTCAGGCAAATTCTACTACAACTACCATTAAAATCTTTCCCTGAAACAAATTGGATAATCATACATAGCATAGCAGTTGTTCTTTTCAAGCATGAAAAGCTACAACTTTTTAGATTCAACATATAAACAGACATAATCTATTAACATACCGGTGGCGATGGTGACGATGATTTGTCAGATTTAGATGACTTCCCTTCATCGCTGCTTCCCATGGTCAAGCACCAAAGCCGAAACTTAACTTCGAGAACTTCGGTTACCCATATCTCAGCTGCAGTCAACGAGAAAAACATTAAGTTTTTCTTGAATGCAAATTTCTTGATGACAATAGGAATGGTTCAGGAAAACATCATACAAACAAGCAAATTGTCACCGAATTGTGATTAGATTTGAATCGTTGTGATTTAATGTTACAATTTCTATTAATTTTAGAGATGCAAACATTCCATCACCTTCCTCTAGAATCAAAAAGGAGTTTCAGACTTGCACTTCTTAACGTTTAACGAAGATGAGGGTACAACCGTCTTTCTATTAGTCTGTCACTCACTTAGCGAGATGGTATGCGTAAAGAACGAAGACAAATCGCCGATTTAATCTGTTAACTGAAGGACAAAAATACCTTGAGTCTGCAGTTATAGATTTCTGCATTTTCCCCCTATGAAATAATTCGTAGATGAATCGGCAACAATTTTGAAACGAACAGGTTCTGATAACCGCTAATTCAATTTTCGTCGTCTAGTGAAATTCAATACCGAAGAAAATCAGCCTAAATAGTCATGAAAATCCAAATTTCTGATCAGAGAATGTCACCAATTTACGAGATCTACGAACAGAAAAACGCTTAAAATTACTAAAGCCAAAAGTCACGGAGCTCGACGGATTTTGTTTTCACAACAATCAAAATCTTGATCATAATAGCTTCAAATCAAATCCAGTTTCCTACAGCACCTCGCCAAATAAAAAAATATATCCAGAACTAAATCTAAATCTAATCCTGAACGTTCATCAGCTTTCTCAACAACCAAACATAACCTTACGCAATAATCCACTCAATCAATAATAACGGGGAGAGGGAGCTTCAAAAAATAAGAAACTACGCCTGGAAATTCAATTTTAACATACCTTGAAAATATGAGGAAAAAAATCCGAAACTCTTCCTTCCCTTAGCAGCGTAATTCACACTTTACAGCACAAAGTAGTAAAAAAAGACTGCATTATCTTTATTTACTCAGAAACTCAACAAAAGTTAAGAGTTTATTTTTTAATTAAATTCGCAGATTATAACAGAAGGGGAACTGGGAAGGAACTATATGAGGGTGAAGAGGAGAGGAAGAAGAAGAAGAAAGGAAATGAAGCGCCAAGGCACCAACCACGTCACCTAACACGTGTCGTATAAAGGAGCCAAATACGTAAATACACCGTATGTACTGGGGACAAGGTTGGTTCTTGAGTTGGCCCATTCGATATTCGCGTGGCCATTTTATAAAATCCAACGTCACCGGGACCTGATCTGACTTATCACAACTTTTTAGATTCAACATATAAACAAACATAATCTATTTTAAATTAAAAATAATATATATATATATATATATATATTATAAAGAATAATATTTTATACACAAACGGTGGAAACTGAAAGTTTCACAAGCGCCTTAATTTTAGGGTATATGAAGCTTTAATTTTAGGGTATATGAAGTTATTTTAGGGTATATAGTTTAGAGGTTTAGGCATGATGGTTTAGAATTTAGGGATAGTCATTTCAATATAAGGTTTAAGGTTATAATTTAGGGTTTAGTTTTTAGGGTAATATGGTGAGGATTCGGATTTTAACATATAAACCCTAAATTATAACCTTAAACCTTAAATTAAAACAATTATCTCTAACCTTAAACTAACTCCATATACCTTAAAACTAAGGCGCTTGTGGAAACTTTCAATTTCCACCGTCTGTGTATAGAATAATTATCCATATTATAATTTATAAATAATTAAAACTAAAATATAATATATATAATCGGGTAGTCGGGTACCCGACTGGAACCGATTTTCGGCCTAGGCCCGACCTGAGTACCCGTGATAAATATCGGGCCGAGTACAAGACCCGAGAAAATAAAAAATCGAATAATTATCCGTCTAATTTAATTCGAGTTATCGAGTATTTGATTCGGATCAATTAAGTCGGGTAATTTTGCCCACCATTGAAGGCATAAAAATGAACCACGTGGCATGGAAATGGGGAGGGCATCTCTGACTCTGCAAACGACAACGAGGCCTGCTTGCAAAAAAATAAATAATACAAAGCATTGGGAAATTATATATATTTGGTCCTTATGGCATATGGGATTAAGTTTTGAAAATTTCAGACGACAAGGTGACGTGTCGTCCAACAACTTGGTTTACTAAGCAACCCCTTGGGTGGGTCCTAGTTGACGTAGAGCACGTGCAAATTTTTGACATCCAATTCCCATCTCATTTTCAAAATATTTTCGATAAACAAAAATTGCGAAAAATGTAAATCTTAAAATTTGTTGGGCTTTTTAGTGAAATATTATTTTTAAAAAAAATCAGAAATAGAGGTATCTCGAAAAATATTTTAAAATGTACGATTAAATTGATAAAAGGTGCCCATAGCGCTTACATGTTATTTCATTTGACCCTTTATTTTTTTTGATTTAAATATGGCCTCAACGTTTTTTTGTTTTGTCATTTGGCCCCCTATTTTTTCTTTTGGTCCAGATATGTCCCCTAACGTTTCATTCGTAATTCAAATATGCCTCCAACGTTTTAATTTGGTCCAAATATGCCCCCGTTAGATGGAAACTGTCAGTCAACTATTCAACAACTGATGCTGACTGGACTTGCCACGTATTAAGATCTGCTGATGCCACGTCAAATTTTTTTATAAGACGTTGACCGTCAGTTGATTAACAGTTTACATCCAACAGGAGTATATTTGGACTATGAATGAAACGTTGGGGCATATTTGGATAAAAAAGAATAAGGGGCCAAATGACAGAACAAGAAAACGTTGAGGCATATTTGAACCAAAAAAAATATAAGAGACTAAATGACAAAACATCTAAACGTTAGAGGCATCTTTTTATCATTTTACCTTTAAATAATAGTCAAAAACTCGTTCTGCCTTCTAACGAATATCTTAATATGTGAGCTATATTCCAATGCGGTCCAAGCTAAGCCCAAATTGATTAGCTGCCCAACTCTTTTGCCACCATAGCTTTCAGGGAATTTGAAGGCCTAAGGATTGAGAGCTATTCCAATACCACAAAATATGTGTATAAATAAAGGCCCAATGGACCGAGTTTACTTACAAAATAGGGTTAACTACATAAATAGTACCTCACATATTCTCACGTTATTATTTTAGTATTTATTTTGGAAAAATGGTATATAACGCTACATATTGTTTTTTTTTTTGATACTAGCCATTAAAAAATTAACAACATGCTGACTAGGAAAGATAAAAAAGTACACATGGTAAGCTGACAAGGAGAAAAAATCATACATGACAGGCTGCCACGTCATTTTCTCACTCCTGATCAGCATGCCACATGTATTTTTTTTATGATTTTAGTCGACGTGGCATGCTGACCAAGAGAGATAAAATAATGTGGCAGTCTGCCACATCAAAAAATAAATGAGGTACTAAAATAGTAACATAAAAATAAGTGGAGTACTATTTATGTAGTTAACTAACCCTACAAAATTTTTGTCCCAATCTTTCTTCTTCTTCCATGAATATATATAATAATTAATTATGGTAGCATTAGCCGACGTTTATAATATATTTATTGATAACATAAACAAGAGGAATTTCCATTTGTTGTGGTTCCAATTACAATTAGAGGAAAATATTAAATTGTTCACCTGCCGCCAGCTTTTGCAGGCACAACAATAAACCCAATATTTAAAGGTTGCCGGCCTTAGGTGGGGTTGCCTACTCATGTTTAGTTTCCACCTTTCTAATTCTAATGCTCAATCCTTATTTTTAAATTTTAATGTGTTCTGATTTAGGGTTTTAATTTTTGAAGAGATTATGAATAATTTGAGTATTTTGTCAAAAAAATATTAATGCTCGACATATATATACAATAGAGAATGTAACTGAATATTAGGATGGTTACAGTTGTTAATGTCTGTTTAATTGAGTGACAAAGAATTCGATGCTCTTTAAGTAAAGTCTCAAGTTTGAAACTTGTATATCGAAAAAGCAGTGTTGATAGAGTTTAGTACATGAAAACAGCTTGAATTCGAATATAATCGGGGAAATTGTGTAAAATAAATTGCAAGTAATTCCAGAAAACAATGGTAACATATTAAGAATTCAAGATTACAATTCAAAAACTGCCTATAACCTAACAACATAAGAAAAGCGTGTGGGTCAAGGAACATAATCATGCTCAAGTGCTGGCTGTGTTCTGATCATTGAAGCACAAGGCATTTTATGATCTCCCCTAACCCAAAACGTATCCAACGCCACCGATGAATCGGATTCCTTCTCCATATCCTTTATCTTCCTCTTCCTCCACCATCTCAACACCACCACTCCCACCGAAACCGAAACCACTAGCCCGACGGCTCCGATGACACAACCTATAACCCACCATTTCCAATCCCTCCCTTTCTTCTCCGGCATCGGCGGCGGCAAAGACGGTGTCAATGCCGGTATCACAATGCAAAAATGCCCCGCATTTTCGGTCACGCAAACATCTCTCTCCGTCATGTTCTTGAACTCAACCGACCCGTCATCTCCGAATCCGACACATTTAAGTCGTGTCACATTTTTCACATTTTTTACTCTCGTGTCTAAATAAGGAAACCGAATCGAAATAGGCTCCCCGGTGACGTTCAATGTCGAATTCCCAACCGTTAAATCCGTGTAATCGTAAACCTCGAAGCCGATGACCGGTGAGACTATCGAATAACCGGGGACATGATAATATTTCGAAGACCAATTCCCCATGTTATCATATACTATAGCTAATCTTTTAACGTAAGGCAATGTCCTAACACTAGGTGGGATGTTAACAAATTCAGAATTAACTCCTCTACCCCATAAACTCCCGCTACGTAGTCTAACAACAGAAACCTCCATGCCGGAGAAATTAGAAGGAAGTGAAACTCGGCTTAATGTACCTGTACGATGATGTACCGCCAATGTCCGATTCGCATAATATCGAAACAAACCGTATAATGCCTCCGGATCATAGCCGCTGCCGCCGCCGCCGATGACCGACGATAACAACGATGAGAAAACCATGAAGATGATGAACCGACTTGTATCAGACCCCATCAAGATTACCCCATATTCAATGCAAAAAGAAAGCTCTCAAAAGAGTGGAAGATGTAAATGGAGATTATCTATATTAAAACAAGAACAATAAAGGAAAGGGTTCCATTAAAATAGTGAAAATTATTTATATAAATGAGTTGTTATGAAAAAGAGAAAAAGACAGCGGTGGCAACGAGGAGGGATAAGTTCCGTAGGGTAAGAGAGAGAGAGGACGAACATGTGTACTTACACACACCTCCTTCCAAATTTAGGGTTAGGTTATTTTTAGGCAAATGGACTTTGGAAGTTCGTCTTCCTCACCATTTGGTGGAAATTAAATATTCGATGTGTTAAAATATATATTTATATTATGTATTTTTGGTGAATTTCGTCTCCTTATAAATAAATTTTGTTTATATGTATACATATGTGACATATTTCTTAAAATAAGATATGTAAGGTTATTCGCTCAATGAGTTGGCCTATAAACAATTTGCAACCATATAATATTGTTTTAAAGAGGTAGTGGTTTGGTTGGGGAGTGGACGGCTGCTATTTTGCAAGGCATAGGGATTAAGAATAAGCTTTGAGTACGAACTAATTTGTCTCAGTGGTTAAGAGATTAGTTGTTGTTTTTAGGGGTTGCGGGTTTGAACACCAACAATTGTAGCATGGTGATTGAACATGCATTGTCATATGATTGAATACAAGTCAAATATTTTTTAAGGTGGGCACAAATCATAAAATTTAAGGACTAATTGATACAATTAAAAAAAGGTTAATATCCTATACACTGGCGGTGGAAACTGAAAGTTTCTACAAGCGCCTTAGTTGTAGGGTATAGGGTTTAGGAGTTTAGATGTAGGGTTTAGAATTTAGGGATAGTTGTTTCAATTTAAGGTTTAAGGTTAAAATTCAGGGTTTAGTTTTTAGGGTAATATGTTGAGGATTTAGGTTTTAACCTATAAATCCTAAATTATAACCTTAAACCTTAAATTGAAACAATTATCCATAAATTCTAACCCCTACACCTAAACCCTTAAACCTTATACCCTAAACTAACTTCATATACCCTAAAACTAAATCGCTTGTGAAAACTTTTAATTTCCACCGTCTGTGTATAGAATATTTATCCTTAAAAAATTGAAGTCAAATATATAAACTTTAAAAAATTCAGGCTCACTCAATCATATATATGTGGCTCGGCCACTGGATCTAGGTCAACGTTCAAAAACTCAAAACGATGTTTTGTTGGTCCTACAAGTCAACTGGCCTATGCCATTCACAACGCGTTATTAAAGCGGTGCACCGGCGTTCCACTTGGGTTTTATTTATTATTACTATATACTAATACAATACGAGCAAATACTATACGTATACACATATTATAATAATTTGTTTGCTGATTGACTTCAGTTTGGTTGGTTGGTTAGTATAATACATAAAATAAAATTAAAAATAATTAAACACTTAATATCTTTCATTCAAATATAATCCCAATTAAAAAAGAAGATTAAAAAACAGAAGATCAAACCCATTGTTCAACTTGGTACATACATACTGAATTTTGCTAGGGTCAAAGTGTTAAAAAAATGACAACAAAAAGAGATAACGGAGTTAGTGCAGCTAAAGTAAATGGATCCAAGCTCATATGGTCAGTGCCTAATGGTTAACTCAGCCCTAAGATGGAGAACACCGTTTATGAAGTAGAGACTGTCTTCAGCCATGAACGATGTCCAAGGTATGGCAAATAAATTCCGATAGCCAACCGCCTTGCCACCGGTGAATGTGTAGTTGCCCTTGTATTTGCTAATGAACTCCTCTGTTGGCTTTGACCTTGCTGCAAATTCGTAATCTACCGCAAAACTAACCGAACCCTTTTCCTGCATTCCTAAGAACAAGCCAAAGCAGTGGAATGAGCTCTGCTGGTCCATGTTGCAATGAGCTGACAGGAAGAAGCCTTGTCCTCCCAGGTGGAAGGCTTGAGAATAAACCCGTCCGGATGGGAATAGATTTGCACACTCCTCCCTCTTCAAGTCCAGGTATACAACGCACTGTTGACGGGGAACTTCAAATTCAACCACTTTAACGGGACGATATTTGTAAGCTCGCTCGATAAAAAAGCGACGGTTCAAGGTGGCAGACTCCTCTGCAGCCAAGCTCCGTTGTCTATGTGGAGCTTCAGCCTTGAAAAAGAGAGCCTCAAGCACAAGCTTCGATGAAAATTCATGATCAAAGTCATTACATGCTAACACCTTCTTAAGCTTCCTGCACGTCATATAAGGGAAGCGAATAAAGCGTGCAAGACGTGAACCAAGAACTTCCCTTCGCTCTTCCAGTTGGGGGTACTGAACCCTGGCCCACTTCAAAACGAAGTCGTAGACAGCATCTTCAGATGCAATTTGCAGATCATCACTGGACAATATTGCCTCAATCCCAGCAAGTGGCAAAGCCATTACCTCTTCTTGGAACCTGGTAAAAGTGTGGTAAAAGCATATGTAAGCCCACTAAATATGCATAATTTTCACTTTGACAACGAGAAGAGATAGAGAAGTAAACTCACTGTTCAGACTGTTATGACTCTAACATTAAACTTTTGTACTTTTCCTTTTCGAAAGAACAATAAAGTTTATTCCATGTTGAACATGACCATTTTCAAAATATACGGATCAAAACAGCTCAGAAACGAATACTGCTAGGACCATGTTTAAGATGAAGACCGGATTTTATAGAACATCAGTTTTTGTCTTACAGGAAACCAAAACTGGATAAGGCATGTACCACATTGCACGGTTAATAAAACTACCAACTCATGTAAAAAATACATAATACAAACATGAACAGGTGCTTACTTGGTCATGTCCTTGTAACGGGAAGCAAGATACTGTTTAGCAGCATCAGTCAAAGGCTGGACAGCTTCTCCCATTAAAACACTCGATGGAAGATCCAAATAGAGCAGAGCTGACTCTGGTGTCATAGGCAAATTGCGTAATAGCCGGCTGCAATATCTCATGCAAGAGGCAACCTCAAATTTATCAGCAGCCATCAGCACATCAAGCAATGCAGGAGCGGTGGTGACAGATAAGGTGTTGCTATACATAAAATTCAAAAGTTCCATGAGGGCAGCTTCCTCTGTACATCAGAAGAAACGTAAAAAATTGTCATTTCAAATTTGCCAGCTCAAACCTGTTTGAATAACTAACATAGCCAAGAACACTAAAATAAAGTTTATGCATACCAGAGGCACTAATTCTTAGGGTTACATGTCGTTGCTCTGACTCTCTCATCCCATTTGAGAAAAGCTACAATCAGTGAATAAACAAGTAAACGTATAAGCATTTACCTACCAAGAGAAGCGTAACAAATATTCTTATAAGCTATATTTGCATTATAGAAACACAATATACATATTTCCACTTTCTTTTTAAAACCTATTACTATTAATTACATATCATACCTTGTAGAAGAATGGACTTTTTGCGGCTAAAATGGGAGAGCTGATATGCAATGTTTTAACTCTCACAACTGTAGAACAATCCATGTTCCAACTTGATTCATTGCTATTTGCATCCTCATCGCCTGCAAAAGTTCAAGAAGATCAAAATGCTGACTATGCCACAGTTGAAACAAAGTAATTATTCAAAGTGACAAACTAAAATCCTCTGGTAAGTATACTATTTAAGAAATAAAAAAAACTCCGGGCGTGCGTTTGTAATTCAGTAAAAAACACAAGTACTAGCAAGGTCTTTGGTAACCATGTTCAAGTGAAAGTTTCCAGAGCTTTAAGCATAAAAACTGATATAAGCAGTAAATGAACCATGTAGTATGTTGTCAGAACAACATCAAAACCTGATTGGGTTTCTTCAACCATTGCCACCGCCTCCTCGTCGTGATTTTCACAACCCACACCATCATCCATATCAGGTTGGTTGTCATTTAAAACCTGCTCCTCAGGACATATACTAAGATCCAAAGCTACAAAAAAATATAAAGTAAAAAGCGTTAAACACTAGCCTGAATTATAAAACAAACTTAGTTTATATAGAAGAAGTATGGTAGCAAAGATTATTAACACTGAATCTGGATAAAAACAAGCGAGACCCAATCCTTTTTATCCACAAAATTATCCAACAAGCAGAAATTCCTTGATATAATTTTCCTTCAAAACTTCCAAATTTCCCAAAACTAGTAGAGCCCTAATTTTCATTCTTATTCTCTCTCTCAACTTATGTACACAAAGAATCACATAGATGCAAAGTAAGCTTCAATTTATTTTCTTTCCTTTTTTAAAAATTTTGTCTCATTTTCTAAGCATTTAGGAAGACTTAAGGGGGAACATAAACAAACCATTTTCCTTCTTGATATCCTCTCGGCGCCTCTTGCGGTGGCGAGCCCAATCGGCGATGCTGGTGCAACCCTCACCATCGGGAGCGCAGTCGGAGGGCCCACCCAAAATCTCGATCCTCAGAAGCCGGTCGGAGAAATTACTATCGTTGAAAGCGAAACCGAAATCACCGCCGGAGCCTGCAGCACCACGAGTGCAATCGGAGTCCATCTCATTTCTCGGGTCGAACAGATCCGAATTCAATTGGTCTCTCATCACAATCCCTGAACCTAAACCCTCTTCCAGTGCTTGTCGCCCCCTTTCTACCTTTTAAAAAGAAGCTGAAAATACGAGAAAAGGAAACACGTAGCTGAACAAAAGAAAACCCTAGAAAACGAAGAGCTGGCGTTGCCTAAAAGAAGGTAGGAGATTGATTAAGCTGCTGCAACTGGTAAATTACCAACAATCCAGTATAAAAACGAATAAGCTTCGCAGGCATTTTATACTAACTTTTGTTTTGGATTATTTTAAAAAAACAAGGGTAAAGTACACCTGAGGTCACTAAGCTATGATATAACCATAGTTTTGGCCACTGAACTTTTAAAAATTACAAAATGATCATTAATTTTAGGGTAAATTACACCATATACCACTAAACTACAAAATGATAATCAATTATACCATCAAGCCATTAAAATCAATGATGTGGACAGATCTTAACGGTTCACATGCAATGACGTGCATGGGCAGATGTAGCATAGAAATTAGGGGTGTAATTGTCACCACTTGATTTGTTGGACATAGAGTTTTCAGTGTAGCAATATAGAAATTTTCATAGGAAATATTAGATTGACCCCACTTAATTTGTTGTGGTATGGGGTCAACAATACTTGTTTTAGTGGTATAGAATCTTTCATATCTCATATTTTATTCATGTCCCCAGTAGATGAAAATTTTGGCTCTGCCATTGATGACGTTGAGGGATTATAACAATCTAATTATATAATTGAAGCCTAAACTAAAGTTCAGTGTTAAAGTAATATTAGTTTTTAGTTTAGTGGTATGATTGATACTAAACTTAAAGTTCAATACTATTTAGTGTAGTTCTCCCTTAGTTTTATCAAACTGTTACAAAATAGTCATTGCGACGTTATACTAATAATAAAGTGATAATTTTAATGATCATTTTAACAATTCAATAAAATTTAAAGACCACTTTTACACCAATTTGATAAACTTATTGACCATTTGGTAACGTTGCAGTGACCGTTTTTAAATAGTTTGATAAATTTAATGACTACTTTATAATAATTTGGTAAGTTGAATGATTATTTTGAAAATTTAGTGACTAAAATATTCATTTATCATAGTTTAGGGACCTTTAGTGTACTTTATCCTTAAAATAAACAAAATCTAAGCTTTTGTTAAATTTTTGGATATATATATATATATATATATATATAGGATCTAGTTACACTGTGTAAAACTCTCTCAGTTTTACATGTTTTTTGAATCGTTGGATGGGTGAAACGGATAGATGAGATTAACAATAGTATATGTGAAGATTATCACTTGAAAAAAAAATTAAGGAGTTAATCTCATCCATTTATTTTCCCCATCCAACGATCCAAAAAAACGTGTAAAACTTTAAGAGTTTTACACTGTATAAGTTGATCATAACTCATATATATATATATATATATATATATATGCTTAATTAGAGTAGATTTGGAAATAGCCAAATAAGGGAATTTCAAATCGGTCAGTCGTGGTGAGCTTTTACGTATTTTTGTTTATTAAAGTAATCTCGTCAGATTTTTTATTTTAATTTTGTTTTCCTTTTTCTTTTGGTAAATGATATTTAGTCTTGCTTGGTCTGTAATAATTAAAAAAAATATTATATTAAAATAAAGAAATAAGAGCATGGTTAAGGAATGTTTAATTCTAACATTAAAAAACAGATTTTGTTATATTAACTTGTCACCTTTAATTAGTATGAATGATTAACGTTATCAAAATAACCAAATAATCCAAACAGAAAGTGTTCACATTATGATAAATTATTCCCAACTAGGCAACTATTATCGACTTTGGTTAGTAATCAATTGTTTCAAAATTGTAATAATTGTACTTTTAATCCTTTACTTGGATTTACACAATTTAGTCCCTAGATATTCGTGGTGCAATTTAGGGGTGAACAAAACTCATCTCGACTCGAAAAAATTAAATAACTCGATTCGACTCGAGGCAAATATACTCGATTGGTCTTGACTCGACTCGAAATTTCATAAACTCGAACAACTCGAAAAAATTTTAAATAAAGTTTGAGTTGTAAAATGAAAATTCGAATAACTCGAATTTTTTAGTAATTAGTGAATTTATTTTTAAGTTCAAGATGAGTCCCTCAATTTTTATATAATATATACATACCAGTATATAAAAATATGAAGAAATATTGTTACATGTGAAAAAATATGAAGAAATATATATGTGCATATCTTATATAATTAGAGAAAGCCGTTTATATTGTAATCAAATTGTACTATAACATGATAAATAATTACAATTAAATTGTTATAGGAACTCGAAAACTCGACTCGAATTTCTTAAACTCGACTCCAATCGAAAAAATTTCAAATAAAGTTTGAGTTGTAAAATATAACGCGTCAACTCGAATAACTTAAAATTTTTTTACTCGACTCGATCGAACGCTCACTCCTAGTGCAATTAGGAACTGTTCATTCTAAAATCTGATTTTTTCTGTTTAATATCTATTTTAATTGTGTCTACTTAATATTTTATTTGTGTCCACCCACGTACAATTTATAATCAAAAGTAGAGTAAATATACACTTCCTCTAAAACATTTTTGAATCTGTCTCTAATTTATAAAATCATATAACTGACAATCAGTTAGTTTAATCGTCCTATAATAACTCTTTATATTATTCGATCAAAATCAAACAATTAATAAATTTAATAACGATGATTATAAAAAACGTATAAAATGCCAATGGAGTAGCACATATATTTTATGGTATTGGTGCTTGGCCACCGACTCGTAGGTTGAACAAATCCACCCAAGTTGGTAATATAAGCGATTGCGTTGTGCATTCAAAACGTAGCCGCCCTCGCCATTGGTTGCCAAGTCTTTCTTTAACATATTTTATAGTATAAAGTTATTTTATCAATCACACGAATCAACTTACCTCAGTAATTAAGAAAATGGTTGTTGTTCTTAGAAATTTTAAGTTCGAGTGCTAACAATTACATCAGGATAATTGAACATACATTATCAAATGATTGAGCAGATACTACTTATAATCACCTTAATTTTCAAAAAATATTTTATTAACAAACACGGTGACAAATTGTAGCATAAATATTCATTCAACCAAGAAAACACGTGATGGAGATTAAAACCAATCTTTATTTAATGGTAAAATGACAAAAGATACCTCCAACGTTTGCATGTTTTGTCATTTGACCCCTTATTCTTTTTTTGGGTCTAAATATGCTTCCAACGTTTGTTTGTTTTATCATTTGACCCCTATTCTTTCTTTTGGTCCAAATATGCCCCCAACATTTCATTTATAGTCCAAGTATGCCCTTGTTGGATGTAAACTGTCAATCAACTAACGATCAACGGCTTAAAAAATTTTTGACGTGGCATGAGCAGATTTTAATACGTGACAAGTCCAGCCAGCATCAGTTGTTGAACGTTAGTTGACTGATAGTTTCCATCTAACGGGGACATATTTGGACCAAATTAAAACGTTGGGGCATATTTGAACCAAAAGAAAGAATAGGAGTCAAATGACAAAATATGCAAACGTTGGGATATCTTTTGTCATTTTGCCTTATTTAATTGAGCATGAGAATGAATGGTTTGAGTAATCATATAATAAGATTGAAAACTAATATCTAATAATAATATTCCAATAATCAAATGCATTGTATTTGTACATATTAAAATATTTATTTTGATTTAAGTTTCTAACATGCAACATAATACCTTGATTTGACCATATGTAATAGAAACTAAAATATTTGCCATTGCTACATACAGCAGATGCATACGGTAAACTAATTTACACCAGCAAATTGGAATGTCTTCACAATACCAGCAAATTATTTACATTATGGGTTATGGTTATTCAAGAAAGTCGAAAAATAAATACGAATTACGATATTTTGTTTATCTAAATATATAAGCAAGGTGCGTGCATTATCAAAGAATTAATAACGTGCGGCATAAGAAATTTGAAGTAACACTTTAAGTCTTTAACATTGGTGCCAAATGAAAGCTTAAATACTCTGCAATTAAGAAAATTTAGAACTTGTGTATGTGTATGTGTATATGCAGTATATACATAAAGATATAAGCCACTTTACCAATCCCAGATATAAACTAAGGAGCAATTTCAAGTCTCGGTTCGAAGCAAAATCCGGTGAAGAGCTGAAGCGGGAATTTCTTCAATACCGGACACTTGGTTGACCATTTCCATAGTTTCCGGTTCATGTCGAAAACAAGAAGAGCCGGAGCACCATAGCTTTGGATGTATATGAGAATATCAGTACCACCACTGGCGAAAACATCGTCCAACTCGCCAAATCCTTGGAAAAACTTATTCGGCATACGAGCAACCTCCACCCAATTCCTACCATCCAAAACCCAGATACCTATGCCCTTGATAATATCGGGCCGATCTTGCTTCCCGATCCCTCCCACCATGACTAGCTTTTCCTTTAGGTTCATCAGTCGAACACAGGTAAGAGGGCCCGGTACTAGAATAAAACTCCGTATCAATGAGGATGATCGGCTGGTGAGATTGTATGTAACTAGACGGTGACGATTCCCGGGTGTGCCACCCCCAGTTGAGTAAATCAGAAAATATAACACCCCATCACAGATTACACTTTCATCTCCACCCCTCCATCCTGCCAGAACCTCAGTCAAGGAGGTCGACCACGTCATTGTTTCCGAATCATAAATATGAATCGAAAGGTCCCATTGGAAAAAATTTCCAGGAACTTGTTTAGACTTCACAATGGATACAGTGTAATTGTGTGATGTCCGGTTCACTGAGATTGACACTGCACTGTAATCAGAGAATTTCACGCCCGGAGGCTCCTCGAGCTTCTTGCAACGTTTGGTGATAGGGTTACAGATATGCAACTCGCTTCTACTATCGTTGTCCATGAAACAAACCAACCCACATGATGAAGCAATGAACCAGTTGGGAGTCTGAATGCAGGGCAGTTCAATGCCATACCACTTTCGAAGGATCGGGTCATACGCATAACCGACCGGTTCATCTGAACTCGTGAACATGAAATACCAAGGCTTTTGTGATAGGACACTTGACAAGTTCCATAGGAACCTTTTGGAAGTGACAATCTCATGCCATCTTCTACACACAGAACCAGCTCTGAATATGCTAGCAATCGGGAGATAAGCCAAGATTCGTTCCAGCAAATCATCCGGTAGGATTAAGTCCGCGGAAACCACAGTCGTTTCTTTATTACCTTCATCACTCTGTTCCGTGAATGACTCAAAGTCGCCAATGTCTTTTGATATGTCATCGAAGCGACGGCTGATCCATGAAGCCTCTCCTTTCATGACTCAGAGCAGGTAAAGAAAATTCCTGAGAAATGAATTTCTTCACAAAATCAAGCCAAATATTCATCATCTCATAATGCAATAAATCATGAAGAAATGTGGGAAAAAAACATAGGCAAATCAAAGGACATATGCAATCCCTACTATGATTAAGTCGAGCAATTTCGAGGTGGAAAGGGCGAACGAAAGTCGATTAAAACGTGACGAAATTGTTAAAACAATATTTGATCTCCCACCAAATTCCCTCAAAACAACAGCAGTACACAAACTATGTTTAGATGTCTGCAAAAACTTGTTTTCCTTAGCAAAATGATAATCCCATTGCCAAGCAACAACCCCATAGCTTGAAGCTTGAGAAAGGAGAAAACAACAAGTAAAACCTTTTTGTGCATATAAATCATATGTATGTAAGATTATACACATAGACAGAGATACAATAGATTAAGCAAACAAATTAGCCAACAATTGTGTAATTTACGAACCAACAATTGGTTCCACATTTTCTTCAACGGCATTTGAATCAATTTCTCATTCAAAACTCCAAAATTATCGAATTTTTCCAACAATATCATATCGATTGTTGGCCATAGGCCATAAGAAGATAAAGCTAGAGCACTGAAATCAGTCATTTATAAATCTAAAATCATACCATTGAATATAAGCAGAAGCGAAAAACAGAAAAGAGTGAACCAGTAATTTATTACTTTAAAAGGGGAAAAGTATTTATAGATATCAACATCAAAATGATATAAAAGGAAAAAAGAAACACGTTTAAAACCAGATTTCTTACTAAAGTAGGAGCCTTTAATCCAAAAACAAGTTGTAAAAATACAACCTTTGCTGAATCTAGGCCATACTTATTCCTTACCTATCAATCGAACATCAAAATGAAAAGAAAAAAAAAACCCAAAAAACTAAAACACCACTAGATTACAGTCAGGCAAACAGATCAACAAAAAGATGAAAAAATTGCTCCAAAATGAACGTGGTCACGAACCTGTATGTGCTAGGCCTGGTTCCAGGGCAAATGAACAAATGGGTGTTGGTAGATTCGAACAAAGTTTCGAGATTTAACCCCCAACAAATACAAAGTAAAATGAGCAAAGTGTAAAACTTAAGACCTCGTAAAATGAAGCATTTAAAGAAGATAAAAGGAGGGGGGGGTGAAAATTTCCTGTTTTTTTTTCACTCAAATAGCAGAGAACATTGAACTGGGTTACTCCAGAATTGGCTCATAGCCAATCCGTAAGCAAAACCCATTCCAAAGAGAGGAAGAGAAAGACGAAAGAGTGAAAACAGACAAACCAGAGTTTTATTATTTATTTATTCGTGTTTCTGTTTTGCTATTGTTATGAACAGAGTAAAGAAAATAAAAGAGACCACAGGCAGGGAATGAAGAAAGGGAGAAGGGTTATTTGTAGGGGTGGCCGGGTGGGCAAAAATACCCGACCCGATTGATTCGACTCGACGATCCGAACTTAAAAATGTCGGGTAATTTTTGGAAAAAAAAATTACTCGACTCGGCAAATTTCACGGGACACGGGCCGGAAATTTCTCCTTACCGGATATCCGACCCAATAAAATTTAATATATATTTTTTATATTTAAAATTATATTTTTATTTTATGTTTCTTAATATTTTTACTCTTAAATTAAGGTTAAATCCCTAATTTTTTATGTTTGTGTTATATTCTTTTAAGTTTATTTTTTTAAAATAATTTTTGTGTTTAACATGTGATTTTTTTAGTTTTAAAATAAAAAAATAAAAAAAAGGAATCGAGTACTCAATTACCTGGGTATCCAAATCTCGGGTACCCGAATATAATGGGCCAAGACACGGCCGTTTAATGAGGTACCCGAAAACCGGGTACCCGACATTGCCCACGCCTATTTATTTGTGCTTAATGCTGTATAAAAATGCCTCTTTTATAGTTCTAATGGACCTCTCAATCTGGTCCTGCTAATAATGATGAGATTTACTTATTCGACAGTGACGAAGCCAATATTAAATTATGAAGGGGTAATCAATTAAATTTTAAACGAATAAGATCTTAAAAAGTAATTAAATCGTAAAATTTAAGGGAGTTTAGGTTTAACTTTTTAAATTTTAAAATTAAAAGTTCTTAAAAAGTAATTAAACAAAAAATGAAGGGTCATAGTTCAATTTTATTAATTTTAGATTATAGGGTCCTAAAAAATAATAAGCCATAAGAATTTTGGGAGGGACAAGAAAAAATAGCTTAATTGCAATAATTTTAAAATTATTAGAGGCCTAAAATATAATTAACCCAAAAAATTAGGGGCAATTGCCCCTCCCACAACAATAAAGATCTGTCATCGCGTATTGGAAATTATGCTCATATTCTTTTTAAATTATTTTTTATTTAAGCACCGGTTTTCAACTCATCTAATTTTGTCTATTTACAATATTAAAATTCAAATATTTAATTTTATTTAAAGAATTTAACACCTCATCCTTTAGACCATCTGATTATTGATATATTTTTTTTGTAAAAGAAGAAGATTGTATTAATATGACCGGCATAACATGTGCCTCATCCTCTAGAACATCTGATTCTCTTTTTTGTTGATATATTCTTTTTAAAATTATTAATTATGATTTTTTATAATAATTAATATTTAATTTATTGATTAATTAATTCAAATCAAGTATTATAAAAAGTTCATTTCAAAGATGACTCTTACAATCTAATTTATTTCATTCACAACATCAGAATTAGAATATGAACAATAATCATGATTACATTTATTCATTATTTTTTTGTAAAAAAAAATCGTAATTTTATTTTATAAAAATAGTTCTATATATTTTAGTTTTTTAGAAGTTTAAATTAAAAAATTTCATTTGAAATTAGATCTTCATCAGTATTCTATTTGGGGTTTCTTCAGTTTAGGTATATACTTTACCAACCAAAACAAGTTAGCCCAAAAATGTTATTCAGATTTCCACCTTTGGGGTAATTTTTGTTTCTTCTTCTATTCATTTGCTTTTAACACTTTAAGAAAAGTCCTTTGCCCCGGGGTTGAGATTAGGGCTAAGAGAAGAAAAAAAAGGATCAACCTGAAAATCAAAATGAATGAAATTATTCGAATAGTTTATAAAAAATAAATTTAAAATAAAGAGATGTAATCTTAAAATTTTATTTCAGCTGCTTATCTCTTTGTGTCATGATGGTAAAAATAGATGTTTATTATCCCTTGAGACCCAGGTTCGAGCACTAGTAATGCATGCTGTGTGTGCTCTTTTTTAAAAAGATTAAGAAAGTTGAACAGATGCTACCCTTGCATCACACCAGCATATTCAAAAAAAAATTATTTCAGCCATAATTATTTTTTATTTATATAATGAAAAACAAGTGTTATGTATTCGATTTGGGTTTCTTCAATTTAGGTATATACTTTACCAACCAAAACAAGTTAGCCCAAAAATGTTACTAAAATTTCCACAATGGGGTAGCTTTTGTTTCTTCTTCTATTCATTTGCTTTTTAATATGCGGGTCTAACGTTCAGTAGGTCTAAATTGCGGTTTAAAAAATGACAAGTTTTGAAATTTGTTTAAAAACTTAAAATGTTAGACTTTTAGATAAGATTTAAGTTGTTTTTTCGTGATTTTTGACAAGTTTTGATATTTTTTTATAATATTTTAGGTTCTTGAACAGGGCATCGAAACTTGTCAAAAATCACGAAAAAATAAACTTAAAAACATTTTAAGTTCTTGGACAAGTTTCGAAACTTGTCGTCTTTTACCCGCATTCTACACCTGCCGTACCTCAAACTCACCCGCTTTTAACAGTTATAGAAAAGTCATTTCTTTTATGATTGAGAAAAAACTGATCGGATCGAAATTTTTAAACAATGTATGAAATATAAATTTAAAAATCATATATATTTGACATGCATTTATCAAGCTGCAAAATCAAATCTGCTTAAAATTTAATTTGTATACCAATGTGCCAAAATCATGGCACAATTATTTGTATGGCGAGATTAAAAACAAAAATTCTCATAACCAAATACAAGAAAGGAACTTTATTATTATTAATTTGGTTAAAATGTATTTTAAAAAAGAGAAAGAAATCTCATACGTCAATAGTAAGACCAAGTGGAATAAGTTAGTAGTATTTGTCAAAGAATCAAGATGATGCAATTTTTTTTTGTAAAAAATAATAATAATAACAATAATGAGATATTTAATTAATTAATTAGTCTAAATGGCCATTGGTGTTTAGGCACTATGAATTATTTTTCTATGTTGCTATGTTAGTAATTTGTGTGCGCATATATATTTCCATTTGATGTAACATATTTAGGAGTATATGGTTATATTTATTTATTTATTTTGGTGCATAGCAAATACGTATAGGTATATAAAACTCGTTGAGTTTTCAGCCATGATTCTCGAATGAGACGGGCAAAATATTAAATTACGATTTAAATGTATGTATAATTGTGATAATGATAGGAGTATTTATTAATCAAAACAACATTATCTCGTTAAATATTTATAAAAATAAATATGAATGATTTTTATTTTTATGCTACGTTTGAGATAGCTGGTTTAATATTTTCTGGTATTAAAGTTTTATATTTGAGTGAGGAATAGTGAGAAAAACTTGTTCAAGTTTGGAATATGTTCTTTGTCATAATGCCATGGTAAGAAAAATAAATGGTATTGTGCTGGATTTATAGTGATGATGAGGAAAATAATGTTAGCATAAGAACGGATTTGTTGGATTTATCTCGAATTCATCTATGCATTTTACAAAATTCAGAAGAACATACAGAATTATCAAATTATTTATAATACAAACAATTCGACTCGACTTGACTATCTTGTGTTGTATTTGTGTTCTTAATCCATCTAGTTAGACCTCTAATAGAATATAATTATAATGACAATTAAGAATGTAAATATAAAACGATGTGTGTGAGTTTATTGAGTGGTCTTAGGTGATCCATGTTCGAATAGTGTAGTTTAGAGGTATGTACGTGTTGGAGAATGGCAGTTCACTACACCACCATCGTCGATTGGTTGTTTGGTACAGTTTGAAGCGGCTAATAACAAATAAAAATTGTATGCTCTTTTTTTGGTGCCTATTTCTATGTTTAACATTAAAAAATTAAATTTCAAGTCCCAACTCTAAATTTTAAATCCTAAACCCTACACCATATAGCCTAAAAATATACTATACCTCAAATTATCTAAACTCTAAACCTTAAACCTAATTTCTAATGTTAAACCATAAAAAATCACCAAAATAGGATAAGAGATTTCTATTCGCCAATAACATATATAACTTCTTATATGCGTTTTCAGCCTTATAAAAATAAGATTTTTTAATTTTAAATGAAAGTCAATGAACACATGTCAAAATTAATATATAATTAAACTAATTATAATAATCTATTAAATTTAGTTTAGTTGACATGCGATTGAACCTGTTTAAACTATCGATTTACAATTTCTATAAAATATGTGTGTTAAAAATATATAATTTTAAAATTTTTATTTTTTTAAATATGCTGGTGTGATTATAAAGTAATATCTGTTCAATTTTTGTAACTCTTTATAACACACGCACACTGTACATATATAATACTCGAAACGAATTAACTAGATGAAATACATCAACACTCCACGGGTTCAAAATCCTTGTTTTACTCGAATCAAACATTATTTAATTACTCGAATTTTTAAAAGACCGCGTAAGTATCAACCGCCTTCCCTATTATATAACCATTTAACCAGCAAAATGTCGGAATCTAACGGGCCAAGCCAAACGGACCCGTTTGAAAATCTACCCGTTTGATCTTATTCTTACCAGTACTGTTGTTTGCATTGATTAATAACTCATTTTATTGTTTATATATCTGCAAAAGAAATTAAATCTTGAAGCCGTTATTCGAACGTATAATTTTTGTTTGCCCTAATTTCTTCGAGGATAATCTCAGATTTTTTTACTAGTATTCGTTTTATTTCTACAAATTGATTGCGGGAGCTTTGTAATATGTGGAGTTCGATTGCGGATTTGAAAGAGAATTTGAATAAGATCGCGCTTGATGTGCTTGACGATGAAGACGATGAACTCGAGATCTATGGTTCGGGGAATGGAGATCACTCGTCATTCTTTGAAAGAAGGAATTCTCATAGGTTTGCGCATTCAAAGCCCATTTCTCTCTCCCCGATCGCCAATGTAACTGATTCGCCAATCAATTCTGAGGTATTATTGAGTTTAATTCTCGCGCTTGGATTTTTTTAATTAATCTTTGGCGCCTCTTAGTTTGTGTCATGGATTCAGCTTCCTGCTCAATTTCTTTGTAGAATTATGGAATGATATTAGTCTACACTATGAGAGTTTGAGTTTGGAATGAGTGAACTGTCTCTATTAATTGAGGATTGGAGTTCTTGAAAACTTTGACTTGTTAAGTTCGACCTCAAAATGTTCATTGCTTAAACTTTTATGTGTATCTTTGTGAGGTTTGAAGTTCTTGATAACACAAAATAGTGCTGAGATAGTTCATATGGATGCATGGAACTTTTCTTTGATAATTAGTCTAACACAGTATACTAGTAACATTTGTCCTGGGATTTGTTCTTGGGGTCTTAGTGTTGACTGAGAACCTCTATAACCCAAATAGCTGGGTTCAATCATTTCTGGTATTACAATTTTCATATTTGAGTGAGGAACAGTGAGAAAAACTTGTTCAGGTTTGTAATACGTTCTCTGCCATAATATTTGAAGAGCGTGTGGTTTAGGCTTGAATCTAACCTCTTTTGGGGTTTCCTAATCTCCTCTTTTGGTGTCAAGATTGGCTGTTTGTTTTTTGATCGAGTTAATTGTAGGCTTGATTTTTTCCCCCTTGATCTCATGGAAGGTACTTTACTAGCGGGCTTGGCATTTTTGGGGCAGTTGTACTTTACCCTTTATGCATGATAACTGAACTCTGTTATGGTTATTTTTGTAGATTGAAAGATACAGAGCTGAAATCAAGAAGCTTCAGGAATCCGAGTCTGAAATTAAGGCTTTATCATTCAATTATGCTGCTTTGCTAAAAGAAAACGAGGTATCTGCTAGTTGTGGTTTGGTTCGATTTATAATATCTTGACCCAACTTGGTAGTTACAGTTATGACCAGTGATATTTTCTATGGCAATAAGAGCAAGCTGTGGTTGTAGTTCTTCCAGTTTATTTCCAGGATTGGTCTGAAATTCAAATATTATAAACATTAACAATGCAATTATTTTAAAACTGTTCTAGTTTTTTAACATTTTCAAATGGCTTCTTTCTCTCTATTTGCCTTACATTTCATTTCCAGGAACAAATTTCCAGACTGAACCAAGAGAATAACTCATTGAAACAAAATTTGAATGTGACAAATGCAGCTTTGGGTGCAGCTAGAAGTGAAAATTCCAAAGTATCAAGTAATGGAATTAATGCACCCAAGGTAGTTTCTAGTCTCAGTTAGAGTTTTTGTCTGATGTTTATTGTTTATTGAGAAATTCTGGAATTAATGTGATAGGTTCAGCAATTCAGAAGGCACACGTAGTTCCATGTAATAAACCTAGTATAGTGTGTGCTACTGAGTAGATGTAAAATGGATTTCATCGTATCATGTTTCACACCTTCGGTAACCTTGAATCTCCCTTCAGGTAGATGCCATATAGAATTTAGAGATGAATCCTTGTCATAGAAATTGGCTTTTTACTTCTTGTAACCTTGTTGTCTTGATATCTGTCCATCATGAAATGAGTTGGCTGGGATGCTTGGACTGTTTAGTGGCCCAAATATGTGACACACATGATATTGATTGTTGAGTTTTTGTGTTGTTCCTGTACTGGAACATATATTTATTTCCACTAGATCTGTTGTGAGTTTGTCTTGAATTATCATTCCGCTGCCACTAGGTCCGTATTAACCTGCTTTCTTGATGTGCTTGTCTTTATTGGCTGATCAACTTTAGCCATTTATCCAGGGAAATGGTGATCAGTCGCCACACCAACTGCGCAAGTCAGCAAGTCTAGTAAAAAATCGTCATGGTGGAAATCAAGTGTCCAATGGTGTATCTTCTAAACATGATGGAAGAGAAAAGGTAATTGCACTCTCTATATCTCTATTTTATTATAAGAGGCTTTATTAGGATGTTTGGATATAATTGGTATTCCCTTGTGCTTTTTGTTTTTTTCCCTCGGGGGATACTAAACACATTCTATTGGTTTTCCCATTTCATTCCAATAGAAATTTTTTCCTGTCTTCCTATTTGTTTCTTTAGATAATGAGTGAACTTGACGATATATATACATGTATATGAATGTCTTCTAGGAGCTTGCAGATATGCTGGAAGAGAAAAATAGGTCCCTGGAGGCAGTTCAAGCTAATCATGAATTACAAATAAAGCAATTGAAGATGGAACATGAAAAGGAGCGTGAAAAACTAATGAATGTACAGATGAGATTTCAAGGTATATTTGTACACCTTGAAGTCCCAATTATGTTACTTGCAATATCATCCATTGTCAAAAGAAAGGAAACATCATCATCTTTATTTGTAAAATTCCAGAGGAGCGCAAGCTGAATGAGTCTTTTCAGGAGGAGCTTAAGTTACTGAAATCGGAGAAGGATAAAGTAAGCTTCTAAATTGTTTGGTGTTGATAGATGTTATCATTTATTTGGTTGTTTAAAGTAAACCCCCACCCCAACCCTTTCTTTTATAGCACATAATGGTTACTTTGTATGTTGAAAATTCCACATATTATTCTCTCAATTCAGGTAGTCTTCATGTACATTTACCCTTAATTATCAATGAGGATAGTGATGATGACTTGACAAGTTTTACATGCTTTCTATTGTTTCAAATTAGCATGTTCCAATTGTATAACCAAGTTATTGTACTTTTGTTTCTGTATTTTTAACATCAATCCCAGTATATAGGGTCTTCCTTGAAATTATTATGTTTTTTAAATGGATTTTGTATATAATGATTGTTCAACGTCGACTGATCATTTAGTTTTGAGCTGTTTGATACTTTTTATATGATTGTGTTCTTTCTTTGAATAGCGTTTAGAAAATCATTTCATTCTATGTTAGTTGAAGGTTATTTTGAGTTCCTCTTTTGTCCCATGGCTAAAAGAATCTTGCATAAGCTCTTCTTTATTATTCTCTCTCTTGATTTTAATTGTCAAATATTCTTACTCTGTTGAGCATTGACAGACCTTAACTGAGCTGAGCAAATTACGCAATGAATTGAATGAAAAAATAGTTGAAATAAGACGTTTGCAAATGGAGTTGAGTAGACAGGAGGATGAAAGTGCAGATGATACAGACACGGTGAATAATTTGAAAAGAGTGATTGAGGCCTTGGAGAAAGAAAACACTCATCTAAAGGTGGATACCTCCTTGCCTTGTTAAGAGTTGTCATTTAAGGAAGTATTATCATTGATGAATACTATATTGCTCTTTTATGTTAACATCTTGAATGTGCTTCTGTTTATATCCTCTTGTAGATGGAGAAGAATGAACTTGAGACTGCTCTGGAAAGTAGCAGGAAATCTTTAGCTGGCAAGATTGATCCCGATTCATCGGGAAGTTCCCCCCGAATGAAAGAAATGGAACTTTCACTGCAGAAAATGGAAAAAGATCTGAAAGAAACATGCTATGAAAGGGATAAGGCTTTGCAAGAATTGACTCGTCTTAAGCAACATTTGTTAGAAAAGGTTGAAGGTTCCTGAACTTTTATGGAATTTTTGGTGAAAATTTGATCTTATACATGTTCAAGTTTCACGCATCTGTCAAATTGTCTAGCATAGACTATACGATGTTGGAGGATTTCTTTGTTCCTTTTGACTCTTTAATATTACATTAGAATCACTTAGTGGAGTCTTGCATGCAACTGTAATTGTCTAGCCACCATTTGCAAATATTAAAAACATATTGATCTAACTTGATATCAAAATTCATACCCCTCTTTGAGGGAAGAAGAATAGAAGAATTCTGACATCTGTTTTTTAAAAATGAAATGCAGTCTTGATTTTGTAGCTTCTACTTATATTATGTTATAGGTTTATGTAGACGAGGATGTTGGCAACATGCCACTACAAGAAAAACAATAGTAGTGTGGTTGTCTAACTTTATAAGCTTTGATTAGGATCAACTTCAACTTCTGTTTCCTTTCCTACATTCTATTAGGATCCTGGATCATGTATGTTTTAAAGTAATTTCTTACAAAATTGAATATGGTTTCTCTTTCTGCAATATTTTATAGGAATCTGAAGAATCAGAAAAAATGGATGAAGATAGTAAAATTATTGAAGAACTTCGTGAGAGCAATGAATATCAAAGAGCCCAAATTGCACACTTGGAGAAAGCCCTAAAGTGGGCAATGGCAGATCAGGAGGAAGTTAAGATGATGAGCCACCATGAAATTCAGAAGTCTAAGGAAACCATAGATGATCTGAATAAGGAACTTGCAAACTGTATAGGAACAATAGAGGCAAAAAATATTGAACTGCGAAATCTTCAAACCGCCCTTGGTCAATACTATGCTGAAATTGAAGCTAAGGTAAGTATATATATCTTTACTATTGTGAATGGAAAAACTCTCAAGAAAGTAGTGACCTAAGTAAAAACTTGGATTTAATGCTTACATTGTTCTGTTATAGGAACATTTGGAGCGAGGTTTGGCTCTAGCAAGAGAAGAAGCAACTAGACTTTCTGGTCTTCTGAAAGTATAGTCTCCCAATATTCCTGCTTTGCTTCTCTACATTTGTAAATTCATTCAGAAATGGGACTTATGATTAAGTTTAATTCTATTTCTATATCAGTGATTTTCTGTTATTCATTCAGAAATGAGACTTATGATTCTCCAGGATGCAGATGAACATGCAGAATTATCAAAGAGGGAAAAGGAAGAAATTTTGGCCAAGCTTTCACAAACTGAAAGAGCGGTAGCAGTAGGGAAAGCAAGAGTAATCAAGCTTGAGGAAGATAACGGAAAACTAAGGCGTACTCTTGAGCATAGCATGACAAGGCTTAACAGAATGTCTATGGACTCTGATTATCTTGTTGACAGGTTAGCCTATTCAAATGTTGAATCATATTCGTGCTATAGGGAATTGTCTACATGTTAGAACTGGATGTATGTATACAACCTATTCGCTTCCTTAAGTTTTTGGATGAGCCTTTCTTTTCTTTTGATGGACATTTGACACCCCCTTTGGCATGTATCATCTCTATAAATTGATATGCATTCTATGCCATCTAAAGAAACTCATTTATAAATAAAATAGCACCCTACTCAAAGAAAAAGTTCAAAAGAAGTGGACCAATTTTGAAATCTTTGGTCAATACTGGAGTAAATTTCAGAACGGATGTTTAGAACCAGCTTAACCATAATCATAGATGTCAACTGAAACAAACTTCCATAAATATTGAATATGTTTGGTTATTGTTATTTTTTGTGTTGGTTGATTATTTATTATTTCAGTTTGAAATTGATGTGGTTTAATTTTTTTTTTTTTTTTACTTTTACTAATTATTTAGAATGCTAATTTTATTTCTCTTGCAGGCGTATCGTTATCAAACTACTTGTGACCTACTTCCAGAGAAACCACAACAAAGAGGTATAAAATGGTTCAAGTAAATTGTGTTACAAAACTAGATAATGAATTTTCTCTTCTGAATTCTGATGTCCTTTTGCATGCTAATATTTGATATAATCAAGGCTGTGGCAGAGTAAGAAAGCTTGCATCACTTACTGCACTGACCTCAAATGCACTTCTACTGCTGGAAAAAATTACTGCTTCTCGGTTAAAATAGATGCTCTCTCTCACACTTGTATATATATATATGTATATTCATAATTATTGTAGGTTCTGGATCTTATGGTTCGGATGCTGGGATTCTCAGATGAAGACAAGCAGAGGATAGGTATTGCTCAACAAGGTACTGGCAAAGGTGTTGTTCGGGGTGTTTTGGGTCTACCTGGTCGCTTGGTTGGTGGCATCTTGGGTGGAGGTTCGGCTGATGTACATGCAACTATTGCCCCTGATAATCAGGTAGCCTTTTTTCACCATGTTCAGAAAACGGAGACCGACTTACCCTTTAATCCGGTTATGTTTCCAGAATTTGGAACTTTCTAAATCATATTTTTTCTTTCACCTCAGTCTATTGCAGATCTTTGGGTTGATTTTCTGCTCGAAACCGAGGAAAGAGAAAAGAGGGTGGAAGATGCTAGTAAGTCGAACGAAGAACTACGTGGAAGACCTCCAATTGCTGCAGGACCAACTTCATCTGTGTCTGACCAAACAACCAGTGATTCCGGTTTCTCTAGGTATAGCCAATACACAAACCCTGAATCCTCGGTAGGAAATTTTCAGCAGTTTGAACATTCTGATTCTGAATTCTCAACTGTTCCTCTCACGACATCAGAAGGTAGCGGTCGTCTATCGAGACTACTACCGAACTACTGAAGGGTTTCTCGGGTGATGTAATTATTCAAAGGTATAGTTTCTTTATCGGATGTTGTAGCCATGGTGAATTCACTTCAAAGTCTTAGGTCAATTCCTTCATACGTTTGAATAAGAAGAAATCCCTCCATTGTTCATACACGACAGTAACATTGTGGCATTTGATTTTGACTGATCTTGTTTATGTTTCCAAATGAAGTTTGAAGTAGACCTGTAAACGAACCGAACGAACACGAACGAAGGTGTGTTCATGTTCGTTCATTTAACTTTAACCGAATAAATGAACGAACACGAACATAAATGAACAATTTAGGTTGGTTTAAAATTATTACATCCATATCGTCTCATTCAAATAGATATAATAATATCTATTAATTTTGCAGGTTGGATTGGTATGAAACCAAATCGGTTTAAATTTAACTATCATGTCATTTAAAAAACTTTTATCATTTAATTTAAACTTTTCTTATAATCATCCGTATTCAAACTATTACTATCAATATTTATTTTATTAATTAACCAAATCAGATTGATAATTCTAGCATTGGACATTACTGAGTCTAATCTAATATTTCATCCCGTTAGATCAAAGAATAATTAATCAAAAACATTTAAAAAGTAAACTCTCGCATTGTCAGAATTATCAAAAATACCTAAGGTCAACACAGATCATGCTTTTACGCAAATTACGCCTTTTAATTTTAGATTTTATAGCTTAAATATGAAGGGTTGTGTAATTTTTTTACATGACTTGTATATCACAATCTTTTACACAAGAGATACATTCTTTAAGGCAAATGCAAAGTTTCGAAATCATACAAGATAAGACTATAATATTTTTTTAATATACTAGTGTGATGCAAGAGTAGCATCTGTTCAACACATTTGTTTTTTTGAATATACTAGTCTTTTCAAAGACGGAACACAAATCATGCATTACTAGTGCTTGAACCAATGGCGGATGCAAAGGTTAATTTGGGTGGGCTCGTGGCCACCCTAAATTTTTTTAAAGTTCACACATTTGTTTTTAATTTTTTAAAATTTTATGAATTGGTCATTAACTTTTATTACTTGTGTCAACCTTAAAAAAATTAACTTGTACCAACCCTGAAAAATATTTCTAGATCCATCACGGGCTCGAACCCAGGTCCCAAAAGATGATGAACGTCAACTTTTACCACTAGAACGCAAGAAGATGAGCAATAAGACTATAATTAATATTTTTGACGACTCAATAAATCTCAAATATATAAAAAATTTATTAAACAAACTCCACGACTAAAAGGAACTTCCAATTGATGTGAAACATTTTATGTCACACGAGCAAAATCACAGTTCATTGAACCAAAAAAATAACAGAAAAACACAAATTTAGCCGAAAACAGGAAAAAGAAGTGAAGAAAAAGGAAGGCATCCCAAGAGTCACCTCCTCCTACGATCACCATCGTACTGAGACAAAGGCACAACTTCCGACAAAGGCGTGGAAATCGGAGTCGGAAGTGGCGAGTTCCGACAAACGGGACAAGACCCATTAAGTTTCAGCCAAGCATCAATACAAGTAACATGAAAATAATGTCTACACTCGGGCATCATCCTCAACATCTCCGAATCTCTATACTCGCACAAACATATTGAACATACAGTGCTCACGGTACTAGAACCCGCCGCCGCAGCCACCTTCTTGCTGAACTGGAACTTGGGGTAAGAGTTTATAACGGCACGGTCAAGCCCCACGACGACGACGTGTTGTTCGTCGTCTGCATGATCTTCTTCTCCGATGAAAACGATCCTGGGAAGGAAGATTCCGTCGGAGTTTGCGGCGGCGGTTGTGATGGGGTTAGGGGAAAAAGCGCGTGGGGGGGAGGAGAAGCGGAAGCAGACGTAGGAAGCGAGGAGGAGAGTGGAGAGGAGGAGGAGGAAGCCGAAGGCGATGACGATGGCATAGCCGAGGCCTAAGTTGGTGAGATAGGTAGGGGAAGAGAGTGGAGGAGTTGACATTTGGGGCGGAAGGGAGAATCCATTTGGGAACAAAAACACACAAAGTTGAAGATTTTGGAAGAGATGGTGGGCAGATGATGCTTCAGCTGTTGCATTTAATTTAATACATAAGCAGGGTGGCATGGCATTTCTTGTGATTTTCCCCTTTTTTTTTTAATCTATTTAAATTTTAGACTTAATACTCAAATAGGTGACCCCAACATTTGCATGTTTTTTCAGTTGCCCCCCTATTCTTTCTTTTGGTCCAAATATGCTCTCTAACGTTTCATTCATAGTCCAAATATGTCCATGTTGAATGTAATTTGTCAATCAACTGACGGTTAACGACTTATAAAAAAATTTCACCTGGCATCAGCAGATCTTAATACGTGGCAAGTCCAGTCAACATCAGCTGTTGAATGTCAGTTGACTGATAGTTTTCATCTAACGGGGGCATATTTGGACCAAATTAAAACGTTGAGGGCATATTTGGACTACGAATGAAACGTTGGGGGTATATTTGGACCAAAAGAAAGAATAGGGGGGCAAATGACAAAACAAGCAAACGCTGGGGCATATTTGAACCAAAAAAAAAATAGGGGGCCAAATGAAAAAACATGCAAACGTTGGAGGCATCTTTTGTCATTTTGCCTAAATTTTACTACTTGTATTGGTTGAATTCTGGTTTTGGTCCCTCCACCATTCCTCAATCTAAAACTTAATTCATGTACTTTGGCATAACCACTGATATCTAATCTATTGACTAATTAGTTCGAAACGGGTATTAGAAATGTCTATTATGGAAATGACTCTTCTAACCTAATTTGTTGAATTCACAATATTAAGATTCGAATTTTTAACTGTATTTAAGGGATTTAGTGTCTCATCATGTTAGATCAATTGATTGTTGATAAATTTGTATTGTATTTAAATATGTGGTGTGAGCTAAATGTAAGGGTCCTAAATGTAATATAGAGTGTTGGTTTTTGAGTTTTAATTAGAATTTTTATTATGGTCACTAATTGCAAAAAAAAAAAGTTGATTGAGCAAAGGGTGCTTTTTCTTGCTTTTTGAAATCAAAGGGGGAATTGTCTTTTTATCACTACAAAAAAGAAAAAGTTTTCAAACTCAACTAAAGTATTTCATTGAAAATTATTTTGGAAAGTGAGACATACATTTTCTTCTGAAACGTGATGCATATGTACCTGAGTTTTACGTACGCAAAATTTTATATTAAAGGATAGAAGTTCTTAAAAATTTATATTAAAAATATAAATGTGTGAAATTATAATATTTTACAATACGAATTTGATCATTTAAAAAATACATAAGTTATACGAAAATTTAATTTTTTAAAGGTACGACCGCATTCTCTAGTACTCTGTAGTCTGTCGGTCCATCCATGCACAAGACACCATTATTAAATTCATCTATTATCGTAACACAACAAATAACCGATCAGCCATCAACCGCTCTCTAACCATGATCCTTAAAATCACATTAGCTGAGCTGCACTCAAAAAAATTAAGGGTTTAATCACGTTAATTAGATGAAGAAAGATGAGTTTAATCCCCCAGAATTGGGTTAGAATGTATGAAAAAAGCACAACAGATTGATAACATGATGGAGCCAAGTCTAAAGCCTGATGGTTATTCTTTTTAAGCCATGCATGGTTTGATTGGTGCTTCTTTAAGGCTTGAAAAGCAAAGCACTGGCCCCCTCCTTTTTTTTCATACGCTCCCCCATATACTTTAATACCATGCAGATGTTATTATGGATGGAAATCGACTGCTCCTTATTACGCTCGTTTTTATGCTCTCACTTTAAAATAATGAGTTTAGGGTTTAATGTTGGGGATTGTAGTTATGGTTTAGGGAATTAGGGGTATGATATACTTTTAGGGTTTAGGGTTTAAAATGTGGAAATTAAGGTTAGAATTTAGAATTTAATTTTTAAGTGATTTTTAGTGTGGGGCATAGAAAGGAGCATGATTAGGGGCAAAAAAATTTTACCCTGTTATTATTCATATTCACTTCAATCTAGGAACTTTGTAGTTGTTGTCATTGAAAATATGACTGCTAATTGATTTAGTGAGATGATACATTAGTTTTTTCAAACGAGTTAATGTTCAAATTTTGACATTGTAAATGAAGTAAATTGTATTGGAATGATCTCCCTATAGTGAATCTCTCCATTATTTGGTCCATATTAGATAATCCAAGAGCGTAACTAGGATAAAATTATAGAAGAAACCAATTTGATTATCTTTGGAACTAAAAAAGCTCTAAAAGATAACTATAAAAAATAGATGATTGAAACTTAATTTCACTAATTTCAAAATTAGAATATCTTAAAAGTAATTGAATCAGAAAAGTTCAAGGCAAAACTCAATTCCATTAACTTCGAAACCGATAAGGCTTCTAAAAATAAATAAACCCAACAATTTTAGAATAGACAATAATTCAATTTTAATAGTTTTAAAATTTTTTAGAGGTTTAAAATTAAATTAAACCATAAAAGTTAGAGCGGTTCATGTTCTCTTAAGCTCATCCAATCTAACAAATTAATCAATAAATTAAACATCGATAATTATACCGAAAAAAATAATACTAATTGTAATTAAGTTCTTAACCTTTGTTAAAGATGAATGAAATCTCTCTCTTTTTTCCCTTTTTTTCTCCTTTAATGTCCCCTTTCCCTTTTTCTTTTGCCTTCAAAGTAAGCCATTTGAGTTAGGCTTAGAGCTAATTTATTAATAGCTGTTCAATTCAATGCTAAAATGATTGAAGTAGCAATGGGGGTTGTACCAAATACTAAAAATGATTATTAAAACTACAACCCCAATACTCATCTGTCTCCCTACAATAATAAATTACAATCACAATATGGTCCAAAAATGAAACAATTAATCACACATGCAAGGTCGGTCCAAATCATTTTAGACCATTTATGGGCTTTCAAGACTGGTTTTAGAATCAATCTTTGGTCTGGTTTATATTAGCTTTTGTATAGGGGTGTAAATAAATCCAATTTAAATGGATTACACGGTGTTTGTTTTTAAAGTTATTCGTGTTTAATTTATGTTCGTTTAATTTTTTTTATATTAGGCTTGAATTTGGTTCATTTATTGTTTGATGTGTTCGCGCATTAAGAGGACACTGTCAGTAACTTATTTTTGTCAAATTATCAATAATAATTGCAAGTATATATATATATAGAGAGAGAGAGGGGGATTAGGATAAACTTACACATTTTTTTGGATCGTTGGATGAGAGAAATGGATGGCAGAGATTAATTCTTTACTCTTTTTTCAAGTGATAATCTTCACATATTCTATTGTTAGGGCTGAGCGTTCGAATGAATCGAGTCGAGTCGAGTCAAAAAATTTCGAGTTATTCGAGTTGACGAGTCTAATTTTATCATTCAAACTTTCATTCGAAAATTTTTCGAGTCGAGTCGAGTTGAAGAAATTCGAGTCGAGTTATTTGAGTTTCTATTCGAACTTAGTTGTAATTATTTATAATATTATGATACAAATTCATTCTAATTTTAAACGACTTTATTTTAGCTCAATCGATAAATGTTATTAATAAAATTTTCGAAATGAGATAAGACCATAAAATTTAAACTCATTGAACTACAAAATCATATAATACAACGGGGAGAATTCTTGTTCAATTTATCTTTTTGGACTATTATCGCTTTTGAGGATTTTATCCCCGATGCAAAGCTAGGATTTTCAATTTTAAGAATTTAGGGTTACTTTCAGTTTTAAAACGTGAGAACAGAAAAGGGGAAAAAACTAATAGAAAATGGAAACTTGCTGAGTCAGAGGCAGCATCAGAGTCAGCATAGTTTCGGCTATGGTTTGATGAACCAGAACAGGGCTTGCTGTTTTTATAAGCTCCTGATGCTTTCAATGCAATGTCCTTGATCTGAAAATCACATACAAAGAAAATTCTTGTCACTACAATTAAGATATGCACATATATATTTTTTCACATGCGACAATATTTCTTCATATTTTTATATATCAGTATGTATATATCATAAAAAATAGAGAGACTTGTCTCGAACTTAAAAATAAATCCACTAATTACTAAAAATTTCGAGTTATTCGAATTTCCATTTCACAACTCAAACTTTATTTGAAATTTTTTTGAGTTATTCGAGTTTATGAAATTTCGAGTCGAGTCAAAACGAGTCGAGTATTTTTGCCTCGAGTCGGGTCGAGTTATTCGGTTTTTTCGAGTCGATTCGAGTTTTGCTCACCCCTATCTATTGTTATTCTCATCCATCCGTTTCACTCATCTAACGATCCAAAAAATGTGTAAAATTTAAAAAGTTTTAAGTTGTGTAACTGGATCCTATCATATATATATAATAGAACAATGAGTTAAAATTCAAATATAAAAACAGAGGGATATATTATGTTAATAGTTTTTTATTAAAAAATAATTGAAACATAAATAAGCTTTTTCAATTATTTTGTTTGTGAACATAAACAAACTAAACACACATTTGCTTGTGCTAGTACGTTTACTAAAAAAATATAATTTTTTTTTACTCATATTCGTTTATCTAACTTAATAAATGAATATAAACGAACGTTATACGAGCGATTCCTCAAACGCTATGTTCATTTAACCTAAACCGACCCTCAAAATTCTATGATTAAACCTTAATGAGTTTATGTAGTAGAGTGATGGTCCCTTAGTCTCAAGCTTAACGATGAAGCCTTGGATTATCCCATGGGCCACGTTTTAGGCAAAGTTTTTGGTGGTTTTCGGGCTTCTTTGCTGTTAGGCCCCACATGTAGCGATTTCGTTTCAAGCCTAGCATTCTAAGGTATAACTCATTCAGAAGATTTAAAGAGTTTCGTGTAATTTATAAAAATACGATTTTTAAAGTAATTTAACAAAAAAACAAATGAGGTTTATATTAAGAGATACAAGTTTAAATCATTTTGTCTATAAAGTGTATATTCATTGTCAAAGACAGGGACAGAGCCATTAAGACTTCGGGAGGGGCAACCGCCCCCCACCTCCGAAGAATTTTTTTCCACTTTTGTCTCCCTATTTAATTTTTTTAATTGGTTTATTTATAAATTTGCCCTTCGTTTCAAATATTTATAGTTTGCCTCCCCAATCTTAAATTCTGGCTCCGTTCCTGGTCAAAGAGTTAAGAATATCCATGAACAGATAATAATTAACTTGTAAATCACCTTTAAAATATTTAAAAATAGATCTCTAAAGGTCAACAACGAACTGATCAAATGATTTATAATTGAATTAATAAATAGGTTATATTTTGATACACAATTCGTGTTAAATATTTTTACACTAGCATTCTTTAAAATTTAAAACCCTAACCTAACACTCTAAATTTTAAACTCTAATCTTAAATATTAAACCATACAACATAGATCTCTAACCCCTAAATTTGACTAACGCGTGTGAACTTTAGTTTAATTTACAAAAACTGTATATCAAAATCTTTCTCAAAATAAATTAAGTTTATCCACGTAGTTATTTGCTTTAATTGTATTACAATGTAATATATGTTCATACATATTCTTAACCCTTTGACAATGAGATAAAAATTATCTCCCACTTTTCGGTACCCCTACTTATGTCCCAATACTAAAAAACATTACAAAATTAAATTCTAAATCCTAAACCATACACCTTGTACCTTAAAAAGATACACCCTACCCTAAAATCTCAAAAGTTTAACCATAAACCCTAACCTAGAACCCTAACCCCTAAACCATAAACCTAGTTTTGAGCGTGGGGCATAAGTAGGGGCACCGAAAAGGGCAGAAAATTTCTATCCTTAACAATGCACACACGCTTTGTGAACATTGCGATTAAACACGAGTCTTTTAGGATAAATATCATATGCTATAACTGTATTTTTAATCTATAATACATGTAAATTTAATATACTCATTTGACTTCAATAATTAAAAATCATATATAATAAAATTCGAACTTGAGATTTCAAATTTATTCGACATGTTAGTTATCAACACGTAAACAAAATATATGTGCTAGCCCATTGATTACAATAAGACAGACACAAAATAGTATGATTTCAACAGTAGCCAACTTCACTCCCAAGAAAGAAAATGTATTCATTTTGGGTAAAAATTTTCAAAGTCAAATTTGATTTTTGTTTAATTATATGAAAAAAAAAACAAATTGGTAGAGTTTCGAACAAATGATCAAAACTTTTTTGACATATAGTTTACAAAAATTAAGGAATTGATCAGTTTTGTAGTGTTTGAAAATTAGGGAAAGAAAAAAAACCTAATCAATGTCGGTACGTACTTGCATATAAAGAACAAGATGTTCCTATTCCCCTTACAGACGTTTACGTTAATTTATTCTAAATAAAACATGATTGCAAAATATACAAATATGTTTGACTGAATTACGAATGGATAGAGACAACAATTTGTCTTCGATTTGACATTAATTTTAAATTCGGTTTCTAAATAATTTTTACACTTTTGTGGAAATATATAATAATTAAAAATGTTATTATAATGCGTAAAATATACGGATGTAATACGAAAATACGGGAAGAGATTATTAGGGCTACAGTAGTGGAGTGCAAAATCGATTTTTTTTTGAATAAATGTTATTTTATTCATTTAAAGAAACCAACTATAACATCATCTAATACAAACTCAACCAACGAAAAAAATACACGCCTCATCTATCAATTAAAAAGAAGAACAATTTACAAGTTTAGTAAAGCCAATCAATCTCATATTAACATCCTTTTTGATACGTAAGAACATAGTATCAATCGTTTGGAGAGCTCTCTCATGAACTCTTGAGTTCCTCTCTTCACATAGCAAATAAACAAATCAACACTTTAAAAGACAAACTCCAAACATATAGGTCTTTAAACTCTAAACCCCCTTTATTTTTTGGGTGGTACACTTGCATCCAACTAACCCGTGCACTCTTAGCAAAGCCAATGTCACATTTCCATAAAAAAAGAGGCACACATACTTTTAATCAGTTTGATAACTTTCATAAGAAAAAAGAATATCCTACCCCAAAAATTCGAATTCAGTTAAATGATATAATCAATTTTTTAATTTTTAATTCTAAATTGTAATTAAACCGAATAATCGATTGGGCAGTTAACTGAAATATATGTTCACTTTGATTCTTGTAATGATTATTTTACTTCGCTCATTAAAGAAAAAAATCAAATTTAATATCTTTCTCTTTGTGATAAAAGTGTAAAAACAACTAACAAGTTAAAAATTAAAAATTCCGGGTTATTAGTAATCGAACTCATTATCAAAAGGTATTCAAAGAATCATAAGGGTATCAAAATCTCATGAATATAGGATATTCTAATGCATAAATTTTTTAAATATTAAATATTGTAGATAATCGGTTGTATAAATATTCGTTTTTTTCTTCTTGAAACTACATATCATAATTGAATCTAACTATTATTTTTTTTAAAAAAAATCAATGGTATGATAAGCATAGTCCATAGGTATCTAGATTCAACGCAGCTATCGTGGTGAAGTGGATGACAATAAGAAGCAAGAATGATTCGAGAACATTTGACTAAAATGTGTTCATTTACACACAGAATAAATAGCCAAAAATAAATTTATTTTTCACCAAATAAATTTTTAAAATGTGAAAACAAAGGGAATTATCATCTTCTTGCCACACTGCCCTGCTTGGAATGTTTATTTCCTGTAAGGTGCAGTGAAACGATAAGTGATTATAGATAGTACCAAAGCTTGTCGTGTCGTGGAAGTTGGACCGATAACTTCAAGTCAAACCGATAATATATACGTATATATACGTTCCCACATGAAACCTTAAATTTTTTTACTATTTTTTCTATATAATTTGTATATAAAAATGAAAAATATATAAATAACATTCTTTTATAAATAAAATAATTGTTAAATAAATTTATGACTCCGCCTTTGCCCGGTGAGTAAAATTTTTCTGCCCCTAACAATGTCTCCTTATATGAGATAAAAATCTTCTGCCTCTACTTATGCCCCAACACTAAAAAAACATAGCAAAATTAAATTCAAATCCTAACCCTAAATTCTAAACCCTACACCATATACCCTAAAAATACATCATACCCTAAATTCCCTAAACCATAACTCCTAACGTAAAACCCTAAACCCTAAACTTAATTTTGAGTATGAGGGCATAAGTAGGGGCATCGAAAAAGGGTAGAGAATTTCTACCCCTTATATGCCCCCTACTAAAAACAGCTAAAAATTAAATTATAAGCCCTAACCCTAATTTCCATATCATAAACTCTAAATATTAATCTTAAACTCTAGTCTTAAATCCTAAACATTATGCCTTAAACCCTAAACCCTAAACTCGTTATTTTAAAATAGAGGCACCAATAGAGCCATAGTCAGGTGTAGACGATTTTCATCCCAGCCCGGTGCGTATATACATAATACATATACTTTATTGATTTGATTTGGTTAAACCACGTTCAAGTCCTTGGTTTCTATTTGTGGTAAGAGAGACCTACAGCTTCAGTGAATTGAACCTGGCGTCTCTCTTTCTGGTGACAATATGAACATACCCAAGGAGCCAATAACACGTATCACGTTGCATTATAGGGAAATCATTAATGCTTAAATCCATGGGAAATCTCTGACTCTGATTCTGAAGATCAAGAAGAAGATGAAGATATCAAAATCAACGACGATCAAAGTGGACGGCAGGAATCCATGGATACGATTCAGCCGACTTAGTATATCGGCTGTGGACTCTCCCCAACTTAGCTAAAAATGGGTTCGTATTTATGTTTGCTCTTTGTTTAGAATTCATGATCCAACCATATGGGTATATCTTTTTAAAAGTTGTAATTCGATGACACGAGTATTATCGGAATCAATCATTATAAGTATTAATTAGATTATATTCAAATCGAATAACAAATTTCCAAGACGGGATAAGTTAGGGTTGAGGAGATAATTGATTTACGTGAAGCTAAGATCCCATGAATCAAGTAAACCAAGCAGCATTTGCATCGTGTTTTTAGTGATGGAAAACCGAGTGGGAAGAGCGGATAAGTTTTTGCCATTTTAGGGCAAGACACGAAGGGTACAGTTTGGCTGAAGCAGCAGTAAGTGGAGGACGTCGAATCAAGAAATATTTAGGGATTCCCCATAGGTTTCGGTTTCATATTCCTGACACTTGTCTTCAACCGACCAAAAACATTTTGACTTGTACGGACATTCTTTCAAACTTACCCTGTCTGTTTTTATCTTATTTACTGCTCTGCATTCTCAAAACCATGCCAGTGTCCAGTTAGCAAGGGTACGGTTAGTTCACGAAGAAGATAATTATTTCTGGGAATAAGATTACTGAAATGTAACATTTTCTGATATATTATTGGAAATGTTATATTCTCTAGTTTGATTTATTTGACAGGAATGTAAGATGACAATGCTTGGTTGAAGGAATGTAATATTACTTAAATGTATAATTTACCAAATTATTTTTATGATATATATTGACAAAATAACAGATTTACACCGGTGTAAACTATAATTAAGTTTGAGAAAATATATAGTTAAAATTTTAATGTTTAGGGTTTACCTATCAAATGATATTGTTTTAAAAAAAAGAAGTTTAAAAAATATGATGAAAAAATATATTTTAGGGTTTAGGGTTTAAACGATATTAGTTTTAAAAAAGAAGTTTAAAAATAGGATAAAAATTAGGGTTCATATTTTCATATTGTATGGAAAGACTAGGCTGAATTTTTCATGAGAGTAAATTTATCCTAAAAGAAAAGAATCGTCAAATATCAAAAAATTGGACGGAATAGAATTCTCAGTATAAAACCCAAAAAACAGAACAGTTGATAATGTTATATTACTCCTAGTGAGAATCTTTAGAAACCAATCGCGGGTTTAAGATTCTGAAAAAAATTTATTGTCCTGGTAATCTTATTTTCCATGATACAAACTCACCATAGTAAATTTTGAAAAAGCTGGTTTCCACGTGCATGATCTCACTGCTGACACGCAACGCAAGAAGCTTGGACCAAGAAACACACAGTTGAATTCACTCGTGTTTCCGTTTTTTCTTAAATTTCTCGGCGTCTATATAAACGACTACAAGTCCCTTGATGTTTGCAAATTGCAATCCCACCCCAGCAGCACCCGCACAAAGTAGTACTGAATACTGATATACTTTAGTACAAAAAAATGGAGTTTAAAAGCAAGAATCTCTTGTCTAAGATAGCCACTAACGACGGGCATGGCGAGAATTCACCTTATTTTGATGGCTGGAAAGCGTACGACAGCAACCCATTTCACCCCACTCAGAACCCCCACGGTGTCATTCAAATGGGACTTGCTGAGAATAAGGTCTGTTTTTGAACACAACAGCATCATGCTCAAAGCTTTTGTCCTTTTTAGGTTTTGATAAATGTTTTGTCTTTGTTTCATTTTCCAGCTTTGCTTCGATTTGATCAAGAAATGGATTCTGGAAAACCCTGATGCCTCCATCTGCACTGCTCAAGGAGTTGACAAGTTGAACGAGATTGCAATCTTTCAGGATTATCATGGCCTCAAAGAGTTCAGAGAGGTACCAAAAGGACTTATTCATAAAAATTTAGAAAATTAAAGTCAAATGTGTGAAGTTTAGATAGTTCAGGTGAACACGTTACCTGAAATAATAAAAGCGAGTAACGACGTACGGCATTTTCTTCAGGCTGTGGCGAAGTTTATGGGGAGAGTAGGAGGAAACAAGGTTACATTTGATGCGAACCGTATAGTGATGAGCGGCGGAGCCACCGGAGCTAACGAGACAGTCGTGTTTTGCTTGGCCGACCCAGGCGACGCTTTTCTTGTACCTTCTCCTTATTATGCTGGGTACGTACTTTCATTCATGTATACAGGGACGGAGCCAGGATTGAACTATGAGGGGCAGACCGATTAATTTTAAAATAATAGGGTCTCAAAAAGTAATTAAATTGTAAAAATTAAGAAAGTTTAGGTTTAATTTTATAAATTTTAAATTTGAAAGGTCTCGAAAAGCAATTAAAATAGAAAAAGAGGGGTCGAAGTTTAATATTATTAATTTTAGATTACAAGGTCCTAAAAAATAATAAACCATAAAAAATTTGAGAGGGGCAAAGAAGGAAAAAGGGCTTAATTGCAATTGTTTTAAAATTATTAGGGACTAAAATATAATTAACCTATAAAATTTAAGGGAGGCAATTGCCCCTCCCACATTGTATATAGATCCGTCCCTGCATGTATACATTTTATTTTCATTATTAAAAGGGATTTTTATTTAAAATATATGTAAGGAAAATGTTTTAATTATTTCAATCTAAGTATGATCGTGATTTAAGTCCAGAAAAAGTATTGTTTATAATTATAATTGCAACATGTTTTTTTCTAAAAATGTTAAAAAAAACTATGCAGATTTGCCCGGGACCTAAGGTGGCGCACTGGGTTAGAAATAGTTCCAGTTGACTGCAAAAGCTCGAACAATTTCCGTATAACGAGAGCAGCCTTGGAAGATGCCTACGAAAAAGCTCGAACATGGAACGTAAACGTTAAAGGCGTCATCATATCTAACCCTTCGAACCCTTTAGGCACAGTCCTGGACCGCGACACAATGAGAAGCATTGTCAACTTCGTTACCGAAAAGAGCATCCACCTTGTCTGCGACGAAATCTATGCCGCTACGGTCTTCGCCTCTCCCAGATTTATTAGCATTGCTGAGATTATCCAGGACATGGATAATTGCAACCGTGATCTCATTCACATTGTTTACAGCTTGTCCAAGGACATGGGGATTCCTGGTTTTCGAGTCGGTATCGTATATTCGTTCAACGATGAAGTTATGCATTGTGCTCGTAAGATGTCAAGTTTCGGACTAGTCTCGTCGCAGACGCAGTATTTGCTAGCTTCGATGCTGTCGGACGACGAGTTCGTGGGGAATTTCCTGAGGGAGAGCTCCAAGAGGTTGGCCAAAAGGCACCATGTGTTCACCAAGGGGCTGGAACAAGTTGGGATTTCTTGCTTAACAAGCAACGCTGGTTTGTTTTTCTGGATGGACATGCGGCCGCTCCTTAAAGAGCAATCTCTCCAGGGAGAGTTAGAGTTGTGGCGTGTGATTATCAATGAAGTGAAGCTCAATGTTTCTCCGGGTTCGTCTTTCCGATGCTCCGAGCCAGGTTGGTTCCGGGTCTGTTTCGCAAACATGGACGACGAGACCGTCGAAGTAGCCCTCGACAAGATTCGAACGTTCGTGCTAGGTCGAGAGAATCAAGAACCGGACAAATCGAAACATTGGCGAAAGAAATGCCTTCGCCTCAGCTTCTCTTCCTCTAGACTATACGACGAGACCATCATGTCTCCGCACATCATTTCCCCTCACTCGCCACTAGTCCCTACGAGAACTTAACTAATACCTAAAATTTAAACCCTAAATCTCTAATCTTTTAATCCAACAACGGGTATATTAAACCATTCGAATTAAATTCGGTGGATAATAATATGTTTCTCTACAAAATTTTTGACATATTCATGATACTAATATCACATTATAGTATCATAGTAATAATTGTTCTTTTCTTACAGAACTAGTAGGGTCTTAAAATTTGTACTAAAATGACCATGTACTAAAATATATATATATATATATATATATATATATATATATATATATATATATATATATATATATATATATATATATATATAAAAATTGAATTTGTGGTGTGAATCTAAAGCTCGAATGTGATGTCAATTGCCTTCATTTTAATTCACAAAATATACATATTAGGTGGAATATTTCAGAGTGGGACAAATATGACATCATTTGATAGGCCATCACATTCCATTTCCACGCCTTTTAATTTAATTACCTTAATACCTTGGTGGCGCAAGCATGTAGACAACAACAGTTGAGACAAACAAACAAACATTGACATGACATGGCATGGAGCATGATGTGATCTTACAACATGTGCATCATCGCATAATAATATATACTTATCCAATCATAATAATAATAATAATAATATATACTTATCCAATAATAATAATAATAATGCATAATTAATCAGTATTGAGTTGCGTATGCTTTGTGTTCACCGTCCAAGACTTCCCTCGTCCTACTGCTTTCGTACATAGAGACAGAGCCAGAAAACATAAAGTTTAAAAATAGAAAATAAATTCATAATTAATCCATTTTTAAAGTACGTATATATACAAATAATGGTAAAAACAAGAGCCTCCCGTCACTCACGTAACTTATATATATATATATATATATATATATATATATATATATATATATATATATATATATATATATATATATATATGGGATGAGATTAACTTACATGGTGTAAAATTTATTTAGTTTTACATTAATCTAGGACTATTGGATGAGTGAAATATATGAATGAAATTAGCAGTAAAAAATGTGAAGATTATCACTTGGGAAAAAAGATGAGGAAATAATTTGGACCATTAATTACCATCATCTAACGGTTCAAAAATTGTGTAAAATTAATTGAGTTTTACACAGTATAAGTTGATCCTAACCCTATAGATATATATATAGATTAATATCCTATACATTGGCGGTGGAAACTGAAAGTTTTCACAAGCGCCTTAATTTTAGAGTACATGGAGTTAGTTTAGGGTATAGGGTTTAGGGATTTAGGTGTATGAGTTTAGAATTTAGGGATAGTTGTTTTAATTTAAGGTTTATGGTTATAATTTAGGGTTTAGTTTTTAGGGTAATATGGTGAGGATTTAGGTTTTAACCTATAAACCCTAAATTATAACTCTAAACCTTAAATTAAAACAACTATCCCTAAATTCTAACCCCCTACACCTAAATCTTATACCCTAAACTAACTCTCTATATCCTAAAACTAAGGCGTTTGTGGAAACTTTTGATTTCCACCGCCTGTGTATAGAATATTTATCCCTTTAAAATATGTATATAAACAAATAAAGGTAGGAACAAGAGCCTTCCGTCACTCACGTAACTTCTTGTTTTAGTTCAGAATTTAGTGGTCTTATTAATAATGTTTTGGGGTTTATTTAGAGTATTGACAGATGTGGAACAGAGAAGAGCTAACGTGAGAGTGAAAGATTTAAATAGCGGCTCGTAACCGTAATAAAATTATTATATAGTAATTTTGATAGTGTCTGAAATTGCGATATTCACAATCGTTATGTCTACGATAACATATGCTATTTAAAAAATTTATGATAAAGTTATACATAATAACCGTAATAGCATCTATTATGACTGCAACCATGATAAACACAACGCAGCCGGGTGAGACTAATTATTGACGTGACGGTGCTGAAAATTTGACGACATTGATTTGATTTTTTTTTTCTTTACTCGTTCTTCACGTCTCCAACATTGTTGGGGTTTTATCTTAGATTCGCGCTTATCACCATTATCTTAATTCTCACGCATCTAAACAAATTCAATTCTTTGTGTTTTTCACGTGAAAAATCTATTATTCGACATTGCTTTGTGTTTTTGACGACATTGCTTTGATTATTTTGTTAGGGATAATGATACGTACAAGAAGCATTTTGTATCGTTTAAATATGTTTCAGGTTCAAAATTTAGTGTATGAAGAAAAAATTTACGAGAAGCTCATCTACTACAACCAAATATGCGCCATATGTCGATATGGGTCAGTCAGGGTAAAATTATGGGTCACATGCATTTTCTATTTTAATTAAAATCGTACAAGTACATGGCAAGGGTCTTCACGTGGAATATTGCCTTAAAACAGTTGTTTGTTGTTATTATTGTTCCTACTTCATTAGTTTATGCAAATAGTTTAATTAATTTAATCTAATCGAATTAAGCTGAGCTACTAAATGACAAATAAAGTGATGGAACTACAGGAGATTCTGAAGCTTTTAGATTCAATAAGAAAATAATTTTTTATTGAAAAAATAAAATGTGACGATTGGTGCATTATTTCATATTATTATATAATTTTATAATTAGGTTTAGTTTGTTATATATATATATATGAGCTAGGATCCGTTTACACAGTGTAAAACTTTTAAGTTTTACACGTTTTTTGGACCGTTGAATGAGTGAAACGAATGGAAGAGATTAACAGTAAATATGTGAAGATTATCACTTGAGAAAAAAGTAAGGAATTAATCTGAGACATCCATTTCTCCTATCTAACGATCCAGAAAACGTTTAAAACTTAAAGAGTTTTACATTGTATAAATTGATCATAACTCTCTCTCTCTCTCTCTCTATATATATATATATATAATTTTGGATGATTTAATTATAAATTTCGTCCGATGAAAAATGAGAAGTTAATTCTTCAACTTTCATGTGTCAAATTTTAATTTCATACTTTACAAATATTGAAAAATTAACCTAATTATTGATAAATACATGAACTTAACACTAACTTTTAACATATAAATCAATGATGTAATGATTCTTTAATGATTTAAAGAATTAATTTATGGGTAAACTACAATGGAGGTCACTCAATTATGAGTAAAGTTATATTTGGGTCACTCAATTATTAAAAATTATATTTGTAAAAATTCTCTGCCCCTAATCATGCCCCCTTCTATGCCCCACATTAAAAACCACTTGAAAATTGAATTCTAGACCCTAACCCTAATTTTCACATCCTAAACCCTAAACCTTACACCCTAAAAAATACACCCTACCCCCTGATTCCCTAAACCCTAACCATAACCCCTAACCTTAAACCATAAACTCTAAATTCTAAATTCTAAACCCATTATTTTAAAATAAAGACATAAAAGAGTGTATGATAATTGATAAGGGGTAGACGATTTCCACCCAGTAAAACAGCAGACCTTATGCTCTCCAGCTAACAATCAATGGCTGGTAAAGAGAAAGACCAGAAAAAAAAACAATGATTACTTAAAAGAACCGACCAATGCATAGGAACCATTCAGTTTTTACGTAGGAGATTTTGTTTGATAGATCCATTACTAAAAGACCCACAAATCAATAAATGAACATTGACATATTACAACAGATTGTAATAAAACATGTAAAAAATGCAGGAAAGTTCACAGTGACCCACCATGGTCATGGAGTTGTCAAACATGTGAAGCTATTGCTTTTTCATCAAACAAAAAGTACCCCAAATTTTTCAATGCTGCAATTTATGTTTTTGCTTCAAGCATTGTGTTTCGATTCGAGACAAGTTTATGAAATGTTGTTCGGCGTTCGTACCTGGGATCCTGCCACTATGGATTCAAAACAAATTCCAAAATTTCATTTATTCAATCTGGTCTCTACACAAAACACATTACTTATACATGATGAACAAAAGAAAAGGATTTAAAGAAGCAAATCACCATATATATACACAAAGGGGTTGTACTTATATGTTCTCATTGGTGATATTCAATTTCCATCACCAATTTGAGAGGGAAGCAACCATTTTTTGCCTCTAAACTCAACAAATAACACAAGCATTTGGGTTCTCCTCCATGCTTTGAACATAGTAATAAGTGGTCATATGAGGATTGTATGCTCTATATGCCTTGACAAGCTCCAACACAGGGTCTGGTGGTGGCTGTGGCTTTTTCTCCTCTTCTTTCTTCCCTTCTTCCTTCTTGCCTTCTTCCTTCTTTTCTTCCCCTTCTTTCTTTTCTCCCCCTTCCCCTTCTTTATTTTCCTCTTTCTTTTCCCCTTCTTCTTTCTTTTCCCCCTCTTCTTTCTTTGCTTCTTCCTTCTTTGGTTCCTCTTTCTTCTCCGGTTCTTTGGCCGGACCGACCGATACTATGCCGGTTGGCCAGTACTTGCGCAATTTGCTCACCACGTTCACGGGGTCGACTGTGCCGATCACTGTTAATTGCTTTGCCTTCATGTCCATGGCAATGGAATCAATTCCTGGCAAGTTGAATCAAAAGGAGAAATCAATAGTTTTACAAGGCCAGCTCAATATGATATGACAAGTTCTTTTCTTTCTCCAAAACACTCAATCATTTTACTGTGCTTTCACCTAGGATTCACATCTAAAGTTAAAAACAAAAGCACCCAAAATGTTACTTGAACAACAAACAAAACCTATGTTACTTGAATTCGAGTGCAAGTGTTCGATACAGCATGAACATGAGTCTGGACATGAATGTTAAACACGAATACTTTAAGAAAAATGAAGAGTCCGAACAAATTAAGCAGTACTTATGCTAAAATCTTTGTCTGCAAAGAAATTGCTTTAGGCAAAATTACATGTTCTGGTCACCAAATTGGAAAACCCTGAACTAGAAAAAGGGTAAAAAAAGGAACTTTTTCATATGCAATTCTGAGAAAGACACATATGGTTTAAACAAATTAAGGAAATTGGTTAAAATTAAAGCTTACCTGAAAGAGTTGAGACTGTCTTTAAAGCCTTTTGCTTGGCTTTGTCATCATGCAAATCCAGCTTCAACACAACCTTCTGCAATTAAACACAAGAGATCTGTTTCAGAATCATTAACATGTAAAGTTATATAATTTATGCAAATTTTCACTGCCTTGAAGCTATAAATTTCCAAACAAATCATCAAAATAGTGAGCTTTATTGTTTTTTGGTTCATCAGAGTAATCATTTTGATTATTCTTAGGAATCAGTATAATGGAATCTAAGAACAACCCATCAACAACAAGCCCCTTAGATTCCCTTTAAAAGCAAAAAGTTTTCAATATACATAAACACACACACAAATCAAAAGCATATACAAAAAGGATCAAAACCCAGAAAAGGAAAACAGATAATTTAGTCATAAACAGAAAGAGAATCCCAAAATAGGAAGCAGACCTTCATTTGTGTTTAGAAGTTAGAACCTTGTTTAGTTTTCTTGAGGGAATTACAGAGAAGCAGAAACACAGAAACAGAGAATGTGCACGAAATAGAAGAGAAACGGAGAGGGATAAAAAGGCAGGGGAAATGGGATAATGCTGGGTTTGAAAAAGATTGAAAATTTTGACAGAAAACCAGAAAATCCAAAAAGATAAAGAAGAAGGCAGAGCAGAGCAGAGCAGAGAAAAGGAGATGGAGCACTAAAAATGGAGGGAAGTGAAAACAAGTGGGAATGGATGGGGGAGTTTATAAGAACGAGAGAGGAAGAAGATGACGAAATATGAAAGAAAAGCAGTAATACAAAGTATCGCTGTCTGAGTCACCTCCACGCTATTGAAAGGGGCGTTGGAACCACACCATTGTCTCAAATTTCTTTTTTCCTTCTTTAATGTTTAAGGTTATATTTATTTTTTTCTTAACCGTCAAATAGGTACCCAAACTATGTCTTTTTTAATTAGGTGTTTAAATTATTTTTTGGGTCAAATTGGGGCCTAAAATTCATTTCGTGACCCATTTAAGGTTCGACGTTAATTTTCACCGTTAAATGCCATGTATCACCTCCAGAAAAATTCAAAATTATATTAAAAATAAATAAAATTAATTAATTTTAAAAAATCTCTAAATTTTACAATTTTCAAAATCTCAATTTGGGCCGATTTCACCGCCGATTGCCACATCGGTCGTTGGACCATTACGACCATTATCTCGTCGCCGGAAATCGACAAACGTCGTACGAATCGATAAAATTGTCGAATGGTTCTTTCGAACAATTCGCGACGAACGACGGCAGGATGGGCGACGAACGTCGTGTGGGTTGTTCGGCGAGAGGAGGACGCTTCATTCTAGCGCCGGCAACGCGGCCGCTGCCGTCGGGAGTGGTCGTTTTGGGGTATAAGGATTTGAGGACTGTTTTGGGAATATTTGAACATTTCATGATATATTTTATTTTTATTTTGTTTATTATTATTATTTATTTTAGTATAATTTTTGGAATTTTCAGGAGATGACACATGTCTTTAACGAAAAAAATTAACGGCGAACCTTAAATGAGTCACGAAATGAAACTTTAGGTCCTAATTTGGCCCGAAAAATAGTTTGGGCACCTAACTGAAAAAAGGCATAGTTTGGGCACCTATTAAGCCTTAGTTTTTTTATACCGAATATAATTTATTTGGTATTTAATCTGTAAATGTGTGTTAGTTTATATATATTTAAAATTAAATTTAGATGTCACCTTATACTCTAATGTTATGATTAAAAAGTTATTAATGTTATAAGGTTTGATACACAAATTGCCCCTTAAGAGTTAAGATCTATTTTTTTTCATTCTTATTCCAAATATATTTTGTTATTAGTTCTTGTAAATTATTAAACCTTACTCAAATCACTCTAAAGTTGTTAACATTGTTAAAAACACAGTGAATCAACATAAATGTAACACTTCGATTATATTTTACTTTAACGAAAAAGATAAATAACATGTAAAATCCCTAACAAAAAATTCAGTTTAGTCATGAAAATTTTGTTTAATCTTGACTTGACTTTGTTTGTTTCTATTGTTTTGTTTTCTATGATTTTTTTACCGGAAAATATCAATTGAGTAACAAGTAAGACAGAAATTTAGATTTTATGTTTTAAAAAAAGGTTATGTAATTTTTTTTAAATATCTTGTATTAAAAATATAGGTAAAATGATAAAATATGCCCTCAACGTTTGCATATTTTGTCATTTGGCCCCCTATTCTTTTTTTGGTCTAAATATGCCTCCAACGTTTGCTTGTTTTATCATTTGGCCCCATATTCTTTCTTTTGGTCCAAATATGCCTCCCAACGTTTCATTCGTAGTCCAAATATGCTTCCAACATTTCAATTTGGTCCAAATATACCCCCGTAAGATGAATACTGTCAGCTGACGTTCAACAACTGATCCTAACTGGACTTGCCATGTATTAAGACCTGCTGATACCACGTCAAATTTTTTTATAAGTTGTTGATCGTCAGTTGATTGACAGTTTACATCCAACAAGGGCATATTTGGACTATGAATAAAACGTTGGGGGCATTTTTGGACCAAAAGAAAGAATAGGGGGCCAAATGACAAAACAAACAAACATTGGGGGTATATTTTGTCATTTTGACTAAAATATAACCATCGTATATTTTTTTTTAATATGTTGGTGTGATGCAAGGGTATCTCAAGGGATGATAAACATCTAACTTTGACACCAAGACACAAGGGGATGAGCAACCGCCATATAAAGTTATTAATTAATTATTGAAGATGTGAATATATTATTTTAAAATTTTGAATTTTTAGGAAATTATTGTACAATTCGATTGCAGGTAATTTATTAAGAGTGGATCCCACTCGGGTTTACTCCACGAGGGGTGAATATTTTTGAACCGCAGATCGTGGCGCGTGAGAGTAACTTCTCACGTATTTGACAATATTGATAATTTCAAAATCTGATGGCACGGAAAGTCGCGGATTTGGGCCTCTAGTCGGGACGTGGTCCCTACCGGTCAAATTTCTACGTCCTAACCCCCACCGGCTTTTTACAATTAAACGCAGCAAATCTTATTATCTATTTCTTACATTATTTTCATTAATAAATCAACTTGACTCAGTGGTTAAGGGAATGATTGTTCTTTTTAGAGGTCACGAGTTCTAGCACCAGCAGCTGCATCAGGGTGATTGAGCGTTCATTCTCAAATGGTTGAGAGTATATTTAGAACAGATATTACTTGTAATCACTTTAGCTTTCATCAAAAAAATAAAAACAAAAAAAATAGTTAAAATGAAATTGATTTTTGCTTTATTCGTTTAATTTAAATTCAATTATTCGAAAAATCCAAAAAATATATAAGTTTAAAATTCAATTATATTTGATTCGTTTTTTCTCGTATTATAATTTATAAAATAAATTAAATTTCAACCCTTACCTACTCTCCATGAAGTTCAGCCCTCAAACCTACTACTAGTTATATGAGCTGTGGGTCAAATATTCAAATGTGTGTAAAATATATTGGCGGCATTTGGCACGCTTATTTCTGTTGAGTTTTTTTTGGTTAAATTTCATTGCAAGAGAAAGGATTATAATTTAATCATATTCAAAGTAATAGAAGTATGGAATACATAAAATATATCAACAAGAAAAGGGTATTAAAATTAAAACAAAATTATTTACTCTATAGAAGACTGTGCAAAATTTTCAAATAAAAAATAGAGAAAATGAAAAAAAAACTTACCTCAGATAAAAATTTAGAGATAAAACTTATAATAATTAACTACTCACAAGTAAACAAAAATATGGCATTGAAATTTCTATGACTTTCAATAATAATTTGTGGCATATTTATTTATATCTAATATCTTAATGTCCGATAATTATATTTAATTTTAAGTATATTCAGAGTCAGATTGATTTAAAATTTTAAAATATTTTTCACTTTGTCTCGAATTATTTTTCTTCAAATTCTATATGTTTTATTGTAAAACTAGGTATTGTTAATACTTGTGTTTTCTTAAGGTATATATTTTATAATGTTACTAGAGAGTTCAATTGGTCTGGCTGACATGGATGTTGCAAAGACGTAAGCCCGGGTGCACGCTGATGCCGTTAATTAACAGCTTATTGAAGTTTGAACCATAAGATAGAGAAATGTGGAGGACCACCACAAGATACGGTACAACCACACCATATTAGTGGCAGGTAGAGATAGCAGGCAGGTACAATTCCGTGGATTTCGTACCGCACCCGTCTCAATTAAGGCAGAGATGGATATAAGTTTAGTGGGTAGTGAGCGAGTGTGAATGTAAAAAGTTATACTCGCCGCGAGTAATGGGTAGGTGGTGGACTTAAGACCATACCCACCCCGCATCGGTCCGCCCCGCATCCTACCCGTCATATAAATTTAAATCATTATGAATTTAGATGTAATTTCACAAACTATTCTATAAATCTTAAAATTTTATTAGATATTGCTTATAATTTATGTTTTATGTGTATGATTGCTGCCAGACGGGTTAATAGGCGTGTATAGGCGGGTACGAGGTGAATAATGACTATCCAATTGTGAGGTGGGTGTGAGGATGAATTTGAGAATATACTCGCGTGGGAGAATGTGGATTTAAAAATTGTACCCGACGTGAGTAATGGGTAGGTGGTGGTTATGAAAATTTTAGGTGGGTACGAGGATAGGGGAGGGATATCCGCACATGCCTCGCTCGTTTGCCATCCCTAGTGGCAGGGTTCTACAGACATTCGTGTATGTGTATAATATCAAAGCTGCCACCTTCACTTTTCCTTTTTACTTATTACAACCCAATTAGCAATATAAATCAAAATGATTAACATGAATTTAACTCCATACATTTTACAAAATAGATACAGCATCCCCATGGATTAATTCCAGCATTTGACCAAACATCATTTCGACCAAACACAACTTAAATATAAAAAAAGAAAGCTTTGTAAATAACGTCAAATTATGGTACAAGGACATAAAGCTTTCGTTTCGTTATATGAGGGCAGTTGCTTTTACTTTGCCCCATGTATTCTCAGCTTTCCATGGCGAGTCTCTTGGCTGCTGTTATTCTACTCGATCGACTCGAATAAAAATGTTTTAAGTTAGTTGAATTAGCGAGTCATATTTTATAACTTAAAATTTATTTGAAATTTTTTAGTTAAATTTATAAAATTTAAACTGAGTTAAATCGTTCAAGTTTCTGTTGAAATTTAATGTAATTATTTATAATATTATGTTACTAATTGATTCAAATTTAAACATATTTTTTTATAAATGCAGCTAGTTTTATTAAAATAGAAAACATTCAAATTACAATGAGAGTTTACAACTAGTAACACAAACAAAACACAGAATTTGGGTATTTTTTAGAACTATTGACGTAAGCAACTAGCCACTTGAGATTATACAAGACCATACAAAGAAAAGATTAAAATCTTAATTAAAATACTTGAACAAAAGATAGATACAAATAGATATGACTGCATCGGCAAACGAACCACAAAATAGGATCTGACTAGAAAGACCACCGGCAACCGCAAATTAGAGTCGAGCGTCGTGACAAAACCATCCACGAACGCAAATTATGTGTCCAAATTCAATTCGAGGTCCAAACAGGGTAGATCAGTAGAATAACCAAATAAGTGACATTTTGATTAGTCAAAGCGATATCAAATTCAACCCTAAAAATAAAAAAAAAGACAAAAAATAAGCTAAAAGACAGAGGAATACGAGCCACAAGGTAGAGGAATATGTGCAACAAGACATAAAAATATGTACCACAAGAGTAGAGTTATTCTTATTAAAAATTAAAAAAAAACATAAACTATAATAACGCAAATATAAAGAAAAATTACTAGCGGTCAACAACCAATATTGAAGTTGGTGCCGCAGTTAACGGCCGAAGCAAAAAAAAAGTAAAGTTTTGCGGCTAAATAAAACCCTAGTATGTTTAGGATATTATGAAGAGAATATTTCGTGTAAACGGATTTCTATAACTATATACAATATATATATATATATTAAGTAGAGTTGAAAAACTCGATTAGAATTTGAAAATAGATACATTAATTGGTATTTTTTTTGAGTTATTTGAGTTTATTTTATAATTTAAACCTTATTTGAAATTTTTTCGAATCGAGCTTATAAAATTATGGTTTGAATATAGGGACGGGCATTTTACCAAATCCGACTTGATTGGGCCAGATTTTTTAATTAAAATTCGGGTTCAGGCCAGGTCGAGTTTTTATTTAAGTTGAAGTCGGGTTTGGGTTTAGGGTGTAAATACTCGACCCGAGACTAATTGTGTAAATTTCTCCTAAATTTTTTAGGGATGTTTATAATAATACCCCTCTTTATATATGTGTTATAGTTAGGTCCTTAAAATTAATTTTTTATTTACAATTTAGTCCTTAAAATTATTATTTTTTACAATTAAATCCCGTTTTACAATTAGGTCGCTATAATTAATTATTTTTTCTGTAGGTTGGGTCGGGGTCGTGTTTAGTGTATTTATTTTTGAATCGAGTTGGGTCGGGTTAGGGGTTAGGGTATTTATTTTTGTGTCTAGTTCAGGGTTAGGGTATTTATTTTCGGGTCTGGTTCAGACATGCCAAAAACTCAACCCAACCTGACCTATGCCCATCCCTATTTAAATCGAATCAAGTCAATTTTATTCACGTCAAATAAAAGAATCATTTTTTTCAAATTCGAGTCGAACTTTATTCACTCATAATTACTATCTATCGGAAAACCAAAAAGATGAAAAGGTAGCTTAGCCGGCCTATATAACACATAATGTCGGGTTGGCCCATTGAATTGAGAGGTTGAGGTCCACTTGTATTTTGTATGTATGGTTTTTTCAATGCTCTTTTAATTTTCTTATCCAACTTTATTAGAATTCTCCACAGCCATTACTTCGTTCTTCCTAATCTGCCTTTTATTTCCATTTTGTTTAAATTGACTTTTATTTTTCAACTTTATTTGTGTATATACGCATGCTTCCAAATGTATGGATGGTATAATTCAAATCATAATTGATTTCAATTATATATAAAAAAAACTTTCATACTGACACACAGTTTCTGTTAATATTACAATGAAGATTCGAGTTTAAACAACTTTTATCTTTAACGAATATGTGAATTTTATCAAAAGTTAAAAATAGGACAAACACTATCATGAAATCATATTAAAAGTGCTAAAAACAAAATGATAGCTATAATTCATGAATCTTAGCTATTTATAAGATATATGCAGACTGCAGATAAATTACTCGAACTCAAATATCATAATAAAAATAGCAAACAATAACATTCTCTCTCTAAGACATTGTTAAAGCACATTACATTTTTAAAACGAAAAATACAATATGAGCTTTAAAGACAAAATTATTGAGAGAAAAAAGGCAGAATGACAAAAGATGCTTCCAACGTTTGCATGTTTTGTCATTTGGCCCCCTATTCTTTTTTTGGTCTAAATATGCCCCCAACGTTTGTTTGTTTTGTCATTTGGCCCCATATTCTTTCTTTTGGTCCAAATATGCCCCCAAAATTTCATTCATAGTCCAAATATGCCCATTGTTAGATGTAAATTGTCAATCAACTGACGGCCAATGGCTTATAAAAAAATTTTGACGTGGCATATGTAGATCTTAATACGTGGCAAGTCCAGTCAGCATCAGTTGTTGAACGTCAGTTGACTGATAGTTTCCATCTAACGGGGGCATATTTAGACTACGAATGAAACATTGAGGGCATATTTGGACTAAAAGAAAAATAGGGGGCCAAATGACAAAACAAACAAACATTGATGACATATTTAGACTAAAATAAGAATAAGGGGTCAAATGACAAAATATACAAACGTTGAGATCATCTTTTGTCATTTTACCAAAAAAATTTATGAATATCAAACATAAACCCCAAAATAAACGTGAATTATATATATATATATATATATATATATATATATATATATGGATAGGATCAAATTACACGGTGTAAAACTCTATAAGTTTTACACCTTTTTTGGATCGTTGGATGAGTGAAACGGATGGATAAGATTAACAGTAAAATATGTGAAGATTATCACTTGGGAATTAAAAACACGGAGTTAATCTCAACCATCCATTTCCCCCATCCAACGATCCAAAAAAAGTGTAAAACTTAAAAGAGTTTTAGACGGTGTAAGTTGATCCTAACCCATATATATATATATATATATATAAAGGCATTGTTAAAGTGTGCGTACATTTAAATTATTTTAAATAAATAATAATATGCCGAATCAGCCTACGCTTTGCCACTTGTCCCACTCTCCCTGTCTAACGACCACATATTTACCCACGTGTACGGCCGTGTTCCCGCCAGTTAGGTAAAATCCACAGTGTTTTAATTTCTTCGCTCTCACCACAAAACTCTGTATTTAAAATGCTCGAACTGTCATTTCCTCACCATATTTCTCTTTTTTTTCAAATTAAAATTCAAAAGTACATCAATTTTTTTTTAAAAATAATCCTTGGAAATTCCAAGCTTATGGCGTACGTGAACTCCAGCCCGGCTCAGGGGTTTTACTTCTTCGATCCCAATAATATGGGTCATAATTCTCTGCCGCCTCCCACTACGGTGGCGCCTCCTCCGTCTAACTCCGTGTCCACGTCCACGACTTCCGGTTCGGAGGATGCAAGTAAGAGGATCCGGAAACCTTACACTATTACCAAGTCTAGAGAGACCTGGACTGAGCAGGAGCACGATAAGTTTCTCGAAGCTCTTCATTTGTCAGTAACTTTGCTGGAATTTTCGTTTGATTTTTAGCTACTGTTTGGTTAGTTGGAAATTCGCATTTAATGAAGTGAGAAATGAATGGCAAAGTGAAATAATTCTTTTAAATTTGTTTTATTATTTTAATTAGGTACCGAATAGGGAATTACAGTTTTAAATATGCCCCCAATGTTTCATTCATAATTTAAATATGATTTTATTGGATGTAAATTGTCAATCAACTGACGGTCAACGGCTTTTTGACATGGCATTAGCAGATCTTAATACGTGGCAAGTCCAGTCAGCATCAGCTGTTTAACGTCAGTTGACTGACAATTTTCATCTAACGGGGCATATTTGGACCAAATTAAAACGTTGGGGTCATATTTGGACTACGAATAAAACGTTGGGGTCATATTTGGATTACGAATGAAACGTTTGGTCATATTTGGACCAAAAAAAAAATAGAGGACAAATGACAAAACAAGCAAACGTTTGGGGTATATTTGGACCCAAAAAAAGAATAGGGAGCCAAATGGCAAAACATGCAAACGTTGGGGCATCTTTTGTTATTTTGCCTATTGATTTTAAGTCCAAGTACTTGGAATTAAGTTTATGGAATGCCTGAAAATTTTGAATGTCCCAAGGTTCAAATATGTTGATCAAGTTTGTTTCTTTTACATTTTATATGCATGCTCTGTAGCTCATGGCGCTGATGAGATCTTTGTTTAATCTTACTCATTGTAGATTTGATCGTGATTGGAAGAAGATTGAAGCATTTGTTGGGTCGAAGACGGTGATCCAGGTAATTGTATTATGATGTTATGATTTCCTTTTGCAAATACTTGGCTTTATGTTGTGTTGGATATATGTTACTAAATACTTCAGTGGGTGATCTTGGCAGATCCGTAGCCATGCGCAGAAGTATTTCCTGAAGGTTCAGAAAAACGGGACAAGTGAACACGTTCCTCCGCCTCGGCCAAAGAGGAAAGCAGCTCATGCATATCCACAAAAAGCTCCCGTAAATGGTCTGTATGATCAAGATTTTTCCATCAGTTGTGTTTTTTTGGGTGTTTTTGATCATGAATTGACCCTATGTTAATGTTACTTGTGCCCCAAGTTGCAGCTACTGTTGTGCCCCAAGTTGCTGGACCATTTCAATCTTCATCTGCCTTGCCTAGCTCTGGTTATACGTACAGACCAGATTCATCATCAATGCTTGGAAATCCAATTGCCACTTCAGCTTTGTCTTCCTGGAGCTACAACTCTGTGCCACCCGTCTCTGTACCGCAAGTGGCCAAAGGTTTTAGTTTTTCCTGCACTGTTTTTATCTTCATTTTTTCTTACTATGAAGTCTTAAAATATAATCCTGCATTGATCATGTATGTTTTCAGATGATGCAGCATTGGCTGGACCGACTATTACGCGTAATTCTTGTTACAGTAGTAGCTATGAAAGCACTCCAAGAACTTGGTTGCTTGGTCGAACCATTGGCCGAGGGTATCGTGGGAATCAATCTAGAGGTTAGTATTTTATTTCTACTATGATCATATATCGAAGATATGCAACACTGGAATAGCAAATAACAGGAGGCATGGAATTTCTTAAAATAATAAATAAAACATAGTACTTCAATAGTGCATCTGTGATGCCTTCCCATCCCACGCAGCACTTAAATCATCTAGATTTGTTTATTTGTTACAAAAAGACATGTTTCTATATTTGCAAGAAAATGATCATTTTGTCTCAGATACTTGTCATCAGGAATTCTAGCTGCCTCGTCATCTTGACATTTGTTTTATCTTTACAAAAAAGAGATATTGGACATGTGTGGATTTTGAATTGCCTAGTTCACCCTAGGGAAAAGCTTGAATGGTAATTTATTCATAGATAAATATTCTACACTAAACCCTAACCTATAAACCCTAAATTATAACCCTAAACCTTAAATTGAAATAACTATTTCTAAATTCTAACCCCTACACCTAAACCCTATACCCTAAACTAACTACCTATACCCTAAAACTAAGGCGTTTGTGGAAACTTTCAGTTTCCGCCGCCAGTGTATAGGATATTAATCCTTTATTCATTTGGTTTTTATAGCTCAGTCATGCAATGGAGCATTGATTAAAGACAAAAATATTCATGATACTCATTCCATATCATGACATCTAGAATTTGTCCATTTTCCCATTAGTGTTAACTCCGCTTCCGATTTGATGCAGTTATGCCAGATTTTGCTCAGGTGTACAGCTTCATTGGCAGTGTGTTCGACCCCAGTGCAAGCGGGCATTTGCAGAAGCTGAAGCAGCTGGACCCAACAAATTTGAAAACAGTATGCCACACTAAATGATGTTAACGATCCAACCTCATCGATGTTTTTTTGGGTACATAAAGCTTACAACTCAATGAACTTTGTTTGGCTCTTTGCAGGTAATGTTGTTGATGCGAAATCTCTCTATCAATTTGACAAGCCCCGAGTTCGAGGATCAAGTAAGTTCTTGTTCCTCTTCTTCAGCATGTATTTATATTCACTGCTGGCTCTTAGACAGTACATGTTATTTTAACCTTCATTGAGTAGTATAAGTATCATCCGCGTCACTGTTTTATCCTTCTGCATCTGCCATGGTTTCTATATTGGAGTCCGAGATAAAATCCGAAAAGGTTCTAGGTTGGTTAGATGTTTTCTGAATTTGGGTTAATGTCTTATTTGTCTCCTATATTTAGCAAGTACAGGGCCAACACAAGTCAACATCTAGCCATTGTGTCGATTACATTTGTTACTGATTAGTAATAAAATCGAAATCGAATGCAGAGAAGGCTGCTTTCAACAAATGGTGCAGAATATGAGGATGTTAAACTTGATACCTTCTACAATATCAACCACACTCGTACGCCGGCCAACGCCATTACGACAGCATAGTAAGGCACGTCATGTTTGCGAAACGGTGCGGCCCGGCACGGATGCCAAAAGCTCCAGCAGCTTAACTTGCTAACAAGGTCTAGCAGTCAGATGTGTACGTAAACAGGTATGTAGGAGTATGTGCTTGTGAATACACGGATATGTCCCTTTTGTATCTTGCTTATTATATCATACAAAATTAGTAGTCTGTAAGAGGCTACCATGTGTAGAGCTTTGAGTGCTTCTATCAGTTTTTTCGCTGCATATTTTCTCAGACATTCTTGGTTTTGATTTAGGGCGACAAAACTCGATTTGACTAAAAAAACGATTTTTTTATTTGTTTTGCATGTTACCAAAATCCTCATCAAAATCAATACTGCAATTCTTTTTAAAAACAGATGCCAGAACTCTTCCATTCTTTTCCCCTCAAGGAGGGAGTATGAATTCTGATACCAAGGCAGAGCAATATCAATAATAATATGAATTAGAGATTCATTAATTGGCTTAATGGCAAGTGGTCAAGAATGTTCATATATATATATATATATAAAACTCATTTAGTTTTACATTAATTTAAGATGAGATTAACAGTAAAAATGTTAAGATTATCACTTGAGAAAAAAAATAAAAAAAATAATTTGGGTCAATAATTACCATCATCCAACCGTAAAAAATTATGTAAAAGTAATTGAGTTTTACACGGTGTAAGTTAATTATAGCTCATATATATATATTTGATCAAACAAGAATTTTATTCGGGAAAAGGAAACAAACTCAGGCTTAGAAACAAAATAATGGGTATCAAAGACCCTAATCGAAAGCAATAAAAAAGGGATATTGTGATGACAAACGGCGGCAGATTAAGGGGCCGAACTTTCGAATTTCACCTTACGGGAAATCCGTAGATTCAAGGGGCTAGTTTGAAGAGAACGGCAAAATCAGGCCTGTAAGAGGATATATATATTTTCAACATTTTATATACATGTAATTCTGCTCATCATTCAAGTTAGATAATTGGATTTCAGGTTGATTTAAATGCTGGATAATTGAATTCAAAGGCCTAATGTACAAAGCATAATATGATTTAAATGGTGAAATTCCAGTTCAATCCTTTTCAGTTTGTTGATTACTCCCTGTAAAATGGACATTATTAATTTCAGAAAGAAGAGTTGCAACCAAAGGCCAATTTCAAGTAAAATCATTTTTAATTACAGTAATCCAGGGTAATCCCTACTGAATGAAGAACATCAAACCCATTCTCAACTCAGGGGGTAGCAAATTCGAGCAAGCGAATCGATACATTGCGATCGAACAAAACTATTAATCAAAAATCCATTATCTATACCCAAAACCCATGTCCAGCTCTGGATTGTGGCCATGACCCTGATCATACAGCCCTTGGCTATTGCGAGCCTCACCGAAAGGGCTCGTCTGCTTTGAGTTTGACCTGAGCTGCATATCGATAAACCTTTGCAGTGCATCTGGATGACGGCTCCCGCTGCCAGCATCATGACCTGCAATATCAAACAAAATGCATATATATGCATATTATTGGCAAATAAAATGTGAAGCATGAATACATTTTTTTTATCAAAGGGGAAACAAAATTCGATTAAAGAAAAGGGGCCCGACCCCATGCACATGGTGTGCAGGAAACAAAGAGACAACATCAGACATAAACCACGAGGCTAACAAGCGGCAGGAAACGGTATCCATGCAAAGCCGAGCAATGCAGAGGGAGTACAAATCAATGGAGGCTAGGAGCATGTGATTGATACAAAGAGATGACATGATATTGCAGGAAAAAAGGCCATTCAATATTCTAATCCTCTTTCATTTTTAAAGCTAAAATTGGGGTTGGTAAATGTTTTGGCATGAGCATGATCATAGTTTCTAAATTTAACTTAAGCCAAGGTTAGTCTATCTATATGAATTGCAGGCATTTCCAAGAATGGAATTGGTGGACATGTCTTACAAAGTTGAAACTGGCAAGAACGAAGAAGAAACAAGATATACATTAATTACTTTACCTGGAGGCATTCCGGGACCAGCAAAGTTGGGTTGGGGCCGTTGACCATGTCCAAACGGAAACCCATGCATTGGATTCACTTCTTGTATGTCCATATGAGGAGGCAATGGCGCACCTCTGGGAAATCCTTGTTGCAAGTGGGGTGGAGGGAAGTTTCCGGGCATAGGCATTTGTTGTAACATAGGATGATGCATTGGAGGATCGAATCCAGTTGGTCCACTGCTAGGGTGATGGAAAGGAGGGCGAATCATACTTGCAGGAAATTGATGATTTGGGGCAGCATCATGACGAACGATGCCTTCTTGAGCCATGAACTTCATCAGAGGATTGATGTTAGAAGGATGAGAATCTAACGGATGAATCAAAGAACCTCCATGATTCAATTGAGGATGAAGCTGTGGGGAAGATGGCTGGACATTTCGGTTATGAAATAGAAGATCTGGCTCCCTCATATCATAGAGACCGGGAAGAAAAGATGGACCTTCTTGCCGTCCTACAACAGCTCTTTCATCCCGGAAGACACCCTTTAAAGCCGCAAGTTTCTCAAGTTTCTCAGCGACATCAACTGGTGTCTCTTGGGAAGGGAATTGCGCTGCTTTAACATTACCAGCCACGAAGTTATGGAGTTGCCGAGGATTACTGCCGCCAATCAAAATGTCCTCTTCAGGAAGCTGAACTTCTGCGGATCTATCAAGATTACCAAGTCTAGGCCCTAATTCAGCTCGGAGATGTGATGATCCCGCAGCAGACCGAGCATCATTATATCCTAAGAAATGCTCTTCAATGCCATCAGATCTAATTTGCTCTCTTTGAGAAAATGGTAAAATATTTGTTTCAAAAGTTGTCCTGTTTGACCCAACGTGAACCGTGGAAGGAAGAACATTGTCATCCGTGACATGAAGAGGAAGCCTGTTAGACTCCAGAACATCAACTCTTGCAGAATCCATTGAGCCCCTGTTATTGGAAGCTGGAGCTCCAACTGATTGTAGTTCCTTCATGAAAGCACTTCCAAAAAGTGTTTCAAGAGTAAGACTCTTCCCTGAACTGGAGGCATTTTCTGCATTCACCTCTATAGAGTCATGAGGTGCGGAGTCAACACTTGTTTCGATATTTTGTACTCTTTCTGAAAACTTGATGTCTAGACTGGTAGATGATTTTACACTTTTCATACTTGTTTTATTCTGTAACAATGAAAGAAGATGCTGGGATGCATGATTGTCGACATTAACTTCTTGCTTCTCAGTTTGAGCATCAGCAATTTTCCAGCCTTCAATTGCAGGAGGCAACACTGGATCATTTTCAATACTTTCCGACAGTATTGATTTTTCAAGATCCTCACATGTGAGGACAGCAGGAACTGCGGTTGGTTTATTAACATCGTTAGTATTGCATGATTGCTCAGAGTTTTCAATCCCAAGAGATGTCAAATTTGATACAACATGCCCGTCTGCAAGACCAGGGATTTGGAATGGATAGTTCGGCGTTACATGCGTAGTAACTACCTCATCAGAAACAATGGGAACACCTTTTTCGCCGCCCTGAATTAATGAGAGCAAGTCTTTTGGCCTGCCGGTTGAGAGATCATCTGTTGATTTTTTATTCTCTGCAACAACAATTTTAAAGGATGAATATCAGCTTATTGTATTCCTTGAGACCTACAGAGATTCACATAAGCTAGATAAGTTGTAATAAATGCCAACAAACCTTCCTCAAGAAACAAATGGGCAAACTTAGAAGAATGGAAAGTGTCAGGGGCCAATATCTCATCAGGTTTGTTGTCATTATGCTGAAGAAAAAACAAGATATATTAAACACCGCTAAATATTTCAAAGAAAACTAGAAGCAAAAAGATTAATTAAAATAGTTTATGTAAAGAAAATCACACATAAATAAGATGTACAGTTCATTGAACAACCTACTTTTAATTACATTAATGGAGTGGGAAATGATCAATTAACAAGTCATTCAGCATTTCCGTATACATGTGTTTGAATGCAATTTTCTCTAAAATCAAAATAATACCTCAGTGAAATTACTGGAGCCACCTTCGTTTGGCGTAAGAGCACTGCCAAAAAGCTTGTCTAGAATAGAAGTTGAACGGCCATCCTGGTTGGTTTTAGTCAAAAGTTTATCCACTAGAAAGTTCTTGGAATCAGGTTCTGTAACTGTAGTGCTCCCTGGAACTTCAAAGGTTTCAGAGATACCGGAACTCTTGTATAACTGAGAATCCACACTTAATCTCTCATTGGATTTATCCAAAGCTGATGAGATATTCAAAGCCTTCCCACTCTTATTATCAGCTAAAAGGTGGATGCTCGTACTTTCAAGCTGCTGCTCATGCAAAGTTTTCTCCACATGCTGTTTAGAATGTTTGCCCAAAAGATCACCATCAGAAGTCCCATTCACCAAAAGGATGCCTTTTGCATCTGTAAGGCTGCCCTCAATTCCAGGACTCCCAACCTATAAAAGCATTACAGAATAAATTCCAAGAACGCGTGTTACAGATATGAGACCCAATATCAGTCGGTATATTTGAAACCTGATTTGAAACAAGCTTTATCCTAAAATAACATCAACTTTGAGTTAAACAATATATGTAAAGTGCAATGACTAAGTGGAAACCATATGCAAGAAGTGACCAGCAGCAAACATGCCTCATCTTTAATCAATCCAAACAGGAATAATAGTAACATTTCACTTTAAAGCGGTGTACAATGCACCTTTTTGTAAAATCTAGAGTTCTAAATAAGTGAAATTTATAAATGATGTCATCTTCACCAATGTCTCAGTTTTTGTAATACTGGTTGATATATATAGACATCTACGAAGTATAAAACTCTAGATGCATGTGCGAGTCAAATCCGAATGAATCAATAGAAAAATAGAAGTCTTCCCTCAATATGTTCCCACTGAATTTCAGTTATGTAATAAATATGTCAATTTTGTGCACTGATCTTAAGTGATAAACTTCTTCTATTCTGACCAAAATAATGGAAAATACAAAAATTCCCTTCCATTACTTCACGATTGCCAACTCATTCCAGTTATCATAATTTTAATTGTAAAGTTGCTATAAGAATAAAACTATAAGTAGCCAGTACATGAAGATTAAACAATAAACAGAAGTAACAGTCCAAGATCATGTGATGGCAAAAAGGAGAACTTGTGAGGTGATGATTGAAATTCTAATCAAAGCACATAGTACATACCAAAAGGTACAAGAGACATTATAAAGGTGTTCTAAACGCTGAAAACAAAGGTAACTTTTACCTGTGAAGGATGGGAGTGGTTCGAAGTTTTGGTTCCCAACTGCCGTTCCAAAATTGAGCCTGCAAACCCAGGCGGTACAAGTGGTCTGGATGCAGGAGTTTGTGAGGGACGAGAAGAATTGTCAAAATCAAAATTTGATGCTGGTATAGGTTCTTCTAATTCCTTGCTTGTATTTGGAAGCCCTTTATCGTCTTTGGAGTCCACTAGCAATTCAGAAATATCAAAGTCACCTTTTGGCCTTTCAGGATTAATCTTCTTCTCCTGTAAAGCTTCCTTCCTCCATGATTCAAAGGAAGCTGAGGAAAACCATCATGCTTTAGGTTTAATTTATTGATAACAAAACCAGAATAGAGGAAGAAACTATAACAAACAAAATAAACAAGAATCAGCAGGAAATCTTCTAAACAGATAACCTACCTCTCCTCTTTCTTTCCTCTTCCACTCTATCTTCATTAGTGTACTCAGTAGAACCAAAAGTTTCATCATTAAATGAATCATTAGTTTCCCTCCTTGAATGGGGTGCAGCCTGTTAAAATATCAGCACCGATAATTGACATCCATTAAAACAGTATTTCAATTGCTACTCCATCATTTTACAATTGCTTGTAAATATAAATTTAGCAAAATACCTAAGACACTTCTACACTATATAGAATATTACTGCCATCAGGGTACTGCTCCCAATGATGTCAGCACTCAGCAGCACTAGTGAATAATAGTACCTTATAAGGGCGGGGTGGATGATACGGCTCAGTAGTCCTATTTAGATGGTACTGATCATTAGCTCGGAACTTTGGAGCTGATGCTCCAGCTCGATATCCAGATTGTCGGGGAAAAGAACCACTTCCCAGAAGCCCGTCACGTTCCGGACCTTGCCAGCGGGATTGATTACCAAGGCGTCTTCCGGGATCTGTAAATCAATATAGTCATTCAACTTGCAAGATGATACAATTTGCCAGTTGCGATAAGCAATAACCAACTAAAGAATGGCATTGCTATTTGCTAAACATTCTCAAGGCAATGAAGTGAATTACCACATCAATTAAGAGAAAGCATAATGCACAAAGCAATCCATATAAGCAGAAAACATAAATCAAACTATTCATAAACATTACCTGAGTCCCGATCAGATTGTGAATCACTATCTCTATCAATCCTTCCACTGGGGCGAGTGTCCCACCGTCCATGAATTCCCCGAGAATAGTTACCCGAATCCCCTCCTGTAGGCGGCGAGGTACCATATTCGTTACGCCTATAACCAGACAAGGTTCCAGGAATTCTTTGCCGATCTTGTGATGTATCCCCAAACTCACTGGTCCAACCATATAATAAAGCAATTAATGCGAAAGAAAGATCTGAACCACTTCATCTTCATAGTTTCCTTTAATTCTAAAAAAATGCTTCATGACCATAAAAAAGAAAATTTAACCTCAAAATCGATTGATCGAATCCCGAGGGTAACTTTTTGCAAGCATCCAGTTCACTCAATGATAACAAAAATTCTCTGGTATACAAAATTCTCGATTTCCTGGGTTATTAAAAAGCAAAATGGGTATCTGCAATCAGCATCACTCAACCAAAAACATAAGCAGAACATTTAAATAAAACAAAATTATTCAGTAGTGAGAAAGTAAATTACTTTTGAGATTCCTTACTAAACTCCACAGGCTGATCTAACAAATGTCGTTCATTTTCTAAGCTCATTTCTGCAAAAATCTTAAAGATGAGTATCTAACAAATACTTTTCAATCTAGCTGCTCCCAACGAAATTCACTACTCAAGAGCTCAAAATTCTGAAAAATGCTAAGCAATTCCCATACATCGTATAACCATCAAAGTTCTCAATGCTCTCTAATCATTGCATCATCATCGTCAAACAACGCCCAACGGAAAGCTAATTCAAAACTCCCCCAGCTAACATAAATGAAGAGAAAGCTTGTGCAAGGCTATTCCATTCTTTGATTCAGGTAAATCTACCATAAAAGCGAAACAGTAACACAAAAAATTACAATATTAAATACCCAAAATCTTCTCTCCCGGAATTTGCCTAAACGAAATACGATCTCATTTTGGCGATGGGACCGAACGGATATTTACGCAAAATTTAGCACCTCCCGAATCCAAATCATTCCAAATATTGAATCAACAAAAGTTGCTAATTAAGATCGAAATCAGAGAATTTCTAGGGCTCTGTGCTAAGCTGAGGAACTTCAGAGGAAACCTAGGGTTTTGTTTTTAGCATAGGAAAAAAATTGAAATAGGACTACCTGGATTGAAGGAAGTGTGTGGGGTAGAGAGAATAGAGAGACAAAGTTAGGGTTCCAAATCATTCGATGCGAGATTAAATTTTTTATCTTTTATCGGTTCGAATCTCGATTTTATTTTTGAAGATGAGTAGGTTAATTTTATTAATAAAGAAAAAATTTAAGATAAAATTTTACAATGTAGGTAAGCAAATATGATTTGAACATAATCTAAAACACGAAAATTAACGTCTCTAGATCTTAAACATGACCAAATAAAGAAAAGATAAAAATTTAATTCAAAACTCGAAACAAAGCATATACAAAGCATCACCAAAACTCGACAATGAAAGTAAAAATTATCAACAAACAACATAAAAAAAAAGCATATTACAGAATTGGGCACGTTGACAACACGTTTATTATCACAACTCAATCGCGAACAATAGGCGGTGACTAAACTTGCATCAAGATCCAGTTAGAGAGTTCAAAACAAGAAATCAACAGGATAATCAATACACTTAAATAGAACAATCAAACTTTTGAGCATTTCAGTTAGGCGGTGACTAAATTATGACCTTTATTCTAAATTGATCCTTAAATTTTTGAGCATTTTAGTTGCATCCTCAAAATATGATTCTTATTCTAAATTGGTCCTCAAACTTTTTAAATATTATAATTTCATCGTTAAATTATCAGTATATGCCAATCATATTTTATGTTCATAAAATCGTTAATTGTCGTGAAATACCGATGTGTATTATGTAATAATACGATGTGATAAACAACAATTTGAGGATGAAATTGAAATATTCAAAAAGTTTGGGAACTAATTCAAAATGAGGGTTGTCGTTTGGGGATGAAAATGGAACAATCAAAAATTTGGAGACCAATTTATAATGAAAGTTGTAGTTTGATGATGAAATTAAAACATTTAAAAAGTTAGAGACCAATTTAGAATGCATGTCATAATTTGGGGACGTGTGGTGAGATTAACTCTTATAAAAACTCCATTAAAACAAGTTTATAAAAAACGACACATAAATATGGATGGGAATCAGTCAGTTCGAGGACGGTTTTGCATTTTTCACTCCGTCCCTAACACTTGAGAGTACGATTTTGGGTAATTCCCGTTACATATTTCGGTGATTTTTTCGTTCTCATACCCATCGAATTCCCACGTTTTTCGTGGAATCCTCATCCCCAAAAGTTAAACAAAATCTACTATTTTACAAACTAAAATATATGGTCGATTTCAATTTACATGTCATAAACTCAATACACTTAAACATATGGTTGAAGGGGAACAAGGTTTTTGTGTAAAATGAACGACATAAATAGAGAGATAAATAGATTATATAATTAACAAAAATAGTAAATTATTAGAGAGGTCACCAAAACTTAATAAGGTTTAAACAAAAGACACAAATATATTGATAATAAGATAAGTAGGTATACATGTAAATGAGAGTTAATTTATATATTTTAAAATTTTTGTAAAATATCAGGGATCTTTATAGATATTTTTCGTGGATCCTCACAATTATTTATATGGTTATGGTTCGATTATCCTCACGGTTCGAATATAACAATCTCCGTCCTCATCCCCATTTGAGTTCGATGATAAAACTTTCCATGTCCCCGTTCCTGTGAGCGAATATTTCGATTATTCCTCATTCTTGTCGGTTTGGATCCCCACAATTTTTGGATATTCCCCACCTAATTTTCACCCCTACGTGTAAACAATTATAGAAACATCAATTTTACATTTATTTAAACAAATAACTAGTTTGTATCCCATACAATGCATAAATTAGTTACATGACCAATTAAAATTCTATTTTAAATTTTACATGACTTAAAGCAATATGTAGAAATACAATAAATGAATAAAAAATATTAAGAAGTAATACTTAAATTCATATATATATATAACCCTACGGGGATCTAAATCGTAATTTACCCGCTTCTTAAAAATGGACGTGTAACCTATCGAAGTCTATTGCCACACTTTCTCGTGGCCGGAACCAGAAAGTAACTAATAGATCTGTCATTCGATTTTATCATAGGTCCGATTTTTAAAACATTGTAAAAAAATTGTTAACAATTTTAACAAATGATTGAGATTTAAAGTTTCATTTGCTTAAATGGTCAACAGTTTTAACAAATGGTTAAAATTTTATGTTAACATTTTAATTTTTAAATTTCGAGTCGTGATTATAAAATATTAAAATTTCCTCCCAATTTTGTAAGCTCGGGATGGTACTAATGTTAGAACCAAATCATAATTTAATATGAAACCTAATACCCAGGATCTATCATGTCAAATCATCAAGAACAATAAACTGAATAAACCGAGTGCGGAAGCGTACCTGAATTCATCGATAGATTGAAAATCTTGAATCTTGATGTTGAAATCCCAAATCTTTGGTATTGATCTTCCAAGAAGATAGGTTATCTCTTGAAGTAAAACTCTCTGACGGGAAAGGAGAGAAAAACAAGTTAACCTATTTCTTGGGGACCACTACCTCTTTATATAGTTGATTATTAAATCAAACTATTAAATATTTATAACTCTGCCCCTCATTGAATTATAAATATATCTCATGGTATCTACACTTTTATTTCCATGACATTTTAATACCTATGACACGCTTAACTTAATTGGTCACTTTATTTTTGTGTCATACTTTATAATAGCAACATACATTTTACATATGTGCCCACAATTACGGATTTTAATCCAACAATCTCCCACTTGGGCAACATATGTTTCCTGATAAATGTACAACCTTATGAGCTCAAAATTTTGCTATTATATAATAGGTATTCTATAACAATCTCGTCCATCAACTATATCCACATAGGATCAAAGCGGTCTTCGCCATATCAATCATGATTGGACCCATCAATGGTCACGTATACAAATATAGTCAAATGACATAGATCAATCATGGATGTGTAGCATGGAAAATTACATGAAATGTGAACCATACATGTCTATTTCCAACTGGTCCTCCTAAATCTTAGTGAGATCAACTTTACTGAATTCAGAGTGTGCATAAATCAAAAGAACTTTATTTCTGCAGAAAATAATCTTAAATAACTTTAAACTGAAGTAACTGAAATTGTGTCTAAACCGAATGAGCATTTTTCAAAATTACAAACTCTCACTAAAATCGAATATCCTTAAATAACATTACACCCACATGAGTAGTGTGCTCATGAAAGACCTAGGGTGACAATTTCTTTATATGCGCGCAATTATGGAGTTTGTACCAACATGCTCTATAGACACACAACCACTCTGAATTTTCTTTAACAACTAGGAACTTAATATTTATGTGCTTCAAATTTAAAGTGTTCCTATTGTTTATAGAATAAATGAATGCATATTTATTGTCACAAAATAACTAAAGCGGTCTTTCTATTCAATCTAAAATTAGCAGCTCATGTGACAAAATTCATTTGCATCAATATTCTATTAGAATCGAAGTCTGTAAACCTAATGGTCTCTAACTTACCAGAACTTCGACATGTGAGCATGTAATTTTTGTTCTCTAAAGATATCCCATAACTCTATTGGCTGCTATCTAATAGTCCATACTAGAATTTCTTAAATATCTATCTAACATTCCAACAATATACACAATTTCCGAACGCATACATACTTAAAACATAAATTAGATTCTCAATAAGTTATGTATAGAGAATCTTTTAGGTTTTCTAAATTTCAAGGTTACTTTTAGGGCATTGAGTAAGACTAAATTTGTCTTCTTTAGTAATATGAGTATCACTTGGTTTTACTCCCACTGAACTTGTAGTATATACAATTGTCAACCAAATTTATCTCAAAACCAAATGAGATAATCAAAATGAAATTTATATTTTCATTAATGAGAGTTTTACTTAAGATCATAGATGAATTTATTTAATTTACATATCATTGATATTGTATCATAAGACACAACTCTATGATTGTACCATATAAATAATTTCTTCAATGTTGTCATTGAAAAAAACACAAGCTTAACATTCATCTTATGTAGCTCAAGATTAAAATAAGCAACAAGCGTCATGATTATCCTGAAAGAGTCTTTCAATAAAACTTGAGAGAAAGTCTCTGCAAAATCAATGTCTTCTTTTAGAGTATATCCTTTAGATACAAGACGTGCTTTATACTTATCCACATTATCATTTGCATCCCTCTTGGTTTTAAATATCCATTTTCAACCAATTGGTTTGCACCTTAAGGTAATGAGACAAGTTTCTAAACTTTATTGTCTTGCATAAAATTATACTCTTCTTGAATGACATCAATCTACTTTTGAGAGTTAGAACTTTTATGGTCTGATAAAAAATGATTGAACATTTTCTATCATTCCATTGTTACCTTATTTTCTTGAAGAAATACAATATAATAATCTGGAATAGTATTTCATCTTCCTCTCGTGGACCTCTTTAATGACACTTGTTTTTTTTAAGGTTGTTGAGTTTGTTCTTCTGAAACAATTATCTTATCTTGAATGAGAGTTGTTCAACATTGTTTTGTTGAGGTACTTGATTCACTTCTTGATTAATGATAGGTTGAAAACCTAAACATTGTCAAAAGTGATAGTATGAATTAAATTATAATTCAATTCCTCCTCAATAACAATGTATCTAACTTTATTTCTCCCTCCAAACTCAACATCTAAAAAAAAACAATTATAAATCTCTCCTTAAAATAATCTTAATTGTGGGATCATAAAATTTACAGTCCATGTATCACTCAAAATAACCGAAGTAGTTGCTCGCTTTTAAAATTTAATTTCTTTACATGTGTCCTAACTTATACAAAAGAATCAACACTTAAAAACTTATTGTCGTTTCTTTTGGCTAGAACCCTTAGCAACTTTATTTAAATATTTTCTTTATTGCCCTTATTCTTAAAGACACTAACTAAATGAGCACTAACAAAACAATTATTTTTACACTTATAATGCTTCAACCTTTCTTCCTCTTGAACACGATGAGAAATGAACCCAAATAGAGTATATTTCTCCCTTTGACAATTGTAACTTGAATTGGTTAAATTGTATAGGAAGCGATATCAAAACCATAAGAACAAACAATTGTTAGAAAGTTCGATCTTATGTGCCTTAAATTTTAAAGCAATATAAAGAATTTTTATAATATACTCTCTCACATTTCCTTGACCCTTATACTTCATAGACATCAAAGAAAGCATAAGTGATGTCATCTTAACCTTAATGTTTTGGGTAAAACATTTCTTAATTTCGTCAAGGAAACCCTTAGTATGAATAATCTCTTTAGATTTGTGCTCCTAAAGACATCTAGAATGTTTTGTTTTATGATCATTAGACCCATGCGATTCGAACGATCTCACCTCTCAAAATACCTTTTATGGGTGCTTACCGCAGTGAGAGGTGCAAGTTGTTCATTCCTTAGTGCAAAGTCTATGTTCATACATCAAAATACTATATGTAAGTGTCTTTTCTATTCCTTGAAATTAGTTTCACTAAACATGAGTGTAGAATGTATTTAACAGATATTGTGATAACAAAAATAAATTACCTAAATATAGAACAAAAATAAGTAAATAAAATAGAAACAAGCTCACATAAATATTCATAAGTAAACAAATAAATTCAAAACAATGACTAGTTCCCCTCAAGATACCGAGCACAACATTAATATCAAGTCTTTGGACAGTAATATTAATTGTAAGCGGTACTCTTGTTGTAGCAATCAAACATTGACAATAAACTATGTCAAACAATGGGCTAATCTTTGGACTAACGTATTGCTCACATAAAATACCTTATAATTGTCACACATTTATCGCCACAGTTGTCGTTGTAATTCTGCCAAATATTAACTTTTCTTTGGGCCAATTAATAAACGCATGAATTACAAAAACCCATAATCATCTTAATATTTTAAATAAACTAATCTACACAAAAGCGGTCACTTTGGTGACATTATGTTTCAATTAATCCATTAAAATATTAGACATCCGAAGCCAAAATATGAATTTAATTGTTTCAAAATGTTTGTCTTAATTTTATCTTTCAATCAAATTAAAAGATAACCAAAATAATAATAAATTTGAATAAAGGTAAACATCATATCAAGATATCGGACACTCCATTAATATTTCATCTTTGGACAAAACATTAACTTGCAAGTGATATCTTGGTACAGTAATCAAACATTGATAATAAGAACATGTCAAACAGAAATCTTCCTTTGGGCCGATTTATTGCTCACATATAAAACTGAATAATTATCACATGTTTATTACCACAGTTGCACATGTAATAATGTTAATTATTAACCTTCCTTTGGGCCGATTAATACTAGCATAATCCGACTTACATGCACAAAACCTTCTATATTTTAAAATAAAATAATTTCCACAATAGAGGTCACTTTGGTGACTTAATGTTTCAATTAAATTATTTTAAAATATATACAATAAATATATCGATATCCAAATTTAAAATTTTGTAACAGTCAAAACTGAAATTTCTGATAACACTTGAGTTTTCCGAAATAACCTAAAATAAGGTTGTCTGAATGGGGCTATCAGAAATCGAAAAAAAAAACTAAATATTTGACTGTTCCTTAAAAGAAATGTCTTAAACCTTAAACATACATTTACCAAAATCAAAGTCGAATTCAAAACATTCAATCTTTAATTAAAAGCCAAAATCAGAAATATCATATAAAAGAATAATCCATATAGTGATCACATAAAACTTTAATATATATCAATAAAAACCCAATAACCAAACTTAAAAAAAATAAGCTAAATCAAATATAAATTCTATAAAATTAATGGCATTAAAATTGTCTCCATATGATCATAGAATGTAATTAAACATTTAATTTATATCATGATATAAAAAAAACCTTAAAACGGAATAGAGAAAAGAAAATTATACCTAAAACTTCAACACCAACTTTTAATCAAATCAAAATACCAAATCAGTTTATAACCAAACATAAAAATTAGAGTGATCAATATACCAAAAAGAATTCTCAAATATGAAATCACATAAAATCAAAACCAACTCTTTTCCTTTTACCAAACATAAAAACGATAATGATTCAAATAAAACTAATAATCATATATGGTAACTTACACCATTAATCCAAACTGAATTTTATTCCAAATTGGAATCAAACCTCAACATCAATATTGTCACCGTTTAGAAGAAACAAAAATATTGTCATTACTATTTTTTTTAACAGTAATATATTAAAGCACGGATATCTATCGGCTTTAAAATCAAAAACTTCAATAACAGAAAGCATAATTGGGCAATAAAGAAAGATGAAATTAGCAGAAAACTTGACTGGAAAATTTAGCTTTTACCACCAAATAGTCTGAACTTCAAAACTCAAATTATATATATGCATGAGATTCTTTTCTTGCAGTGAATAAGGAAAAAAAAATTGTTAATCAATTGGAATTGACAAACCAAAGCAGTTTACAGCATTTGAATTATTGCAATCCAGTCGCAAATATATTCAACAGAGATCTGAAATTAATCACACAGAAATATATATATACTAAAAACATGTATGCGATTAGTACCAAAACCAAAACCCTAAATCATGAAAATATAAAATTTTCGCGATGAATCAATCAAAAAAAATTAATTAGTTTTCAATGATCCGACATGACGAGGCTCTGATGCCACTTGTTAGAACCAAATCATAATTTAATATGAAACCTAATACCCAGGATCTATCATGTCAAATCATCAAGAACAATAAACTGAATAAACCGAGTGCGGAAGCGTACCTGAATTCATCGATAGATTGAAAATCTTGAATCTTGATGTTGAAATCCCAAATCTTTGGTATTGATCTTCCAAGAAGATAGGTTATCTCTTGAAGTAAAACTCTCTGACGGGGAAGGAGAGAAAAACAAGTTAACCTATTTCTTGGGGACCACTACCTCTTTATATAGTTGATTATTAAATCAAACTATTAAATATTTATAACTCTGCCCCTCATTGAATTATAAATATATCTTATGGTATCTACACTTTTATTTCCATGACATTTTAATACCTATGACACGCTTAACTTAATTGGTTACTTTATTTTTGTGTCATACTTTATAATAGCAACATACATTTTACATATGTGCCCACAATTACGGATTTTAATCCAACAACTAATTTTGCTTAAATATGCTCTTGGATAAAGCATAAAGAGTATTCTCTATAATAAAGTAATAATTATTATTGACCGCGTACCTCAACAAATTAAATATGTTCAATTTTAATATTTTTTATAAAAAATTATAATAACTCCTTAAAAATTGATTAAAAGTATCTGTTTAGATTAAATATTCGTTTGAATTTGTATCCTTAATAACTAATAAGGTACTTGACTTTTATATTGTTATCTGAATTTGTCTAATCTTCTTGCTCCATTGTTGATGGCCTGGGTAGATCATGCAAGGCACTAGTTGGTGTCATTCTTTCAACGATATTAAAAAATTAAGTTTAAATTATTAAAAAATATATATGGTTGAACTGAGATAATGTTAGAAGTTATACTATTCTTTTGACAAATTTTAGTTATAATCTTAATTCTAATTTTATTTAGAGGAAAGAAAAAAAAGAGTTTAGGGGGGAAAATGGGTGCTCTTGGAGTCCTGATTGGTCTATAACACACGACTAAAGAGAATATAAAAGAACAAAAATTAGACAGCTTGCTCAGTAGTTATACTAATTTTAAGTATGCTTAAAGATGTTTCATCGTATAACATATTCTTCAAGATTCAACAAGTTCTTATTTAAAAAAAAAATTGACCCAACAAGTTCTTCCATTATAAAAACATAACATGTGAACAATAATTATTCTCAACATGAATATTCGACAAACTCAATCGAGATAAAAAAAATAGTCAGTGAGGGGAGAGGTTCTCAATTTTCGGGTAGTTTAAAATGAAAAATATCAAATGGATTTGACTCACCGCGTAATATGTGATTTGCACCACGACAAGGGGCAAGTTTGATGAGAGCCATCGAACTCATTTTTTTAAGATTATAACGAATGATTATCATACTCTTTATCATCTAACCCAATAAATACCGATAACCATAAAAATAATCTAATGTTTAGAAAAATAATATGTTTAATAATTTTGTGTTAAATTAATGAAAAGTTGTAAATTACCATTATTTTTTTCCTTAAAAGATTCCTTTAGTGAATAACACTAGACAAGCACTAACAAACCCTAAAACCATTATATATCATGAAAGGGACTATGAATGATTAGTACAATAATGCAAAAAAGCTTCAAAAACAATACTCTGAATTTCCATACAACTGTCTTTTGAAGCCACAAAACATAAGACTACTAAAAAAAATGTAGTAATAAAAAGCAAATGTCAAACTGTTTTAATGTAATGACTTGTCTTTGTCTTTGTCTTTGTCTTAACTCCCCTCCAGAATAATATTATAATTACATTGAACCAACCGAATAAAAAATTAATAAGTTATTCTGTTTAAGAAATTATTAATTTTGTATTATAACATATCATTAAACTAATGCACATTCTATTAACTAAAAACTACACCCTATATTATTTTGACTTAAAACTGGTATTTAAATAATTTTAACAAATAATTTAAGGTAAAATGACAAAAGATGCTCACAATGTTTGTATGTTTTGTCATTTGGTTCCCTATTCTTTTTTTGGTCCAAATATGCCTTCAATGTTTGCTTGTTTTTGCCATTGGGCCCCTATTCTTTCTTTTGGTCCAAATATGCCCTCAACGTTTCATTCATAGTCCAAGTATGTCCATGTTGGATGTAAACTGTCAATTAACTGACGGTCAACGACTTATAAATTTTTTTTGACGTGGCATCAGCATATCTTAATACGTGGCAAGTCTAGTCAGCATCAGCTGTTGAACGTTAGTTGACTGACATTTTCCATCTAATGGGGGACATATTTGGACAAAATTGAAACGTTGAGGGCATATTTGGACTACGAATGAAACGTTGAGAGCATATTTGGACCAAAAAAAAAATAGGGGGCAAATGACAAAACAAACAAACGTTGGGGGCATATTTGGACCAAAAAAAATAGGGAGCTAAATGACAAAACATGCAAACGTTGGGGGCATCTTTTGTCATTTTGCCAAAATTTAATCTTATATATTAACGTTGTGCAGTAAAACCTACCAAATACAGCAGTTCCTCTACTTGAAAGTGGAAGACCGAAGGTGGAGCCGCCACGTGTGGGTCCTACTCAAGGTGGCTTGCTTTATAACCGACGGGAAGATCTGATGTGGCACGACCGTACTCAATCGATTCGTCTGATTACATCTTGAGCGTTGGATGAATGCATGACTAGCTACAACCAGAAGTGCTGTATAATTCCCTCCAACGGTCATTCGACCGTCTCAAATTTATCCGGACTTCGTCTAAAGTAGGTCTAATTATAAGTTCAGTTCGTGTATAAATACTGAAATCAGGTATTTAGTTTTTTTTTTTCATTTTCCTTATTATAGTCCGTATACTTCCATAATATTACTAGTAGGTCAAAATTGATAACATCATTTATTGCTATTATTAAAATAATAAGTTAAAATTTTAACAACTTTTGGTCACACAAACAAATTTTTTTTTTAATTTATAAATCATCATTTTATCATAAGTAACTACAGATGTTGTCGGTTTAGACATAGTAATAACATTTGAAAGATAAATTAATCAAATTAAGGTAAAAAAAACAGTCAATAACTATGTAATTTATTGATAAAACCTATTAATTATAATATAAATTATATCATGGTTCATTTTTTTTATAACAAGAGGGATATTGATAAGTGCCTCATTAAAACCCCTAACCTAGACGGAGAAAAGAGTACACTTAATCAATATAAATAAACCAAGGGATAACAACGCAACAAACAAAACCAATAAAAACCCTCAAGATCAGCATTTGGCACCACCCTTACGATGTGAGCTGCATTACCTCACGTAAATACACTTGTAGAACAGCAGCATGAGGCGTCGTGAAAACCAAAATCTCAGACAGATCGTGCTCAACACAATGAGCCAGCAAATCAGCAACTTGGTTCTTTTCGCGCGCGACATGACAAAACTCCACCCTCCAATCCCGCAGCAGCAGCAAACGAAGGTGAGCTAGAGCATAGGAAGAAAGGGGACAACCATTAACATTCCTAATCCAATTTACAGCAGCCATGTTATCCATCTCTACCTCCACAAAACGATAACCGAGCTGCTATACTAGTTGTAGGCCCTCCAACACACCCCATAATTCCGCCTCCAACACAGAACAAATACCAATAGACTTGAAAAAACCACGTATCCATTGCCCATTTTCATCACGCGTCATTTATACGATCAAATTATAACCTGCAAATAATTACTTACAAAAATTATATGAAAAAGAGTGAAAATTCACCCCGCGTTTATGATATATATTTTTGTAGTTCTAGGGACCATGAGTCAGATATTGGTAACACGAGGGATTAAATACTAAATTTCAGCATAAAAGAGGAGCTAAAACCAAAATTAGACCTCTAAAATTTACTGCCAGTAAAAAAATGGAGACAAAGAAAAAGGGTCAATCTCGTCATTTAAAAATTATACATATAATAGTATATCCAACTCCGGTCCGGCTAAGATAAGTAGGCAAAGCTTATTTAAAAAAGTTTAAAAAGAAGGTAATAAAAGAAGTGTTCAGTGTCGTGAGTGGTGCAGACTGCAGAGCATAAAAAAAGAAGGAAATTCCCTTTCCCAGTTTCTCTTTTTCTGCGTCTCTTCTCCATTTGCTTTCCATTTCCATTTCACTTAAAACGTTACTTCCCGGCGAAGCTAATACCGCCGGCACCTCAAGATGTCGGTGTACGACGCGGCGTTCGTTAACACGGAGCTATCGAAGCCGACGTCGATTTTCGGGTTAAAACTATGGGTGGTGATCGGGATTCTTCTCGGTTCATTCATAGTTTTGACTCTGTTTCTTCTCTCGCTTTGCCTGACAACCCGCCGCAAATCTCGCAGACATCGACACCTGGACACCACGCCGCCGGTCTCCAAGGAGATCCAAGAAATAGTCCACCACCACAACCCGTTGGCGGTACCCGATCGTCACCAACACACGGCCCCGCCGGAGATTCAAGTGGACACGGTGAAACTGGAGCACATGTTGGCGTTTTCCAGCGGCGAAAGTAAAGGGCACACGAGCGCGAGCGAGACGACGTCGTTTGGGAGTGGGAATGTCGGGCCGGAGGTGTCGCATCTTGGGTGGGGAAGATGGTATACGTTGAGGGAACTGGAGTTAGCTACCAATGGATTGTGTGAAGAGAATGTGATCGGCGAAGGCGGCTACGGAATCGTTTATCACGGCGTTTTAACCGACGGAACAAACGTTGCGGTCAAAAATTTGCTCAACAACAAGTACCCATTTCCCCTTCTGTTTACTCATACCATTTTAAGAAGATAAATATTCTATACATAGGCACAAGCGCGAGATAGTTGTTTAAATTTAAGGTTTAGAGTTATAATTTAAACCTTAAAACTAAGTCCCTAAACCTTAAATTTAAACAACTATCCCTAAATTCTAAACACTACACCTACACCTTAAACTTTATACCGTCTGTGTACAGTATATTAATCCTTTTAAGAAATAAATGTTATTTTTTCTGGATTATTTCAATCTTTGGTTTTCAGGGGTCAAGCTGAGAAGGAATTTAAGGTAGAGGTGGAAGCAATTGGGCGTGTACGCCATAAGAATCTTGTGAGATTGCTTGGTTACTGTGTTGAAGGCGCTTATAGGTATACTGCAATTATCTTCTATTTTTACACGAATCGGAATTCAAATAGTGGTCCGCTATATAGCTGTATGCCATAAGAAGACGAGTCGGCAACTGCAATTTAAATCCCCTGTGTGAACTGTGGAGAGAAAGTGACTTTGTATCTGGTTTTTTGCTGTTTAGGATGCTTGTATACGAGTATGTTGACAATGGGAATTTGGAACAATGGCTGCACGGTGATGTTGGCGATGTCAGTCCTCTTACATGGGATATCCGTATGAATATCATATTAGGAGCAGCAAAAGGGTACATTTAGAATTCTATCCTTTTCGGTTCATGTAAAGTTGTGCCGGTTCTTATTCACGGTGTTCGTTTCGTTGTTATTGCAGTTTAGCTTACCTTCATGAGGGTCTCGAGCCGAAGGTTGTTCATCGGGATGTAAAATCTAGCAACATCCTACTCGACCGCCAGTGGAACTCCAAGGTTTCTGATTTCGGGCTTGCTAAGCTCTTGTGTTCCGAACGGAGTTACGTGACAACTCGAGTGATGGGAACTTTTGGGTTGGTTAACTTCCATTTTGCAGTCTTTGGTCCTTTTTCCCCTCTTAATAATGCACGGAAATCACTTCATTATCTTTCATATTTTCCAGCTATGTTGCTCCTGAATATGCTTGTACCGGCATGCTGACCGAGAAGAGTGATGTCTATAGCTTCGGTATACTTATTATGGAGATTATTTCCGGGAGAAGTCCGGTGGACTATAGCCGCCCGCAAGGAGAGGTTAGGCTTACGATTAACTTCAGTTTTCCTCCCACTAATCTTGCATGACAGCTCCAAATGTTGTTAAGTTGGAAATGACTGAATATATAACTGCAGGTGAACTTGGTGGAATGGTTAAAAACCTTGGTCGGAAACCGAAAATCTGAAGAAGTAGTTGATCCCAAGCTACCCGAAATGCCTGCTTCAAAAGCGCTCAAACGTGCACTATTGGTCGCTCTCAAATGTGTCGATCCCGATGCGACAAAAAGGCCGAAAATGGGGCATGTTATCCATATGCTTGAAGCTGATGATCTGCTCTTCCGCGATGTAATCACCATTTTCATACTATATATTACCAATTATGGCATCTGAGAGGGAGCTCACTTGTATTGTTTTACCTTTATCTTGTTTTGCAGGAACGCCGAGTCGCTAGAGAACCGTCGGATTCTCATTCCGGTGATCAAAAATCAAACCGGAATGCTTCAAAATTAGGTTAGAGATGATTTGTTGTATCTTTAACAATAATCTGACATTGAATCTATATGTTTGGTTTGCATTTTCCCCCCATATGTAATATACAGTATGCATTTGTACAAATAGATGAATTCATTGAAATTTATAAGATAATGTCTGAGACATACAATGCCATTACTACCTCAATAAAACCGAAACAAAACCTGTCAATCTTCTGTTGGCTTTTCCTCGTCAAACCACCTCGGAGGATCAAATCCCGACCCACCTTAACTCTCAAAGGAAATTGCAATTAGACCCGAATATCGACACAAATAAATCTATTTATTGCACCAAAAACTAGGGCTGTAAACGAACCGAACGTCCAGCGAATCGTTCGACGGGAAGTTCGTTTATTTATTGAACGAACATGAACAAATTTTTTTGTTCGTTTAATTAAATGAATGAACACGAACAAATGGCTTGTTCGTTCATTTATGTTTGTGAACGTTCGGTAATCCGTTTGTTTATGTTCGTTCTTTTATGTTCATTTATGTTCGTTTATGTTCGTTCTTTTATGTTCATTTATGTTCGTTCTTTTATGTTCATTTATGTTCGTTTATGTTCATTTAAATTTATTCACATATGTCTCAGAGTGTTCATTATTCGGTTAAACCGAACTAACCGACCGAACCAAAACAAAATTGGTTAATCTATTAGATAATTTTAAGTTTCGGCCAATGATTAAGAGTTTTTTTAAATTTTAATAATCGATTAATTCGGTTCAAAATCAGTTAATTAATTGAATTAATAAATATTTAACAAATTATATATGTTCGTTTGTGTTTGTTTACCATTTAAACGAACGAACATGAACAAACACGAACAAGCTACATTCCTTAATGAACGAACACAAACAATAAATTTTGTGTTCGATTATGTTCGTATTCGTTCATTTGTTCGGCTAAAATTAAACGAACGAACATGCACACACCATTCATTCGTGTCCGTTCAGTTCGTTTACATGCATATCCAAAACAATAAATGAGAGAGAGTTGAATTACCAAGAGGATTGCAACGGCAAAGGCGCCAAGCTGTAAGAACCGTGCCCTTTACAACCCCATATTTCTTGTACGCTTCCATCGAGTACTCACTACACGTGGGAACAAACCGGCAACTTTTCGGCAGTACCGGCGAGATTTCCCCTGTTTCCGTTCAATTACTAAGCAAGAATCATTCAGAATTGTTGAAAGAGAAAGAAAGAAGGGGAAAAAAGACTTACTTTTGTAGAATTTGAGCATTGACAAAGCAGCTTTAACTCCTAAATTCTCAACTTCATCATCTGAATTGAAAAAAATAAAACCCAGTTTAGCTAATTGTGAAACTTGGTACCGGCAGAGAGAGAGAGGAAAAAAAGGGACCTTCGGGGGTATTTTGGCCGGGGTTTTGAACGCTGCCGGAAACGAGAACGCTGCGACGGCCGGAAAAAGCTTGATTTGGGGATTTTAAATTTAACTTGACGGAATTAAAATTAGGGTTTTTGATTTGAGTTGATAAGGGAAGGAAGGGTTTTTGGTATTGAAGGGAGTTGACGACCGCCATGGCAGTTTCGCTGGCCCACTGAAAACTAAATTCCAGCCGACGGCCCTTTAATAATATCAACAAACGCAATTCTTTATTTCCCCCATTAATTGTCCTCCACGTATACATTCTGTGACCGACAGCCCGTAACAGGCAGTGACTAAATCAACACTCCTCATCCTCAACTACTCCCCAAAGCTGAAATTTCAACCAAGCTGAAAAATACACCACGCGTTTGCAGCTTTGTTCGAAATTTCGGAATTCCATTTCCAGTCAGGTATAATTTTCTCTATTTTCCGTTTTTTTATTTTTCAATTAGCTGTTATGTGTGCGATTCTGAAGAAATCCGTTGTTTTTTCTTTCCATTTTTTAGATTATAAACTTGTTACTAACAAAACTTTAACAGATCTGTGGATAATTTCTTCTCCTGCTTCGTTTAATCGCTCGTTTGGCTTAAGGCTCTAAACTTAGGTAAGTTTTTTTGTTTACTTTTGTATTTGTTTGACTTTATTTTTCTGGATTTTTTGTTTTGTTTTTATTTCGTTTCAGATTCATCAGATCTGCTATAGTTTGTGTGAGTTCTGAGTTTTGATTTTAAAGCTTTGTATTTAAAGATGCGATTTCAAGGTTTCCGTGAAGTTTTTTGGCTTAGATTTTTTTTTTGGAGTAGTAACGACTTGGCTGTTTCTCTATATCAAGTTTCTCCTAGTATTCATGGAGGAAATCATGTAGGAGTAGAATTAAGACAAGTTATGCTGGATGACCAGAGAGAAAATCAAGCAACCAAGGAGATCTAGATATATTTGTCATGTATTTGATATATTTTTGTGTTGAACATATGGTCTTTTATGCCATCAGTTATTTGGTTGAATCTACAAAATTTAATCCAATTGATTTTATGCTTATTAAGTATTATGTGATTAGATCTACCGTGTATCGTATTAGTCAAAGGTTCGAGTTAATTTACCTTTTGCTTTGAAATGAGAGGGAGGTATAGGCTTGAATTCCTTTATTGTTGGATGGTGGAACTGAACTAATGGTCTATAGATATTATGGGGATGCCATAAAGATGATTACTTATGGAAACTTCAAGGTGTTTGATGTCTTTCATGATCCATTGAATTTATTAACATGATTTGGGTTACCGAGTATTTTATTTGTGATGCGATTGACTTTGTTCTTCTGGTTGTTGTAGTAAATACGTCAAAATATGAGCCGTCCTCAAGAACCACATCGCCCTTTCTTCCATTTTGGAAATCCTTTCCGTACTCCTGGGGGTTCTCAGTTGCCTCCAAGACTTCTTTCTTTATTGAATGCGTTTGAGGCCACCTTGTCAGAGAGGCTGCAAAGACTCGTGCCTAAAGACAAGAACGACATCCTTAGCTTGTCATGGATGAGACTAGCGATGGAGTCGGTTACTGAGATTCACTGCGACATAAAAAACCTGATAACTGAGCTTGAGCTCCCTGTGACTGATTGGGATGAGAAATGGATAGATGTGTACCTGGACATAAGTGTAAAGTTGCTTGATATTAGTATTGCTTTTACCTCTGAACTTACAAGGCTCAACCAAGGCCATCTTTTGCTTCAGTGTGTCTTGCATAAGTTGGAGTCTGACTCCCCGGACCAATTCCTGCGGGCCTGTTCCTCACTTGATAGCTGGAGACAGCACATTCGTTCAAAAAATCTCAGAGTTGAAGGTTGTCGTCCTATACTGGACAAACTTGTGGAGTCATTGAACTTGCCTAAGGTGAAGAACTCTGCTAAAGGGAAGGTTTTGATGCGTGCCATGTACGGAGCTAAGGTGGCGACTACATATATTTGTAGTGTCTTCGCTGCAGCTTTCTCTGGATCTACCAAGAATTTGTTAGATTTGCCTGTTCCTGCTACGCTCCCATGGGCACAAGTTTTCTCTGATGTGCAAACAACTGTGAATACAGAAATTAGAAATATATTTTCTTGCGGAGAATTTACTGTTCTCATAGAACTTCATGCAGTTGATGCTTGCTCCAAGAAATTGTATCCATTCCTTCAAGATGGGTTTGGTCCTGCTGAAGATGAATCATTCAAGAATTCTGTTTCAGATTTGAGGAACACAGCAGAGAAACTATCGCAAGGGCTAGATAATCTTTCAAAGGTAGTAGATGGATTTTTCAAAATAGTTTTGACTGGGCGTGATGCTTTGCTTTGTAATCTAAGAGCAGGTTGTGCTTCCTCAAAATCAGTCACAAGAAGAAATCTTGACGACCAAGTTGCCAGGTGAATCGTGAATGTAGCGAAGCTAAATTCTTCTGTATACAGATGGTTTAGGTATGAGACCTTCTGTTTTCTATCTAGTAGGCATATACAACCTTGTTTGGGTAATGAAAGTATGTGTTGTGTAAGTTGCAAGGTGTGTTATACTAAAATAGTTTGTTGTACATGTATTCGGACCATCCTATGTCAAATGCTATATAAAAGGCCTATATTGGTTTGCAAATGTTTGCTTCCTATTGTTATCGATCATCATTTGTGTAGGATATATGGTGTTCCTAATCTCTTTTCCCTTTGCAGCTCAGGCTATTTTTTACATGTATAGCATGCATTAGCGTCGACTCCCAAAAGAGGTATAAATTCTGTGCAGTTTTTCTCGGTCTTAAACCGTATGAAAAATTTGGTGTTGTTCATGTGAAAATTTTGGTGGACATTCAAGTCCAGATTGAAGCCACTCGAGTCTCTGGTGTAATTTTCGATTCCTATCTGCATTCTATTCTTTCATTCCCACGCATTCTTTTTCAGGGGTGATATCTTGATTTGGTATCGAAACCTCTGAAATCGGAATACAGCCGACCGAGCTCTGGGGGTTTTAATGATCCCTGGCTTGAATGCTGAGAGAAGAAGATCCTCAGGTTGTATCTATTGTAGTCGTAGCTCGTAAAACTGGGAAAATAATGTTGGTGATATTGTGAATTGCATGTTTAGTCTATGCATAGTATTGTTGCAGATGCAACCTGCGAGAAAGGGATTTTCTTGGTACTATTCTATGGTATGATAGAATAGTTCAAGGACTGAGCACCGCCCATGAGGTGGTGGCCGGTGCGGATCGGCCCTTGACTCGTAGCCAACTCAACTCGGATGCTATTATTAGGCGTTGGCTGCCTCTTGGGTTGGCTGTGGAATTACGAGTTATGGTTAGGCCGAATCTTGAAATTGGAAGAAGTGGCGGGAGGAAGAATATTATTTTCTTGGTACTATTCCATTTTATTATTCTTTTCAGCAGAAAGAATATTATTATTTCTATTCAAATCATGTCGCAAAAAAAATTATTATTAAAACCAATCATTTATTAATTTAATCATTAATAAAACATTGAATAATTTTTTATAAGAAAGGGGTGTCGTTATCACTAGGGGTGAGAATTGTCGGTTACCCGGTTCATCCGGGTACCTCATTAGACGGCCCGTGTCCCGGCCCATTATATTAGGGTATCCGAGATTCGGGTATCCTGGTAATCAGGTACCCGGTTTTTTTTTTTTTTTTTTTTTTTAATTCTAAAATTAAAAAAAATCACATGTTAAACACAAAAATATTTTTTAAAAAATTAAACTTAAAACTTAAAAGAATATAATACAAACATAGAAAAAATATAGGGATTTAAACTTAATTTTAGAGTGAAAATATTAAGAAACATAAAATAAAAATATAATTTTAAATATAAAATAATATATATTAATTTTTATCGGGTCGGGTACCCGGTAAAAGGGAACTTTCGGCCCGTGTCCCGGTAAATTTGTCGGTCGGGTAATTTTTTTTTAAGAATTACTCGACATTTTAGGTTCGGGTCGTCGGGTTTTCGGGTCGGGTATTTTTACCTACCCATAGTTATCACGTGCTTCATTACAAAATCTCTCTAAAGTTAATGAAGGAAAAAAATACATATAATAAGATATACAAAACACTTGAGGGTTACATCCTAAGAGGAACTAAGTCCTCGCGTAATAAATCAACAACAAAATTCAGAATCATTTAGTTATATAACATATTGTTGACTTTTTAAAAAAAATGTTATGAAAGTGATTTATGTTTGGAAGTTTTTTTTTTTTGAAAACCCGATAATCCGCCATAGAATAGGAAGCGAAAGTGTCGTCTGATCCTATATTGAATTTTTTAGAATGAAGAAAGCGATAGATGAAGTATTGAATCTTGAGTATTGTTCAGAGAGTAATCGAGAGGAAAAGTAAAAGAAAGTAAAGATGCTTTCATTCATTAATTAGAATAGTTTTACACACGTGTTTATATAATAATAAAGAAACAAACTAAAAAATAATTAAATAGATCACGATCTTGTTTATTTGATAGTTTATTCAAGTTGGGTTTGTTTACATATTTTAAGGGGCAAAAGATTGTATGCGACAAATGAAGAGACCAACTGGCTCAAATTTGGAAGCCGACTTTAAACGTGTGAATAGTTACATTTCCCCCTTTATATCGGTGTCGCATCAAAACCTGGATTGCTAAGTTTCAGACACGATGGCTACAAATCTGCATGTAGTGATGGTTCCATGGCTTGCTTTCGGCCACCTAATACCATTCTTTCAACTCTCTTGTCAATTAGCCAGAGCTGGAATCAGAGTCTCCGTCGTCTCAACCGCCGGGAACATCAGAAGACTCCCTAAAGTTCCGGCCAATATAGCAACCCTCGTAGACTTGGTTGCCTTTCAGTTGCCGAGCTTAGATAACGACCAGCTGCCGCCAAGCTGCGAGGCCACCGTGGACATCCCTTTCGACAAAATCCAGTACCTGAAGGTGGCGTACGATTTGCTCCGACATCCGGTGAAGCAGTTCGTGGTGGAACAAAAGCCGGATTGGATATTGGCTGATGTGATACCTTATTGGGTGGCCGAGATAGCACAGGAACATCATGTTCCTCTTATAAATTTCTCTGTTATTTCAGCTGGAGCGTATAGTTTCTTTGTGAATCCAGGATACCTCGGCGGTGATGGCCGGAAAAAAGTGAGGCCTTCCCCGGAAAGCTTGACGTCGCCGCCTGATTGGTTTGATTTTCCTTCACCGTTGGCTTATCCTAAATTCTTAGCCGCCGGCATGAATGAAGGTCTATATGGAGAGAACGCTTCTGGAATACCGGACATCGAAAGGGTTGCTAAAATTGTTCAGACATCTAAAGCTTTTGCTTTTCGTACTTGCCCTGAATACGAAGCCGAATACTTGAACCTATTCGAGAAAGTAATCGGAAACGGTAAACCGGTGTTTCCCGTTGGTTTATTACTACCGGAAAAGCCCGAAGTTAAAGGAAGAGGAGCGACTGAGTCTGGAAGTGGAGTCTTTGAGTGGCTCGATCTTCAAAAGGCTAACTCGGTTGTGTTCGTTGGGTTTGGGAGCGAGTGCAAGCTGAGTAAAGAACAAGTACACGAGATAGCATACGGGGTGGAACCAGTGGCGGACCCAAAGCTTGCTTTGGGTGGGCCCGTGCCCACCCTAAAATTTTTAAAATTCACACATTTGCCTTTAATTTTTAAAAATTTTATGAATTAGTACTTAACTTTTATTAATTTTTATGAATGTGCCCACCTTGAAATTTTGAAACTTTTATTATTGTGTCCACCCTAAAAAAACTTTTAGTTTGTGCCCACCCTGAAAAATATTTCTGGATCCGCCACTGGGTGGAACTATCAGGGCTGCCTTTCTTATGAGCGCTAAGGAAACCCGACTGGGCTGTTAGCGAGCTCGATGCCTTGCCGAGTGGTTTTCGAGAGCGTACGCAGGGGAGAGGGGTTGTGTTCTTCGGTTGGGCGCCGCAGTTGGAAATATTGGGACACCCTTCGATCGGGGGGTCTTTGTTTCACTCCGGGTGGGGTTCTGTCATCGAAACTCTGCAGTTCGGACACACACTTGTGGTGCTGCCTTTTGTAATAGACCAACCGTTGAACGCGAGGCTTTTGGTAGACAAGGGTTTGGCCGTGGAAATACAGAGAAGTGAAGATGGGTCGTTTAGTAGAAATGATTTGGCCAAGGCACTGCGGGTGGCAATGGTGTCCGAAGAAGGAGAGGAGCTGAGAATCCAAGCAAGAGAAGCAGCTCAAGTTTTTGGGAACAGAGAGTTACAAGATGGTTATTTGAATAGATTTGTGGAGTATTTGAAGAAAAATGGAGCTGCAAATCAATAGACTTATGCATCAAGGAAAGACAAATGTTTGGTACCTTTCTGTTTTATTTCAATTTCTCAAATAATTGAACTTTCATTTAATTTTATCAATGTCCGCTACAGTTTGCGGCGGATCTGGGCTTCCAGTTCATCGTCGTCGAGGGTGACTGTCGCACCATCATCCAGAAAGTCAGATCTACGGTGGATGATCACTCGGTGGTTCGGCCGCTGATCGGTGACGCTAAGAATTTTGCCCTAAATTTTAGGGATTGTCAGTTCTCCTTCGTGGGACGGATGGGCAACCAAGCGGCGCATGCAATGGCGGTCTGTGGTCGTGCTGCAACGGAGGATCGTTTCTGGGTCGAAGATGCACCGCCGTCGGTTTTGGTGGTGATAGACGCTGATAGGAGGTTTCTCGACCCTCCTTAAACTCTTTTCTCAGCGAAGCAAGTATCCGTCCGGATAGTTTATGATTGGGGTTTCTTTCAACCATCTTTTTCCCCGTTTTTTGCCTGTCTTGGCCTAAGCTTCGTCGTCTCTTCTTCTTCAGTGCCAAGGGGTTTTGGATCGTCTGGAACGTTTTCTTCAGAACGTTTGGTTGTTTTTTTGTCTTTTGTTTTTTAAGTCTTCTATTGTACGTTTTAGACTCTTCAGTTTTTCCCTTTAATGAATAAATCCCAGACGGTATCGTTTTCAAAAAAAAAAAAAAAATTGTAATGTTTACCGCGATTGCAGATGCTGCATACTTTAAACAACATACAATAGTTATTACAATTGTGATTTGTTTTTCAAAATTCACAAAATCTTCAAAATATTTATATATTTTGCAATTATATTTTAATATCATTATACTCTTTTACGTTTCTTATTTTAAAAATAAAAATCTAATTTTATAAATCAAAATTCATTTGAGAATAAATATGGACTATAGTCACTATACAAATCATACTAATAATGGATAATAACAACAATAATTTTAATGAATAACGTATAAATAGTCTCATATTAGAAAATATATATAAATATTTTGACATTTTAACTTAAAGAACTCATTTTACATAACTTAAATAATACACAAATATAACTATAAAAACAACGTGTTCATCAAAAAGATGAATCACTGATAAGGATAATGTGAAAAAGATATCACATTTCGGACAATTTAGAAGTTTATTGTGGCATTGTGATTTTTTAACACAATATATTGCATATTGATGCGTTACGTTTCACATTACATAATATTGTATCGCGAAAATCTCTAAAATCATTACGATGCATTGTAGCCGTAATTTACTACTATACTATAAATAAAGGAATACTATAACACTTCTAACGGTTTACAAATCACTTCACATAATTTAAAATTATGACGTTTATTTATACCGTAAAAAATCAAACTGGAACCTTATAAGAATATGAATTTCTCTTTTATAAAATAGGAGGTTTACTTACTCAGTTTTTCTTTGAATCAAATTTAAAATTATTTAAATTGTATAATCGTTAATTACTTACATTGATAAACAACCCAAAACAATTTGATTATAATTCAAATCGTACAGGTCGTAAGTAGAAAGTTCATATTCTTCAATCATTCATAAACAATTTGTTAGACAATACTTAACGCAATTACCACAAAATATACAAATATTGAAATCAATAATGTAATTAAGCAATTGTTTTTTTAATGTAGCACAGTTCATCAACGCTCGATTACAAGTAATATCTATTTTGAATAACTTTCAACCATTTGAGAATGCATGCTCAATCACACTGCTGCAGCTGTTGGTGCTCGAACCAATAACTTCTAAGAACAACAATTATTCCCTTAACCACTAAAGTAAGTTGGTTCGTACACTTTATTGTTCTTTCAATTTTATTTTGTTTAGTTGTTGGTGATAAGGGCTAGTTCACTTTCAAGACATTTTATCTAAAAAAATCTACTACAACATTTCCGTGAATTATCTAACAATTAATGTATTAAAAATAATCAATGAAAAATAATCAAATCCTAGATTATTGGATAGTTTAATTAAAACGAGATTGTTTGTTACATTTTGTTTGAACATATAATTAGTGAAAATTTATATTATTCAAATCCTTTTCTATTTACTAATCGATCAATTTGTTCTATTCAGATCCCACCCCATTTATTAAATGATCAACTTGTTAAAATTTTCTAATCCTACGTTGAACGTGTGTATTTGTCAATATTAAATTTTTTTAAAACATTTATTTACGTGAGTAAATGGCCATGGTAGTCGGACGATGATCAGTCAATGTGGAGGAGGAGAAGAGAAGAGTAAAATGGTTAGGATTTTTTTGAATAGTCTCAAGCTGATTATAATTGATTATAAGGTAGTATCTGTTTATAAATATTTTTAATCTTTTGACAATATACACACATCTTGCAGACAAAGTGATTTAAACGCAAGTCTCCTAAAATGAACATTGTCCACTTTTTTACCGAGATCACTTGTTAAGTTCATAGAACGACTAGAATTAAATCTGAATATTAAGAGGGTTAATAGCCCGATACATTTAGAATGTTTACATAACTAATTCTCTAACCGATTATAACAACGGTCCAACCCAACTAATTATAACATCATGTAACTAATACTAAACCAATATATTAACAATTTATTTATTTATTCGATTAAACATAGACGTATTACATTTTTAAAAGTTTTTTATTAACGATTTATTAACAAATTAACAATCGATTAACAACTAATTGTCTAGCATCCCCTATATATTGGTGTTGGTATATGTGTCTCGTCAAAATCCTCGATTTCGATTACTTTGTTAGAAAGATACAATTATGGCTACAAATATGCATGTGGTGATGGTTCCATGGCTGGCTTTTGGCCACTTGATACCATTCTTTCAACTCTCTTTAAAATTAGCTAAAGCTGGAATCAGAGTCTCCTTTATATCAACCGTCGGGAACATCAAAAGACTCCCTAAAGTTCCGGAAAATATAGCAACCCTCGTAGACTTGGTTGCCTTTCAGTTGCCGAGGTTAGATAACGAGCAGCTGCCGTCGGGCTGCGAGGCCACCGTGGACATCCCTTTCGAGAAAATCCAGTACTTGAAGGTTGCCTACGATTTGCTCCGACATCCGGTGAAGCAATTCGTAATGGAACAAAAGCCGGATTGGATATTGGCTGATTTGATACCTTATTGGGTGGTCGAGATAGCACAAGAACATCATGTTCCTCTTATAAATTTCTCTGTTTTTTCAGCTGGAGCGTATAGTTTCCTTATGAATCCAGGATACCTCGGCGGTGATGGCCGGAAAAAAGTGAGGCCTTTCCCGGAAAGCTTGACATCACCGCCTTATTGGTTTGATTTTCCTTCACCGTTGGCTTATCCTAAATTCTTAGCAGCCGACATGAATGAAGGTGTATATGGAGTGAATGCTTCTGGAATACCGGACATCGAAAGGGTTGCTAAAATTGTTCAGGCGTCTAAAGCTTTTGCTTTTCGTACTTGCCCTGAATATGAAGCTGAATACCTGAACTTATTCCGGAGAACATTTTGCAAAGGTAAACCAGTGTTTCCCATCGGTTTGCTATTACCAGAAAAGCCCGAAGGTAAAGGAAGAGGAGCGACTGAGTCTGAAAGTGGAATCTTTGAGTGGCTGGATCTTCAGAAGGCTAACTCGGTTGTGTTCGTTGGGTTTGGGAGCGAGTGCAAGCTGAGTAAAGAACAAGTACACGAGATAGCACATGGGTTGGAACTATCAGGGCTGCCTTTTCTATGGGCGCTAAGGAAACCCGACTGGGCTGCTGGCAAACTCGATGCCTTGCCTTGTGGTTTTCGAGAGCGTACGCAGGGGAGAGGGGTTGTGTTCTTCGGTTGGGCGCCGCAGTTGGAAATATTGGGACACCCTTCGATCGGGGGGTCTTTGTTTCACTCCGGGTGGGGTTCTATCATCGAAACTCTGCAATTCGGACACACACTCATGGTGCTGCCTTTTGTAATAGACCAACCGTTGAACGCAAGGCTTTTGGTAGACAAGGGTTTAGCCGTGGAAATAGAGAGAAAAGAAGATGGGTCGTTTCGTAGACATGATATGGCCAAGGCTCTGATGCTTGCAATGGTGTCCGAAGAAGGACAAAAACTGAGAATCCGAGCAAGAGAAACAACTCAAGTTTTTGGAAACTGGGACTTACAAGATGGTTATTTGAATAGATTTGTCGAGTTTTTGAAGAAAAATGGAGCCGTGAATCAATAGATTCATGCATGAAGGAAAGGCAAACATGTTGGGTAACTTTGTCCCTCTTTAATAATTCATCTTTCTTCGATAAAATGTGTGTATTATATATATATATATATATATATATATGGGTTAGGATCAACTTAAACTGTGTAAAACTCTTTAAGTTTTACACGTTTCTTGGATCGTTGGATGGTTGAGATTAACTCCGTGTTTTTTAATTCCCAAGTGATAATCTTCACATATTTTACTATTAATTTCATCCATCCGTTTCAGTCATCCAACGATCTAAAAAACGTGTAAAACTTAGAGAATTTTACACAGTGTAATTTGATCCTTACAATGTACATGTGTATCCTAAAAACGATACTTTATATATATATAAATCCTTACAGTGTACAAGTGTATCCTAAAAACGATACTCATAGATATCTTATTGTCACAGACTTATTTCTTCAAGCTCAATCCGTGCGGCGCTAACACTCTCGGCACGATGTTAGCAAGCCTTAATCGTGCAACGCTATGACAAAACACAAGGAGCAAGAGAGTTTACAAGGAAAAAACCTTGTATTAAACAAAAGAAGCTTACAAGAGAACTTTACAAGTATGCTTGAGTGACTACTTGAGTGATTTACAAACGAGAGGGGTGACCCTATTTATAGGCTCCCACCACCTTAACGGACGGCTAGGATCGATTTGATCCAACGGTTACAATGTTACCTCCCAAAATATCTAAGATGCCTAGATATCTCTAGATAATTTCATACTTATCTAGTTATATCATAAATGGTCTAAAAGCTCTACCATATATTAAGGTATTCTAAAATATTCCGGAGATGTCTGGAGTTGTTCCGAGCCTTCCGGACTAGTCTCGAGCCTTCTCGATCTCTCTCAGGTCTTCTAGGTTCCTCCGGACGAGCCTAGATGAGTGTGGAACCTTCTGGAACCCCTCGGATTTGTGTGGAAACGTTTGAGGCTCTCTAGGCCATTCTAGATCCTTCCTTGGATCATCTTTGGCCTTAAAATCTCTAAGGCATCTTATTTTCCCCTTGTTGGCCCGAGTGCCCTAGGATGGAACTTGTTGGGCGCGCGTTGCGCACCTAAGTGGGGCACTTCGGTGCTTCTCGGTGCACCCTGGCGGGTGTGCCCTCGGCTAGCTAGGTTGCGACCTGGTGGGGCGTCACATTATGCTATACAAATAAAAGAATTAACCAAATCAATATTTGAACTTTTTACTTAATCTCAAATGTTGTCATTTTTACTTAATCTTTCCAGTTCCTCAATGCAGCAACCAGCGAGACATGCTTTTACATTAATTTGTTTATCCGGCGGAATTATATTTAAAGTGGTAGAATTACAACATAATTACATTGAGAACATTAAATTTTAATGTGTAAAAATAAATACAAAACTAATTCTAAGGGTGTGAAAGACATTAAAATACAAAATATGTCACTTTCAGAAGAACTTGAATAATCTTCTTAATGAAATCTAGCAAACAACTACTTTGACCAGAGTGCTTTATAAAGAAAGCATATTCTTCTGTTGTTTGTTCTTGGCATATCAGCACAACTACAAAGGGAATCATAAGTATATAGAGATTGACCTCCTTCGCTAACAAGAAGGTTCTTTGATACTCTTTACTCGAACGTTAAACTGTCAAAAGACAATAAAAAAGATAAACTATTATTGTCATAAAAGCAAACAAAAAAACTGCCATAAAAGTAGATATGATAAGAACCTGACAAAGCAAAAAAGAAAAAGAAAAATATTCATCAACAAAGATGAATATTATTTATATACAAAACCAGCAAAACAGCCAAAGACTGTGACCGATAAAGCATCTAGTGAGATTTTTTAATGTTTTAATATGAAACAAAGATCAAAAGTAGTCTGACACGGATGAAAATCCTCTACCTATTTTCGGTGGTCCTACTTATGACCCCACACTTATAATAAGGTTTAGGGTTTAAGATTTTAGGTTAGGGGTTAGGATTAGGGTTTAGAGAATTTAGGGTAGGGTGTATATTTTATGGTGTAGGGTTTAGCATTTAGAATTTAGAGTTAGGGCTTGAAATTTAATTTTGTTGTGTTTTTTAGTGTTGGTGCATAAGTAGGGGCACCGAAAATGGACATATGATTTTTATCAGTTTGACACCTACTAATTAGCATAATCACTAAGGATACTCATTTGATCACATTTTATATGAGTTGGAATCACAACACAGAAATACAATATCATCGTTTATTCAAAAAAAAAAAAAAATCAACTAGGAAACTGATAAAATAAGATGGTAGACCTAACCCATACAAAACTACCCCGAGGACACATCGTTCTAGATATATACATTTTCAAGTTCTGATTAAAAAAAAACCCTCCATGAACATGAAAGACAATCCAAAGGTTGAAGACAACTTTCCAATTCCCATGGGATCGAAGCTTGAGAAACCGTTTCACCGTTTCCTGGTTAGACAAGGGTGTCAAAAACGGAGCCGACGACCACCTTTTGCCGCCGAGGATGATCTCCGGGGATACTTCCAAGTTCAAATACAGTAACCCGAAAGGCCACCGGTCTGCCATAAGGATATCACGTATAGTATCGGAGACTCTACGGCTGGGCTTGGAAGATGTGACTTGTGAGATGGTTTGTTATGGGAGACGATGATACGTTCTTTGTGCCCGAAAATTTGGTTCGGGTTTTGTCTAAATATGACCATAATCAGTTTTATTACATCGGGAGTTCGTCGGAGAGTCATTTTGCAGAACATTAATTTCTCCTACGGGATGGCATACGGCGGCGGAGGGTCCGCCATCAGCTACCCTTTGGCTAAAGCACTTGCGAAAATGCAAGACCAGTGTATACAGAGATATCCGGGATTGTATGGCTCCGATGATCGGATTCACGCTTGCATGGCGGAGCTAGGTGTTCCCCTCGCCAAGGAACCGGGATTTCACCAGGTTTGCTTCTTTTTCATTTTTTTTTACTTTTCTGTTATTTAAATTCTAAAACCTCAAATCAAAATTTCTGAACATATCACTGCATGCTATATCACATGTTGATGTCGGTCTAAAGTCCTTAGTGCGAAATTAAATTATCATTATAAAATATAAAAGAACAAAATTTAAAGATTTAAATGAATACAACCATAATTATAAAATATGGTGGGATGGATATTCACTTCATTTCTTAATTATGAAATTAGGAATTTAATTCATACAAATAAAAAAATATATTTTATAATTAACCGCTTATCTCTTAACAAGGCTGAAACTTAAAGAAATTGACGGAAAGGCCCCACTAGGAGTGGAGCCTGCGGCTTAATTTGACTCAACACGAGGAAACTTATTATGTCCAGACATAGTAAGGATTGACAGACTGAAAGCTCTTTCTTGATTCTATAGGTGGTAGTGCATGGTCGTTCTTAATTAGTGGAGTGATTTGTCTGATTAATTCCGTTAACGAACGAGACCTCGACCTGCTAACTAGCTACATGGAGGTAATCCTCCGTGGCTAACTTCTTAGAGGGACTATGGCCGCTTAGGCCAAGAAAGTTTGAGGCAATAATAAGTTTGTGATGCCTTTAGATGTTCTGGGCCGCACGCGCGCTACACTGATGTATTCAGCGAGTCTATAGTCTTGGCTGACAAGCCTGAGTAATCTTTAAATTTTAATCGTAATAGAGATAGATCATTACAATTGTTGGTCTTCATCAAGAAATTTTTAATAAGCGCGAGTCATCAGTTCGCGTTGACTACGTCCGCGTGAGTCATTTTAAACAACACATATGAATGCTAACTAGCTGCTGCCATCTAATAGAAAACTTAATAAGTGACTAACAAAAGTACTTAATTAAAATATTATGGATAGTTTAAGGGTTCAATTAAAATATTTTAAAATTTTGAGACCGATTTAAAATCTAGCTGATAAATTTCCCCTTTACTTCTTACCCTATAAATCCTATAAACTCTGTCGTGTCTGGGCAAGCGAGTTACTGACAACTGTCTTGACTCAGAGATACGCCAAACTAAAGTCGTCGCCTTTGACTCAGTCTTGTCGGAAACGCGCTCAAAATTTCCTCCTCCATTTTCCCCTTTACTTCTTATCTTCATTAATTTCATGTTCTTCGATCATTAACTCTGTTTTCTCTCATGGAAACTTTACTTTCAAGACTTGGGTTCTCTTTGTTCCTTCTCTGTACCTTCACTTTTTATCATCTCTCTTCATCGTTCTCTCCGATCGACAATTATCTCATCAACTGTGGCGCCTCCCTCGACTCCGTCGTAGACAACCGTCGATTTGTCTCCGACTCATCCGATTCACCCGACTCACGCCTCTCTTCTGCTCGGACCTTTTCACTCTGTGCCGGAACTCTTCTTCCGGGTCTGCCTCAAATCTACCACACCGCCAGGGTTTTCAACGCGCCGTCGCAATACGTTTTCAATGTCAAAGATCCAGGGATGCACATGGTACGTCTCCATTTCCACCGATTCAACTCATCGAGATTGAATCTGGGTAACTCTCAATTTCACGTTTTGGTTAATGAATTGGTAGCTTTGAGTAATTTTAGTGGCGGGAATTTGGTGGATACTCCTAGGGTTTTGGAATATTTGATTTGGGTTAATTCAGAGAAGCTTGAAATTACTTTCGTTCCTGCTAAAAATTCGAACTTTGGTTTCGTTAATGCAATCGAAGTGATATCTGCACCTAAAGATTTGATGCTGGAAACTGCTCAGTATGTTAATGGCGATAAAGTTGAGGAATTTGAGGGTTTAAATAAACAAGCATTTGAAGTTGCGTATAGGGTCACTGTAGGAGGTGTTAAAGTTACTCCTTTCAATGATTCTTTGTGGAGGACTTGGTTGCCTGATGATGCTTATTTGAAATCGAGCAACGGTTCGAGTAAGGTGTATTTTGGTGGTAGGATCAAGTATCAAGATGGCGGGGCGAGTCGTGAAATCGGTCCGGATAATGTATACGATTCAGCTCGGTTGATTCAGAGCAAGAATGCTTCGATTCCTAATGTGAACCTTACTTGGGAGTTTCCGGTGGTCGAGGATTATAAGTATCTTGTTAGGATGCATTTCTGTGATATTGCTAGTGTATCCCTTGGATTGTTGTTTTTCAATGTTTATGTCAACGGACATTTGGCATATAAGGATTTGGATCTCTCTGCCGTTACGAACTACGTGTTGGCTTCTCCGTTTTATGTGGATTTCGTGGTCGATGCCGATCGTTCCGGGATCGTGAGCCTAAGTGTTGGACCTTCGAGCAAGAGCATGGCATATACAGTCGATGCGATCCTAAATGGAGTGGAGATCATGAAGATGAATAATTCTGTATCGAGTCTTGACGGTAAGCTGCCTGCGGAGATGCTTTTGAAGTGTTGGCCGAGAAGAGGTGTTGACATTCTGCTTCCCTTGATTGCACTCTTGTGTTTGCTGCTGAGCTTCTCGGCGATCATGCGTCGGAGGAAGAATAAGGCGGACACCGTGCCTTGGTCGAAACTGCCTATGGATGTCCATGAAATTTCTCCAAAGCAAGCCAAACTACAATTGTCAAACATCGGTACCTAAATTGTAAAAATCCAATTCAACTGGCTCTATGATGTATTATGGTCGTAGTTAACTAGTTTGCTGTCTGGTAATCTGTCTGTAAAGCTATATTAACAGAATATAATGTTATATTCAATACCTATTTTGCATTCATGTCTCTGATGCTGGAATTGTTTATATTTGTAATAGTACGCAAATTTTTTGAAAAATTGAAATCTACTACTTTGATTAAATGAGGTATATTCGAAATTACAATAAAAGTTCACAATTTAATAAAAAACCACCTAAGACAAGACATAAACTTAGTAAATAAAGCTAGCGCTCTCAAGATTAAAAGAGGATCATACAGGGAAAATGTAATAACCTAATCTAAAGACTCGAAATAAAAGAAGGGTACAAACATAACCAAAATCGAGAAAGATAGATAAAACCATCAACAAACAACATAAAAAAGCATATTACAATGAAGGTACATTTACAATAAGATCATTACCACAACTCAATCGTGAATAAGGAACAATAGATGTAATCGTGTATTCAAATACAGTTCGAGGGTTTAAGACAGAAAGATCATAAGCATAATGAAAGGAGCGCCATCATGATCAGTCGTGGCGTCGTCAGATCCAACCATAATAAAAATTAAAAAAACGTGCCAAAAGACATAAAAACGTACCAAAAGGTAGAGTAAAATCGTGCCACAATACCAGAATAATTTATTGAAAACTGAAAAACAAAACAAACGAAACGATATCAACGAATACTAAAATTGGTGTCGCCGCTGGTGTTTAATGCAAAGGATGCACAAGAATGAACGACTCTATAGTTGAGAGAAAAAGATTAGTGAGCGGCTAAGTTTTTTTTTCTTTGTGGGTACGATTCCTACAAGCAACAAATCCTTGATGGTACATAAATTTAAATTTAAGGTTTAGGGTTAGGGTTAGGGTTCATGAAATTGTGTGTTTTTATATACAATGAATTAGGTAAAATTAGAATGTAAAAAACATATAGGTAACAAATTAGCAAAAGGAGAGGGATGAAAGAAATAATTTGACCAAGATTAGTGATGAATGATTTAAAGATGGTGACTATATTACAATGCCACATAAATAAGGATAAGGGTTATAATTGAGGGCCGTGGGCGAGAGAGACAATGGGAGAGAGGACATGGATCAAACATTTTAAGTTTTGGATTGGGTCCATTGACATGATTGTTTAAGCTCTATAAATCATAATTATTGCCCCCTCTCTCTTATTTTCGTTTCTTTTATATAATCATTAATATTTAATTGATCCGAATGTAATATTGCATAGTTTTAATATAGGAAGGATCCTTCTAGCCCGACTATTTTAGCGACAACAAACAAAAGTTGCATTATCTTGTTTTTTTTCTCCCATGTAATTGTGGTGTATAAGCCAATTGGTCCCGGATCCATCTTTATCTTAGGACAAGATAAGCACTTTGAGGCAAAGGGGCCAGTGAAGAGAAAACAACGTTGGAAGCTGTTGGGGCGTTGATGTCTGCTACTAGGGATAGCAGACTGATATAATTTCGTGGATTTCTCACTGCACCCGTCCTAATTGAGACGAAAATAGGTATAAATTTAGTGGGTAGTGGGCGGGTGTGAATGTAAAAAGTCATACTCGTCGCGGGTAGTGGGTAGGTGGTGGATTTAAAATCTTACCCGCTCGCCTTGCATCCTCCCTGCCATATAAAGTTGGACCATTATGAATTTAGATGTAATTTCACAAACTATTCTATAAATCTTAAAATTTTATAGGATATTCCTTGTAATTTATGTTTATGATTGTTCTTGAATTTATGCTTTATGTGTATGGTTGATGCCATGCAAGTTAATTGGCGGGTACAAGATGTGTAATGGTTATTCAATTGGGTGGTGGGTGTGGGGATGAATTTGAGAATATACCGCGTGAGCAAGTGTGGATTTGAATATTGTAGCCGTCGTAGATGATGGTTAGATGATAAATATAAAAAATTTAGGTGAATATAGGGATGAGAGAGGTAGTATCCGCACCCGTCCCGCCCGTTTGACATCCCTATCTACTACCAAGACTTGTGGCATTGCAATTTGCACCATTTCATTGGTTTCACTTTTGAAAGGACGTTATCCTATTCCTATGCCATTTCGACCTAGGGATCATTTCTCGTTGGTCGGCCAGAGTTACTTCGGATTAAGACAATGACATGCTATTTGATTTATAATCGACGTAAATAAACTTTAAATATATCAAATTGTTACAAAACATTATCGAATTTATTGGACATTATTATTATATAACATCACAATGACCATTTTAAAATAAATTGATAAATTCAATGACCAACTAGCAAAACAACCATTTAGTTATTGTTTAGGGAGCTCTAGTGTACTTTAATAAATACTAATTAAGACGTAAGGCCTGCAAACAATGATTAGAATTTGATGGACAATTTCTAAATTGATAAATATATGATTCGCGGCTTTAAATCCTTGTTTTCTGCCTACTTTTGAACGATTTATTCATTTACAGTTAGTAAAGACAGTTATAACTTATACTTTGGTAGTCCGTCCATTTAATATGATTTTTGAACATTATTGTAGTCTAATTTTATATTTTAATAAATTTACTCGCAATTAAAAAAAACAGTCAATAATGAGATTAGTTTAAGTGGTATACAGTTTGGTATTGTTTAAATATGTCTCGAGTTTAAAGTATTGTATAGGCAAAAAATCATTGCTGAGAGACGCACTCATCAAAATTATGTATACAACACGATTTGGTCCAGATTAATCAGGACAAAACCTTGATAATCAAAAAAATAAGTAAAAAACATGTGATGACGTAGCGACAATTTTACAATAATATGATAAATTTAGTGTACGTATTTTTGTAATTTTTGAAAATATTAGTGTATATTATTTTTTTTTTATTAATAAGGGAGAGTAACGTCACATGCCTCGTTAAAAATTTCCCTAAGCCTAGTTGGGGGAAAAGAGTATATGTGTTGTTACGTACAAATCATAAAAGAAACACGACAAAGAAAACTAAACCGACAGATTAATATCCTCGAGCACCAAAACCTCCACTTACGAGGGAGGGCGAAACCAAGTCTTTTCACTAAAGGACCAATCAAACGCTAACGATGCCATTTTATTAGCAACCCTATTAGCAACCCGAGGGACGTATCTTATAGACAAATCCCAATCACGTCCCATAAGCTCCCTAATCCGTTGAATTAAACCATGCCCACCAAGCACATCCGTTTTACCATTCAACATATATATCCGCAACCATAGTGTTATCCATCTCCAAATTCACAAATTTACAGTCATAATCCCAAGCATGCTTAAGGGCCTCGTATGCCGCCTAAAGCTCACTCATGAGAACCGAACAACGACCAACACACCTCCCAAACCCAAATATCCACTTGCATAGATATACACTTGCATAGATATACCGATGATTGGTCCTACATTACCAATTAAATTTACTAAAATGAATATTAATCATTATCCTCTTTTTTAGTCGAACCTATGATTGGTCCTACATTACCAATTATTTTATAAACTTATACAATTGAATTATATTATGAAAAAATACTTTGATACTCAAGCAAGCCTTTCAATTTTAGGGTTTAAGGGTTTAGTGTGTAATTTTTTTACACAACATGTGTATCAAAATATAACCCTTATATTATTAGAACGACATTGTTAGGAGGGCAGCCTCGCACCTCGTACATAGACAGGATATATATATATATATATATATGGGGATTAGGTGTAGGGTGGGCAAGACCGAATACCCGACTAATTTGTCCAGAATTGGTCCCAGTCTCAGTCACAACCGGAACTTAAATTTTAGATCTAATCCCGATTTCACCGAAACTAATTTCAGGTAAAAATTCATCAGATCTAAAACCGGAACCGGGTAATCGAGTTTTTTGCCCACCTTAATTAGGTGTACGTGTACCCCGCGTTTCACTCACTTCCTAAGTCCTTCCATTTAGGCCACGTGAGACGGGTGCCATTTTCTCATGGTTTCCTACTTTATAATATAAGGAGTAACCTCAAACGCGGCCTTCGTTTAGTCCTAATCTCACTGCGACACTAATTATTCCTATCTCAACGACCAATAAAAATCGTCAATCTACATCACAGCCGGTGACTCTATCAGTCAGATATTTAGTATATGTACTTCGTTTTCGCTTGAATTCGTAGCTGAAAGTGAAAACAACATAAGCTTCATCTCCCTCTCTCGTTTTTCGCTTTCAACTCTATAAATCCGCAAAACAAAGCTTTCTCTTTGTAATTTCGATTTGATTTGTTCATTTGTTTTAATTCTTTGTTTTCTTTTCTTCATGGGTTTTCCTGTTGGTTACACTGAAGTTTTCTTCTTACCAAAGATCTTCGTTCACGCTCTTTCATTTCTGGGTTTTTTCCGGCATTTAATCGTTTCACTTTTCAACTACCTCGGACTCTCCGATTTCCTCGAAACGGACACCGTTTGGCCGGAAAACCCGACCCGAACGGTGCCCGAGAAGCCGCCGGTATCCGCACTCCTGCTCCGGGAAATCCTTCCGGTTATAAAGTACGAGGAGCTTGTGGTGGTGAAAGGGGATCCGCCGGAGAGCTGCGCCGTTTGTCTGTACGAGTTCGAAAAAGGGGAAGAGATCAGGTGGTTGAGGAACTGTAGGCACGTTTTCCATAGGGCATGTTTGGACCGTTGGATGGACCATGATCAGGTAACGTGTCCGCTTTGTAGGACACCGTTTGTGCCTGATGAGTTGCAGGAGGAGTTTAATCAACGGCTCTGGGCAGCTTTCGGAATCAACGATTTTTACAGTGAGTACAGTTCGGTTCCGGGATTGTAAATCTTTTGTCTTTGTCAAAGGCTTTTCTTTTCTTTTTCCCCGCAATGAGTTTACTGAAAATTTGTACGCTGTAAATGTACACGGAGCAAGGTATCCGTTTTTTAAGCTATAGATTTATTATATATTTTAGGGATGTAAATTAACGGAACGTTAAGTGAAATGTTTGGCAGGAAGTTCGTTTATGCTCGTCTATTTATTAAATGAACGAACATGAATAAGATTTTTTGTTCGTTTAATTAAATGAACGAACACGAGCGAATAACTTGTTCGTTCATTTATGTTCGTGAACGTTTGATAATTTGTTCGTTTATGTTCGTTCGTTTATATTCATTTATGTTGATTCGTTTATATTCGTTCGTTTGTGTTCGTTTATGTTCATTTAAGTTTATTCACATATGTCTAGGGATGTTCATTGTTCGGGTAAACCGAACAATATAACCAATCGAACCAAATCAAAATTGGTTAATCTATTAGATAATTTTAGGTTTCGGTTAATGATTAAGAGTTTTTTTTTTTTCAAATTTCAATTATCGATTAATTTGATTTAAAATCACTTAATTAACTGAATTAATCGAACTAACCCAAAATATTAATTATTTAACACATTATTCGTGTTTGTTTGTGTTCATTTATGTTCGTTTGTGTTCGTTAATGTTCGTTTGTGTTCGTTTATCATTTAAACGAACGAACACGAACAAGGTACATTCCTTAATGAACGAACACGAATAAGAAATTTTGTGTTCGTTTATGTTCGTGTTCGGTTAAAGTTAAATGAACGAACATGAACACATTCTCGCTCGTGTTCGTTCGGTTCGTTTACATGCCTAATATATTTTAAAAAAGGGTAATGTTCACAAACAGTCCCTTTCGTTTAGTGTTTGTTCTAGTTTGGTCACCAGATTTTAAAACAGCTTATTGTGGTCCCTTACGTTTATAATCTGTTTTATTTTAGTCACTTTGTCGTCATTCTCCGTTAGAGGAGTAACGGCCGGCTGACATGGCAATTTTAATCTCCTTTGACGTTCAAAACAGCTTTGTCTGACTATGTTGACTTTGACGTTTGCCATCGAGGGGGAAAGTATGTTGCCAATTAACCCATCATCTCTTCCCAATTATCAGGTCGTCGTCAACACTGTGGTGGCCATTAAGGTAACCATGTTTAATCTCCTTCATATCTGGCGCGTGTTCAGATACGCGCCATACTTTGACTGACTTGTCGAGGCTACCACTGTAAACAATCCATTTACGGTCGGTCTTGGTCGACATTCGATCATCTTCTTCGACTGCTAGGCATTTGATGGGGCCGGTGTGACCAGTTAAGACCGAGAGGCATTTGTGGACACCACCTTCTTCTCTTTTCCACACGCATATGCTGCTATCCGCTGAGCCGCTAAACACCAAATTCCCAGATGTGGCCAAGCAGAGAACAGCCATTTTATGGCCCCTTAGTATCCCGCCATGTGAAAGGTGCTTGTTACGTTCCCAGAAGTTGACAAGACCGTCCGACGAACCACAGTACAACACCCCCAATTCCTGGTTCACAGCCAATGAGGTCACCGCGTTCTCTTGCTTCAACAACACTTGAACCAGGAAATGTTTCGTTCCTTTCCCTTGTAACTCTCTTTTCCATACCTTCACTGTCCCATCCGCCGATCTCGTGAACACCAAGCTGTCAAATCCGGCCACCACAGAATTGATAGCGTCGTCGTGAGCATCAATGGATTCCAAGCATTTCGAGTTGGCCAAGCTTCAAACTTTCAAAGTTTTATCCCAAGACCCTGAATATAACAACCCCATGTCTTCATTCAAGCTCAAGCATGAGACAGCATCAAAGTGTTTGATTCGGAGAACAATTCGGTTTCTCTGAACTTCAACGTAGTTCTTACGTTTAACAGAGCTCTTAACGACGTCTTTGAATGTGGGCAAAGTGCCGAGTCTTTTGTAAATACCGGGGCTCGTCGTTGAAACCCTCCAGACACGGATTTTACCGTCTTGGTGACCGGTGAATACCCTATCCCCCAGTATGATAATGGCCTTAACCAACCCGCTTTTAGCTTTGAAACCGAAAAACTCCTTCAAGTTCTTCCACACACGGATGTTCTTGCTATCGGAGCCCGTATACAGCAAATCTCCGACAGCAGCTAACGAGTAAATATGGCCTTCTTCTCGCACAATGGAAGCAATAAGCCCATCTTGGCTAAAATCAGTTTCCAGTACAGAAGCGGTAATCCATGGAGATTTGATGTATGGAGAAGCCTGGTTCCATGGTGACATGATATAAGGAGAACCATCGCCGTCGCCGCTGGTGGTGGTGCTGTTGGAATACCTCGGGCTGGCCATGGACGCACTGCTTTTACGATTAGGGCTGGCCATGGACGCACTGCTTTTACGCCTGAAATGTAGAGTCCATGTTGGCGTATTGGTGGAGTGGACAATGACGTGTATTATACACGTGGAATTTTTTTAATTTTAAAATTGCCATGTCAGCCGACCGTTACTCCTCTAACGGAGAATGACGGTAAAGTGACTAAAATAAAATAAATTATAAACGTAAGGGACCACAATAAGCTGTTTTGAAATCTGGTGACCAAACTAGAACAAACACTAAACGAAAGGGACTGTTTGTGAACATTACCCTTTAAAAAAATATAAGTTAAAAATGTAGATTTGAATTCTTAAAACCAGGATTATAAACATTTGTAATTCGGTCATAGAAAAGAAAAAACAAAACTCCATTTTCAGTTCTTACAATCATGCTTCTTGATGCATGATTGTGTTCTGTTCACCACCTTACATGTTTGGTCTTATTAGACTTTTAGCTTGTACGTTGGTTGTTTTTGTCCCTTAAGGCCTAAACCGATCATGCTTGTATATCTGTTTGGTGTTTTCTGGTTTAGGGCAAGGTCGGCGGTGGAGTAATTGGGCTAATGTATTGAGGTGCAATTGTTGGGCTTCCTGCAAGGCTACGTAGATTATGTAATTGTTGGATCCGGACTTGGGAAACTACGGTTCTTATTCTAATTTGGTCCCTAAATTTTTAAATGTTCCATTTCACCCCAAACTATGGTTCTTATTCCAAATTCATCTCTAAACTTTTGAATGTTTCATTTTCATCCTCAAACTATGGCCCGCGTTCTAAATTTGTCCTTAAACTTTTAAATGTTCTAATTCCATCCCCAAACTATGACTCTTATTCCAAATTCATCCCCAAACTTTTGAATGTTCCATTTTCACCACCAAACTATGGCCCTCATTCTAAATTGGTCCCTAAACTTTTAAATGTTCTAATTCCATCCCTAAATTATGGCTCTTATTCCAAATTGGTCCCTAAACTTTTGAATGTTCAATTTCACCCCAAACTATGCCTCTTATTCCAAATTCATCCCCAAAATTTTGAATATTCCATTTTCATCCCCAAACTATGACACTCATTCTAAATTGGTCCCAAACTTTTAAAACATTTTAATTTCACCCTCAAATTATCGTTTATGCCACATCATATTATTACATAATACATCAATATTTCATGACAATGAACAATTTTTATTATAGTTTTATTAACATAAGATATGATTAGCATATACTGATAATTTGAGAATGAAACTGGAATGTTCAAAAAGCTTGAAGACTAATTTAGAATGAGATTCATAGTTTGAAGATAAAATTAAAATGCTCAAAAGTTTGATATCAGCTTAAAATAAATCTCATAATTTAAAGACTAATTTAAATTAAATAATATAGTTTGAGATCATGCCATACAATTAAGTTAATTAACTTTGTTTTTCAACCAAAAACATTTAAAAACGAGAAATTAGTAAGATTCCAGAACCTCTAATGGTCCACTAATCTTCAAAATTAGATCAAGAAAAAGTAGAAGTCTGTGCCTAATTTTGGCAGATAAAAGGACCATTTTTGCAACTACTAGGAAAACTATTGGTAGAATCAAATCAAATCAAATCAAAACCATTTTCAAAACTCCGGTTTTCAACGCCATGGAAATTATTGCTTGAATTCAACCTACTGCTGTCTGCTGCTTTGCTTTGGCTTTGTTTCCATGTCAAATTTCAAGTTGAAAGAAGAAGCTTTTGCATCCCCTTCCCTTCAGACCTATCGTTCAACTCTCAGACCAAACACAAAAAACACAAACCCTCTTTGTCTGTCTCTCTACAACCAAACTAAAAGCTCAAACCTCTTATTTTGGTTTCATTATTCACTTCTCCTTTCATGTCTTCTCTTTCTTTCTTCTTCTTCTTCTTCTTCTTCCTTTTACTCCTTTCGTTTCACACCCAAAATGCAATCTTTGTCATCATTAGAGGAAATTCAACCATTCACAGCGTTAACCGTACTTTCCAATTGGGTTTCTTTAGCACAAATGGTGAATCCGATTGGTATTTAGGAATCTGGTACTCTTCTATCCCGACCCAAACCCGGGTTTGGGTCGCCAATCGCGAAAATCCGATCAAAAACATCACCGGAGCTTCGTTCGAGCTCACTGGAACAGGGAAATTAGCAGTAAAGGAATTCCCAGATTCAGTCGTGTGGCTGAGCTCAAACACCGAAAAAGCAAGAAAATTCGATCTTTTAGAGAATGGGAATCTCGTTTTGTATTCTTCAAAGGGGTCGAAAACATGGCAAAGCTTCGATCATCCAACCGACACGTGGCTGCCGGACATGAACGTCACCGTACAACGAGCTTTAACCTCTTGGAAGAGCCCGGTCGACCCATCACCCGGTCTTTTCTCTTTACGGCTAAATCCCAAAGAGTTCAACAAGTTCGAGCTGGTTTACAATTCAACCAAGGTGTATTGGTCTACAGGGAACTGGACAGGCAAAGCTTTCGTCAATGTCCCACAAATGACAATCCCTTACATCTACAAGTTCCATTTCTCCGACCCTTACTTGCCGACGGCGTCGTTTCGATACACGGAAAGACCGCTGGATAACGGTGTCGAACCGCCTTTGACGAGGTTTCAGGTCGATTTCAACGGGCAGCTGAAGCAATTCACATGGTCAACAGAGTCGGAGAATTGGAACATGTATTGGTCAATGCCGGAGGATAAGTGCCAAGTCTACGGCTTGTGCGGCAATTTTGGGTCTTGTTCTGTGAGTACAACGTTAAAACCTTGCGTTTGTCTTAACGGATTTAGGCCTTTTGATGATGAGGCTTGGAATTCTGGGGATTTTTCTAGTGGCTGTAGGCGAGAAAGTGACGTTTTTTGTGCTGATAATGATGGGTTTAAGGAACTTGATGATGTAAGGTTCGATGGAGGGAATAGTGTTTCGTTTCAAGGGGACAAGAGTGCTTGTGAGAAGTCTTGTCTGAATACATGTTCTTGTATTGGATTGTATCATAACGGGGGGACTAATCTGTGTAAGAATGTGTATGGGACTTTGTTGAATTTGAGGAACATGAGCTCTGGTTGTTCGAATAAGGATGTCTTTTATGTTAGGGTGCCAAGAGATGGAGTTGTGAAGAAACATGAGTCGAAAACTAAGGTTTTGGTCGGCAGCATTTTCGGGTCTGTTGTTGCTTTGGGGTTAATGGGAGTGATTCTGTTGGTTTCGAAAAAGATCATAAAGAAGAAGGGGAAAGATGGTGATGATGATGTTTTTCCGGGGTTGAATCTCAAAGTGTTCACTTACAAAGAGCTCAATGGTGTGACTCGAGGGTTCACGGTGAAACTCGGGCAAGGTGGATTCGGAGCGGTCTTTGGAGGTGAGTTGTCGGATTCGACTCCTGTTGCTGTTAAACGCCTCGAAAGGCAAGGGAGCGGTGAGAAGGAGTTTCGTGCCGAAGTGTGTACTATTGGCAACATCCAACATGTTAATCTTGTGAGACTCAGAGGGTTTTGCTCTGAGAATTCTCATAGATTACTGGTTTATGATTACATGCCTAATGGTGCCTTGAGTGCATACTTGTGCCCGGATAGTCGTAACTTGTGTTGGGATGTCCGGTTCAGGGTGGCAATCGGCACTGCTAGAGGCATAGCATATTTACACGAGGAATGCAGGGATTGCATCATTCATTGTGATATCAAACCCGAAAACATTCTCTTGGATTGTGATTACACTGCAAAGGTATCGGATTTTGGATTAGCAAAGCTTGTTGGCAGGGATTTTAGCAGGGTATTAGCTACAATGAGGGGCACTTGGGGCTACGTTGCTCCAGAATGGATATCCGGCCTAGCAATTACACCGAAAGCCGATGTTTATAGCTATGGAATGACGTTGTTGGAATTAATAGGTGGTTGCAGAAACGTGCAGGCACCGCATTCTGCAGGAAATGACAATGCTTTCGGTGAGGGAGTGAACATGGAGAAGTGGTTTTTCCCACCATGGGCTGCACGCCGAATAATCGAGGGCAACATAGCTGCAATCGTGGACACACGACTCGGTGTTGCATATAATTTAGAGGAGGCTAAGCGTCTTGCTTTGGTAGCAATCTGGTGCATACAAGACGAAGAGGAAACGAGGCCTACAATGGGTATGGTAGTAAAGATGTTAGAGGGAGTGGTGGAAGTGGCCATTCCTCCACCACCTAAACTGATACAGGCAATAGTTGCTGGCAATTCTTATAATGGAGTCAGAATGGATTCCGGCATGTCGAAAGGCGGTGGATGCTCGGATTATAACGTCGGGTTTTCCAGTGCCGGTTCACGGTCGTCTCTCAGTAACTTCTCTTCCCCGTTGGATCAGAATTTGTAAGTCTAATTGATGGGTGGGAATGGGATCATTGGCTTATGATTATGGTTTTGACCATGTGAATTGTATGCTCCCTCCTCGAGCAACAGAAAATAACTATATTAACGATAAAACAGACCAATTGAAGACATTGAATAATGCTTGTCCTAAGGCTTGAGAGGCTAAGACTCGGTCAACTCCCTCATTCTCTCATGTTTGACGCTGATTTGTTTCCATGGTCATCCTAGTTTATAGCTCTAATAGAACATCTCCTAAACCTTTTTGTAAATTTCCACAAAAAACAAAAAAAAAATCATAAATTAAAATCGGGAAAAAACAGAGGGAGAGATTGCTTGTTCTTCGTATAGACTCGCTTGAATTGATAGAATCGAAGAAAATAAAACCAGAAGGATCGAAAGGGTTCATTAAAAGTGTGCCAAAATTGCGAATACTAAGGAGTATGAGCTGCAAAATGCAGAGGGGACGACTAATCCATTCTCTGCCGGTTCGTCACCGACGCAGGAACTTATGTCGGATCAACTTCCCGATGCACCATATCATATCTCCCCCTTTGAAGTTACCGAGCTGCATCCGGCACCGACGAGTTTAATCCTCGAGGAAGGAGATTATCCTCCGATACAAACCTTTGCAGACGCGAAAAGCATATGGTGTATCGAGTCCTCCAAGATATGGGCCATAGCTACTCCTATTGCATTCAATATTTGGTGCAATTATGGAATCAACTCCTTCACCAATATCTTTGCGGGCCATATCGGTGATATCGAGCTTTCGGCTGTCGCCATTGCTTTATCTGTTGTTGCAAACTTCTCCTTTGGCTTCTTGGTGAGCTTCTCTATCCGTCATTTATTAAGAGCAAAATCTTGACACTTGTTCATTAAATCTGCAGCTTGGAATGGCGAGTGCTTTAGAGACGCTATGCGGACAGGCATTTGGTGCAGGACAAGTAGACATGCTAGGAGTATACTTGCAGCGATCGTGGATAATCTTATTCGGGGCCTGTTTCGCGTTGTTGCCGCTCTACATATACGCCACCCCTCTCCTGAAACTCCTTGGACAAGAGCCTGGAATCGCAGAACTTGCCGGAGATTTCACCATGCAAGTTATACCTCAAATGTTCTCATTAGCCATCAATTTCTCAACACAGAAGTTCCTACAGGCACAAAGCAAGGTTGGGGTCTTGGCCTGGATAGGCCTCGCCGCCTTCATTGGACATATCGGGATAATTTACCTCCTCGTTATTGTGTTAAAGTGGGGTACCCTCGGTGCTGCAGTGGCTTACGACATCTCGGCTTGGTTGGTTGCCCTGGGACAACTTGTGTATGTGGTCTGCTGGTGCAAGGATGGTTGGACCGGGTTATCGTGGTTAGCCTTTAAGGATCTTTGGGGTTTCACCAAACTTTCTATAGCTTCGGCCGTGATGCTTTGCTTAGAGATTTGGTATTTCATGATGATAATTGTTCTCACCGGTCACCTCGAAGATCCGGTCATTGCAGTTGGCTCTCTTTCGATCTGGTACCGATATCACAATCATTACACTAAACCTCTGTTTTGTTTTTAATTATTTGAGCTTCATTCAACTCAATGTTTCAGCATGAACATCAATGGCTGGGAAGGCATGCTGTTTATAGGAATCAATGCAGCTATAAGTGTGAGAGTGTCGAATGAGCTCGGATCAGCACATCCAAGAGCCGCAAAATATGCGGTGGTCATCATTGTCATACAGTCACTTTTCATAGGAATGCTTTCAGCGCTGTTAATCTTGGCTACTCGAAACAAATTCGCTGTCATCTTTACAAGTAGTATAGAGATGCAAAAGGCCGTGGCTGGTTTGGCTCATCTTCTTGGCATAACCATGGTGCTAAACAGTGTGCAGCCAGTTATATCAGGTGAGCCATTGAATCGAAAACACACACACCACACCGCCCGAACCGCGAAAAAATTCAGCATTTGTGTGATCAAATAATTCCGTGCCATCATGTCGCGATTGCAGGTGTTGCAGTCGGAGGAGGTTGGCAAGCCTTGGTAGCATACATAAACTTGTTCTGCTATTACATCGTCGGCCTCCCGCTCGGTTTTTTTCTCGGTTATCGCAGCCATTTCGGGGTGGAGGTAGCTTCATTGTTTCCCAACACCTGGTTTTTCATCTGGGAATCTGATTATGTCAAAAACATATTTCAGAATGATTGGATTATTGCAGGGAATCTGGATTGGCATGATTTGTGGGACATTCTTGCAGACATTAATCCTCCTGTATATTACCTACAAAACTAACTGGAACACAGAGGTGGGGACATACTTTTTTTCGTAAAAATTAATGAATATGTCTTGTAAGAATCTAAACAAGGGATCGGTCCTTTTTACAGGTTGAACAAGCATCGGAACGAATGCGGCAATGGGGAGCTGAAATGCGTGCCCCCGACAATGGACCCAACTTGTCCGAATAAATTTAAGACCTTACTTTTGTACACTTGTTGTACCATTAGCAAAACGCAAAGTATAGTTTTAAACATTAAAAAAAAAAAACAATTAGCCAAATGCAAAGAGTACGTGGCAACACGTATGTACATAGCTATTAGATAGGTTTGCTTACCGGATGAAAACATGTTAGACAACCAAATTGTAACTATAATTTAATGATAAATTAAAACACTAATTTGGGTTATTAAGATTATGTAACTATTATTTGTCTATTTTTCCCTTTATTTGTCTAAACTATAATTTAAATTACGATCAATTAGACCCTCAAAACTCATATTGCGATCATTTTAGCCCTTATGTTAAGTTGACCGTTAATTTTAAAATAATTATTATGATGGTGACACGTAGCACATTCTGGACATACCACTTCATCAAGCCCGTAAATATAATTTATTCTTTCTATGATAGATGTGTTTATATGTAATATTCTAAGCTCTCTAATTAAACTCGTATATATATTGTAGAAATGTTAAATGCGGGTTGTTATTTACTTGTGTGATCTGGTTTTTCACAAAACTTTTCGACTAGTTTTATTGAATGAAGATAAATTTAAAATTACAATGCAAATTTAAATCCGAGTAAACAAAAACAACTAGTCTGAATATATTCCTACAACCATTCAAACAAGAAATTAACGTTTTGAAATCATAATAGGACCATAAAAAACCCAACTCAAAGACTTGAAACAAAGATAGATACTAATATAACCAAAGAATGACGATTAAAGGTAAAACCATCAACAAACCACATAAAAATACATATTACAATAAGGGGTACGTTGACAGCACGGTTATTACCACAACTCAATCCAGAGCCGTTTTTGATATTTTAGTGGCCCTAGGGCGAATTTAAAAATTGGACCCTAAATAAGAATTTAAATTATGGTTGCGATCATATTTTCGGTCGTGTTGCATTTATCAGCATTGCGAACATAACGAGTGCTATTTTGGTCACAATGACTATCACAAATTGTAATTTTTTTTTAAAAAAATACATGTTTTTGTGGACATAACAGTTGCATGTATCACGATTTCGGATGGTGCTTTTACCGCCATATAACGATTGTTGTTGCGATGGCAAAACTCTATTTAAATCTATGTCCCTAATAGCTAGTTTTGAGAAAAAATAAATGAATTTTAAGAATATATTAATAATAGCAAATATTGAAAATATTAAATTCTAAGAGTATGCATATAATAATAAATATTGAGGGAAAAATTAGGTCCTTAATAACAAGTATTGAAAAAAGCTATATAGATGTAATTCAAAGAGATAATGTTTATTAGCTGCTAATGAGTTTATTTTAGGATAAGTATTGTCACCTGTGAAATCTAAAAGCTATATAGATGTAATTCTTAGAAGAAAACTTTGATTCTTTAAAACCTTTGCTTGAAAATCATAACAAAAATGTTTACAAGTAAAGTGGCTTTATCCAACTCACAAGTTTAACCCATTAAAGGTGGGTAAAAATATGTTTTCCAAACCCAAATACTTGGGTTGTCCATTTGAATCTTCATATTAAAATATTAACATTTATATTTATTATAAAATCTTCCAAGCCCAAACATAACAAAATTAGAAATGAACCCAACAACTGTCCATTAAAAAGTGAACAATGTTCATCTGACGAGACATGTGTTCAAATCGCTTTATCTATAAGATAGATGTGTATTATTAAAGAGTTAAAAATATGTATAAACAGATACTACCTTGTAATCAACTTTAAACTATTTAAAAAAATTAAAAATAACAAATAAATACATATTTAAAATACTAAAAAAGAATTTTGAATGACGTAAAAAAATTCGAAAAAACCATATAATACTTGTAAGTTGACTGAAATCTGATTAGAAAAAATAAATAAATTGAAGCACGTGGCTACACAATTTTCTTAAGACAATTTAGCCACTTATGTGTGTTAAACCTAGTAGGTTAGTAGGTTTATACGGTGTATATAGGTGTTTTATATAGGAGAATTATTGAAAATTAATATTCAAGAATTAAGGAACCATTAATACAATATATTCATGTATATTCGTATGTAAATTAAAGTAACATTACCTAAAATAATGCATAAATTAAATGAGCCATTAATACAATATATTACCATATATTTGTCCATTCAATTCAGCATATTTAAAAGACATGCTCTATTTAAGGAAAATATTTTTTTGAATTTGAGCTAAAATTGGCGAAATTATATTATGAGTCCTCCCCACCATGTCATACATGAGACCAATCAATAAAATGTACTCCCTCCGTCCCACAATTTTTGTCCATTATTGACTTTTTTTTGGTCAATTTTTTTCAATTTTGACTCATAATTATTTAAAATGTATTATTGATAAAAATATGAAAAAATATATTTTAAAAACCTTCAATCGAGTAGTTTTCAAATATATATTTTATAAAAATTAATTATTTAAAATATTCAATATAATAAAAGTCAAAGTTTAAAAATTTTGACTTTCAAAAAGTCAATAAGGGACATATTTTATGGGACGGAGGGAGTATCTATTTCATTAAAATTTTCCATCTCATCTTTTTACCAAGTGAACTCTTCACTCATATTTACTTTAATTCAAAAACAATTTTTACAAAGTGAATATTACTTAATTAAAAAGATGAGATGAAAAAAGTTAATGAAAATGGATGCATTTTATTGATTGGTCTCATGAATAACGTTGTGGGAAGGATTCATGATATAATTTCTCCTAAAATACCCACATAACCCCAAAGAGCTTATCCAATTTGGATATTTGCATCACCCACATCAAATCAACTTAATTCATTCTATACCTATTAAGTTGTGCTTTGTATATAAACATATCTCACAGTTCGTACTCATCAATATAGGATATAAACTTTTTTCCCCCTAACACAGTTCACAAGTAATATTCTCCATATCCAAACAAGGAATTTAATGTATAGGATTTGTTTTTTTAATAATGGTAATTACACGGTAGCATCTGTACATACATGTTTTTTTTCTTTGACAATGCACATATCTTGTAGACTCGAAAAATTTAGGATCTTAAAAATCTTGATAAAAATGATCCCCCCATCCTAAAAATCTGGTTTCAAAGATTACTTAGGGGAGCAAAACATGACTCGACTCGAAAAATTAAATTACTTGACTCGATTTGACGTGAAAAAACTCGAGTCGAACAAAAATTAAATAAAGTTTGAGTTATAAAAACTAAAAAAAACGTGATTCGATTTTCAAGTTCCAACAAAGTCCCTCAATTCTACCCGATATATCACATAAAAAAATATGAAGTATATTATATAAAAAACCGTTTAAATTGGAAGAAATCAGTACCATAACATTATAAATGTTTACAATTAAATTTGAACAAAAACTCGAACAACCCGACTTAGAAAAATTCAAATAAAGTTTGTATTATAGAAATATGACTCATAAACTCGACTAACTCAAAATATTTTGACTCGATCGAATACTCATCTCTATTACTAGTAGTAGTGATCGCTCAATATCTCTCACTAAATGAAATTATTGACGAGATTCAAAGGCAAATAGTTTGATTTTGATCAACGTGATTTTATAGAATTGATTTTAAAGAACGTGATTTATGTTTGGGAGTTTCTTTTCTTAGAAATCACGATTGTATAAAAATATAATGTAAAAATCACGACGAAACGCAAAAGCTACTTCTACCTTGCTTTTCCCAAAATCACGTTTAAGGTTCATAATTGGTTTTGAATCCAAAGATGTGAGCACAGTGTTCGAGGCCAAAAATTCCATTGAATCGAGATTTTAGGCCTCCAAACGCCCATCCAAACACACACGCACTTATGAGATCTAAAATCTATGAGTATATAGTTCATAGTTTTAGATCTCTCACAAAAAAAACGAGACATTTGTTTAGCTTTAAATCTTGATGTTTATCGAATGCTAATGAGTTTGTTTTCTACGATAATTTGAGAGATATGAAACATCATAATTTTTTTTAAAAAACAGGTTAAAAAGAGGCTAAAAAGCGGTGGTACACAAATCCTTACAAAAATTGTAAGGATTTGTATATCGACTTTTGTGTACAAACACAATACACAAATCCTTACATTTTCTAAAATGGTTAGGATTTGTGTTTGTACGCAAAAGTCGATGCACAAATACTTACAATTTTTATAAGAATTTGTGTACCACCTCTTTTTAGCCTCTTTTTAGTCGGCTTCTCCTTAGAATCTCTCACGAAACACCCACTTATCAAATCTGAGTACATATAGGAGTGCATTAGATAAAATTTCAAACTTTATTTTATTTGAAAACCCTTTTCTTCAATTGTGAATTATCAAACTTGCCCATGAACTCCCTCAATCTCAACCCATGGTTAATAATTGACCCAAGGTTAACCAACCATGACCACTAGCTACTATAAAATAGAGGGTTGGGGGGCCTTTGTTTGAAACCCTACACCCTACTCAAAAATCCTCCATACCATACCTTCTCTATCATTGGTTTATAAATTTACCCTCTTTTAACCCTCTCTCCTAAAAAAATTGCAAAAAGGGGCCTAATAAAAAACCCTCAAAACAAAAGGGTAGAAAAGAAGTATTTAGGCAAAACGAAGGTAGCAAAGGGAGAAATTGAAGGGGAATCTGTCGTCGAAATCCCACCAAAAGGGCCAAAAAATAAATAAAAACACAGGTATTTTTGTTCTTTTCTTTCTTTGAAATTGTATTAGAATGTAGGTTTTTTTTCCATCAAGGGGTTGTATCTGTTCAAAACTTGCAGTTTAGTCCCTTAAAAGATCCAATCTTTTCGCCTTCTGCAATTAAGAGAAAGAGAGAGAAAGCGCGGGACAAATCCAAAATTCATAACCCAAACCCTAGATTAGTAAATTTTCAATTTTTCCGCCAAAAATCCATAGCATGTAAGACCCCAAATGTTTTAGTTTGTATTTAGAACTTGAAATTTTCTGCTGTGCCTTCTTGGTTGTTTATCGTTTTTTTTAATTTGATTTTTTTTCGAATAATGGAAGATTATAGACAACTATTTGTTTCTAGGTTTTGAATTCGAAATCCATGGCAGGGTGGTCGATTAGAGCTGCTGATGGGTCTTTGCTTGATTGCGCTAAATCCATAGAAAAGCTTTTGTTTTTGAAATCCGATCCCAATAAGCTTAGGTTCTGGTTTAACAAGTTTCTTGGGTTGTTTTTGAAAGAGATTTGTGCCCAAGGTTGTGTTTGGCCTTTTCCTCCATTGCTTGCAGATGGGCAGCCTGTGGATCTGTTTAAGCTTTTCTTGGTTGTAAGAGAGAATGGAGGATACAATGTTGTTTCCGAAAGCGGGTTATGGGATTCGATTGCTAAAGAATCTGGGCTCGGTTTAAATGGAGCTTCATCGGTTAAGTTGGTTTATGTTAAGTACTTAGTTACATTAGAGAGATGGTTGGAACGAACTGTTCAAAGCGAGGACTCGAAGAGCGAATCGAGTTGTAGTGGTCAGTTGATGGAATTGGGAGCTGAGCTTAAAGGGTTTCTGTTGGAATCAAAGAAGAAAGTTACGGAGTATTCGCAAGTGGAGGAGAGTATAGTAGCGGGGTCGAATGGAGGAGAGAATTGTGTAAGAGGTGAAGAATCTATTCGTATCGAATTGACAAACCGGGTCTTGCGATACGAGGAAGTTGAAAATTTGCAGAATGACCATGATGTAAAGAGTGTGGTGTTTGATTCAGAGGGTGACAAGAAGTTCATTATAGTTGATGACTATGAAGATATGGCGAAGAGTGCGGTTAACTCGATGTGTAACGACAACGAGGATTGCATTGAATATGAAAAATGCACAGATAGTGATGATGACGATAATGTTACTACATTGGATTCAAACGAGGTTAAGGAAATATTTTCGTCTCGTAAACGAAAGCGGGATTCTAAATGGGAAATGCTTAATTGGATAGCTGAAGTTGCAAAGAATCCTTGTCATTTGGTGGTCGGTTCATTACCGGACAGTTCAAAGTGGAAGGCTTATGGGAGTGAAGAACTTTGGAAGCAGGTTTTATTGTTTCGGGAAGCCGCCTTTCGCAGAAACGATAATCATTCAAGTGCTGGCCAGTCCAATTTGCAGGTACATACACCACCCATTGTTAAGCTTCCCTGCCTTTTCTTTTTCATGCTCCATTATGCATCATTAGTTCACCATTGTTCTGAACATATCAATTCTTCACTCTGCTTGCCCTTAGATTTGTGTTGTTTATATGAGTCATTACATTAGAGCCATCTTTTTGTGTATTCGGTATGGGTGGTGCTACTAAAAATATTTGTTGTGAGATGATAATGAAAACATTTTTATTTAAATATTTTAATCCATTTTTTATGCATAAATCTTTTGACATTGAAATTTCTGGCTTTGTGGTAATTCAAAAGCTATAATTACTATCCTTTTGGGATTAGGTTCAAAATCATCTCTATACTTTGGATGACAGATGAAATTTACCTCTCATGATTGTAATTTTCCATAAAGCTAGCTTCTAAAAACTAAAAGCTCCATCTTCTTTGCTTTTTAATGGATTTTCCTAACCATGGTTTTAACAGCAAGAGCCAAATTCGAGTCTATGAAAATTCGAGTCGAATTGTTCGAGTATCTGTTCAAATTTAAGGTTTGAGTTTATAATTTAGGGTTTATAGGTTAAAATTTAAATTCTCACCATATTACCCTAAAAACTAAACTCTAAATTATAACCTTAAACCTTAAATTGAAACAACTATTCATAAATTCTAACTCTTACATCTAAGCCCCTAAACCCTATACCCTAAACTAACTTTCTATACCCTAAAATTAAGGCGCTTGTGGAAACTTTCAGTTTCTACCGCCAGTGTATAAGATATTAATCATATATATATATATATATGAGTTAGGATCAACTTATATAATGTAAAACTCTTTAAGTTTTACACGTTTTCTATCGTTAGATGGGCGGAATTGATGATTCTGGTTAACTCCTTACTTTTTTTTTTCAAGTGATAATTTTACATAATTACTGTTAATCTTATCTATTCGTTTCACTCATCCAACGGTCCAAAAAATGTGTAAAACTTAAAGAGTTTTACACTGTGTAAACGGATCCTCTCTCTGAGTCTCTCTGTGTGTGTATATATATATATTTTATATATTTTTTTCATAGGCGATATACATATATTAGGTAGAGTCTCTCGCTGAGTCTCTGTGTGTGTATATATATATATATTTTATATTTTTTTCATAGGTGATATACATATATCAGTTAGAGTCTCTTGCTGAGTCTTTGTGTGTGTATATATATATATATATTTTATATTTTTTTTCATAGGCGATATACATATATCAGGTAGAGTCTCTCGCTGAGTCTCTCTTTGTGTGTGTATATATATATATCTTTATATTTTTTTTCATAGGCGATATACATATATCAGGTAGAGTCTCTCGCTGAGTCTCTCTTTGTGTGTGTATATATATATATCTTTATATTTTTTTTTCATATGTGATATACATGTATCAGGTAGAGTTGAGTAACTCGACTTGAACTTAAAAACCAATATACTATTTACTAAAAATTTCAGAGTTATTCGAGTTCTATTTTATAACTCAAACTTTATTGGAAATCTTTTCAAATCTATTCGAATTTATGAAATTGCGATTCAAGTCAAGTCAATTTAATTTTTTTACTTTTTCGAGTCTAGTCGAGTTTTGTTCCCTTCTAAGACGATGATGGTGATAATACTTGCCGTTATGAAAAATCAGTCTTCCATTTGTCCTTTTGTTTGCACTAGATGATCCACTTCCTGAAACTATACTTATATTTTCCTTGCTGCTCGTGTATTGTGCATTCATTATTTCGCCATATTCTTTTCTGTGTTTTCCCCCTTTATTAATGTTCTAATATAATAATTCTCCATTTTGTGCTTGCTATGTAGAAAAACCAGAAGATGCATCCCTACATGTATGACGATAACAGTAAACTTGTGTACAACCTCAGAGAGAGGCTGAGTTGCGCGGGGAAGGTTTTTTCCGGGAAAACGCCATCTAAAGGAGAGGATTGGTCACGGCCATCCTCATTTTTGAATCGTAGTGAGTCAGACAGTTCTATGATAGGGATTGACAAACGGTTGCGTGGAACTTGTGATTCTATAACTCCAGGTTCAGTCTTCGACTATGACGTCGACATTCAAGTTCCTATTGGGCCGTTATTTCAAGTCGAGGTACCGGAGTGGACAGGAGTAGTGTCAGAAAGTGATGCAAAGTGGTTGGGGACTCGTGTTTGGCCACTGGAAAAAACGGAAAAGAGGGCTCTGGTTGAATTGGATCGGATCGGAAAGGGAAGACCAGATTCATGTGGCTGCCATCTTCAAGATTCTGTACAGTGTGTGAAGTTTCATGTTAGAGAGAAAAGATTGAAAGTAAAACTCGAGCTCGGGTCAGCTTTCAACAAGTGGAAATTTGATAAGATGGGTGAAGATGTTGCTCTTGCCTGGGCGGAGCAAGAACAGAAGATGTTTTCAACCATAGTGAAGTCGAATCCTCCGTCACTAGAAAAATCCTTCTGGGATGATATCTACAAGCATTTCCCTAAGAAAACTCGGGAAGAGCTCGTATGCTATTACTACAATGTCTTCCTTGTGCAGCGTAGAGCGCACCAGAACCGGATCACTCCGAGCGACATTAACAGTGACGATGATGAACCCGAAGCAGAACCAGCTGTTAAAGGCAGTGGGCGTGAAGCGATCAAGTCCTACACCTCCATCTTAATTTCCCCAAAGAAGTCGCATAAGAAGGCGAGATACTCTTCGTAAAGCAAATACGGTTCCGGTTCGGGTTTAAGTCCTTTACATTTCCCTCAGGGTGTTTGTAGCTTTGGAGAGTGAGGATTTGAGTGGTCAATTATTTTTGTTTAAAGGGGAAGAATTGATCACACTCACACCTCAGGTTTCAATTTCAAGCAGTGTTTTTGGGTTCATGCTTTTCGGTTTTTGGGGTAACATCAAATTCAAAGCACAACCAATCCAATGAAAATTTTAAATTTCATTACAATTTAAATATTTTTTTTGTATTTTAATATATATTTTTTAAAATAAGCACTTCGTCGGTCGTTACTATTAGCAATAATTAAGTTTGAATTAAGCAAACAAAGCCTAAAAATCTGTTGAGGTACTATTGCAAATTCATGCAATAAATATGATATTTGAATCTTAACATTCACGGCACAAAATACAATCGATGGTACCTATTTTTTTTCTTCATTAGATTATATTCTAGATAGTCATAAATGGCTTGGCCTCCTTTTACCTGCGTCTGTTCTCAACTTCTTCACAGGATTGGCCCAACCAATGCTCCCGACACCACCATTTGACGGATGAGCAGGTTGGTTGGGCCAGCCTTGCTGCTGGGTCAGTCTCGAGACTGACCCTGATGCTGGACTCCTGATGTTGCGAACTATACTCGGAGGTGAAACAGGGCCAACAGATCCAGTCCTGGGCTTCACCGTAGACTTTTCCCTGTCTTTCCTCTTCTTCTTGCAAGTAACCAGCTCCCCTGGATGAGTTAGAAGCGAATCATCGTGTTGATATTGTTCCCTGGTAATGCCACTCCCACTCCCACTCCCAAGCCTTGATTCCTTTTGGGGCATGTGCACTCTAATCTTCGTGTCCTCACCACCGGCATGGGTGGATCCACGTTGTAACGACTTTTGAGTCGAGCCTGAATCAGGTTTGAACTCATTTATCGGTTTCTGTCTCTTGCCAACAGCTACCTGTCTAGAGGGACCTGAGGTGGAGGTAGATACTGGACTCGAGAAGGAAAGAGAATTTCTAGCTTCCCGAAAATCTGTATCTGTAAACGCTATCTTCAACAATTCGAAAAACAGATCATGTACTTTCTTTGCTTCAGATCTGACCTGTGAGTCCCAATTACATTTGCAGTGTAAGAAAGCAGATCAGGACATTGATGAGAGAAGTAAAGCAAATATATATTGTTCAATTTGGTAGGAAGGAGATTATACCTCGAGTGAAAACCCATAAAAATGCATTGCACTTTTTAACACTAGCTGCACATCTGAAACAAGCTCCATAACACCACTGTACTCTAATCTGTCAACACGCTGATCAATCTTCCGGAAATCCAAATTATTACTTCCACTTCCACCGATGGAACCAGAGTTTTCAACCCTCTTCCACAAATCTGTCAAAAGTGGTACAATACGCTGACCCTCCTTATCTATTCTCCTCTGAAGCTTGTTAATAACATTTTTGCACTGGAAATATGAGAATTTTCTAGTCAATAGTGGTCAAAGGTGAAAACAGTTCATTCCTTAAAAGGGCAAGACATTTTGATATATAAAGCTTTCAATTACATAGTATATGCAAACCATGAAAAATATCATGCCTTCAAGACTAAACAACATCAAGATCAATTATAAATGAATGAAAGACAGATGGACATGGAAAAACAAACAACCAGAGGAACAAATGATTGAAAATACTATATAGAACGCATAAAACTTCCTAAATCTCAAAAAGAAAATTCTTAACCACATAAAATATACCCCCTTGTCCAAATGCCTATCCTAGCAAAATCTAAACCATTTTGTGGATGAGAGAACACACTAATACTAAAGCAAGGGTTTCCAACATTTCACCAATGGCCATCCATGATGGCTACATATTTAAGGTAAAAAGTATACCTTTCTCTGGATGACGTCAGACATCTTAGCACCAAAACTTGACGACCTACTTGAATTAACCAGTTTACTGTCTCCATTCTCTCTAGAGGGTTTGCCGGCTTCTTCTGAAGGAGATGACATCGAAGTCATTCTATCAGACTTCAGTGATGCATGCAACTTTGATGTATTAGCTATTTTTCTTGAAGGCAAGTTCTTCCTACATTTTGAAGATGAATCATTTGGATCATGCTTGGAAGCATTGCGCTCACGTGCTGGTTTTCTTTCTGTGTCGATACTAAGTTGTGGTTGGTATTTTTGGTCCAGCTGGAAAGGTAACAGAGCTGAATCTCCACGCTGGAGATGAGGCACTTCCATGGCAGATTTCTTCTCTACCCTTTCCACAGTATGACGAGGTCGAATACGAATACTGCGCTTTCGTTTTATCTTGGGTTGGACAACTTGTTCGTCTTCGCCTTCATCACGATCATGGTTCCAACTTTCAGATTGCTGGTGGTCCATGTGAGAATCTCCCGATCCTGCAATCTCACCTTCCTCTAATTCATCGGACTGCCAAAATTAACATAACATGAGAAAACAGCAGAAATCAAAAAATGCCATAATAACATATCATTATACGAAAAGAGACATACCAGCCTTCTTGCAGCAGAACCAGGCCTAGCATCTAATGCAGAGAGAGATCCAAATTTTTTAGGAGATATAGGAGAGACCATCTGCGCTGGTCTATGACCGTCCAACGGAGATCCTGACAAACCACCATCTTCAAGTATGTGGTTGTTTCTAATGTGTTCTGAAGCCTGGTCACACTCATACCCATCATCACCAAGTGCACCATCTTCTTCCGACTGATCATTATTTATAGGTGGTGCTCCAACAGCACCGCTAAATTCATCATCTTCAAATTCACCAATTTCTCCCTCTTCTTCATTTCCAGAATAACCGTTTCTTTCATCAGAACTTGCCTCAGAGAATTCCTCATTCTCATCTATTTCCTTATAGCTGGGGTTCTTTTTCTTGGGTCGTCCCCTTTTTCTCTCGGTCTCCATTTCTTTGGATTCAGCACCACCATCAGCAGTAAATAAAATGTTCTTTGATGGCTTTTTTGATAAGGCAGCTATAGCAGCATTTACTTCTCTTATACTGGCTCGAAGCCACTTAGGTACCTGTTCATGACAAGTCATCTCCTCAGTCCAATCCAGTTCTTCATCCATTTGATCAAACAACTCAACTTCTTCCTCACTTCTTGCTATCATGCGATTCACCTGGTGCAATGAGGGAACATCGTGAACAGTTTCTTGATATCTCTCCTCATCATGCAACAATGTTTCCAAAGTCATGCGTCTCTCTTCATGTGTTGTTCTCTGGTCAAAACGTCCAGCATTAATTACTTCATCAGCCATGTCGATTTTGTACTGTTGAATGTTATTCCTTATGAGGCTCTCAATAGATCCCACATATCTATCCTTACCAGCAAAATCATCCTCAAAATCAACCGTACCACCACTCCTTAGTTCATCCTCCTTCTGCTGACTAGAGATTTTGTCAACAACTGCTTCCATGTAAATTACTTTGACTTCCCTTGTTTGTCCAATTCGGTGAGCTCTAGCAACGGCCTGTTCCTCATTTTTAGGATTTGGATCAGGATCATATATAACAACAGTGTCAGCAGATTGAAGATTTAGACCACGTCCAGCAGCACGAATACTTAGTAAGAATATGAAGCACTCAGAGTTCTTGCTATTGAAGTCAACAATAGCTGATTCTCGATCTTCCAAACTAGTTGTTCCATCAATACGCCTGTAAACAAGCCGCCTCCACTGCAAGTATTCCTCCAAGATATCCAGAAGCTTTGTCATGGTACTAAAGAGTAATACTCGATGCCCAGTTCTCTGCAGTTTTATGAGGATTCTGTCTAGGATCCACAATTTCCCACAAGATCTAACAAGAAAATCTTTGGAGAGATCATTGAAATATGGGTAATTAAGCAAAGGATGATTGCAAGTCTTCCGAAGCTCCATACACCGGTTATTTAAAGTTTTGTACACCTTAGCCTGGTATATTGGATTTTTTTGAACCTTGCGCTTCTCATCTTCCGGATCAACTCGAAGAGTCCCAGTTGATTTTATCCAATCATAAATGACACTCTGAATAGCTGACATTCTGCATTTTAAAACTATCGACACCTGTAGTCGGCCAAGGAAATAACATCATTAGAACCAAGAAATGATAAGTGATGTTTAAAGTATGACACAAAAACAGCATACCTTTGGAGGAAGTGAGCCTTCCACATCTTCTACACGCCGTCTAAGCATAAAAGGCTCTAGAATTTGATGAAGTCGGTGGATGATGATAACCTTCTTCTCAGTCTCAAGCCAATCATCTTCTGCATTATGTGTAGGTTCCCTTTGAAATGGTTGAGAAAACCAATCATGAAATGCTTTGCGATTATCAAACACCTCAGGAAGGAGAAGATTTAACAGTGACCAGAGTTCTTTCAAGTCATTCTGTGACATAAAAACTCTTGTTCAACACATCAAACAATGATAGACACACACACACATATACATATAAGAAAGTGAGCCTGGGGGAGAAAAAGGTAAATGGGCTTATCACTTTATTGCATCAAATAAGCCACACTGTAGGATATAAAGTAAACTGTGAAGAACAGGTTTTCTGAACATTCCCCATTTTGGGACAAGGAAAAGCAATACTGTGATTCTGTGAATAAATTAGAGCATAGCAAGGAGTCCTGTTAATTTTTGCCAGCTGAAAGATCTTTAGGAAAGACCATTGAAAACTCCAACCATTAATAAACAGCATTGTACGGCATAGGTAAACCACATGGAATCTCATTTTCATTCTTCAAATGGATATTTAGTGAGGAACCAAGTACGAGACGTGATGAAAACTTAATAATAGGAGTTTAAGATTTCTAAAGTTAGGAGAAACTTGTTATAAAATTAAGCCTACCCCATAAATGCACAGGTGTCTATGCGTGCATCTGAGTATGCAATAAAAGGTGTTGCCAAGGAAAAATGGCGGTCATACCGTTTCAAGTAGAAGGCACTAGGCAGTCATGATAATAAAGCATAAAAAGTTGTTCAAAGTTTTCAAATCTGTATGAATGTTTTATGTACATACAAGTGAGTAATTTCAATTGCCAAAATATTAAAGGTGCCTTAACAGACCTGTAATGGTGTCCCAGTAAGAAGTAAACGCCTTAGGCAACGGTATCTATCAAGATCACGAGCTAAAACAGATTCCCTGTCTTTCATTCGCTGTGCTTCATCAATTATGATGTACTTCCAATCAATTTTAGAAAGTTTTGACCGATCATACATGATGAATTCATAAGTTGTCACAAGGACATTAAATTTCATTGCCAAAACCTCCTGTAAGATAAGTAAACCAAAAGAAAGCTCAGTAAATTTTGACACTTAAAAGAACAACTAAATACAGATACTTATAGTTCTTACCTGAGAAAATAACTTCGAACGTTGATCTTTTCCTCCGACATAATAGATGCATGACACAGAAGGCAACCAATTATGGAGCTCACTCTGCAAGAAATGACTCATTTAGTTCTTTACAAGATCTTAGAAAAATGTCACAGCAGTCAATATAAAGCAAAAATAAAACCAACCTTCCAATTGACTAGAACAGCATTTGGAACAATTATAAGATGTGGGCCATAGTTTCCCTTAAATTCCATCAAATAAGCAATCAATGCCATAACCTGCACAATAAGGTAACCTAAGCAATTAACAGCTTTACTTTATCATATGATTATCTGCCAAAAGAATAAATGCTCTTGACTAATCCCAACACCTTGTCTAACTCCCAAATAACATGCAAAACTGCAGTGATACTCGCAATTTTTTAAAAATAAAATACCTGAACAGTTTTCCCAAGACCCATCTCATCAGCCAAGATGCCGTTTAGTTTATTATTATACAAAGAGAGCATCCACTGCAAACCGACCTATCAAAAAACATACATAGATGTCATAAAAATCTTAACAAGCTATAACAAATGGTAGTAAACTGACAAATACAAAAACCAATCAGGGAAAAGTTAGAAAGGAAAAACAATATTTTAAATATAGCCACTTACAAGCTGATAGTCTCGTAGTTTTCCAGCTCGTAGCATTGATGGTTGCCTTATGACCCTTTCATTGACAGCATGAGCAAGATTATAATACCTGTTGATGACCACAAGAAATGAAGATTAAAATACCCCGAATTGGGTGGCTTCTGATAAAATGTCATTATAATAAAAAAACATAAATAATAAATTCATATCAACCATATGATATTATAGTTATTGATCTAAAGAACATGAGAAAAACTACTGCAGATGCCCCACCTAACTGTCACAAAATTACAACGCATCCCACTCATGCTTTGCAAATGAAGCCACTACTGTATAATCAGTAAGTCCGAGAAATAAACTATAATACGATCAGAAACATAACTTACTTGCTAACAGATGAACTTTCCCTGGGTGCATTCATTTCCATAAACCGATTTCTTATCGTTACTTCCTCTCCAGCACAAGCTGCAGCAGCTCTAACTTCTTCTTCTGATAAGCCCTTTAGTCAAGACGTACAAAACGAGACGTAAGTAACAGGAAGTCCACGTAAAGCATGGTGATAGGAAAGCAAATGACTTTTTTTCCCTTTTAGCTCAGAATTCAGTCCCCCCCCCCAAAAAAAAAATAATAATAATAATAATAATAAAATAAATAAACTGAGAAAGGGGGAACACCCTAAAAGACAGCCAGAAGTGGGTTCAAGGGAGCTAGGGTTTAAGAAACCATACCTGCAACCGTGCAGCAACAGCAGCAGCATTTGCTGCATCAGCTACTTCCTGCTGATTCTTGGCAGTTGTTATCTTACTTCCCAATTTATGAAGATACTCTTCAGTCTGAGTCAAGAATGATGAAAGAACTTCATATCTCTCTGCAGCATCTCCAGATATATTTGTCTGCTGCTCAATCAACATCTCCCGGTACCTTTCAACATCATTATTCTTCAAGGCCTCCATCCTTTTATTTCTATCATCATCTTTCCTCTTTGAAAACTCCCGTAACATTCTTTCGTGGTACTTGGCAACTCCCCTATTACGAGCAGTCCGTGCATCACGGATAGCCCAATGAGCCTCCAGGAGCTTCTTGCGCCACTGAAAGATGGATTTCAACTGCTTCTCTCTTAGGGCCTTCTGAGTGGCTTGTACTTGCCTGGCCATCTCAATGCGCTGACGCTCACAAAGGCGGACAAATTTTCTGTATGGTCTGTCAGGCATCGCCATTATCTCTTGTTGCTGCTGGTCAACTTCATCCCTCAAACGAGTCTGCAGATCTTTAAGTCGCAGCTTTTTTTCTTCAATTTGCAGCCGCAGAACAAGATCTGGCCAAATCCTTCTCGTCCCCATATTTATTGCTAGTAAGCCACCAATCTTCCTCAAATTCTCTGATCGTTTCTTGCTAAGGACTTCCATGCCTTCCTCAAAGAGAAGATCTTTGACACCATATGCCAAAGTTAAATTATTATTGCTGTTAGGCATTGCTGAACCATATGAATCGTGTTTCCTAGTGAAGAAGGGGAAATCAAAGAGTGGACCATGATACTTTCTGGCAGAGGCAGGATCTTTTGGCTGGGGGGCAGAGCTTGCCTGCACGGGTTTCTTAGTTTGCCCTCCATCAGATGCAGTAACTTGTGGTGAAACTGCTTTCCCTCTATCCACACTAAAATCATTTCTAACTGGAGCTTTCGGAAGACCATGTTCTACTTCTTCGTCTGAATTGGCAGAAAAGACAGAACTTTGCTGATCTTTTCCACCAGGTAAATTAGATGGAAGTTCCTTGGCCGTGACTGAGACACCTTGTATATGAGATGCTGATTCAGTTGCTCTATCATCTCCTATATAAACTTCCTCTTTAGTAATATTCTGTCCTTTGGTAGATGGCTCAGATTGTGCAACCTTCTCCTTTGACTCCACATGCTTGGCTTGATCCTCTATATTCTTTCCACCATCTCTGCCCTGGTTATTTCCACCTAAAGGAGGTAATTGCAACTGCTGCAGCTCAAGAGGTGGGGGAACAATGGCTCGAAGGAGCTCTTGTGGAAGTGTACCTTCTCCTTTCTGTTAATGACCACATAAATCAGCATGATACAATCAATATTTCTTTACAAGCTTCATGCAGTAGAAAGTAAGGCAAAATACATAAACGGTCTGAGAGACGAGGATAGGGTAAAGAAAGAGAGAAAGATTAGTGTACCTTCAGGCGCCTAAATGCTAGTATTTGTGCTTTGAGAACATGAAGTTGTTGTTTAGTGAAACCAAAACGCTGATGTGCCGTCTGAGTAGCAGCTCCTCCTTGTGACGGTAAGTTATTAACCGATCCCCCATCATTAGTAGGAGCAGCAGGCTGAAGCGAAGATCGATTTAAGTGTTTCAGATGCTGCATTTGCAGCGTTTCTATGCCACCTGCTGAATTTTTTGCCGGCAAAGAAGGATCAATACTCTGGCTAACATTTGCAGATGATTGCGGAGGAGGCATCTCATTTCCATGCCCAGCTGGCTGTGTAGGAAGCACTTGGTTATCTTGGCCATGAATAGCCAACTGCTGCATTGATATGTTGTTAGCATTGTTAACCACCCCAGCACTTGAAGTTGAGCCAAAAGGGTTATGTGGAACCGTCTGTCTAGCTCTTGCAAATCCAGACATGCCAGACATATCATTTGATGAATTACCACGGGGAGAACTCTCACTTGGAACTGATGGTGAAGTGATTTGCGGCTTGGACACAGCTACTGGTGACTGAGTACCCATATTCCTTTCATTTGCTTTTTGCTGGGCAGCCATCCGGGACTGCATTAGTGGAATGAGCTGAGCCATCAAGTTGGCATTTGCAGGTTGTGAAAGATCAATATTACGCTCAATGGCCCACGCCTGCAACTGTGCAGCCATAGCAAGTTGATTGTTTCCCACGTTTTGAACATTTTGCTGAGCCTGTTGTGCCTGCATGGCCCTTAAAACATTTCCAGGCATTAATTGTCCAATAGCTGTTGCCTGGCCGGGTGGCTTGGGCTCATTTCTGTGCTCAGAAGCTGACCTTGGTCCTTGCTCCATCTGTTTTTCAGCAGAGCCAAGCTGCTCAGATGCATTCTTAGAGGATGACGCCTGGGCCTGGTTAGCAGCCTGCATGGATATAAGATCCTGCATTTTTAAGTTTCCAATTCGCATATCCTGATCCTTAACAGATGCAGAGCCCATCATGGCCATCTTAGCTTGCTGCTGCTGCGCCAGAAGTGCCTTCTGTTGCTGAGCAGCCTGGTGTGCAAACTGATAATAAGCTTGCTGAACAGGATTCAGCATTTGTTGCTCAACACCTTGACTCCTATTCTGGCTGTCCTGGGCAGAAGAATGTTGTTGAGGCAGATCAAAGAACTTCCTCGACAATTGAGGTGGTTGCATGGAGCCTGGAGACAGAGGAAAATTGCTTCCTCCCATCATACGTTGCAGACCACTGGCTTGATATGCTAGGGCAGCTTCATTTCCTTCAGGTTTTCTATGCAGCTGTTGTTGTAATGACTGCAAGAACAAATATAAATGCAAAATGTAAAATGTGTGATCTTCTCAAACAGATGCAGAATGTTAACTAAACTATACTCTTCAACCAATTCAAAAGTATTTTTCTATTGGTTTCAAGAGAAAAAGAATAGAACTGTTTAATGCCACTAAATAGAACCCTCCCACAAACCCCCTGAATACAATTGAATTGCCAAGTAACCTATCAACCTTAAGTAGTACATCAGAGATTGCATTTATTACACCAAATTAAAACCCCCCAAACCCGCCAAATTCTCCAACTTACCGCCGCCCAATTACCAAAAACAAACTGAGTTCACAAAATCAAGTTCAATTAACCAAATTTCCATTTGGTCAACTAGAATTTCAGAAGCACTTTACCTGCCTAGATGCAATTTGCTGCTGTTGTTTCTGGCTTTGTTGTTGCTGTTGCTGCACCACCGAATCGAACCCCAAGTGTGGGGTTGAAACGGCCGATGACGAGGAAGATGGCGAAGCTGCGGACGATGTGGATGCCGCCCGACCCACCGGGTTCCGGCTGGGCCCACCTCCGCCACCACTACCAGAATGCATAAAAAAACTAACCCCAATTCTCTTTAACAGAAATTCACCCGCGAATTCCAAATTATTACGACAAAAAATTCAAAAAAGAAAACCCACCACTCTCACACAACTCGAATCCCTCCAAAAAAACCTTTTTTATTTAATAAAACCCCTTTTTTGCCCTCCGATCCTAACGTTCAAAATTAAAAATAAAGAAAATTGACTAAAAACAAAAACAAATACTCAGGTTTATTTCCGTTTCTCTCTCTCTAGAAATCCGAAAATTGCGGTGGAAATTAGAGATAGATCTTGATGAGTTAATCGAGAGCGAACTTGACGGGAACTGGGGAAAATTTAAAACTCGGTGATTCGACTCACTGCTCACAAATCTCTCCCTCTCCGGGTTTTCACGCAATTTTCCCCTCTCGGGTCAAACCCTAGTGAGGTTATTATTTTTTTTTAAGAAAAAAAGAAGAAAAAGAAACTCTATTCTTCTTTGCCTTGGTGTTTAGTGCTTTCCTTTAAGGTGGGCTCCACTGGGGTTGCCAACTGTTAGAAATTTACGTAAAGGGTATAAACATGTAAATTTTATTATTTTAGCCCCTGCGTTTCAATGATTCTTACAGGAAAGCCCCCATATGCCAAGAAAATATCTGACGTGATGAAATCACACTAATGGTGCAAACAGTTCGATTTAATTTAGTAGAATATTTTTATAGTAATTTATTGATTTTTTATTCGATTAATTTTAATTTTTGATTTTGTCATATTAAATATACGATTTGAGATTTTCTATTTTATTTTATGATTTTTATTATGGATTAATATCCTATACACAGGCGGTGGAAACAGAAAATTTTCACAAGAGCCTTAGTTTTAGGGTATAGAGAGTTAATTTAGGGTATATGATTTAGGTGTTTAGAATTTAGAGATAGTTGTTTCAATTTAAAGTTTAGGGTTATAATTTAGGGTTTAGTTTTTAGAGTAATATGGTGAGGATATGGGTTTTAACCTATAAAGTCTAAATTATAACCATAAACCTTAAATTGAAACAACTATCTCTAAATTCTAGCCTAAACCCCTAACTCCTAAACCTTATACCCTAAATTAAGGCACTTGTGGAAATTGTCTGTGTATAGAATATTTATCCTTTTATTATTTGATAGAAAAATTTAACTGGTTGTTCTTTAAAATTATTTTTCCAAGTAAATAATTAATATTTTGTGAATCATAAATCGTTCAAACACTATAATCCGGTTTAATTTTTTCGATTTTAGTTGATAAACCTTATTCACAACAAATGAGTAACCATAACAAGAATTTGACCAATAAGAGCCTCACATGTAAACACTAACAATCAGTTAATCTAGCATGATGAAGTCTTAACCTTCTAAGCAGAGTCATAAACAAAATTATCAATCCTTTATAGAAAATATTAATTATATAAATTTAATACAAAAGATAATAATATAAATTTGGAAAATATCGAGATTCTTTTAGGGATTAATTAGGAAATAATTAAGAATCGCGGTAACCGTTGATTTTTTTTATGTGTGATCCGATCGCATACATGATAGGGTGTAAATATTTTGCATCATTTAGAGTGTATATAAATTGTTTTACGTTTGGCCAATATTTTTTTTATTAATAAGGGATATTATTATGGGTAATTGTTCTATGCACAAGCGCTTGTGGAAATTTTTTTACACAAGTGCCTTAGTTTTAGGGGTTAGGGACTTCGTTTAGGGTTTAAAATTTAGGGGTATAAGTGTAGTAGTTTTGAATTTAGGGATCGTTGATAGAATTTTGGGTTTAGGGTTAAAATTTAGGGTTTATAGGTTAAAACCTAAATCCTCACCCATATTACCCTAAAACCAAACCCTAACCCTAAACCCTAAATTCTAACCCTAATTCCTAAATTCTAAACATGAACCTTAAATTCTAAACCTTTAGACTAAAACCCCTAAACTCTAAACCCTAAACACTAACCCTAAACCCTATAATTGAGGCGCTTGTGGAAATAAAAACTTTCCACCGCCAGTGTATAAGATATTAATCCTATTATTATAAGTCTCGTTAAAAAACTTTCTTAACTTAAATAGAGAAAAAGAGTACCTATGACAGTATTACAGAAAGTACGGGATAAACCCGAAACAACAAAACAGACTAGCATAGTCTATACAAACTCATCATGCAACAAATTAAAAACCTCATCCGGGGAAGACAAATAAGAACGAGTTTTGAACAATATTATACAATAGTAAAGTATTGAATATTCAATATATAGAGTTTTGAGCATTAAAACCTAGCCGTTAGAGTTACACTGATTGGTCTACTGGCTAAAGATTTTATATTACTCTATTTTATATAAATTCGAATGTCGGTACAAGAATGTAAATCTATTAAATTAACATGGGCGGATGTACGGAATTTGAGGGTATAATTGGTCTCAGTTGATTTGTTTGGGTACGATATTATTCTAGTAGTATAAGAATCTCACATACCTCATACTCTACTCTGACCTTACTATATAAAAATCCTGGGTCCGTCACTTTCTACTAAATAATAAAAAACATAAGCAACCAACAAGGGTCGGGTGCATTGGTAAGGCACATTGTACTCTCAAGGAGAGGACGTAAGTTCAAACCTTGGAGACGACATTGTTGGGAGGGGCAGCCATGCACCTCGAACATGGATCATAAGACGGACATACATATAATAAAAAAAAACATAAGCAGGTGCAACTAACTAAAGACTATTATATGAGTATTGCTATTTCTGGCTTATATTTGTTAGCCTGATGGCTTGGAACAGTGTTTGGAAGAGAACAAAGGAGACCACACCAAATGCAAGGACAAGTTTGAAGCTTTCAAATCTTCATTGAAATCGAAACCTATAAGATTAAGGAGTGGTTCACTGATTGATGTTTAAAATGGACCAGACAGTAGCAGTGTTTCTTTTCATTTCAGATTGTTGTTTCAAAGTTTGTCTGTCAAGACTCAAGAAAGCAGTTTGGAATTCCAGATTGTGTTGCAATGAGACAACCCCATTTACATGTAATGAAAGGATTCTAATGTACAAAAGGAATCAAAATGTTGAAAATTTATGGAAATTAAATGCTTGGTTTAACATTTATCAACCAGAAATGGTTGAAAGGGTTGAGTTAGCCCTCTTTTGATATATATTTCTTGCTGTGCTGTCTACAAATAACACATCTTCAATCCAAGCAACAATGTTGAAAGCTAGACCTTCCAACACTCTCGAATAACTCTCGAGTATCGCTTGCCCCACGTCCTGCAAAACCCATAGTTTCCATTGATTTCTTCTCATTAGAGGTCAAAAAGCTTGCATCTTTTAGAGAAAATACCAGTTTTGATTGCTTACCCTGTTGTATTGAATTTTGCAGGTGTCTAAGGACGTTTGTGAAAGTTCGGGATACCTTTGCTTCAAGGCGAATAACAAGCTCTCTGCTCTTTCAGCTAATATATGATTTTTGTCGTTTCGATCGACATCAGACATTAAGTCTTTCATCATGCTCCATGATGATTTCGAATGGCTCATGCACGCTTTTCGTCTCCATGTATACATCGAAGCTTCGACACGGTCTGCAAGCTCAAGTGCTTCGTGTTCGGATGCTATATTGAGACAATCAAGCAGATATTCAGGGGAGAATTTTTCTGCAGAATACATGAAGCGGTAAATTGCATCTCCAATACTGGCTTTCCCACTCTGTAGGTAAGAGGAAAAGAGAGTTAGAGATCGAACCGGGACTTGCCATCGAACATCAATCAACTTTTAAGAGTGATATAGCATGAACTAAACGAGTTAAGCTCGGTGTTCAATATAGTTACTCTAATATGATTAGCCGAGTTCATCAACTCTCTAAGAATATACATGAATGGAACATTTGTGTATATACAAATTGATCACCTGAAGGACTAACCTTTGGAAGGGATGCCATGTATGAATCTGGTATTTCCATCTCAGAAAGGACATTACTGTTGATAGACATAGCTGCCTTGTGAATTTGATTAGCACACTCTCGTTTGTGTCGCAAGTGCTTCCTTGCTTTCTCAGAGAGACCATTTGGAGGAACACATGGCACCGGCACCCACCATTTCTCGTTGTTCCTTTGAACAACTCTTCGAAACGAGCCTGTACGGGTCGAATTTGACGACATACTCCCTTGCTCCGCATACCAGAATTCTCTATCCTGGAAACTATCCAGTATTTCCTGTAAAAAGGATGTGAGATATGAGATAACCTTTTCAAGTACAATAAAGGACTTAATTTTTCTCACATGGAGCTTGTCTTACAATGAGCATTGCATCCAATTTTCTCAGTGCTGGAAGATTGATGTAAATATCCGATCTCGGTCTGCTTTCCATGATCTAATAAGATCAAAAGAACATCATACTAAAGCAAGCAAAGATGACAAATCTCCATCCAAAGACATCTTTTGGTTTGGACCAAGAAACCTTACCTCAACAGCTGTTCCATTACACAAATTCTGTGATTTGGTGGGAGCAAATTCCACAATGTAATCACAAATAGATAAAAGACAGTCCATTTCTCTTTTCCAAAGTGCCTTCTTCTCAGGGTTCAAAGGCTCCAACCTCAAATTTTGCCCGAATACAGTCGCTGCAGTAATCAACATTCGACATAAAAACAAAGCAAATTTCATAGATTCGAATGACAACTAAAAAAACACAGTCATGTCTATGTACCATAAAGATTGGTTATGGAATTTGAGATGGTAACAGCTGTGCATACTCCTTTTCCACTCCCTGACATGTCTTCTCCAAGTAAAAGTTTTGCAAATCTTTCCTTCATCGTTTCAAGTTCTATCAAACATTGTACACACATTAGCATAAAAAAACATAATTTAGCATGAAAGATAAAAACTTTGCCAAATATTTTTACCTAAATCCAATGATTCCAATGCATCAAGCTTTTCATCCACATTGCTTTTGTGCTGCCTTGTAAGAACAGCTAATTTCTGAGCCCCAGATTTTCTTGCTGGCCAATGAGAAGGTGAAGCTTCACTACAACAACTATGATCATCAACCGCCTCCGAAAACGCCGAGGTCCCCGAATAAGTCCGGCAATACAAGAAAGAACCGCCGCTCACCGTTGAACACCCCGGAGTTTCTGTAGTCGACTGATCATTCTGTTCAGTGGAACAAGGTGAAGGCTGATAACCCAGATCATAGTTTTCCTCAGTGTTTGATAAATTGTCCATTTGAGCTGCTTTAATACTACTACTACCACTATAATATTGTCTGCAAATAATCATGGAATTTGGTCAGTGGGGCTCAAGATTTGAACACTTTTAAATCATAATCAAAACAAACTGAACTGAACTGATGGGACTTTAAGACATGGTCCAAAACATGGACCCGGGGAAGAAAAAAAAGGCTTAAACCGAATAATTCACATCGGAAAGAAGAAAAAGAAGAGAAAAAGACATAACCATTTTTCTTACAGAAACAAAAAAGCAAAAGCTTGGTGTCCTTAACATTCACAAGTCGTTTTTTTATCAGATTCTAAATATAATTCACTGAAAATTTGAAAATTTTAAAGGCCAAGCCAACGGTTTGATGATAAAGCAACATTCTTTTTCCAATAACTTACCTTTAAAGGGTACTGTAAATGTATAATTTGAATTCGGGAACCGTTGAGATAGCTAGTAATCCGAGGAACGTTTGAAACAGTTCCCTCCTAAGCATTTCTGCTGCCGTTGTAACCTTTTTCTCCCCAAAAGAATCACTTTTGATTTCTGACCGTCTGATTGCTGGGTTCCTTTGGTTTTTCCGATCAAAAAACAAAAACCCAGTTGTAAAATCTGGAGAGAAAAAAAGGGTTTGATTTAGAAACTTTGGAAAAACAAAAGTTGCAAAAGTTTTTGGCTTCTTTTTGGTTGAAAGAGCACTGCTCCCGTTTCTGATAGAACATGCAGAGTGTGTCTTAGTTGTAATATTAGATTGAATATTTATGAAGACTTGGGGTTGGTTAGATTATAATTTATATGATTGCAAATTGCAAATACGTGATTAATATTTTATAGTTTGGTGGAAAAAGAATCTCAACTATTTTCACCTGTTTTTTTTTCCTCTAATGAGATGAAAATTTCTAATTTCGAAACTCTATCTTTTAATCCTGAAATTGATCCATAAATTCAGATTTTTTTTCATAGTTAAGTATGATAAATTACCTAAAACGATCTGATTTATCACGATATTATTAGATTGTGTAAAAGTAAAAGCTTTATTTTTGTTACCTTATTGGAATAGTTTAGTTTATAAGAAAGTGTTCATATTTCATGTTTTTGAATTGGAGAAAATGATGGGTTTCAAAGCAAAATTAACCACTTTAATTACCCATATATTTCTAATGATGTAAAACCAAAACATGTGAAGAAAAACAAGTTGGAAAAGATGGTGTCAGAGTCAAGAGGTGGTGTAGCTCATTAGGTCTCGTGAGCTATTCAACTTGACAACAACATATCCATTTCCCCAATTCTTTGCAGTAATATTTTTTTTAAGTATATTCGTTTTACAGTCTATATTTAAGGTGTGAGATTGTTTCATTCAATAATATTATTTTTAAGTTTCAAACTCACGTCTTCTATTTAAAAACGTAACGTGTCTTACTAATGCACCCAACATTTATTGGTAATTTTGCCAAAATTTAACTTGATTTTCATGGCGTTTGGGAATGATAATTCATGGGGTTCTTTTAAACATTGTTGAGTCAAACATATTAGAAAAATCAATGGATTTAAAGAGGGCAAACAAATGCAATAATTCATTGAGATGGACGTGCCTTCCATTTCTTTTGAACCCTTTGGCTTTTTTAGGTCAAATCGAAACTTCTGCTAAAATGTTCCACAAACACATACTTTATGTACGTATATTTGAATCATGTAAGAGAAAATAAAAAAAAGAAAAAAAATGGTGAGAGAATATAAGAAAAAAAACAGGGGTGCTCATAGTAGGTTAACATATATCGTATTAAGATTTTTTCCACATATTCACTATTTACTTTAAGAATAAATGTTCGAGAAAAGACCCTAATATTGTCTTCCTATTTTTCCCCAAAATATGATACCACCAAGATTATTTACTAAAATATTGTTTTTACAGTAAAAGTGAAGTCGAATGCATTACAATCCGACTTTAAACAGTAAAAACTATTTTTATGATTAAAAAATTGAAGTTTGAGGCATTACAATTCGACTTTGAACAATGTTTTGCACTAAAGTCGGAACCCTCAGTTACAGTCTTCTACATTTTTTAATCCAGAAAATAAGTTGAACAGTAGATGAACGGTAAAGTCGAATTCCTTTACTACCGATTTCACTTTTACCGTAATAAATGCTATAAATTGAAAAATAATCTGACAAATATTATATATATTTTTTAAAAATACCAGCTGCTATATTTAAGTAAAGCTTCTATAAATGTTATAAGAGGCCTTGAGATTAACGTAATTAAACAAGGAGATAATTTGCCAACGGTGTGCTTTTGCTTATGGCCCAAGGAAGAGTGCTTATACTCGCTAAAAGAAGGAAGCCCAGAAGGCCTATACATTCACCGAAAGCCACCGCTCACGGCGGCGTATAGGCCCAGTTACCTTGCTTTGGTCTATCCATTTCCCCCGTAATATTCCCTTCTCCGTCATTACGTTATTAAATCATACCCAAAGATTACCGAGTGCTCTTTTAATTTGGAAAATAAAAAATAAAATTGCTGCCTTTTCGTCGATTTCCGATCATTGAAGCTCCTAACCCGATCCGGTAACATCAGGTCAGCATTTTTTTTCTCGAATTTTCCACCCAAATGTTCAATTGCAATGCTTTCTGCATTTTTTTTTTGTTGAGATTTATGTTCATTTTGATTTGGCCTGTTTTTCATGTAATTGCCTTAGCGAATTTGATACTTTTCTTTTCATTAAGTGTTAGATGTCAACATTTGGCTCCTTGATTTTGTCGTAATGCTTTTATCGAATCAAATTCCAGAAACATGAAGAAAGTAATTGTCTTTTCCCTGTTCTAGGGATTAAAATGTTATTGGACCTGAATGAAGAAAGTGATTATTTTTGAATAATTATCTAATTGCAATTTAGAAAACTTGAAGGTGAACTTGTCTGGTTTACTCTATTTATGAATCATAGATTGTAAATTGAAACAAGGGCTCCCATTAAAATGGATAATTTGGAAGGCGAATCGGAAGAAGTCGGACAAATGGAACGACCTCAAGAGCCATTGATATGTGGTCTTCCTGATGATATCACGCTTTTATGCTTGGCTCGAGTCCCTCGAGAATATCATCCTGTCCTTAAATTTGTTTCAAGGAGATGGAGAGATTTGGTGCACAGTGAAGAGTGGCATTCGTGTCGTAGAAAGCATAATTTGGATGAAACTTGGATCTATGCATTGTGTCGGGACAAGTTTGAGCAGGTTTGCTGTTATGCATTGGATCCCAATTCTTCGAGACGGTGTTGGAAGCAGATGCGGGAGCTTCCGTCTCGGAGCTTGCTGAGAAAAGGTGTCGGTTTTGAAGTGTTGGGAAAGAGTCTTTACTTGATGGGAGGTTGCAGATGGTCTGAAGATGCTACTGATGAGACCTACTGTTATGATGCTTCAAACAACTCTTGGACTGAAGCTAATCCCTTGTCAACTGCTAGGTAATAATTTTGCTTCTGTTCTTTTCGAAGAAGTTAAGGTTGCACGGGTCGGTTTTTTAGTACATCAAATCCCTCCTTTCGTAGCAAAATAGATGAACTGCAAATGCTTATTTATATGTGTATGATTGGATTTCTTGCATGATATAACGGTCTGTGTGGTTTCTCCAATTTTGCTTACCTGTTAAGAGGATACCTCTAGATAACTTTGAAGTGATCTCGAGTGTTTTTATGTTTCAGATGCTACTTTGCATGTGAAGTTCTCGATCAGAAAATATATGCAATTGGTGGACTGGGTTTAAACTCGAGCGTTCCACAATCTTGGGACACTTTTGATCCTTGCACGAACTGTTGGAGTTCTCACGCGGATGGAAACATTATCCCCGAAATTGAAGATTCGTTTGTGTTGGGTGGGAAGATCTATATTCGCTGTGGCAGATCCACTGTAACTAGCCATGTATATGCAGTAGTTTATGAACCATCGAGCGGGATTTGGCAGCATGCAGATGCTGACATGATATCGGGCTGGCAGGGGCCTGCGGTTGTCGTAGATGAGACCCTTTACGTGCTAGATGAGAGTTCTGGAACAAGGTTAATGATGTGGGATAAGGATCTTAGGGAGTGGGTGGCCATAGGTAGGCTTTCATCCCTACTTACAAGACCACCCTGTAAGCTTGTTGCTGTCGGAAAAAGCATCTACGTGATAGGGAAGGGGCGTAGCACGGTAGTTATTGATGTTAGCAATGCAGGAAACGGCGGAGGGATGATGGTGAGTTCCTCGATACCTAAACTGACTTCGAATGACGAGATAATCAGTTGTAAATGTTTGGCCATCTGAATCTTTGATTTGTTGAAAGTCTATTGTTTCTGTAATATTCGACAAGTTATCGACCTCCAAATGAAAGATCATCACTTGTGTAAGCTAATATGTATTATTCTATACAAGACATAATAGTTTCTCCTACAGTTGAAACAATCATGTATTTGTTTGTAATTCTCTCGACTTCTAAATCAGGAACAATTGTTTTTAAGCACACTCGAACCTATGATTTCTTGAAATATTGTAACAGTAACGATGTCAACCGAGTTAATGCTAGATCGACATGTATAACTTGATTACTTATACATGTCATAGATGGTATTGTCTAGGGGCAGAACATAGGGGGTTTCGTCCGTCAACTTTTTTTTCATTAGAAATATGATAGAATTTTTTTAGAAAAAAGGTAAAATTACCTCTATAATCCCTTCAAAATTCGTAAAATATTAGTTTGATGCCCTCAAAAATTTTAATTTCATTTTTATTCCCTTCATAAATTTTTAATTTTTTTAAATTTTATTTTGGCCTTTTTATAAATTTCTAGTTCTGCTCTTGGCATTGTCATCCTGATATCATATGGAAAAATTGAAGAAAAAAAATGAGAAGCTAAAGACAATTTTTCGAGTAAAGTGAAAAATAAGTTTAAGAGCAAAAAAAAAGGGCAAAATGACAAAAGATGTCCCCAATGTTTGTATATTTTGTCATTTGACCCCTTATTTTTTAGTCCAAATACGCCCAACGTTTGCTTGTTTTGTTATTTGGCCCCCTATTTTTTTTCTTTTGGTCCAAATATACCCTCAACATTTCATTTATAGTCTAAATATGCCCCTGTTGGATGTAAACTGCCAATCAACTTACGATCAACGGCTTATAAAAGGCTTAAACGTCAGATAGGTGCCCAAACTATACCCTTTTTTCCAGTTAGGTGCCTAACGTTTGTTTCGGGCCACTTAGGTGCCTAACGTTTCATTCCGTAACCCATTTAAGGTTTTAGCCGTGACGGACGTTAAAACTTTCCGTTAAGGAACACGTGGCACATTTTTAGTGTTTCTGATATTAAAAATAATAAAATAAATTAATTAAATTAATTAAAAATAAAATTAACCTTTAACCCATCTTCTTCCCCATCACCATGACACCATCCCCTCTTCCCCCCTTCAGTTTAATGATAGGTCAAAAAACTCATAAACAAATTTCCCAATAAATTAAATGACGACCGATGGTGAGTCATAAACTGCTTCATTCACTCTGGCTGGGCTAATACCTGTGTGTAGGGTAACGTCGTCACCGGCAGATGTAGCCGTCAGGTCAAACTTCCCAATGCCGTTAGTCGCCAATGTACCGAACGGATCTTTCAAGGTCTTCAAACTTCCCTTGGGTTTATAATCCGGCGAAGCGTGATACTCTAGAAGCGAAACCTGATCGGCATTGGTGAGCTTGCTCAGATCAGGAACACCATCCGCTTTAAAAGCTTCATCGGACGGTGCGAAAACGGTCAACCCTTTATCAAGCGCAGACTCGTAAGTCTTGAGCACGCCACTACTGGCAAGCAAACCAGCAAAAGTCTTGCAGCCAGCTTTTTCAAGCAAGCCAGTAATGTTAACGCCGGAAGCTGACGGAGTCGGAGCCGACAAAATACCCGGAGCAATAATCGGAGCACTGATCTCAAGAATGGAAATATTATACGGAATCTGCTTAACAGATTTCGTGTAAGACGAGTCGAGTTTGGAGCCGGGAATGGCGGAGCCGAAACCCACTTTCCCGCCCTGGAGATCGGTGATGTTAACGAACCTAAGATTTCTGGGGGCATTTCCGGTGGTCTGGTAAAGCGTGGTGGTAAGTGTGGTGCCTTTGGAGATTTTGTGTAGCTTTGGAGGGTCGTAGTAATCTAGAAAAACGTGGAGGCTAAGGACGTTTTTGATGACCGACAATGGGTGTTTTTCGGTGAGGGCCGACATAGCTCCATTGTTAATGATTTCATCGGCTAATTTTGTCTGTGAGAGGAAACTGTTGTACGAGGAATAATCCGGGCAACCTTCGAGAATGGCTGTTATATTGTGGGCATTGACTGAAACAGCAACTAGAGAGAGAATGAGGAAGATGAAGTTTGCGGCGGCCATTGTTGAACGTTGAAGAAAGATAGAAAGATGCAGCAAGAGCTGAGTCAGTGAGTTAAAAAGGGGATGGGGCCACGTGGCATGGTTTGATGGGGGAGAAGTTTAAGAGATTTAATTAATTTAATTTATTTTTTTATTATTTTTAATATCAGAAAATCTAAAAACATGCCACATGTCCTTTAATGGAAAATTTTAACGTCCGACTAAAACTTAAAATGGGTTACGGAATGAAACGTTAGGTACCTAAGTGGCCTGAAACAAACGTTAGACACCTAACTGGAAAAAAGATATAGTTTGGGCACCTATCTGACGTTTAAGCCTATAAAAAAATTTTGACGTGGCATCAGCAGATCTTAATACGTGGCAAGTCCAGTTAGTATCAGCTGTTGAACGTCAGTTGACTGACAGTTTCTATCTAACGGAGGCATATTTGGACCAAATTAAAACGTTTGGGGCATATTTAGACCAAAAGAAAGAATAGGAGACCAAATGACAAAATAAAAAAAAATATTAGGAACATATTTGGACCAAAAAAACAATAGGCTAAATAATAAAATATACAAACGTTGGGGGATCTTTTATCATTTTGCCAAATGAAATATGAGAATTGGAAAAATTATATTATGGGTGATTCCCGCCACGTCATCTATGAGACCAACCAATGAAAACCACCCACTTCACCATGATTTTTCCATGTCATTTTTTCCAACCAATGAATCTTCACTAAAGTTTTTCCATGTCATTTTAAAAACTGTTTTTTGAAAGTTATTTTATTATTAGATTAATGACATAGAAAATAATAATTAAGTGGGTGGTTTCTATTGGTTGGTCCCATGGATGACGTGGTGTGAATCACCCATGATATAATTTCTCTGGGAATTGGGTATAGTTTAGGCTTAATTTGTGAATAAAGCTCCAAACCTAAGCAAAAAACAACGCCGTATTTACTCATTTCGAATCCCCCGCCCGAATTAAAAAACAGTTAACATTCTATTTTCTGTTTATGCTAATAGCCAGTAAAGAGATGGAAAATTTCCCAGAGCCAATCAAAAGGAGAAAAGAAAATCAAAGTTATTACTTTTTGGTTTTTCTCGGTATCCAAACAGTAAAGTTCACCGAAATTCCAGCGTGGAAACGGCTCTTCCATTTAGAGAGGCGTAGTTAACGAGGCTGTAAATTCCGAATGAAAAGAGACAAAAAAGAAAATTGGAAACAAAATAACATAGACGACTCCGGAGACGATGAACCATTTGTACTGTCCAAACTTCAATATTAACTGTCAGTGCATCGATTTTAACTCTTTTTATTCAAGCTTTTATCTTTTTAACTCTTTTGATCGTCAAACAACTACCCTTTATCGGTTTGGCAATAAAAAATGGAAGCTTTCAGGCCATCTTCTTCTTATTCAACGGTAAATCCACTTCACAATTATAACCCAAGGTCCAATCTTTGTTTATTTACTGGATTCTGTTTTTGTAACAGAGGCTGGCAGTGCAGAAAGTTGATTCAGGGGGTCCTTATAGGCTGCTTCAATGTGCGAGTAAAGGCGATAAGGCCGGTGTCATACAAGAATTGGAGAAAGGGGTGGAGCCTAATGGAGCTGACTATGATAGGAGAACGGCTCTTCATTTAGCTGCTTCTGAAGGTTGGACTCAAGTTGTTGTTTTGCTTCTTGAGAAAGGTGCTGATGTTAACTCTTTAGATCGTTGGGGTCGAACTGTAAGTTCAATTCATGTTCTTTCTCTAGCATGGAGATTTTTTCTTTTATTTTTGGTTTGATTAATTTATATGGATGGATTTTGATGTGGGTAGTTTTTGTAGCCATTGTCCGATGCACGTAGCTTTCGACATCACGAGGTTTGCAAGATGCTTGAAGCTCGAGGGGGAATCGATCCGGTATTTTGTGCTTTTCTCTGCATTGTCTGCCTTGTTCTTGAGAAATTGTGCAGGAGAAATGCAGTAATTCAAATACATCTCACATCTTTGCATGAGACCATGTGGACTTAAAGCTTGAGACTTCTGTTAGTGTGCAAATATCATAGGCAATTCAAAATGATTCGGTTATTCGATAACTAAGCGAGTTATAGTGTAGACGGTAGACGTGTATGTCTGTGTTTGATGGGGTTGGGGACTTGGTACATACACTGTTGCTTCTCATTGAATTCTTCTCATTTCCTTGTAACAGGTGGGAGTCGATTCTCAAGCTCCGTGCTTTGAAATCGATCACAGTGAGGTGAACATGGATGAAGCAACCCTTATCGGAGAGGTAAGTTCCTCGCTTATACGTGTGACGCATCTGATATGATTGCCTTAAGTCTTGATTCTTCCTCCTTTAGGTCACTTGTGCCTCATATTTTCTTTTTTACCAAACCAGGGAGCATATGGTGAAGTTTATCTGGTAAGGTGGCGAGGCACTGAAGTTGCAGCCAAGACAATCCGTTCCTCGATCGCATCGAATCCTAAAGCAAAGTAAATCTTATACTTCGCAGACTAGTAAAGCTTCAATTACGGTTATTCGAGCTTGACAATCATAACCACTTTGCTTGTTTGCTGTTGAATATTTAACAGAAATACCTTTCTGAAGGAATTGGCTTTGTGGCAAAGGTTGCGCCACCCTAATATAGTGCAGTTCCTTGGTGTTCTGAAGCACTCTGATCGTTTGATCTTCCTCACCGAGTACCTTCGGAATGTGAGTCTTGCCCCATTACATTATGAGCAACCTTAAGATCGTCTCGTGCTTATTTTCAATTAATTTTTTCGAGTTAGGGAAGTTTGTATGATATATTGAAAAAGAAGGGAAGACTTGATCTACAAACAGCCATCTCTTATGCTCTTGATATTGCAAGGTCTCAGCCCCCTACTCTGCAATTCGATTATGTTTACTTCTAGTGTTGGGGTAGATATTGAATCCCGAAACGAGCTGATATCTTTTTGGCATTGCAGAGGCATGAACTATCTCCACCAGCATAAACCACATGCTATTATACACCGAGATTTGACGCCAAGGTATTGGAAATTAGATCTTCCAGCCGACGCACGAGTCAAGTCCTTGTCACTAGGACAGACAGTGAACTAGCTCGGAGTACATGCTTACTTAGGTAAGAAGCAATTGATATGGGAAAATGCTGATGCCTTCATCCTGTTGGTCTTGCAGAAATGTGTTACAAGATGAAGCCGGCCGCCTTAAAGTTACTGATTTTGGTTTGAGCAAACTTGCACAGGAAAAGGATTCCTATGGTTACAAAATGACCGGGGGAACTGGTTCATGTAAACCTCACCTCCTTCTGAAAATTGAACATTAATAAATTATGAGTGAGTTTGACTTGGCTGCTGTTTTGAGATTTTCCAGATCGGTATATGGCACCCGAGGTTTACCGACGCGAATCCTATGGGAAGAGCGTTGATGTCTTCTCCTTTGCTTTAATACTGCATGAGGTAACTTAAATTGTAAGCATGGCAGATCAAGCATGGCTACTTAAACATCACTGGTTGTTGCTGTATATTTCGTCACAGATGTTCCAAGGAAGACCATCAAACAGGGCGGAAACAGGCGAACAGATCGCAGACAAGAGGGCATACGAGGATTCGAGGCCGCCTCTCTCTTCATTCATATACCCCGAACCCATCAAAATGTGAATTCTCTCGGTTCTCCGTGCTAATATAAGGCTTACCCTTGACATTTCTGATGGGTTTTGTTGCTATCTTGATTCAGGCTTCTTAAAGAATGCTGGCACAAGAATCCGGATTGTCGACCGACGTTCGAAGAGATAATATTACAGCTAGAGGTAATCGAACAGGATTTTAAAGATGGGAGAAGAATGATAGCTTGTTCTAGCTGTGTTGTCTTATAAAGCTATATAGCTTGTTGCTCCTTTTTAACTGTGTTCTGTCGTTTGAACCTGTACTTTGATTGTTTTTCGACGGCAAAAACAATTCGGACCGAAAATGTCAATCATCCCTTTGAATGTTTGTGTATAAAAGAACCTTATGGGGAATCTTACAGACATATATGCAATCCATGCTCTTATAGAAGTTAACAAAATGGTTTATCAACATAAGAAGTTTTGATACAGAAATTACTGTGGAAAACACCTGACAAAAGGTAAGAACAGGGGGAAGAACATGTTTCTCCGTCCCGATCAATGTGACGGGAAGAATTTGTTACATAAACGAGCACTATTGATCAAACACAACAAAGAATGAAAGAACTCTCACTTACAGAATGAATGAATGAACACTTGGTTGCGCGGTCGTTGCAGACTCCCAAGATCGATGCCAGGCAGTCGTCTTCGCAAACAAAGCACTGCGATTAGGAGAATCACAATCCGCATGGAGCTGTTTACTTTTTCCCAGCCACTGAGCTTCTCTTGGCTTCAAGAGTTGTGCCCTCCTTGAGTGCTGTTTGAGACTCGTTCTCCATACCGAGAGCAGCGAGTGCAGTAGCCTGGAGATAGGAAGCAATGTGCCATACTGGGGAAATCACTTGGGCTTGCATTGCATCATTCAGGGCTTCTTGAGGCATGTCATTAATGAGATAACACAAGCTACGCCGTGCAAAAATAGTCGGAGAAACCATGGTACCAACATCGATAAACTGTGAATTTGTAAGAATATTCAAAAGGAAAGCTAGCAGAGATAATATTATGAAGTTACAACTTATGTTCTTAAAATTGACTGAAAATATCGTAGTAAGAACTTAACCTGCGTGTAGCTCGCAATAGCTTCTTTAAAATCTTTCTGCCTGAAAGCAGCGTCACCCTTCTTCTTTGAATTCAAAGTTTCCTGCATTTGGTCAGTCCACATTTGGAAGGAGAGCTGCACGAAAACACGACAAATGTTTCAGAAACAATGGAAAACAAGTAATTTGCATGTTAGGCAGAAACCAAACAAGCACATGGATTCCTGAGTATCTGCAATTTTTGAAAATTTAGATTTTAGCAAATATAACCAAAAAAATAAATGGAAATTTGATTATAACCTACAATGTAGCAAACAAGAAACTGTTATTACAATTCGAGAGAGAGAGAAGCGAAAAAAGAGTACAAAGCACACTAACACAAACCTCATTTACTACTCCTTCATCATCTTTGTAGCCAAGATTCTCTAAAATCTCATGTATAGCAGTCAAGTCCCCTCTTGAGCTAGCCTCCCCGAGTGGGGATAGAGGAGTGAAAGAAGCACTGTTTGGAATGCCCATTAATACATGTGAAGGAACCTACACAGGAAAGGAAACTAGAAGTCAGTGAACTGCAGACCCTTTTCCCTTTTTTTCTCAGTAGTGCAGGGACCTCCATGAAAAGAAGATTCCTTATTGAACACCAATGTTGTTTCTCACCATCCAAGTCGCATAAAATGTAATATATTGCCACTTGACAGGAAAAAGAAAAACCTACTTACCTCAGTTTCCTTCTGAAGAGGTGTCAAAGCAGCAACTAAAGATTTAGGATTTGGCCGCTCTCTGGGTTCATATTGCAAACACCTAGAAGCCAAGCGAACTAGCTCGGTCCCGTCATTATCAGAAAATTGCCCTTCCAAGCAGGAATCAGTCAACATCTGAAGATTTCTGTCTCGTATTAAGTCAAGGGCCTGGCAGAAAGTCTTTAGCATGTCAATGTCATGACAACCACATCGAGGACAGATGTACTACTGTGTTCAAGTGAGAAATGAAACAAACCCAAAGATTATCTTAAAAAAACAAGCAACTTACATGGCTGGGAGGGATATGTTTTCCACTGAGAAGATCAAGCAGAAGAGTGCCAAAGCTATATATTACACTTTCTGGTGTTACTCTTCCTACATAACAAAGGTAAGGCACATGAAATAAGTTCTTGATTAGAATGTATAAAGTACAAAAGTTAGTTCCAGATAAATGTGCAAGCAAGTTTGGCATTTCAATCAACATTTAAAAGTTACGATGGAACAGTATCATAGTCTAGATCCAGTTTTCCATGCTGAATATGGAGACATATCTAGAACATTATTCACCGTTATCCAATAACAAAAAATGTAGAATGCATAATGTAAAAATATCCATATTGTAAATACCGGTCCTCAAATATTCAGGAGGAGTAAATGCCAAATTTGTACTGTAACTCTTTCCATCTCTACTGTTTTTCATCAAGCCAAAGGTTGAAAGTCTCGGATTTCCATCCTGCAAGGATTCTAACATATAAATCGTGGAATCATGTACAAGATAGCCAGCTAACAAAATATTACCTCATCAAACAGAACTCTGTAAGCATTGAGATCGTGGTATAATTCACGCCCTTTGTTCGTGCAGTATTCTAATGCTTGTGCAAGATAGAGTACAACCCTTAATCGCATGGCCCATTTCATTGGTTGTGATTCCCCTGATTCAAGAAAGCAAAAAAATCACTCCGGACACTTACATGGAAGGTTAAATTAATAGTAATGTTAAGAGCCATTTACAGGACTTGGCTATAAACTTACAAACATAAGGATTATAACCCTTACAATGAAAAAGGTGTTTCGCGAGTGTCTCATTGGGCATGTACTCTGCCACAAGCAACCTTTCATCACCTTGACAACAACAGCCAAGCAAATTCGCCAATCTATTGTTGCGTAGCTGACCAACTGATCTTGCTTCCTCCTATAGATGCAGAATAAAATAGCTCAAGTTACAATCACAGGAAAAAAATGAAAGCAAGCTTAACTAAGTGCACAATTTGATTAGGCATTTACCATAAATTGTCGCGGATCGGGCCAAGCCATTCTATTGAAACGTTTAACAGCAATTCTCCTATGATTCTCTAACTTTCCTCTATAAACAACATTAGGAGCCTTCTCCCCATGCTCAGAAACAATATTCTCGACTGCAAATCCAGATGTTGCATTCTTGAGTTGCTCGAACGTGAATTCCCGAAACACAGGCAACTGATCAACCTCACTACTCTCCTCATTCTCTACATCAAGTTAAAAAAAATTTAACTACTCTTTCTGATTCACAGCAACAACAAACACAAAAAACTGCCAAAGAAAATTTTATAATAATTATACTCACCAACATCAGGGGCTTCTAACACTGCAGCTTTGAACTGTGAATCCCAGCAACATGGCGCTAGCTTAGAGCATTGACCTCCCATCTCAGTGACTTCAAAATCCAAAAATAAAATAAAAAATAAGCCGTTAAATTTCAAGCGGTGAATAATTAAACGAATAGCTGAAATGCAATCGTGTTCTCTACTTTAAATTTGCAGTGCATTTAAAAGCAGGAACAAAAATGAAAACTCCTATTAAATACGAGAAATAATTCAATACTAACTTTCCAAATATAGGAGTAATAAATGATATATAACGAGAAGCCAAATAAAGAGAGAGAGAAATTAAATTAAACGCACCAGAAAAAGCTGTTCGTCTTCGTTTTCCCCCGAGTCAACTCAGTTTCAGTGGACGCTTTCCTTCCGATTTTTGTCCTTGAAGCAATCAGATAAAATCCTTGTTTAGATCAAATCAAAACTCACTCTTTTTCTCGTCTCCACAGTTTTCAAATCACAATCAAATCCAGCGTATTTCAGATTCCTTTTTCTTTCTCTAAATCTCCTCGATCCGATAAATATTGCTGGTACAAAAAATAAGCGGGAATTGTTGAGGAAACTGAAGAATCAAATCGTGATCCAGGACATGAAGAATATACGAAAATCTGCGGATGCGGATTGATACAAAATGGGGGAGATCAGATTCATGAACAGGAAATTCATGCCATACTTTTTGGGTTTAATAATTATAATTATTTACCGACATTTCATGAATTTTTATTCAGAAAAGCTAGAATCTTCTCTTCTGTTTATTAATTTAAACGATTTTTTTAATTAACGTGTGCGTTGGAATAATTATGAACTGGGGAAAAATATTATATGTTTGCTTTTTAATCAATTTTTTTTTAAAAAAAGTTTCTTTCATAAAAATTCAAAAAGAAATTAAAATTTGCGCCGTCTGGTTATCTTACTTAGATCGACACATTGGATGGAGAAGGAATGGGGTTATGTTATTAATTAGTTTGAGGTTAATTACATCAGTTACATCTAATATTTTAAATTGATTCTGTTCAAATAAATATTTCAAGTTTCAAAAATTATATTTATTATTACACGATAAGTTTATTTTGCGGAAAAAAATGTTTTTTTTTTTCAAATTCCTATTTTACTTCTACCTAAAGAGTAAGGGAAAAAATTTAGGTGAAAGCAACGCTCCTAAGTGGTCATGAACCCTGAGCCCAAAGAAAAAAGAAGTGGAGCAGGTGAGCGTGCTCTAACTATGAGGCCGTTTTCGCATGCTTCAGAAAAACAATTTTTTATACATTAAGATGGCTGGATAAATATTTGATACATTATTAATAAATTTTATAAACAGGACTAAATGAATGATATGTGTTGATTTTAAATATTTTGTTATTAAATAGCGATATAATATTTTTATATCGTTAAACGTATATAAAATAAAATAATATAAATATTTTTAACTATTAGATTAATTAGTGAATATTGATTGTAAAATAATTATATAAAACTTAGAACAAACTGAAAGGTATTAAAATAAAGATAAGGCTTAATACTAAAATAAGTGCCTAAACTATCATATATTTACCTTTTAAGTACCTAAACTATTTTTTGTCTCTTTTAAGTGCCCTCAATTATCTCATTTTTCACTTTTAGATGCATAAACTATTTTTTGCTCCTTTTAAGTGCCTAATCTTTTTTTGTTAAAATAGGTGCCCAAACTATTTTTTGGAGTCAAAATAGGTGCTTTCTTTTAATCCTTTGAATTCGATATGCTTCCTTTTTGACAATTATCGGCTGGTTAGGTGAAACTTCACAAATTACTACCATTCCAAGAGTCCAAAGTTTGGCCATAAAAGGACAAACAATAGAAGTGTACTAACTTTCATGTGTTATGATGACTAATGGTGTCTTATATGTACGATATTATCATTTGTAAAATATTTAAATTTGAATAATTTATTTAAATGATGTGTATTTATTCTAAAAGATAAAGAGTAAATAACATTTACCATTATATAATTACATTAGAATATTTTAAAAATATATTTTAATTAACACATTGTTTTAATTTGATAAAAATTAAAATAGTTTTTATAGATTGGTATAGTGGCAAAGTCATGGATTTTCATCCATGAGGTCGTGAGTTTAAATCTCTTCCCAATCAATTTCCTTTTATTCTTGATTTTTTCTTCCATCAGGTGGTGACATGTGTTACCACTTGATTGGAGGAAAATAAATATATTAAATATTAAAAAATAAAATAATAATTAGATTAGAATCATCCAATTAGATGTCAACACGTGTCATTACTAGATTGGTTGATTAATTTTATTTATTTAAATTAAAATTAAGACTAAATTGATATAATAGATAACTAACAAGGACCAAATGTATAATTATACATATTTTACTTTAACGGCCATGTCACCTTTTTATACCTTTTAACGGCCGGTGGCCAAAATAAATTAATTTAAATAGTTGAATTTTAAATTTTTTAATTAAGTGATCAAAATAAGTTGCGGTCAATAAGTGAGTGGTCACTGTCGATCCGCCCGACATTATATAGCGACTCTGTGGACACATCGAAAGTCAACCATGACTTGGCCCATGATCAATACGTGGAATACACCCAAAGGCCAAAACAGTTCACCACTTCTATCATAAAGTCTTTGAAATTTAAAATTCCATTGAAATATTAATTTTAAATTTTATTAATAACTAAACTATTATTTTATTTATAAAATTTAATTATTTTTAAAACTATTCGTTTTAAAATTAACCGATTGTAGTTTAATTCGGACTACATCCTAATTGGGTGCTGAGGGATAGATATTTTTTGGGTGATGGGTCAGACTGGTCTATAGCAACAAAGGAAGGTCACATGCAAACGAGATAAAGGCGCGTAGAATCGGGAGACGAGGCTTTTATTTTCACAAAGCTCAGAGGAATGGATATCTTCCCCCATCTGTTTCCCTTCAATAATATTTTGCCACGTTGGATTCATCAATCACAGCTTAAATAAAACTAGGGATCGACCTTTTACCGGGCCCGACGGGTTCTAACCGACCTTGCCGGATCGGGTCAGATATTTTTATAAAAAAATGGGTTTAGGTCGAGTTTTTGTGTGGAACGGGGTCGGGTTTTAGGCTGAAAAAATTTGACCTGACCTGATCTGAGACTAATAGTCTAATTTTTCTCTAAATTTTTTAGGGATATTAGTGATAATACCCCTCTTTATATTTTTTTTACAATTAGGTCTTTAAAATTATTTTTTATTTACAATTTAGTCCTTAAATTTATTATTATTTTATAATTATGTATTTTAAATTTTTTTTTTTACAATTAGGTCCTTAAAATTAATTTTTTCTATAGGTCGGGTCGGGTTGGAGTCGAGTTTAAAATATTTATTTTTAGGTCAAATTTTTTAAAGAATGAGATCGGATCGAGTTCGTTCTTAAGATTATTAGTTTCGGGTCGGGTTCGGGTGGGCCAAAAATCCGACCCGTGCCCATCCCTAAATAAAACACACTTTAAACTTATACTAGTATTTGTAAAATATTATTAAATTTTTTTTTCTAAAATTAAAGTTAATATATTATTGAAAGGAAAAAGGCAACGCAAATAATCAAAGAAAATATTTGATGCACTAAAACTTTAATTTATATAAATAAATTTATTTTGAGTTTAAGGCATTACTCTAACCATTTATGTTTTTGTGCAATGAATTTATGGTTATAAATTAAGGTTTAAAGTCTATGATTGATGATTTAGAATTAGAGCTATTAATTTTAGGGTTAAAGTTTAAAGTTTATGTTGTAAGGTATTAAATTTAGGGCTTATGATTAGAATTTAAGATACAAAATTGATATATCAAATATTAAAGATGGAAATCATCTACTATTTTTCGGTGCCTCTACTTATGCTCCCACGTTTAAAATTAGGTTTAGGTTAGGGTTTAGAGAATTTAGGGTAGGGTGTATTTTTAGAGTGTAGTGTTTAGGATTTAAAATTTAGGATTAGAGCTTGAAATTTAATTTTGTAGTATTTTTTAGTGTTTGGGCATAAGTAGGAGCACCGGAAAGGGGCATCGAATTTTATCCCAAGTATTAATGGAGGAAACTAGGTTGCAAAAATTGTCAATATAATATACATTTGTAATTATTTAGTTATTAGTGAATCAATAGATTAAATATCGATAATTATATAAATTCCAACTTATTCAAATTTAATTTTTTTTCAAAGTAGTAAAGTACTAAATTTAGGGTTTAATGTTAGGTTGTCGTTTAGGAGTTTATGTTGTATGGTGTGAAATGTAAGGTTTATGGATTTGAGTTTTAGATTTTATAATTTAAATATGAATGATTGTGTAAAATTTTTCTACACAACTTGTGTATCAAAATCTAACCCTGTAAAATAACATATTTTATTAAAAGATAAATTATTTGATACACTGGCGGTGGAGAACTATTAATTTTCACAAATGTTTTAGTTTTAGGGTTTAAAGACTCAATTTAAGGTGTATGGTTTAGGGTTTAGGTTTAGTAGTTTAGAATTTAAGGACAATGAATAAATTTTAGTGTTTAAGGTTAGAATTAGAGTTTATAGGTTAAAACCTAAATCCTCACCATATTACCCTAAAACAAGAACCATAACATCTAAACCCTAAATCTTAGCCCTAACCCTTAAATTCTAATTATTACCCGTAAATTCTAAACCATTACTCTTAAATCATACACAATAAACCCCAAAATTAAAACACTTATAAAAACTAAAAATTTCTACGGCCATTATATTAAATATAAATCCTTAATCAAAAACTCACAAACAAGGGTATCACTAATTTTGTTAAAACAAACAAACAAACGTTCAAAATTTTTGGTATGTGGCAAAGCAAAATCAAAGACATGGGTGACGCAAAACCGAGACAAAAGCATCGTCACTATTTCACTCACCCATTTGTCGCGGAAGAAGATGATAGAGAGAACATTTCTAAAGATAAGTATAAAGATAAAACCTTTCTCAGAAAGCAAGTGAAAAACGAGAGCAGCAACAACAAAGTAAAGAGACGGGAAAAGAAAGATGAACAGCTTTTATCACGGTGAAGTGAAGAAGGAGGAGAGAAAAAGAGAGAGAAACTAAGAAGGAAAGAGAGAGAAAAAGATCTACCCTTGAAACATTGCATCCCGATAAGGACTGGTGTATTTGTATGCAAAGGAGCTTTTCGTAGTAAGAGAAAACAAAAACAAGGCTTTCTTCTTCTACTGCCTTCACACCAACAATGGCTTCTTTTCAGTATTCCCTTAACCTCTTCACGAAGACTACTTAACTTTCACTCTTTCAAAAAGACCCCATTTTCTTCAAAGCTTCTTACTTTCAAAAGGCTGCACCTTTAAGCACAGTTCACTAATGTAAGTTATTTCCTCTTTCATGGGTTTTTTATTCCAGGAAAGAAGCAACACATTTTACCCATTTCTGCTTAGTGTTTTAAGAGAGTTGTAGCTTGATTTTCTTTTTTCATGCCATGGCTTCAGCTTTTGTATTTTTTTTTCCAAAGAAATATGTGTGTAAATTGTTCTCTTTGGGTTGTGATTTTGCCGTGAAAGATGCTTGGTGTTAAAGGTGGACCTGGTTTCCAGTTTCAACCTGCTTCTTTATTTCTTTTAACTTGAACTTTTTTTCTCTCTTTGTTTCTCGTCCTTTGATAAGCTGTAAAATGGTTTGCGTTTTTATGCCTTTTCCTTTTTTAAAGTTCTGAGCTTTTGATGTGTTTCTTTCTCAATTTCCTGCATACAGTCTCTCTAATTTCTTCTGTAATGTTCTTTTACTAGTTCTTCTCTTCTAACTTTAGCTGTGTTGTGAACAACATTGAGCTTTATTTCCTTGTCTTTCATGTCTAGATTCGAACAGCTTCGTTTGTAAGTTGTAACGCTAAAATGTTATCTCTTTGATTAGTGTTCTGAGTTTTGGTTTCTTGGAATATGAACCAGGAAACAAGTTCTTCATTGGCTTCTTACAATTCGGAGCTTCATGGGCTTTTTTTCTTTTTGATTTAGCCTTTTTGCATTGAATTATCCTTTTAGTAAACTAAAATAAGCTTGTAAGCTGATTTGAAAGCACATTCAAGTATAGGTTATTCGAGGTAGATGCATGGATCGAAGGGATGCTATGGCATTATCAGGGTCTGGATCATATTATATTCAACAAAGAGGAATAACCGGTTCCGGGACCGGTACACAGTCCGGGATACATGGATCAGCAGGCATTCATATGTTATCTAGTCCAAATGTACAATACCAACCGAGTATTAGTGCCACTACTATGGGGTCGACCTTACCTGTGGAGTCTTCACCAGGAGTTACTACCCCTCACAGTGTCAATGTAGGCACACCTTCAGCGGTGCCTCCTAGTGAGACCGTGAAACGGAAAAGAGGAAGGCCTCGAAAGTATGGACCGGATGGGACCGTTTCATTGGCATTGACTCCTGCTGCATCAGCTACTCATCCTGGGACAATAACACCAAGCCAGAAACGAGGAAGAGGGCGGCCACCGGGTACCGGAAGGAAGCAACAGCTTGCTTCCCTTGGTAAGATACTCTTGGCTATTTTAATGCTAGAATGTCAATTGTATTTGTTGGTGTCCAAATATTTTGCCTATTTTGTTCTTGCTATGTGTCTAATGTTGCCAATGTCCACTTGTTTTGCTAGGTGTATGGCTCTCTGGTTCAGCAGGGATGGGTTTTACGCCGCACGTCATCACAGTTGCAATAGGAGAAGTATGCGATTTTCTTCTATTTAACATGGTTTCTACCCTCTAAACTATACTAGGAATTTGGAGTCAATAGAGGGAAATATTAGGCCTAGTTGTCCAAGCTATTCTTCAATTTTCTACCCTGTTTCTCTCTCAAAAGTAGCTGTTTTGCAAGTTGTTTAAATGTGGCACTATATCTTTTGGCAGGTTATCTTATAACTAGAATAAAGCTCTGTTGTCTTTAAATTGCTTTTGATTTTTTGGTGTAGGATATTGCAACGAAATTAATGTCATTTTCACAGCAAGGGCCAAGAGCAGTATGCATTTTGTCAGCCAATGGGGCTGTCTCTACTGTGACTCTTCATCAGCCTTCATCCTCGGGTGGCACCGTCACATACGAGGTTTGTGCACTCAATAACCCGATCCTTAAGACTATAATGTTGTGGCTGTTGATGGAATTTAACTGTGCCTCTGGCTTGCTCATTTCTCTGATTGTGAATTTGGAAAAACACACTTGGATTGCTTATCAACCCATTTATTCTGAAACTCTGATGTTGATGCATATATTTTATGTCCATTTTGATTTCCATAGGGGCGATTCGAGATATTATGTTTGTCAGGCTCGTACCTCCTGACCAGCGATAGTGGCTCACGCAATCGATCTGGTAGTCTTAGTGTGTCCCTTGCCAGTCCTGATGGACGTGTCATTGGTGGAGGTCTTGGTGGGATGCTTATCGCCGCAAGCCCGGTTCAGGTGAGCCTTTTGGTTAATACTAGTATTTTTATGCATGCTGCTCAAATTGTTTGTCTGCTTAAATATAATCATGTACCATCACTGGACTTGATCAAATCTATCGTTTTACATAATCATGTACCATCACTGTTGAATGAATCAGGTGATAGTGGGAAGTTTCGTTTGGGGTGGTTCGAAGACAAAGATCAAGAAAGACGGCGGCCAAGACGGTCTAAAGGACTCCGATAATCAGAGTGTTGATGATCTAGTAGCTCCGCCTGGCATGTCACAAACTCAAAATCTGTCTCCATCTTTGCCTGCAGGTGTCTGGCCTGGTCCACGATCGATGGATATGCGCAATAATTCCCATGTCGACATTGATCTCATGCGCGGATGACACTTGCCTCTAATAATTTCATGAGCAATGTATATATTGTTTGCTGCTGAAGGGCACCTGATTGATCTCACTTCATTATGGGATTTGTTCTGATATTTGTAGCTTGATGACGGTTAGTACAAAATCTTAGCGGTTGCGATTTCGGTTAATACGTTTCGATTGTGTAATAGTTATTTCATCTTTGTCTCTTTCTCTAGGATGTATGCTGTAGGAAGAATTTCAGACCGAAGAAAGTTAATCTTATTAACCATGTCCAAAATGCATTTTCTTGTAGTGTTATTAGGCATTAACGTAGAAGAACTGCAACATCTTTGATATCTTTAACTCTGCAAACTACAAAATGTTATTCTTGGGTGTCCGAAGAGCCGCAAATTTGTCCTAATTTCATGTTTGAAAGACTGATATTTTGAATTATTTGAAGCTATAATCTCTATATAATGCTTTTCCCCCAGGTTTTAGTTTCTCACAACCAAACCATTAAGACAAAAAAATGAAGCAACAAACTGGTTCAAGTGTCTTTTTAATTCTCCTTTGCGTTCTTTATATTTTCGCAAGTGTTGAAGCTCAAACTTGCAGGCCTAGTGGGGCAATAAGAGGCAAAACTCCTCCGCCAGGGCAATGCAACACCGAAAATGACTCCGATTGTTGTAAAAATGGGAAGCTCTACACAACTTATAAATGTTCACCGCCTGTGTCGAGCCATACGAAAGCAACACTAACACTAAACAGCTTCGAGGCTGGCGGGGACGGCGGTGGACCGTCGGAATGTGACAACCAATACCACTCGGATGATGACCCCGTTGTAGCACTTTCAACCGGGTGGTTTAACAACAAAAAGAGATGTTTGAAGTATATTAACATCTATGGTAATGGAAGAAGTGTGAGGGCCAAGGTCGTTGACGAATGTGATTCTACAATGGGATGTGATTCAGATCATGATTATCAGCCTCCTTGTCCTAACAACATCGTCGATGCCTCAAAAGCAGTTTGAAAGGCTCTCGGGGTTTCGGAAAGTGATTGGGGTGATATGAATATCTATTGGTCAGACACCGAATAATTTATCTAGTTATATCCGTATAAGAATAAAGATTTCCCATGTACTTAAAATTACTGTTTGATTGATATATTAATGTAAAAGTTATGCATTGTAAGTTCTGAAAATTATTTTGCCTCCCAAGTAAATCACGATTAGGATCTAACGGCGGCAACGTTAATAGTTAGGAAGCGGACCTATAAAATTTTAGGGGTAAAAATAATTTTTTAATAAAAAATTATATAATTTTTTTTAAATTTTCTAAATCATATAAGAATTTCAAACTTCGTGTCGTTGACGTCAAGCAGTGGTGATTACAAAGGAAATTGAAGATGAATAGCAATAAAGATGTTTATATAGAAAAATGTAAAATTAAATCTATTCAAATTTATCATGTGAGATCAACATGAATGATAAATTATTGTATACGTTAACATATTTCTACGCATTGATATATTAAAATATGAGTCATGTGTTTTTTATAGTCTATTTTTTTTAATAGAAGCCGCTAGTTTTATTAAACGAGAAAGTACTCAAAATTATAATAACGCTTTATAATTATCATCGTAAATTATTTGGACATTCTCTTAAAACTAGTCACTTTAGATCATATAAGGACTATACATGAAAAAGGTTAAAAACTCATCCAAACGACTCGAACAAAAATAGATACGAACAAATCTGACTACATCGACAAACGAACCACAAAAGGGAATTAAGCTATTGAAAGACCACAGAGAACCGCAAATCAGAGCCGAGCGTCGTGAGAACCTATCCAAGAACGCAAACTACGTATTCAAATTCAATCCGATGGTCCAGAACATAGAAGATCAGCATGATTAAAAATAAGCGCAATCTTGATCAGTTGCGTCGTCGTCAAATCTAACCATAAAAAAAATATAAAATAAAATAACGATCAAACGACGAAAGAAGAAGAAAAACATACAAAAAGACATAGATAAACATGTCATAAAAGCAAAAAGAAAAACGTACCATAAAAATAAAATTATTTTTATTAAAAAGTTAAAAAAACAGAACTGACGGTCAGCAACCATCGTTAATATAAGTGCGGTCACCGACTAAGTAAAATGAAATGAAAGATACTGTTGAAGCAAGAATGCTTTCGTATTTAGGGATTTTGAAGAATTGGGGATTTTTCGTATGAAAAGGAAAATGTGGTGAAAGCAATTGAATATTGCTGAATATAGGAAAAGAAAAAAACGACAAGAAGAAATGCGTTTTATTAAAAGTAAATCAAAATACAAAGCAAACTTTGACTTATATAATAGTCAAGGTTCTAAAACAAGATTAACAACTAATCTAACTAATTTCCAGCTAATTACAACATGTGCAGTAGTTTGTTAGCCCCCCTCAAGTTGGAGCGTATATGTTATGTACGCCCAACTTGGAAATCAAAGAATGAAAAGAGAAAGTAGGCAAAGCTTTGGTAAGACAGTCTGCAAGTTGATGTTGAGAAGAAACTGGAAGCAAAACAATTAGGCCTTGGTGAATCTTTTCCCGAATCAAGTGGCAATCTAACTCAATGTGCTTCGTACGCTCGTGATGAACAGGATTTTCTGCAATTTGAATGGCAGATAGATTATCACAAAACAAATTAGCAGGCTGAAAAGAAATATGAAAAGTTTGTAAAAGATAAAAAATCCATTGAAGTTCACATGTAACAGAGGCTAAAGCACGGTACTCAGCCTCACTAGAGGATCTAGATATAGTTTGTTGTTTTTTAGACTTCCATGATATAAGGGAAGATCCTAAAAATATGCAAAAACCAGTAATGGACTTTCTTGAATCAGGGCAAGAAGCCCAGTCAGAATCAGAGAAAGCCTGCAATTTCAATTCATTATCAGCAGCAAAGAAAAGACCTTGACCAAGAGTTCCTTTCAAATATCTCAAAATCCTATGAGCTGCTTCTAAATGAACATTAGTAGGACAAGATAAGAATTGTGAAAGCTGTTGGACAGAAAAAGCAATATCAGGCCTAGTATTAGTTAAGTAAAGCATTTTTCCAATCAGTTTTCTGTAAGCTTTAATGTCCTCTAATGGAGTGCCATCTGTTTTAGATAACCTTTTAGATCCTCTAGTAACAGCTATAGGAGTACTAACAGGTTTGGATTCAAGAAAATTTGTTTCTTTAAGAAGTTCCAAGGTGTATTTCCTTTGAGAAACATTAATACCGGCACTAGTTCTAGCAAATTCAAGCCCTAAAAAATACTTAAGATTTCCTAGATCCTTTATTTTAAAAGAATCATGTAAAAAATGTTTAACAGAATCAATCTGAGCTTGACTAGGACTAGTTAACAGGATATCATCCACATAAACAGCAAGGGCTATAAAATTATCATTTTCACCTTTAGTAAAGAGACTAGTGTCAGAAGAGCATTGCTTAAAACCTTGAGTTATTAGAGCTAGAGTAAGTTTCTCATTCCACTGTCTACTGGCCTGCTTTAGACCATAAAGACTCTTTTTTAATTTGCAAACTAAAGATAATTCACTATTAACAGAATCATTATTAACAGAAAAACCTGGGGGCATTTCCATATAGACTTCTTCATGAAGGGATCCATGAAGAAAGGCATTATTAACATCCAGCTGCTGTAATTTCTAATTCTTTGATGCAGCAATAGAAACAAGAATTCTAATAGTAGTCATTTTAGCAACTGGGCTAAAAGTACTTAAGAAATCAATGCCACATTGTTGAGTATAGCCTTTAGCTACTAGTCTAGCCTTGTATCTATCTAAAGATCCATCAGACTTAAACTTAGTCCTAAAAACCCATTTGCAACCTATTGTTTTCTTATTAGGGGGTAAAGGAACTAGGTCCCATGTTTTATTAGATTCTAGAGCTAGAATTTCCTCTTGCATAGCATTCTTCCAACACTCATGTTTTATAGCCTGTTTATAGGTTTTAGGAGTAGCTATAACATCAATATTATTGATATAAAAGAGATGTTTGGAAGATATGTTCTGATAGGAAATGACATTAGCAATAGAATGAGATGATGTATGTTGCTTAGGTAAATTTACCTGATAATCTTGAAATTTATGAGGTAATTTAACCTGCCTAGATGGTCTAGTAGACACAACAGGAGCAGGTGGAACATTCTGATTTTGTTGATCAGAAGAAAGATCATTTGGAGACTGATCTGACAGATTAGTATCATTATGGACATGATGATCAAAAGAAGAAGATTTATACTGTGAAGAACAGGCAGGATCATCATATATAGGAATTGAATTATGAAACAAAGGAATAGGATTGGAATCAGAACTTTTACTAAAAGGAAAAATGGATTCATTAAAGGTAACATCCCTAGAAATTATTACAGACTTTGTTTCCAGATTATACAATTTATACCCTTTAACATGATGAGGAAAGCCAAGAAAAATACACTTTACAGCTTTAGAATGCATCTTAGTAGCTGACTTGGGTAAACAAGAAGCATAAGATAGACAACCAAAAACTTTAAGATTATCTAACTCAGGCAGAATGTTATACAAAACTTCATGAGGTGTCTTATTAGCTAAAACAGGTGTGGGTGTCAAATTAATCAAACAACCAGCATGAAGCACACAGTCAATCCAGAAAGATAAAGGTAATGAAGCATGAATTCTTAGAGATCTAGCAACAACCAGTAAATGTTGGTGTTTCCTCTCTACAACACTATTTTGTTGTGGAGTATAAACACAAGAGGTTTGATGTATTATACCTTTACTTTTAAAAAAATCATCCATTTTAAATTCTTGAGCATTGTCAGTTCTGAAACACTTAATCCTTTTTGAAAATTGAGTTTCAATTAAGGTGTAAAAATCAGTAACAAGTTTCCTAACTTCAGATTTATGAGTCATTGGAAAATCCAAACATACCTACTTTTATCCTCAACAATAGTTAAGAAGTAACTATGGCCATATATGCTTTTAACTGGAAAAGGTCCCCAGACATCTAAATGCACAATGTCAAACAAGTTTTCAGAAACAGAATTGCTAATAGGAAATGGAAAGCGTTTGTGTTTTGCAAGATGACAAACATCACATGATGAAACATTACCAGAAGGAACATGCTTATTCAATTTAGAAAAGAAAGTCATTCTTTTACTAGAACAATGACCTAACCTAGCATGCCATAAATGTAGAGAATGAGAAGAAGAAACATTACAGACAGTAGATGAAGAAGATGCACAGGGTGAAAAATGATAAAGCCCTCTGACTAGCTTAGCTGAACCAATCTTCTTCAAGGAATGAGGATCCTGAAGAATACACTTATTGTTAGAAAAAACAATAGAAATATTTGTAGTCAAAGTAAGTTTACTAACAGAAATCAAGTTAAAACCAAAATGGGGTATATAAAGGACATCTTTCAGAATTATATCATTATTTAAGGAAATATTACCAACATGCAAAACTTGGACCAAACTACCATTAGGAAGCTTAACAAATTTATCTTTAACATCATAATAACTATAAAAAATAGACAAGGAATTACATATATGATCTGTAGTCCCTGAGTCTATAACCCACAAAACATTATTAATAGCAGATGTAAAAGAACAGTTTAAGATTGTACCTGAATCAGTACTGGCTGCAGGAACATTCTGATTGTCGAAGTCAGAAGATAGAACATTGAAAGCAGAAGGAGAAGCAGAACTAAGACTAGATATACCTTTCTCTTGAAGCAAAGAAAGCAATCCTTCATATTGATCCTTAGTAAAGGATACAAACTTATTGTCGGACTTATGATCAGCAGAAGACAAAGAATCATTCGTAATGATGTTTTTAGTTTGGGAAAAATTAACAAGGTTGGCTTTACTAACAGGTAACCTAGACCTATAACCAGGAGGGTAACCGTGCTTCTTGTAGCACTTATCAACAGAATGCCCCTGAATACCACAGAAAGAACAAAGAGGTCTCCGAGAAACAGAATTGGAAGAGAAAGGTTTCTTTTGAAATTTTCCAGAATTATAACTTCTGTCAACAGCAAGAACATTTGATTCAAAAGGAACAGACACAGATATTGAACGCTCATGTTGAACTATAACAGAAAAAATTTCATGGGTTTGGGGAAAAGGCTTAGTCATCAAGATCTGAGATTTGGGGATAACAAAAGAATCATTTAACCCTCTAAGAAACCTAAGAGAAAAATCTTGATTACGGAACTTAACAGCATCACAATAGCACGAATTCAAGGCACGCAAAGCACACAATTCATCCCAAATCACTTTCAATTGTGTGTAAAATGTGGTAACAGTGTTAGTACCTTGATTCAAGGAATAAAATTCCTGTTGAAGATCAGAAACCCGAATTAGGTCTCCCTGACTAAATCTGTCACGCAAATCCGCCCAGAGATCATAGGCAGTGTCAAACCATAGAACGGACTGAGCAATCTCCTGGCTCACAGCTCGCTGTAACCACGACAGAACAAGGTTATTGCACTTAACCCACGGGAAATAGGCATCATCATCTTCAGGAGGCTGCTTCAACGACCCATTAACAAAAAGAAACTTGTTCTTGCTGATTAAAGCCATTCCCATAGACCTCGCCCACGAATGGTAGTTTCCACCGGTAAGAAGAACGGAGGTCAGCACGAGCGAAGGATTCTCGTTCGGATGTATATAGTACTCGTCGGCAGGATCAATATTCTTGAAACGAGCAGACGCGGAAGATCGAAGATCAGAAGTACCATCTGATACCATGTTGAAGCAAGAATGCTTTCGTATTTAGGGATTTTGAAGAATTAGGGATTTTTCGTATGAAAAGGAAAATGTGGTGAAAGCAGTTGAATATTGCTGAATATAGGAAAAGAAAGAAACGACAAGAAGAAATGCGTTTTATTAAAATTAAATCAAAATACAAAGCAAACTTTGACTTATATAATAGTCAAGATTCTAAAACAAGATTAAGAACTAATCTAACTAATTTCCAGCTAATTACAACATGTGCAGATAGTTTGTTAGATACCCTGCGACAGAAATGTTTTGAGAGAAAATTAAGTTTAAGAATAGAAAACTAAACCATGCCTTTTTGTTTTTATAGTCTAAATTACATCATAATTTGAATGCCATAACTCACACATGTAACTATGAGCACAACTAAAACTCGATTATTTTTAATTTGAGCTATCCATATTAAATCATTTTCCACTTAACTTTTCTGTTAATCAAAATTGATAAATCTAGTTAGAAACGATTCAATTAAACGTTTATGATTCTCTTGGCATTCTCGATTTCATATGATTTATGATTTTTTTAATTTTATAATATAAAACTAAGTATTTAGTAAAATTTCAAAGTTTCATAAGTACACAATTATTCTTAGGATTAATATCCAATACACTGGCGGTGGAAACTGAAAGTTTTCACAAGCGCCTTAGTTTTAGGGTATAGAGAATTAGTTTAGAGTATAGGGTTTAGGGGTTTAGGTGTAAAGGGTTAAAATTTAGGGATAGTTGTTTCAATTTAAGGTTTAGGGTTATAATTTAGGATTTATAGGATAGAGTTTAGTTTTTAGGGTAATATGGTGAGGATTTAGGTTTTAACCTATAAACCCTAAATTATAACCCTAAACCTTAAATTGAAACAACTATCCCTAAATTCTAACCCCTTACACCTAAACCCCTAAACCCTATACCCTAAACTAACTCCATATACACTAAAACTAAAGCGCTTGTGGAAACTTTCAATTTCCACCGCATGAGTATAGAATATTTATCCTTCTTCTTATTATATATTGGCCTTGTTTGGTAAACAGAGATTTGAGCAAAAATTAGAGGTTTGAGGTATAATTAGAGGTTTGACTAGTCAAATCCGCTAATATTGATGTTTGGTAAATAGCGGATTGAAAGAGCGGATTGGGGTGAAAAAGCTAATTTTGAAAAAGCTCCTAATATGAGCTTTTTGAGATTAGAGGTTTGATATTAGAGTTATAATGACTCTTTTACCCTTAACAATTACCAAAAATCTCCAAATAACCTAAATTAAATAATAACATTTTTAATATAAATAATAACATATTAAATCTTGAACTTATTTGTTGTTACTACTAATTTATATGATGACATTTGTAAGTTAATTCTATTTTTTTATTATCACATATTTATATGTGCATATAATTTTTTTAATAATTATATAAATAATAAATTAATATATAAATCTTTCAAATATGTTTAGAAAATTTATATTAAAAATAATTTTTACAAATCTAATTAATATTTATTAGATATAAAATATTCATAACTGATAAATTATTCAAACAAGTATTGAATATAATCATGTCCTTATGTGTCATTTTGCTTGTTTAAATAATCAAACAGCTATCCGCTATCAGTTAATTTTACCAAACACTTTTATACAATCAACTAATACAATCCGCTAGTCAAATCAGCTAATGCAATCAGCTATCAACTATCAGCTAATATAATCCGCTATCAGCTATCCGCTAATTGCCAAACAAGACCATTATATTAAGTCCATAGTCCAATAAACTCCCATATTTTATGTAGGTTATTTCTTGGCATAAGGTCGGATGTGACTATAACAATACAAATATTTTCGATATTTTATAATTTTTTTTTGTAAATTACTATTGCAAGATATCAAAAAGATAAAAGGATTTCCAATGACAAAACTTGGTATATGATTTTACACATTAATTCAAATCATAAACCTTCCATTATAGAGTTCCACCGTAATATTTAAACTTATTACTGTCAATATTTTCTGCAAACTACAAAATATTATTCTTGGATGTCCGAAATGCCACAAATTTGTCCTAATTTAATGTTTGAAAGACTGATATTTTGAATTACTTGAAGCTATAATCTCTATATATTGCTTTCCCCCACTTGTAGTTTCTCACAACCAAAACATTTAAACTAAATTGGATTTCGAAAAGAATGAGGAAACAAGTTGGATCAAGTGTTTTTTTATTTCTCCTTTGCGTCCTTTATATTTTCGCAAGTGTTGAAGCTCAAACTTGCAGGCCTAGTGGGACAATAAGAGGCAAAACTCCTCCGCCGGGGCAATGCAACACTGAAAACGACTCTGATTGTTGCAAAGATGGGAAGCTCTACACAACTTATAAATGTTCACCGTTTGTGTCGAGCCATACGAAAGCAACACTAACACTAAACAGCTTCCAGGCTGGCGGGGACGGCGGTGGACCGTCGGAATGTGACAACCAATACCACTCGGATGATGACCCCGTTGTAGCACTTTCAACCGGGTGGTTTAACAACAAAAAGAGATGTTTGAAGTATATTAACATCTATGGTAATGGAAGAAGTGTGAGGGCTAAGGTCGTCGACGAATGTGATTCTACGATGGGATGCGACTCGGATCATGATTACCAACCTCCTTGTCCTAATAACATCGTCGATGCCTCGAAAGCAATTTGGAAGGCTCTCGGCGTTCCTGAGAATAATTGGGGCGGAATGGATATTTACTGGTCGGACACCGATTGATTCAGCTAATTATATATTTATATTATCTCAAAATTAAAGTAAAGAATTTCCCGAGTGTTTTACATAAATATTTAATTAATATCCATGTAATCTTCGTACATTGTATGTTTCCCTACACGTTAAAGCATTGAAACTATGCCGTATATATGTTCTTGGAACAACAAATATTCTATGAAACAAGTATCGACAGACAGATGCCTTTAAAAGATCAATATGCTAACTCAGTTATCTCATATTGAAATCCTAAAGAAATCTAACTGGAAAGTCTAACATACTAATCGGCTAAAAATTTTAAAAAATATTCCGACCATTAAACCATTAAACAAGATAGTATCCTTGTTACTTACATGTAAGGTATATTGTTCAAGGATAAAATTCGTCTGCCCCTTTTCGGTGCCCTTACATATGCCCCAACACTAAAAAATACTATAAAATTAAAATCTAAGCCCTAACCCTAAATTCTAAATCATAAACCCTACACCCTATACCCTAAAAAATACACCCTACCCTAAATTCCCTAAACCCTAACCACAACCCCTAACGTAAAACCCTAAACCCTAAACCCAAAAGTTAATTTTGAGCGTGGGGGCATATGTAGGGGCACCGAAAAGGGGTAAAGGATTTCCGTCCATTTTTCAACGCGTTAAATTCAGGGATGAAAATCCTCTGCCCCTTTTCGGTGTTTTTATTTGTTCTCCACGTTCAAAATTAGGTTTAGGGTTTAGGGTTTTAGGTTAGGGTTTATGGAATTTAGGGTATGGTGTATTTTTAGGGCATAGGGTGTAGGATTTAGGATTTAGAATTTAGGGTCACGGCTTGGAATTTAATTTTGTAGTGTTTTTTTAGTATTGTGGCATATATAGGGGCACCGAAAAGGGGCAGAGAATTTTTATCCTAAACTCAGGGATGAAAATCCTCTGCCCTTTTTCGGTGTTCTTATTTGTTCTCCACGTTCAAAATTAGGTTTAGGGTATAGGGTTTTAGGTTAGAGTTTATGGTTAGAGTTTAGGGAATTTAGGGTATGATGTATTTTTAGGGCATAGGGGGTAGGGTTTAGGATTTAGAATTTAGGGTCACGGCTTGGAATTTAATTTTGTAGTGTTTTTTAGTATTGTGGCATATATATGGGCACCGGAAAGGGGCATGGAATTTTTATCCTAAATTCAGAGCTATAAATATAAGTTTTAGGTTAAAATATTCCATTCCCCAGTTAAAAACCATGATTTAACCATTGACAATATTAGTATTTTTTTTATCAAAATTTATATACAATTTATTTCCACCACAAATTGGTTTGTCAAACAATGATTTAGTGATATTTTTTAACCTTGTTATGATTCCAAAGCTATGTAAAATGTGACGAAATTTAACCTTTTGTGACACATTGTGCCCCTTCATGCGATACTTGCGATAAAATTATGGAAATATCTGGGGGGGGGGGGAATAGAATTTAAAATTGAGAGGGCTGATTTCTATATAAACCCCACATCTTACTTGTTGTTGGCACCAAGCAGTGGTGATTACAAAAGAAATTAAAGATGACTAGCAAGGGTTTTTCTGCAATTTTTCTTTTTATTTGCTTTGTTTTAGTTATTACAGATTGCTTCATGGTTGAAGCTGGCAGAAACAGTGGAAAGATAGATGGGGAAGACACTTGCAAACCCAGCGGCAAGGTACGATGTAATGACGGTAAGTCCTACTCAACTTACAAATGTTCACCGCCTGTGTCCAGCCATACAAAAGCAACTTTGACAATCAACAGTTTCGAGCAAGGCGGGGATGGCGGCGGACCCTCGGAATGTGACGGAAAATATCACTCCAATAATGACCTTCTAGTGGCACTTTCGACCGGGTGGTTTAACCACCAAAAGAGGTGTAACAAGTATATCAAAATCAATGGCAATGGAAAAACTGTGAAGGCTAAGGTTGTTGATGAATGTGATTCTACGCAAGGGTGCGCTCCTTGTCGTAACAATATCGTCGATGCTTCAAAAGCAGTATGGAAAGCTCTTGGTGTTCCTGAGAACGATTGGGGCGAAATCGACGTCTACTGGTCCGACTGATTGATTTTTTCAATCATATATTTTCGATGAACGATGTAATGTTAGAATAAAGATGTTTTTGATGAAAAAAATATCAAGTGTACGTGACGTAAAACTCAATTAAGTATTATTACAATTAAAATAAATCGTAAATCTTCGATTATAAATGTCCACCACAATATTTAAACCTATTTACAGTTGATGTTTCAGCAAACTACAAAATATCATTCTTGGATGTCCGACAAGCCGCAAATTTGTACTAATTTAATGTTTGAAAGACTGATATTTTGAATTACTTGAAGTTATAATCTCTATATATTTGCTTTCCCCCAATTGTAGTTTCTCAAAATCAAAACATTAAAAAAAAATTGGATTTCACAAAGAAAAAGGAATGAAGAAGCAAGCTGTTTCAAGTGTTTTTCTAATTCTCCTTTGCATCATTTATATTTTTGCTAGTGTTGAAGCTCAAACTTGCAGGCCTAGTGGGACAATAAGGGGCAAAAATCCTCCGCCGGGGCAATGCAACACCGAAAATGACTCTGATTGTTGTAAAGACTGGAAGCTCTACACAACTTACATATGTTCACCGCCTGTGTCGAGTAATACGAAAGCGACTCTAACACTAAACAGCTTCCAGGCCGGCGGAGACGGTGGTGGACCGTCGGAATGTGATAACCAATACCACTCGGATGATGACCCTGTGGTGGCACTTTCAACCGGATGGTTTAACAACAAAAGTAGGTGTTTGAAGTATATCAACGTCTATGGCAATGGAAGAAGTGTGAGGGCCAAGGTCGTCGACGAATGTGATTCTACAATGAGATGCGACTCCGATCATGATTATCAACCTCCTTGTCTTAATAATATCGTCGATGCCTCGAAAGCAGTTTGGAAGGCTCTCGGTGTTCCCGAAAGCGATTGGGGTGGAATGGATATCTATTGGTCAGACACCAATTAATTTTATTTATCATAATTTTAAATTATCTATCAAAATAAAATAAAAATTTCTCGTGTGTTTTAGATTAATATTTAATTAATGGAGTACCAATGTATATCTCATACATTGTATGTTTCCCTAGACGTTAAAGCATTGAAATTATGTCGTATATAACTATATATGTGCTTGGAACGACAAATATTCTGTGAAAAATATTCTATTGGTCAGACACCGAATAATTTATCTAGTTATATCTGCATAAGAATAAAGATTTCTCATGTATTTAAAATTACTGTTTGATTAATATATTAATGTAAAAGTTATGCATTGTAAGTTCTGAAAATTATTTTGCCTCCGAATTATTAATGTAAAAGATTTTATAATTATCATAGTAAATTATTTGGATATTTTCTTAAAACTAGTCACTTTAGATCATATAAGGACTATACACGAAAAAAGTTAAAAACTCATCCAAATGACTCGAACAAAAAATAGATACGAACAAATCTGACTACATCGACAAATGAACCACAAAAGGGGATTAAGCTATTGAAAGACCATCAAGAACCGCAAATCAGAGCCGAGCGTCATGAGAACCTATCCAAGAGCGCAAACCATGTATCCAAATTCAATCCGATGGTACGGAACATAGAAGATCATCATGATTAAAAGTAAGCGCAATCTTTATCAGTCGCGGCGGCATCAAATCCAACCATAAAAAAAATATAAAATAAAATAACGACCAAACGACGGAAGAAGAAGAAAAACATGCAAAAAGACATAAATAAACGTGTCATAAAAGCATAAAAAAAACGTACTATAAAAATAAAATTATTTTTATTAAAAAGTAAAAAAAACAGAACTGGCGGTCAGCAACCATCGTTAAAATAAGTGCCGTCGCCGACTACAACAGTAATGTTTTGAGAGAAAATTAAGTTTAAGAATAGAAAACTAAACCATGCCTTTTTGTTTTTATAGTCTAAATTACATCATAATTTGAATGCCATAACTCACACATGTAACTATGAGCACAACTAAAAGTCGATTATTTTTAATTTGAGCTATCCATATTAAATCATTTTCCACTTAACTTTTCTCGATTTCATATGATTTATGATTTTTTAATTTTATAATATAAAACTAAGTATTTAGTAAAATTTCAAAGTTTCATAAGTACACAATTATTCTTATTATATATTAAGTCCATAGTCCAATAAACTCCCATTTTATGTAGGTTATTTCTTGGCATAAGGTCGGATGTGACTATAACAATACAAATATTTTCAATATTTTATAATTTCTTTTTGTAAATTACTATTGCAAGATATCAAAAAGATAAAAAGGATTTCCAATGACAAAACTTGGTATATGATTTTACACATTAATTCAAATCATAAACCTTCCATTATAGAGTTCCACCGTAAGATTTAAACTTATTACTGTCAATATTTTCTGCAAACTACAAAATATTGTTCTTGGATGTCCGAAATGCCACAAACAATAGAAGTGTACTAACTTTCATGTGTTATGATGACTAATGGTGTCTCATATGTACGATATCATTATTTGTAAAATATTCAAATTTGAATAATTTATTTGAATGATGTGTATTCATTATAAAAGATAAAAGAGTAAATAATATTTACCATCATATAATTACATTAGAATATTATAAAAATATATTTTAATTAACGCATTGTTTTAATTTGATAAAAATTAAAACAGTTTTTATAGAAAAAAAATGTTTGGATATTGTCTTTGGGAAAAGGATTTGATAATTTGGGTGGGTGAAAGTTTATTTCATGAAATAAGAATGGGTCAAAATTAAATATAGATAGACACCACACATAGCCATTATTTAAAGCTTAATTACTTATGTAAGTATAAGTTGTAAATTTTGATATCCAAATCCAACTTCAAATTCGAATATCAGTATTAGAGTAAAAACATATTTGAAGATAAATTTAGAGAATAAGAGTAGGATAATTTTAAAAAATATGCATATATCAATCATGAGACTTAAGTGATTAGAGATAGGTACGAGTCAGGTCGGATCAGGTTTTTGGCCCACCCGACCCCGACCCGACATATAGAAAAAAATAATTTTTAGGGGCCTAATTGTAAAAAATAATTTTAAGAGACTTAATTGTAAAAAAATATAAATTTAAGGACTAAACTGTAAATAAAAATTTAATTTTAAGGACCTAATTATAAAAAATATAGAGAGAGATGGACTATAATTATAAATATCCCTAAAAAATTAGAGGAAAATTACACAATTAGTCCCAGATCGGGTTGGATATTTTTCGCCATACACCTGAACCCGACCAAACCTCAACCTTAATAAAACCCGACTCGATTTTTTCATTAAAAATTCGACCCGATCGAGTCGGATAAAATGCCCATCCCTATAGGTGATACGGTAAAAGTTTCTCATACCTTAACTAGTGGTTGAGGATTTGATCCTTGCTCTAGATATGGAGTAACTTTAAAACTTGTAGACTTCTAGTAAGAATCCTACCTCAACCATGTTTTCTAAGATCGAAAATGATACTAACATGACAAAAATGATCTAATTGATATGATATTGATATTTAAAAGAATTAATAATTTTTTTTAAATTTTAAGATTAATTTAAAATAAAACTCATAATTTGAAAAATGTGATATAATTAACTTTTTTTTTACCCATTGAGCCCCACAACCCAACTAGGTAGTTCAAAGAGGCCCCATTGGGCAACTACCAGTCCACCCAAGCGCAGCCCAAGTCCAATCAAAGTGGAAGGTACAAAACAGGGAAAGCTTCAGACTTTACAGAATTACAGTCTCACTTTTTTCAGTTTTCAGTTGCTTGACTTGCTTCAATGGAGTCTGAGTTGGAAGTTGAAGAAAAACAATGGGGACCCATTGTTGCAGACAAAGTGTTTTCTCTCTATAACTCACTTCCAAAGAAGGGGAAGCCTCAGGGACGTGAAGTCACCGTCTTGGCTGCTTTTCTTCTCTCATCTCCCTCCCAAGGTCAATCTCTGTAACCCTAATATTAGCTCCAATTTATAATGATCTAAGCTCCGTTATTTTAACTTCAGTTCAGATATGGAAGTGGTTGCATTAGGCACAGGAACGAAATGCATAGGCCGCTCTCGATTAACCCATCGCGGTGACATTGTGAATGACTCCCATGCTGAAATTATTGCTCGCAGAACTTTGCTAAGGTCCCTTTTTTTCATTCCCTCCTATTTTACTTGACATTGTTCGATTCGAATGTACGGTGTGCGAACTATTATGAAGCTATATTAGAAATGTAGGTGTGCAAGATTAGATTTTCGGTAAAAATACAAAGGAAATATCTAAACTAGAGGAGAATTTAAATTTTTTAGGGGTACGATTGCTCCGGCACCCCTCGGTCCATCCCGGGTATGAAGGGTTTTAGGAATATCTATACATAGTTAACTTTTGGACTTGGATTAAGTTTTAGTGAGTTGTAAGTTTTTTTTTTTTTTTTTTCGCCCTTTGTGATTGATTCAGGTTCTTCTATGGAGAGATTCAACGTCTTAATGACAATTTGAATAAAGAAGAACAAAATGGCACATCAGAGTTGCAAACCGGTGGCCTTGAACACTCGGTTTTCCAGTTGGAATCGGATGGTTCTGGTGAAATAAAATATAAACTCCGAGCAGGGTGGAAATTACATTTGTACATATCTCAGTTGCCATGTAATTCTTAGTGATTGCTTTTATTTATCTTCTAATCTTCTACTTCTTGGGTTTTCAGTTTCATACAAAAGTTATAAGCTTCCATATAAAGACTTGCATTTTGAGTTTCTACCTCTTGGTTTGTGTTTGCTAGGCGGGGATGCTTCACTTAGTTTGGCACCATCTTCAATTGATGAGCACGGTCAGTCTGCATTTAAGATTTCCGGGGAACAGTTATACTATACGTTATTGAGAAATTGTCATATGGGTACTTGAAGTGATTTTGGGAGGGTTAGTTTTAATTGTAATATGTATGACCCGTGTGTTTGATTGCATTGGTATCATCATTTTCTTTTCATCGATAATCAATTTTCCAGTAGAAGGTGTAATCATGTTTTATAGAAATGGACTAATTAGGAAGTTTATTTTCAGGAGATTGCTCTCAACTAATTGGCTTGGTTCAGAGGAAGCCTGGTCGAGGCGATACAACATTGTCAGTTAGCTGCTCTGACAAAATAGCTCGTTGGAATGTTGTTGGAATTCAAGGTTCATCATTTGCTATGAAGTAATTGCAATACAATGCATTCATGCAACGGCCGAGATAATTATGGTGTTGTAGTTTATACCACAGAGTGTGTTTAACTGTGACACGCATCTATGATCATTTGCATGCTACATGCTTCGTTTCTACTATCATCAATATGGAAACATGGATAACCATGCGGCATATATGTTTTCCCTTTTAAGATTTGACATTTTACTGACCTTTTGGCTTTCTTGATTTTATTTGGTGAACTGCTTTTGCATATTTTGATATAAAAAAATTGTCTTATCTTAGGGGCTCTGCTTTCATACTTTCTTCAACCTGTTTACCTCCATTCTGTTACTGTCGGAAGATCCCTTTATGTTTCTGAGGATACTTGCTTGGTGAAACAATTGAAAAGATCCTTATATGATCGGGTTATACCATTGTCAAATGAGCTCGTAAAGCCTTTTCAAGTTAACAAGGTTTGTAAAATTTTACAATGTGTTATTCCTATATAAATAAAACAGGAGGGTTTTGACTACAATTACTTTAATGTCTGAGCAGCCCATATTTTGTGCCGCGCCAGTACCCCAAAAGAATTTCAGCATTCTGAGACTGCTCAAGCCACCTTAACTTGCGGGTATTCACATTGATGTACCCAACTATAGCTGTAGGTATTATTTTATCCTTTTTATTTTTATATGGTTTATACATCAATTTTCAGGTATTCAATATGTTGGAATAAGTCTGGTCTGCATGAAGTTGTTCTTGGAACTACTGGTCGAAAGCAAGGCACGTCCTCTAAAGGGGCAGTTTATCCATCTACTGAATCATTGTTGTGCAAGTAAGCGATAAATCTTCAATCTAGAACAAAAATATTATTGTCCTTGTCCTGTTCTTATTAGAAAAATTTCCCCTTAGAAAGCGGATTTTGGAAACTTTCTTGTCACTAAGAGATGAATGCAAAATCAAATGCTCATCCAGTGAGGTCTCTTATCGAGAACTCAAGGTAATGATTTTGGATACTTGTGGACTTATTTTATGGTATTTCATCATTGACCTGATGCATTTTTTTATTTGGTTTGCAAATATGAAGTTGGTGATTGATATGGGAAGCATGCCTTTTGAGTTAACTGATAACTTTCGGAATTTACATGGTTGCTTGTGTATGCTATTCTGCAAGTTTCATTTATTAGACAAGAAATGTGGAAGATGTGCATTGAAAGCATTGTACATGTGATTGCTTTTTGTTGTTCTTTGTGAACTCTTTTAATGGCTTTGATTATAGTTTACCAGTGATAAATAGAAATTATACTCCTTAAGGTCTATCCTAATGTTGGAATAATGCACGAGTGTGTCGGTGGCATGGAGTAACGATTACCGTCTTTGCTGATTGATATGGTCTATTATCTGCAGGACAGGGCTAAAGAATATAACTTAGCTTCCAGAGTTTTCAAGGGGAGACCTCCTTTTCAGAATTGGATAACAAAACCCTTAAACTTGGAGAATTTCTCAATGATCAGTAATAAGGTATGCAGTAGTTTACCACTGTATATGTTATCGTCTTAGAGAGGCGGGCGAGTATCCTTTTGATAGGTTTGGACAAGATGCTTACAATATTGACCTTTATTAATTTCTTTTTTTCAATAGGACAAGCATCCCTCCTCCTAGTCATGTGACTTTCAAGGGTGATCAATTGGTTCAAGTGAGTCCATAAAGTTGGACATGGAAGATAATACATGTCCCGATCAGAGACGTCGGATATTCGATCACGAGGTAGGCATGGTGGTTTTATGAAAGACGATGGCAAGCAATATAAACCAGCTTGGATGAATCAAGACAATCGTATTTGCGGCTCTTAGTTTTGATCTAGCTACATGGGAAATAAGCAATGAACGTCAAATTGCTCGTGTTAGATGCTAATTTCTATTTTGTTTTTACTAATATTGACAAACATTACTTTACTTACCTAATACATTCTTGTAAAGGTAAGGGTTCGATTGAGTCGAGAGTTTAATAAAAAAAATTAAGTTAATTAAGTTGACATCTCTTATCTTATAACTTAAATTTTATTCTTAAAGAGAGAAAAGCTCACGTGACACGAATCAAAGCATTTTAATAAATGGGCCGTCTGCTTGGTTGTGAAGAGGTAAGATCATTTTCAGTTGAGTTGCCGTATTTAGAGCATTGTAATGTCACAACCTACTATTTTTCCCACAATTCAAACTGAGGCTCACACTTGAGGAACTGCTCCCTTTCTCTCACTTGAGGTGCAGGGTTGTAGTTGGATTCGAGTCCAACAATGATCATCATGTAAGAATCGAACTTTTGACCTTATGGTTAAGAGATGAGGTGAGCAACCAGTACACCACATGTTATAATTATTCAAAGCTTCTTGTTGATATATATATATATATATATATATATATATATATATGAGAAATAATAATAAATTTATTAAAAAAGAATATATTTAAGCTCATGTTTTCCCGCAATGTACTGCACGTATATATATGTATATTTGTAAATAAACTCTTTTCCTTCATACTAATAGATTAAAAAAAAACACTGCCTAATTTTGCTATTTCTCATTCCCCGACTTTTCATCATTTGATATTATTTGATCTGTTCTAATATTTTCTTTTCATCTCTTGTAAAGAGGATTCATCTTCTGCCTAAACTACGGGTATGATTTTTTAGTTATGATCACGTTAAATTAGACTCGATATATAATTGTTTTTCATTTCTTTTAGATCAGATGTTAAAAGATTTAATTATTATTCTGAGAATTGTATGTTTAACATAATACAGATACAATTTTTTTTACCGATGATCGATTGCAGATATTAATTTTGCAGAAACATTTAATTTGTCTACTTTTATAGAGCATTACTATTTCAACAAATTAATATGAAACCATAAGTGGAGTTTTACATGGGAGAACATGCTAAAGTTTTTCACAAGCTTGGGATTGGACGCCTCCATGGATTGCTCTCAACAACGGCTTTCGTTTTCCTTGTCTCCTTCGTTCTTATTGCGGCCTTTCTTAATTGGATGCAAATCGTAAGCTTTATTATTACCTCGATGCTAGTCATTTCCACTGTCGGTGCATGAAATATTGTTTTTCATATATATTTTTCTCAGCCTATTATCCAGGGCTCTCCATTGATCTACATCTCACGAAATACTAAAAAGCACCATGAAAGGGTTGAAGTTCCACTCAACTGCACCCATGCTGCTTTGCAAGGTAGAAAATGCCCAAAAAATTACCCGAATGTATTCGAGCCCGAAGAATCGTCAACCGAAACCTGCCCGGACTACTTCAGGTGGATCCACCACGATTTACAGCAATGGAAAACTACAGGCATTACAGAAGACATGATCGAACGAGGGAAATCGAGTGCACATTTTAGGCTTGTGATTGTTGGGGGCAACGTTTATGTGGAGAAATACAAAAGGCCGTTTCAAAGCAGGGATGTGTTCACGAAATGGGGCATCCTGCAGCTTCTAAGGTTGTACACTGGAAAAGTACCGGATTTGGACCTTTTGTTCTTTAGTGGAGATGAGGCTAAGATCATGAAAAGAGACTACCAAGGACCGAATGCTACGGTAGCACCGTCGCCGGTGTTTCGTTACTGTGGATCGGAGGAAGCGTTGGACATTGTCTTCCCTGATTGGACCTTCTGGGGCTGGTAACTTACACTACCAGTCTTTCCATTTTTTTGAGCATTATTTAAAACACATGTGTATCTATCGCATGAACAGTTCAGATTTATTCGCTTCGTTTTCGCAGGGCTGAGGTTAACATAATGCCATGGGAGGATACATTGAGTGCAATAAAGAAAGGGGCAGAGAGGCTCAAATGGGAAGATAGAGAACCTTATGCCTTCTGGAAAGGTAATCCTTATGTTGCTGAACATAGATTAGACCTTATGAAATGTAACCTTACAGATAAATTCGACTGGAACGTTCGGCTTTTTCACCAGGTAATCAATTAATTTCCTCAAAAATCATAAAATTTAAAGGAAAAACAAAACTATACTTGAAATTTGTTGAAATGGGTGTCTGCAACTTTTATTTGTTATGAATTCAGAATTGGACTAAAGCAACTCAAGAAGGGTTCAAGGGTTCTAAATTGGAAGATCAATGCCACTACAGGTACATGTGGAACTTTTCTTTTATCTCCCTATTCTAATGAAAATTTGTTTACTTCCTCTTCTTATTTATAAGATTTTGAAATTTGTTATTATACGAACGGCACACGAAAGATACAAAATTTATACAGAAGGAGCGACGTGGTCTGTAAGTGAGAAATACATACTGGCATGTGATAGCATGACACTGATGATAAAGCCTGAATACTACGATTTCTTCTCGAGAAGCTTGGTGCCATTGCAGCATTACTGGCCTATCCGCCGCAAAGACAAATGCAGAGGCCTTAAATTTGCAGTTGAATGGGGCAATAATCACACCAAACGGGTACTTAAAATCAAACATCCTTAATCTGTTGTTCTCCTATGAACTCGAAAACACAGCTCGATTAGTCTGAATTGATCAGATACATGAACTTGCAGGCACAGGCCATAGGTAAGGCCGGGAGCAAATTTATTCAAGAGCTTCTAACAATGCGAAACGTGTATGATTACATGTATCATTTGTTGAACGAGTACTCGAAGCTCTTGAAGTTTAAACCGACGAAACCTCCGAAAGCTCGAAGGATATGCGTCGAGTCCTTGGCGTGCCCGCAAAAAGATTTATGGAGGAAGTTCATGGAGCTGTCAATTGTGAAGTCTCCTAGTAATAAACCTCCATGTGAATTGCCTCCTCCATATGAACCTCAAGCCATTCAAGCTTCTGTCCACAACAAAGAGAAAATGGCTAAGCAAGTGGAGAAGTGGGAGACTGTATATTCGAACAAACTAAACGATAAGAAACGATGGAGATCTCTCATATAATCATTTTTTGGTTAATTTTTATCGACATTGTTAGTGCAGCTGTCCAGTTGATTATGTTAATTATATGAAAAATTTTGTCCAAATTAGATCAAATACAAAGTGTATCTGTTTGCATATTCATCATTGGAGGTATCTGCCTGTTGATTTATATATGTTTCAGACAACTTTGCCGTCCAGGTACCAAATCGACAACATTTCCCCAAGACAGAACACAATGTTTAGATAAACAACATTAATGAAGGACCAAATATGGTACCAGACATACAAACTTATTATATGAAGGGCCAAAGGGTTAATCAAGCATCAGACCAGTATATCTCCATTTCACCACGTTGCTTTCCATACACTCCCAAGGCATCCCAAACTGCATCCGAGGCATCGACGATGTGGTTGTCACACGGAGGCTGGTAATCATGGTCGGCGTCACATCCCATCGTCGAGTCGCATTCGTCGACTACCTTAGCCTTAACTGTTTTTCCGTTACCATGGATGTTAATATAATTCATACACCGTTGTTTCTTGTTGAACCATCCGGTCGAAAGTGCCACAATCAGTTCTGTGTCGTTATGGTACTGGTTATCACATTCACATCGCCCTCCACCGTCCTCGCCCGGACCGAACCCGTTGAGGGTCAGGGTTGCCTTGGTATGACCCGAAACTTGGGGCGAACACGTATACGTGTCGTAAATCTTAATACATTAAAACAAATACCCAACGTTAAATCTCTAAAATTATAAACATAAATGATAAGTTTAGTTTTACAATCAATATATATATATATATATATATATATATATATATATATATATATGGGATGAGATCAAGTTACATGGTGTAAAACTCATTTAGTTTTACACTAATCTAGGACCATTGGATGAGTGAAATGTATGGATGAGATTAACAGTAAAAAATGTGAAGATTATCACTTAAGAGAAAAAGATAAGGAAATAATCTAAGCCATTAATTACCATCATTCAACTGTCCAAAAACTGTGTAAAAGTAATTGAGTTTTACACAGTGTAAGTTGATCCTAAACCTTTATATATATATATATATATAACCATTTAAAAACTATAATAACAACGTAACATGTAATTATTTATATTTTGTAGTCAAATTAATTTAACGTGTGGTAAATTACTAGAGAAGTCACCCAAATTTAATGAGATTTAAACAAATGGCACATATATCTTGATGGATTGGAATGTTAACCATATGGTAATAGGTATACAAGTAAACGAGAGTTAAGTATACAATTCAGTCAAACATTAGTGTTTGATTATTTTTTCTTTTCCTTTAATTTATTTTGTGTCATGTCTCAAAACTGATAAATTTATTTATTTAATTTGTAATTATTATTATTAATTATCATTATTGTCACTAAATTTATTTCCTTAAATAAATTCTTTCTCAACTGAAATTGCTGCCAAGGATACTATAAAACCTGATAATCTCAAGTGAAATTGCTGTCAAGAGGCCAAATCTCACCTGCAAAAGCATTTCCAGGTGATTCTTCTTCTTCTTCTTCTTACCTGTTTTGGCTTTGTTTTCTTCTCATATAAGAAGCTTTGGTATAACACAAAATTAAAATAGAATGATTCTAAGAAATTTACTGATTTTATATTAGTTTTTGATTGATTCGTTCTTAAGATTTTACGATTTTAATATCATGATGTGATGTTTTAGTTATGAATTTATGTTGAAACTTTTGGTTTTGATTTATCACAAATTTAAGTTTTAGGGTTTTAATAGCTAAGGATTCATCGTTTGTACTGTAATTGCAATTGATTTATTAATCTTGCTTTTAAACCTGAGAAATAAAATAATTTTCAAAGTTGCGATTAAGAAAGGTTAATATTTTCCTTTCTTTCTTTACAAGCCTTTTTTAGGAATAAAAATCCTCTTTCTAACTATGTCTCTTTATATACCTTATACTAAAAAACATTTAAAAATTTAAATTTAAATTTTAACCCTAATTTACATATTCTAAATTCTAAACCTTACATCCTAAAAAGTACACAGGTCTCTAATTCTCTAAACCCTACCTCTAAACCTTAAACCCTAGCCCTACTATTTTAAATTGAAGACACCAAAAGAGTCATGGTCACGAGGCAAACCGATTTCCATCCCTTTGTAGGATTTCTTTTCTCGCATGCTTATTTTTGCCTTACAGCCTTCAATCTTCATCTCTTTGTATTGCTTTTCATGTTTATTTCTGTGGGTTTTGTCTAGTAATTTTGCTTGCTCTCTTTTTGGTGTAAGGTCTCACATGTAGCTCTGTATAGTTTATTTTAACCTTGTTTTGGTGTGTTTTATTATGGTTTACCAGTTCATCATGGTGTCACGAGTAAAAGTGGGGCGAAAGCGAGCAAAACGAGAGTCTGCTTTTACCACACACTGGAATGATTGTCGTGAAAATATAAAAAAACTCGCCCTACAGTACAGAAGATTACGCTCCAAACTTGCAAACAAGTACAAGGAGATCCCACCACAACCAAGGAAGTCTCGGCGTGAGCTTTTTGACGAAGTAGTCGAACTTCTTAAGGGTTCAAGTTTAAGGGCAGAAGTGTTCCGCATATGCAGCTCGCAAATAGGAGCTATTGAAGGGATTAAAGTTGGAGATAAATTCCGCAGCAGGGGGGAAGTGATTATTGTTGGGCTTCACATGGCGTGTTATAAAAGAATAGTTACTGAGACTTCTGTTGAATGCGTTAGAGTTGCTGTAAGCATTGTTGATTCTGTCCAATACGATTATGTTGCTGGGAAAGGAGTTTCGTCTTTTGAATTCACTAACACTGGACAAGGCAGAATGAGAGAAAAGAAGGATCGTGCGTTGCGGAATAGTATGATCTTCAATTATAACGTCAGGGTGGTACGTAAGGTTAAGGGCATTGGTAAGGTGAATGATTTGGGTTATAAGTTTTTCTATGCAGGTTTGCACCGAGTTACTAAATGTTGGACTGAAATTGATGCCAAGTCTGGTAAACAAGTTTACAGATTCAAGCTTGTTATGGTAGATGAGGGCAAGCAATATAAATCGGCCTGGATGAATCAAGATAATCGTATTTGCGGCTCTTAGTTTTGATCTAGCTATGCATTGTCAAATTTGTGTTTATTATGCTGGTAACTACTTATCATATGTGTTTATTATGCTAGAGTGGTCTACATGAAGGTTGAAAATTTGTGTTTGCAGATAGAACAAATCTTTGCGATTAAAATACAAATTCGGAAAAATAAAGAAACTAAAAAGCAAAAGTACATCTACTGAAATACCAAAACGTATGTATCATACGGTCACAAATGTATTAACAAACGAAAGATTGATTAACTTCCTAATTTCTACGATACACCCAACTTGGGTCATATTGGTTATCGTCATCCAACCTAATCAATGTAAATCGATATTGTCTATAACCAGACAATTCATGATTTACATATTGATAATTTTCGTCAATCCTATACAACCCTAGATAAACATATTTATATTCCAAGTCGTTCACTGGATTGACTTCTTTAATTTTACACACAACTTTGACGGGAATATTATCGACTATATTTCGAATTAAGGCCGCGTTCCCCCTAGTTAATTTTTGATCTTTTTTCCTTCGCCCGTGTATTGAAATACGGGAGAAGAAATAATTTGATCGAGGTTATTCTTGTACCGGCCGGAGTCTACAATAGTCGCTGCCATTTTTTTCCCGCCTGCAACCGTAACAGCAATCCCTCGCCTGAGGTCGTTTTGAAGTCCAGCAATTACCATTTCGCCTCTCCAATAGAATGAGTCCCCGATTTTGATTCCTTCGATAGGACCCAAACCAATGTTTTTGACGAGTTCATTCAGGATAGTATCAGACTTAATAGATTCCAGAATTCCTTGATGAAGTGTTGTGCCCGAATTATTTTTTCCTGGAATTCTTTTAATTGTATCTCGGTGCTTCCTATACGAACTTAGTAAATTCTGAATTGCATTACGGCGTATGTGCCAATTTTCTGTAAAAGTGATCTCACTATGGCGTTCTTCATCCACCTATACAAACAAACTAATCTAGTTATAAAATGAAAAATGCAGGCAGAGAAACTAGGCTTTTTCATGGGATGCATTTTGGAAGGTGACAATTAGTCTCCGATGACAATGATGGTATAAGAGAAGTAAGACATAACACGATCACAAGAACACAAAAGAATACAGTAAAGCTCACTCTTTTTTGAGTCCATGAAGAGAACTGAGGTTGAATAAAGAATACAGTAAAGCTTGGTCTAAAACTATCAACAAAAACTGGGAAAACTATGGAACTTCTATCGATTTATATAACATTGGATTTGAAGTAATCTTAAAAGCAAGTAAATAAGAAAGGGTGTAGCATCAGGAGTCAGGTTTTCAAAACAATGAAATGAAGCTACCATAATCGTTTATTAAATGCCACATGATAAACTAATCAAAGAAGAATGTTCACAAAAAAGCATAGCTTTAACATAATCAGGATTCAAGATCATATATGCCACTCTGCCAGCCTAATCATGTTAATGAATTTTGAACATATATAAACTATAACAAAAGTAAGATTCTACGTTTAGAAAACTATAGCTTCCTTAGGAGCCAAGCTTTCATTTTTGAAGTGGAATTCAATTAATTCATTCAAAATCCGAGGGGCTACCGAATAGTCTTTGATGACAACGATGGTGTTAAAGAAGCATACCTCTGTCATGTGATCCACTTGAACTTTTCTTTGGTTCTGGCTCTGGAGCTTCTGTTAAAATGAAAAATACTGTTAGAAACACACTAGAAGAACATGATGAATAACAACCCATGATGACAATTAGCTTATGTAAGAAATTGATGTTGTGACACAAGAAAGGTCACTTCTATATCTAGCATGCATGTCCAAATCAATGCTTTTTTAAAACATCTTCAAAATCGGTACATCATTCGAGTTAAATCAAAGCTCGCTCTTTTTTGAGTCCATGAAGAGAACTGAGGTTGAAGAAAGAATACAGTAAAACTTGGTCTGAAACTATCAACAAAAACTGGGAAAATCAAGGGATCTTTTATCAATTTATATAACATCGGATTTGAAGTAATCTTAAAAGCGAGTAAATAAGGTTGTCAAAACAATGAAATGAAGTTACCATAATCGTTTATTAAATGCCACATGATAAACGAATCAAAGAACAATGTTCACAAAAAAGCATAGCTTTAACATAATCAGGATTTAAGATCATATATGCCACTATGCCAGCCTAATCATATTAATGAGTTTTGAACATATATAAACTATAACAAAAGTAAGATTCTACGTTTAGAAAACTATAGCTTCCTTAGGAGCCAAGCTTTCATTTTTGAAGTGGAATTCAATTAATTCATTTAAAATCCGAGGGGCTACCGAATAGTCTTTGATGACAACGATGGTGTTAAAGAAGCATACCTCTGTCATGTGATCCACTTGAACTTTTCTTTGGTTCTGGCTCCGAAGCTTCTGTTAAAATGAAAAATACTGTTAGAAACACACTAGAAGAACATGATGAATAACAACCCATGATGACAATTAGCTTATGTAAGAAATTGATGTTGTGACACAAGAAAGGTCACTTCTATATCTAGCATGCATGTCCAAATCAATGCTTTTTTAAAACATCTTCAAAATCGGTACATCATTCGAGTTAAATCAAAGCTCGCTCTTTTTTGAGTCCATGAAGAGAACTGAGGTTGAAGAAAGAATACAATAAAACTTGGTCTGAAACTATCAACAAAAACTGGGAAAACCAAGGGATCTTCTATCAATTTATATAACAATGAAATGAAGCTACCATAATCGTTTATTAAATGCCACATGATAAACGAATCAAAGAACAATGTTCACAAAAAAACATAGCTTTAACATAATCAAGATTCAAGATCATATATGCCACTCTGCCAGCCTAATCATATTAATGAATTTTGAATATATATATATATATATATATATATATATATATATATATATATATATATATTAACAAAAGTACCTCATTTGAACTTTTCTTAATTCTGATGACTTGAGAAAACTAAATAAATGTACATGGCTGGGAAAAAAAAGAATCCCATGGAAAAGCCTACTTTCTCTACTGTGACTTTTAGAAAATAGAAACAAAAACCACAAAGAAATAAAAGAATTTAACTTGAAAAGATACTAACCTTGGCTTTCTTTGCAAGCCTAATATGCATGAATTTTGCCAAAGGTCCTACTATCACCTATACAACACCCAAGAATTAAATAATCCATCAAAAGAAAAAGAAAAGAAAAAGGAGAAATAGTAAAAAGAATCAATACCTTATCTTTCTTGATGTGAATGAGGAAACTAGCTCTAGCAATAGGCCCTGCCATTGATACAGTAGACTCACTGAGATAGAAGAGAAACTATTGATACAGTAGACTCACTGAGATAGAAGAGAAACTTTCGTAGAATTGAGTAAATTGGCTCCTTCGTAGAATCAATACCTTATCTTTCTTGATTCTCTATTTACAGCTTGATATGAATGCAAAATCAAATGCTCAAAGGTAATGATTATGGATACTTGTGGACTTATTTTATGGAATTTCGTCCAAAAAGAAAAAAGAAGTGCTGCCCAAGGGGTTTGAACCCACAACCAAATGGATACTAACTGAAGAGTCCAACCGATTAAACTAAGAAAGCTCTTAAATATAAGCCACATCCAAATCTATATTATACCAATTAAAATTAGGACTAAATGTGTAATTTTACCAAGAACTCCACCAATGACACGTCCATCAGGACTGGCAAGGGACACACTAAGACTTCCTATTCGATTGCGTGAGCTACTATCGCTGGTCAGGAGGTACGAGCCTGACAAACATAATATCTCAAATCGCCCCTATGGAAGTCAAAATGGACACAAAATATATGATCAACATAAGAGTTTCAGAATAAATGGGTTGATATGCAATCCAAGTTTGTTTTTCCAAATTGGTGGAAGTGTTGGTGGGATGCTTATCGCCGCAAGCCCGGTTCAGGTGAGCCTTTTCGTTAATACTAGTTTTTTTATGCATGCTGCTCAAATTGTTTGTCTGCTTAAATATAATCATGTACCATCACTGGACTTGATCAAATCTATTGTTTTACATATCTTATCCGACTGTTGAATGAATCAGGTGATAGTGGGAAGTTTCGTTTGGGGTGGTTCGAAGACAAAGAACAAGAAAGGCGGCGGCCAAGACGGTCTAAAGGACTCCGATAATCAGAGTGTTGATGATCTAGTAGCTCCGCCTGGCATGTTACAAACTCAAAATCTGTCTCCATCTTTGCCTGCAGGTGTCTGGCCTGGTCCACGATCGATGGATATGCGCAATAATTCCCATGTCGACATTGATCTCATGCGCGGATGACACTTGCCTCTAATAATTTCATGAGCAATGTATATATTGTTTGCTGCTGAAGGGCACCTGATTGATCTCACTTCATTATGGGATTTGTTCTGATATTTGTAGCTTGATGACGGTTAGTACAAAATCGTAGCGGTTGCGATTTCAGTTAATACGTTTCGATTGTGTTATTAGGATGTATGCTGTAGGAAGAATTTCAGACCAAAGAAAGTTAATCTTATTAACCATGTCCAAAATGCATTTTCTTGTAGTGTTATTAGGCATTAACGTAGAAGAACTGCAACATCTTTGATATCTTTAACTCTGCAAACTACAAAATGTTATTCTTGGGTGTCCGAAGAGCCGCAAATTTGTCCTAATTTCATGTTTGAAAGACTGATATTTTGAATTATTTGAAGCTATAATCTCTATATAATGCTTTCCCCCCCCCCAGGTTTTAGTTTCTCACAACCAAACCATTAAGACAAAAAAATGAAGCAGCAAACTGGTTCAAGTGTCTTTTTAATTCTCCTTTGCGTTCTTTATATTTCCGCAAGTGTCGAAGCTCAAACTTGCAGGCCTAGTGGGACAATAAGAGGCAAAACTCCTCCGCCGGGGCAATGCAACACCGAAAACGACTCCGATTGTTGTAAAAATGGGAAGCTCTACACAACTTATAAATGTTCACCGCCTGTGTCCAGCCATACGAAAGCAACACTAACACTAAACAGCTTCCAGGCTGGCGGGGACGGCGGTGGACCATCGGAATGTGACAACCAATACCACTCGGATGATGACCCCGTTGTAGCACTTTCAACCGGGTGGTTTAACAACAAAAATAGATGTTTGAAGTATATTAACATCTATGGTAATGGAAGAAGTGTGAGGGCCAAGGTCGTCGACGAATGCGATTCTACGATGGGATGCGACTCGGATCATGATTATCAACCTCCTTGTCCTAACAACATCATCGATGCCTCGAAAGCAGTTTGGAAGGCTCTCAGCGTTCCTGAGAATAATTGGGGCGAAATGGATATTTACTGGTCGGACACCGATTGATTCGGTTAATTATATATTTATATCATCTCAAAATTAAAGTAAAGAATTTCCCGAGTGTTTTACATAAATATTTAATTAATATCCATGTAATCTTCGTACATTGTATGTTTCCCTACACGTTAAAGCATTGAAACTATGTCGTATATATGTTCTTGGAACAACAAATATTCTATGAAACAAGTATCGACAGACAGATGCCTTTAAAAGATCAATATGCTAACTCAGTTATCTCATATTGAAATCCTAAAGAAATCTAACTGGAAAGTTTAACATACTAATCGGCTAAAAATTTTAAAAAATATTCCGACCATTAAACCATTAAACAAGATAGTATCCTTGTTACTTACATGTAAGGTATATTGTTCAAGGCGTTAAATTCAGGGATGGAAATTCTCTGTCCCTTTTCGGTGTTTTTATTTGTTCCTCATGTTCAAAATTAGGTTTAGGGTATAGGGTTTTAGGTTAGAGTTTATGGTTAGAGTTTAGGGAATTTAGGGTATGGTGTATTTTTTAGGGCATAGGGTGTAGGGTTTAGGATTTAGAACTTAGGGTTACGGCTTGGAATTTAATTTTGTAGTGTTTTTTAGTATTGTGGCATATATAGGGGCACCAGAAAGGGGCAGAGAATTTTTATCCTAAATTCAGAGCTATAAATATAGGTTTTAGGTTAAAATATTCTATTCCCGAATCATGATTTTTTTTGAAAGATAAGGTGACTACAAGTAATATTTGTCTGAATATACTCTCAACCATTTGATAATGTATGCTCAATCATCCTGCTGCAGCTGCTGGTGCTCGAACCCGTGACCTCCAGGAACAACAACCGTTTCCTTAACTACTGAAGCAAGTTGGTTCGCAAAAATCATGATTTAACCCTTGACAATATTAGTATTTTTTTTATCAAAATTTATTTACAATTTATTTTCCACCACAAATTGGTTTGTCAAACAATGATTTAGTTATATTTTTTAACCTTGTTATGATTCCAAAGCTATGTAAAATGTGACGAAATTTAACCTTTTGTGACACATTGTGCCCCTTCATGCGATACTTGCGATAAAATTATGGAAATATCTGGGGGGGGGGGGGAATAGAATTTAAAATTGAGAGGGCTGATTTCTATATAAACCCCACATCTTACTTGTTGTTGGCACCAAGCAGTGGTGATTACAAAAGAAATTAAAGATGACTAGCAAGGGTTTTTCTGCAATTTTTCTTTTTATTTGCTTTGTTTTAGTTATTACAGATTGCTTCATGGTTGAAGCTGGCAGAAACAGTGGAAAGATAGATGGGGAAGACACTTGCAAACCCAGCGGCAAGGTACGATGTAATGACGGTAAGTCCTACTCAACTTACAAATGTTCACCGCCTGTGTCCAGCCATACAAAAGCAACTTTGACAATCAACAGTTTCGAGCAAGGCGGGGATGGCGGCGGACCCTCGGAATGTGACGGAAAATATCACTCCAATAATGACCTTCTAGTGGCACTTTCGACCGGGTGGTTTAACCACCAAAAGAGGTGTAACAAGTATATCAAAATCCATGGCAATGGAAAAACTGTGAAGGCTAAGGTTGTTGATGAATGTGATTCTACGCAAGGGTGCGCTCCTTGTCGTAACAATATCGTCGATGCTTCAAAAGCAGTATGGAAAGCTCTTGGTGTTCCTGAGAACGATTGGGGTGAAATCGACGTCTACTGGTCCGACTGATTGATTTTTTCAATCATATATTTTCGATGAACGATGTAATGTTAGAATAAAGATGTTTTTGATGAAAAAAATATCAAGTGTACGTGATGTAAAACTCAATCTTCCAAAACTTGTCGTGTCTGATCGACAAAAACAATAAATTGTTGAATCTTCGATTATAAATGTCCACTACAATATTTAAACCTATTTACAGTTGATGTTTCAGCAAACTACAAAATATCATTCTTGGAAGTCCGACAAGCCGCAAATTTGTACTAATTTAATGTTTGAAAGACTGATATTTTGAATTACTTGAAGCTATAATCTCTATATATTTGCTTTCCCCCAATTGTAGTTTCTCAAAATCAAAACATTCAAACAAAATTGGATTTCACAAAGAAAAAGGAATGAAGAAGCAAGTTGTTTCAAGTGTTTTTCTAATTCTCCTTTGCATCATTTATATTTTTGCAAGTGTTAGAAGCTCAAACTTGCAGGCCTAGTGGGACAATAAGGGGCAAAAATCCTCCGCCGGGGCAATGCAACACCGAAAATGACTCTGATTGTTGTAAAGACGGGAAGCTCTACACAACTTACATATGTTCACCGCCTGTGTCGAGTCATACGAAAGCGACTCTAACACTAAACAGCTTCCAGGCCGGCGGAGACGGTGGTGGACCGTCGGAATGTGACAACCAATACCACTCGGATGATGACCCTGTGGTGGCACTTTCAACCGGATGGTTTAACAACAAAAGTAGGTGTTTGAAGTATATCAACGTCTATGGCAATGGAAGAAGTGTGAGGGCCAAGGTCGTCGACGAATGCGATTCTACAATGGGATGCGACTCCGATCATGATTACCAACCTCCTTGTCCTAATAACATCGTCGATGCCTCGAAAGCAGTTTGGAAGGCTCTCGGTGTTCCCGAAAGCGATTGGGGTGGAATGGACATCTATTGGTCGGACACCAATTGATTTTAAATTATCTATCAAAATAAAAATAAAAATTTCTTGTGTGTTTTAGATTAATATTTAATTAATGGAGTACCAATGTATATCTCATACATTGTATGTTTCCCTAGACGTTAAAGCATTGAAATTATGTCGTATATATGTGCTTGGAACGACAAATATTCTGTGAAAAATGTATAGGCAGGTAGAAAATTTAAAATATTAAAATCCTAAAGAAATCTAACTGGAAATTTTAACATACTAATCGGCTAAAAATTTAAAATATTCCAGGCATTAAACCAGAAACAAGATAGCATCCTTGTTACTTGCATGTAAAGTATATTGGTCAACACGTTAAATTCATAGCTATAAATATGATTTGTAGGTTAAAATATTCCATTCCCGAGTTAAAAATCATGATTTAACCATTGGCAATATTAGTATTTATTTTATCAAAATTTATATACATTTTATTTTCCGCCACAAATTGGTTTGTCAAACAATGATTTAGTGATATTTTTTAACCTTGTTATGATTCCAAAGCTATGTAAAATGGGATGAAAATCTCTGTACTTTTCGGTGTTCCTACTTATATTCTATGCTTAAAATTAGGTTTAGGATTTAGGGTTTTAAGTTAGAGTTCATGATTAGGGTTTAAAGAATTTAGAGTAAAGTATATTTTTTAAAATATAAGGTGTAGGGTTTATGATTTAGAATTTAGGGTTAGAACTCGAAATTTAATTTTGGAATTACAAATTGCTTCATGGTCCGACTGATTGATCTTTTCAATCTTATATTTAAGATGGACGATGTTGTTTTAGAATAAAGATGTTTTTGATAAAAAGAAAATATCAGATATGGTGTAAAACTAAGTCTACTAAGATTTGTCGTGTTTGATCGACAAAAAGAATAAATTGTTGAAGACAGAAACTTACTTAAATCCATCAATATATTAAGATCTTTAAACATTGTATTTTTACAGTCCAAATTAACATCAAAAAAATAAAATTTTAAGAATTTAACTCTTTTTTATGTATATAAGATACTATAGAGCTAGATCTACTGTATCAATGGCAGGGCCTATTCCTAGAGCTAGTTTCCTCATTCACATCAAGAAAGATAAGGTATTGATTCTTTTTACTATTTCTCCTTTTTCTTTTGATGAATTATTTACTTCTTCGGTGTTGTATAGGTGATAGTAGGTCTTTTGGGAAAATTCATGCACATTAGGCTTGGAAAGAAAGCAAAGGTTAGTATCTTTTCAAGTTAAATTCCTTTATTTTTTTGTGGTTGATCTCGTTTAGCTGATCGGTTCTGGGTTTTTTTTTTCTATTTTCTAAAAGTCACAGTAGAGAAAGTAGTTTTTTCCATGAGATTCTTTTTTTTTTCAGCCATTTAAATTTATTTAGTTTTTTTAAGTCATCAGAATTCATCAATGTTACGAATGGGGTAACGCTCGACAGAACCAAAGAAAAGTTCAAGTGGATCACATGACAGATGTATGCTTCTTTAACACAATCGTTGTCATCAGAGACTATTCGGTAGCCCCTCGGATTTTGAATGAATTAATTAAATTCCACTTCAAAAATGAAAGCTTGGCTCCTAAAAAAATTATATGTCACGGACTTAATCTTCCAAACTAGATCCGTGCGGCGCTAACACTCTCGGCACAATGTTAGCAAGCCTTAATCACGCAACGCTATGGCAAAACACAAGGAGCAAGAGAGTTTTACAAGAAAAGAGCCTTGTATTAACAAATGAAGCTTACAAGAGAGCTTTACAAGTATGCTTAAGTGAGTGACTACTTGAGTGATTTACAAGTGAGAGGGGTGGCCCTATTTATAGGCTCCCACCTCCTCAATGGACGGCTAGGATCTATTTGATCCAACGTCTACGGTTTCACCTCCCAAAATATCTACTACACCTAGATATCTCTAGATAATTCCATACTTATCTAGTTATATCCTAAATAGTCTAAAAGCTCTACAATATTCTAAGGTATTCTAGAATATTCCGGAGATGTCCGGAGTTGTCTCGTGCCTTCCGGACTTGTCCCGAGCCTTCTTGATCACTCCCGAGTCTTCTAGGTTCTTCCGGACGAGCCTAGATGAGTGTGGAACCTTCTGGAACCCCTCGGATTTGTGTGGAGACGTTTGGGGCTCTCTAGGCCGTTCTAGATCCTTCCTTGGATCATCTTTGGCCTTAAAATGCCCAAGGCCTCTCATTTTACCCTTGTTGGCTTGTGAGCACCTAGGTGGGGCTCCTCGGGCGCGCGTTGCGCACCTAGGTGGGGCACCTCGGTGCTTCTCGGTGCACCCTAACAGGCGTGCCCCTCGGTTGGCTTCGGTGTACCCTGGTGGGGCGTGACATATAGTTTTCTAAACGTAGAATCTTACTTTTGCAACTAGGCTTTTTCATGGGATGTTTTTTTTCCAGCCATGTTCATTTATTTAGTTTTCTCATCAGAATTCATCAATGTTATGAATGGGGTACTTTTGTTATAGTTTATATAATATATATATATATATATATATATATATTCAATATTCATTAATATGATTAGGCTGGTAGAGTGGCATATATGATATTGAATCTTGATTATGTTAAAGCTATGTTTTTTTGTGAACATTGTTCTTTGATTCGTTTATCATGTGGCATTTAATAAACGATTATGGTAGCTTCATTTCATTGTTTTGACAACCTGACTCCTGATGCTACACCATGTCTTATTTACTTTCTTTTTTTTTGCTCAATAATGTCGTATATTAAGATGCAATATACAACCAAAAAGCCACAACGGTCGCCTCGTTAAAAACCTCCCTAAATCCTAACGGAGGAAAAGAGTACGAACCGTATGTGGTGAAACCAGAGTCCAACGAAATTACAAACGGAAACAACACCAAAGAAACTTATCACTAACAAGCACAAAACAGCGAGATACGCGTTACCCCCTCCTTTGCCAAAGCATCCGCTAAACCATTCGCCTCACGGAAAATATGAGAGAAGCAAACCGAAGCCAAAGATGAACAACAACTGTCGATCTCACGAAATACCTCCCAGAGTCGCCATGGCCGTTTGTCCATATGTAACACCCAGCTTACCGCAACCATAGAATCCGATTCCACTATCAAAGGAATCATTGCCCATGTTGACTTCCGGAAGTATGACAAAGCGAAAGCAATCGCTCGCAATTCAGCCTCATTTGATTCGATACACCCAAGAGGGCCAGAAAATAACGCCAATATGCTCCCAAACTCATCGCGTAACACACCCCCATAGCCTGCCGGGCCCGGCTTACCACGTGCAGAACCATCCACCGAGAACTTCAACGTCCCCCGCGATGGCGGTTCCCAAACAACACCAACCCACGCTGATCGCAAAAGAGATGTCTCGGAAAAAAGGCTCGGACAATCCCACCACAACGCTTCGCCAATGCACAAGTCAGTCCTTAGAGTCCGCATCCAATAGAACGAGCGCAATTTAATCAAAAAGCACACCTCCTCAATCGGTAAAAGTTTCTTGTTGAAGACCATCTCATTTCGTGCTAACCAAATCGACCATAGCATCGCTGCCACGCACGATACCCACATACAACGACGCATACCTGAAAACGAACAATGGAAATCAGGTACGAAGAACTCGGACAAGGTTCGTGGTAACGGCAAACTCACTCCCCACCAACAACGAAACCAGTCCCATAAACGCTGAACAACCGGGCATAAGAACAACAGATGATCAACGTCTTCCTCCCCTTCCCGACACCAGAAGCACATCGTGCATTGCCCCTCAAAAACAACACCCCTTCGGCTCAAAAAAGCAAAAGTCGGCAGGCGACGTAACCACACAAACCACAAAAAAGCCTGTACTTTCGGAGGGACTAAAATTTTCCACGTGAAACATGCCCCAAACTCACTCTCCCCAGCTTCATCCAACATCAAAATCTGAGAAACAGCTTTAACGGTGAACATACCTCTCCTATCCGGAGTCCAAATCAGCTTATCACAAATTCCTGTAAATAAATGCGTGTTGCCTAACACTGCCCGCATGTCTTGCAACAGCCCCGCCTCGAAAACACGAAGCGGACGACGGAAAAATTCAGCCCAACGTGAATGATGGAACCCTCCCTGAACCGAATAATCCACAACCAGCGCCAATTTGTCGACAGCACAAGAGAATAACCTGGGGAAAATATCCTTCAATGGCCTGCTCGCGCACCATGAGTCAAACCAAAAGAGGACTCGATTACCCTCCCCCACTTGCCATACCAACTTCTCGTGTACATTTCGCTGCACTTCATCCGAGCAGGCAGTTTGCACTATTTGTTTCCATACCACCGACATCGCGTGCTGACGGGAGGAATTAAATCTCCACCATTGAACATTCTCCCCGTATTTAGCCACTATAATAGCTCTCCATAGCGACGATGCATCCGTGGCATATCGCCACGACCATTTAGATAATAAAGCCGTGTTGCGCACTTGTAAATCCGATATTCCCAAACCACCCAAGTGTCTCGGTTTACACACCAACTTCCAGCTAACTCTGCTCATTTTCCTATGTAGATTTACACCACCCCAAAGGAAAGCACGGCGGATCTTATCAAGTGCTGCGATAACTCCTTTAGGAATGCGGAATACACCCATGTAAAAAATCGGTAATGAAGACAGGACGGCGTTAACCATAGTGACTCGAGCCGCAAATGACAGCGAATTGCGTTTCCAACCTGCTAACTTCCGCCTAACATTTGCAATGACCGGTTCCCAAACTGCCAAACTTCGCGGATTAGAGCCTAACGGCATCCCCAAGTATGTGAAAGGGAAAGACCCGCGTCGACACCCCAATGCCTTAGCACACAAATCAGTAAAATCATCATCAACCCCAACCGCAAATAAAGATGACTTGCTGAAATTTATTTGCAAACCTGAGCAAACTTGGAAGCAATTGAGTAACCGTCGGATAGAGTCAGCACAACCAGGGGAAGCCTCAAAAAACAAGACGGTGTCATCTGCAAATTGTAAATTTTGTCCGCCTCTACAGAAGATAGACTGAACCGTGATGTTTCCCAAACCGTTATCAAGCCCCCTGATGCACCTATCGACGGTGAAAAGGCAAAATCAAAACCATCCGACAGCCACATACACGTGAGCATTCGTGCTGAAACCTCCTCTAACTTCGACTCCTGAAATAATGCCATATCCACCCTTTGCTTCTTTATAACATCACCTACTGTCCTACGCTTCAAATTTGAACCCAACCCCCTAACGTTCCAAGACACGATCCGCATAATGTCAAAAACTATCGCTTGTCCCCAGTAAAAACCTGTTGGAGATCTTTAATAATGTCCGCTTCACATCCCACCGTTCGCACGCCCACAATGTTACCCAGTGCCACTGTCGCCTCTATCTCTTTGGCAATCAATCGTTGCCGGTTTTGTACATCAGAATCTGTCAGAGACGCGTTTGCAACTTGCGTTGAAACAACCTGTGTGTTGAAGAATTTTCGCGGCCTGCCCCTCCCAGGTTTTACAGACGATACCACACCGGAAATATAGTTGATTGATTTTGTTTTTTTACCGTTAATTCGAATGGTATTACCAATATCTGAAAACCCTGTGTTGTTGCCCACTGATGTTCTTGTTTTCTCAATATTATAATCCACGTTTTCCACCACCTCTGTTGCCTTAGGAATAGATTTAATTACCTCCTGAAGTGTAGTATTCCAATCAGCGGAATTTGAATTGGACTGAAATTCCTCAACTAATGGTGTGTAGCCAGGACTCTGCTTCCCCTCACTCGTGAAACTCCTAGAGCCTTGCCCCACCACCAGGCCGGTTTCCTCACCGATATCCTGTGCCTCCACCAGAGCAGTCGTATCCCCACCAACCTGTAGCTGTGCCGACTGTGACTGGTCCTTTGCCGTATTCACCTCCACTTGGCTGGTCGCCACCCTATGGTCCCACAACGAATTCGTATGCCACTGTCGTGCCTCGGCTAATTGAATCTGATTTCCAATAGAATCCTCCTTTGGCACATCCGCAATTTGATATTTAACACCCTGATGTCCCTCTTCCGATCCGTCCGACCCCTGCATCGAAGATTCATCATCATCTTCGTCCTCGGAGTTGAGCAAATTACACTCACATTTCAACCAAGGTCCGAAAGTACATTCCCGGACTTGGATAGGGAAAGATTCGCCCTCCACCTCCAAACACGACATGGCCTCAATATTTGTCATTGTCTGTGTCTCAATTAGAATCCAGCCACGCTCGAAGGATTTTGGCGAGATGGTAGAGTCTGCCACTCGAACCAGATTGCCCCAAACTTTCGCAATATTCTCGAACGAATGTTGAGACCAAGTATGAATCGGCATCCCTTGTATCGAAAGCCAAGCTCGTCGTGAATTCAATATTGTTGTAGGGGTCCATACTTCAATCCGCGTGAAACAGTCTGTGATCGACTTCAATTGCACCACCCTATCGCGCGTATTCGAATCCTGAAACATGAGTAAGATACCGTCCCCTGCTATGCGCAGAATTGAGAGTCCTTCTATCTCTGGTAATTTTAATTTCGCCGCCAATTCTTTGATACTCCATGGCTCTTTACACCATCCGATTGCGCAATTCTTTAATATCTCCATCTTTGCGCTATCCACAGATCCCTTCACCGTGTAATTGACGGTCTTACAATCATTTACCTCCACTTCTGATCGCGATGTCCCCGGCGGCTGCGAACCCATGTTCCTTGCCATATCGGGTTGATTTGTATCGGGTTTAGATTGCTTTCGTTTCCAATAAGAGTATCGCTCGCCATATCGCGCTCGACAAATCGTGATTCTCGATCCATAAATCCACTTATCGTTCAATCGTTCGATCACCCGTTCAGCATCGTCGCGGCTGTTCATCCGCACAAACCCAAATCTGCGGCCATTTCTATCTACTTTCCGGGGAACAAATACGTCCACCACTATCCCATGGCGATCGAAAACCTGCCAAACCCCCTTCCAATGGATCGATGTTGAAAGATTCCCAACGAAGACTGTCCACGCCTCCCTTTCTCTCATTTCAGTTTTTCTTATTTATTTACTTTCTTTTAAGATTATTTCAAATCCGAAGTTATATAAATCGATAGAAGTTCCATAGGTTTCCCAGTTTTTGTTGATAGTTTTAGACCAAGCTTTACTGTATTCTTTCTTCAAACTCAGTTCTCTTCATAGACTCAAAAAAGAGCGAGCTTTGATTTAACTCGAATGATGCACTGATTTTGAAGATGTTTTAAAAAAGCATTGATTTGGACATGCATGCTAGATATAGAAGTGACCTTTCTTGTGTCACAACATCAATTTCTTACATAAGCTAATTGTCATCATGGGTTGTTATTCATCATGTTCTTCTAGTGTGTTTCTAACAATATTTTTCATTTTGACAGAAGCTCCGGAGCCAGAACCAAAGAAAAGTTAAAGTGGATCACATGACAGAGGTATATACTTCTTATACCATCATTGTCATCAGAGACTATTTGGTAGCCCTTCCGACTTTTACAGGCCACTGTGGTCGAATCATATATTCTTTTGTGTTCTTATGATCGTGTTATCTCTTACTTCTCTTATACCATCATTGTCATCGGAGACTAATTGTCACCTTCCAAAAAGCATCCCATGAAAAAGCCTACTAAAATAAATACCCTATACTCTCACCCGACTCGAACATATTCTTTAAAAAACCTGACCCAAAAATAAACACACTAAACCTGACCCGATCTGACCTATAAAAAAACTAATTTTTAGGGACCTAATTGTAAAAAAATAATTTTAGGGGACATAATCGTAAAAATTATAAATTTAAGGACTAAATTGTAAATAAAATTCAATTTTAAGGACCTAATTTTTAAAAAAATATAAAGAGAGAGTATTATTATAAATATCCCTAAAAAATTTAAGGGAAAATTACACAATTAGTCTCGGGTCGGGTAAGCTTTTTTTTACCCTAAACATGAACCCGACCCGACATCACAATTTGAAGATCAAGATTAGATAGTGAGATGAACCAAATTGTCCAACTTTAAAACTAAACTAGACTAATAAGTATTTTGTCTCAGTTTTTTTTTGGATAAATTATGCCCTATTTCATTTATTTTTTTAAAAAAAGTTATAATCAAATTATTTAATTAAAATATTATTCAAATAAATTACTGAGCAATTAAGTATTGTTACAATTAAAATACATTAACTCAAATCATAAATCTCCACTATAGCGGTCCACCATAATATTTAAACTTATTACGGTTGATGTCTGAAATATTATTCTTGGATGTTCGAAATGTCACAAATTTGTCCTAATTTAATGTTGAAAGACTGATATTTTGAATTACTTGAAGCTATGATATTTATATATTGCTTTTCCCAACTTATAGTTTCTCACAATCAAAACATTTAAACAAAATTGGATTTCAAAAAGAAAATAATAATAATAATTAATAAACAAGCTGGTTTAAAGCTCAAACTTGCAGGCCTAGTGGGACAATAAGAGGCAAAACTCTTCCGCCGGGGCAATGCAACACCGAAAACGACTTTGATTGTTGTAAAGATGGGAAGCTCTACACGACTTATAAATGTTCACCGCCTATGTCGAGCCATACGAAAGCAACATTGACACTTAACAGCTTCCAGGCCGGCGGGGATGGTGGTGGACCGTCGAAATGTGACAATCAATACCACTCGGATGATGATCCTATGGTCGCACTTTCAACCTGATGGTTTAACAACAAAAAGAGGTGTTTGAAGTATATCAACATCTATGGTAATGAAAGAAGTGTGCGGGCAAAAGTCGTCGACGAATGCGATTCTACAATAGGATGCGACTCGAATCATGATTACCAGCCTCCTTGTCCTAATAACATTGTTGATGCCTCGAAAGCAGTTTGGAAGGCTCTTGGCGTACTTGAAAACAATTGGGGAGGAATGGATATCTACTGGTCGGACACCGATTAGTCCCTCTACTCATATTTTTATAACATCTATTTGTATTATAATAAAGATTTATAGTATGTTTTAGCTTAATGTTAAATTAATATTAATGTAAAAGTCATATATTGTATGTTTTCCTATACATTAAAGAATTAAATTTATGCCTGCATTCATGCTGAATATTGTCACGGGGCTAGGTTCTGACTAGTTGATCCGTGCGGCCTTAGTCGTCGAACTAAGTCGATTAACTAAGTCAGCCTTCGAATTCGCTAAGCAAGAGTGCTTAGAAATTAGATAGGCGGAAGCTTGATTGGAAAAATGGGAAGGCAAGGCAAGCGATGAAGAGAAACTTAGAAAAACTCTTACTCAAAAGATTTACAAAGAATGGAAGATGAATACAATGATTGGGGGAAGGCTCTATTTATAGCCTTGGCCCTCTCGATCTAACGGCTAAGTTTGATTCGATCCAAGGGCTATGAATGAATCCTCTCTCCTAAACATGGCAACACTATCACATAATAACAAGTTGCCTAGAATACATTCACTATGACATCATAGATTTGTTGGCAAGGAAGACTTTCCCCAAGTTGGCTCATTGGTGGATAATTTTCCTTGTGTGTTGGTCAAAAGATGACAACTCAACAAGGGTCTTGGTTTCTTGGGCGGATTGGGCTTGGCATGGCCCGATTCTTATGTCCAAAACCCCCTTGGTAGCATGCTTGGTGCTAAATCGGGCCCTAGGGGTATGGGCAACTTGGATGGGCTTCCCCTAGGCCCCTCGGTGTGCACGTCGGGTGCAGACTCGGCCTCCTTGGTGTGCACGTCTGGTGCTGACTCGGGCTCCATGGTTTGGACAGCATGGAGTGTGCTCGGCAAGGCCCCCTCGGATGCGTGTAATGGGCTCCCTCGGGTCCAACTCTCGTGGGCAGCACATGGGGTGCTTGACTTGGCCTCATGATGCGCGGGAAGTGCTCCGGCTCAGCTCTCTCGGATGCGGACACCACATGAAGCGTTGTGCATGGCCCCTTGGTGTGTGGTGTTGGCGTCTACTCGGGTCCCTCGGTCGGGTGAAGGACGTGGTGCGCTAAGGCAAGCCCCTATGGGTGCGGCTTGCTCGGTCGTGAGAAGTTGGTCCGTGACAATATGCTAAGATCAAAAGCTTAATATGGTATTGTGAATTACTTTGCTTATTATTCAGGTTTTAAATATTCAAAGCTTACAATAGAAACAAGATGGCATCCTTCTCATATGTGCCGAGGACCAAGGTGGGTAAAACTCGACTCGACTCGAAAAACTGAATTATTCGACTCGACTCGAGGCGAAAAAAACTGACTCGTTTTGACTCGACTCGTAAATTTATAAACTCGACTCGACTCGGAAAAATTTCAAATAAAGTTTGAGTTATAAAATTAAAATTCGAATAACTCGAAATTTTTATTAATTAGTTGATAATTTTTAAGTTCGAGTCGATTCTATCAATTATGTCTAATATGTTATGTATTTCACATGTGAAAATATGAAGAAATATATATGTATATTATATATGCATATAGAAAGCTGTTGAAATTAGAATCAATATGTGCAACGTCTAGCCCTAAATATATGCATATAGAGATTTATACATGCACCGCTATGTATATGCATATAAAAATATATATACGGAGACATATATATGTACAATTAAATTTGTACAGAAACTCGAAACTCGACTCGATTGGACTCGACTCGAATTTTATAAACTCGACTCGAAAAATTTTCAAATAAAGTTTGAATCGTAAAATAGGACTTGTAAACTCGAATAACTTAAAATTTTTTGACTCGACTCGATCGAACGCGCAACCCTAACCGAGGTATATCGTTCCACATTGTTTGATTCAGAGCCATAAATATACTTTTCTTTTAAAATATAGCACCAAGTTTTGTATTCTAATGAAGTTTGAGATTTACAAAATAAAAGTTGTATTTTTAGATTTAAAGTTTCTAGTCCTATCGTTGATACGAATAGAAACAATTCAATATATGTAGTCAGTAAGTTTTGATAGAAAATTATCAATAATATCAATGATTAAACTAGAACCATTGAAACAAGAAATTAAGGTCTCAAGATCATAAGAGATCATGCAAGAAAAAGGTAAAAATTCAACTCAAAGACTCGAAACAAAAGATAAATATAAACATCACCAAAGATCAACGATGAAAGGTAAAACCATCAACAAACAACATAAAAATACATATTACAATAAGACATGTTGACAACATGATCATTACCACAACTCAATCGCGAACAAGAAACAAATATTGTGAGCATGTATCCAAATCTACTCCGTGAGTCCAAAACAAAAAGATTAATCAAAAGAATGCCATGTTGATCAGTCGTGGCGGTGTCAAATTCAACCATGATACAAAAATTAAATGAAAAAAATGTCAAATGACCGATAAAGTAAAAAAAAAACATGTCAACAGACAGAGGATTCAAAACTAAAAACATAAAAAATAAGGCAAACGATAAAAAATAAGAAAGAAAAAAAATAACGAATTTCGATGGTCGGCAACCAGCACTAATAAAGATGGAAATACTCTGTCTCTTTTCGGTGCCCTTACTTATGCCTCCTGCTTAAAATTAGGTTTAGGGTTTAAGGTTTAGGGTTTTAGTTTAGGATTTATGGTTAGGGTTTAGAGAATTTAGGGTATGTTGTATTTTTAGGGTATATGGTGTAGGGTTTAGGATTTAGAATTTAGGGTTAGAACTTGAAATTTAATTTTGTAGTATTTTTTTAGTGTTGAGGCATAAATAGGGGCACCGAAAAGGGGCAAAGGATTTTTATCCCACTAATAATGACCTCTTCTACAATTAATTAAGATTAAGAAGAAAAGTACAGAAAACTATGTTATATATACAATTAATTAAGATTAAGAATTACTATTTTTAATTATATCATTATAATTAATGTAACATGTTCTTATTATTGATGACATATAAGATAAATCCTCGCATTATAGCAGTCTACCATAATATTTAACTCCCTAATCCTATCAATGTCAATATTTCCAGCAAATTACAAAACATTCTTCTTGGATGTCCGAAGGTGCCCCAAATTTGTCCTGATTTCATGTTTGAAAGACCGGTATTTTGAATTAATTACAAGCAATAATCTCTATATATTTCTGTTTCCCTGTCGTAAATTCTCACACCCAAACATTAAAACAAAATTGGATTAAAAGAAAGAAATGAAGAAGCAAGCAGGTTCAAGTGTCTTTTTAATTCTCCTTTGCGTTCTTTATGTTTTCGCAAGCGTTGAAGCTCAAACTTGCAGGCCTAGTGGAACAATAAGGGGCAAAAATCCTCCGCCGGGGCAGTGCAATACCGAGAACGACTCTGATTGTTGTAAAGATGGGAAGCTCTACACAACTTATAAATGTTCACCACCCGTATCGAGCCATACGAAAGCAACGCTTACACTTAACAGCTTCCAGGCCGGTGGAGATGGCGGTGGACCGTCGGAATGTGACAACCAGTATCACTCGGATGATGATCCTGTGGTGGCACTTTCAACCGGGTGGTTCAACGATAGGAAGAGGTGCCTGAAGTATATTAACATCTATGGTAATGGAAGAAGTGTGAGGGCCAAGGTCGTCGACGAATGTGATTCCACAATGGGATGTGATTCGGACCATGATTATCAACCTCCTTGTCCTAACAACATCGTCGATGCCTCAAAAGCAGTTTGGAAAGCTCTCGGAGTTCCTGAGAATAATTGGGGCGGAATGGATATTTACTGGTCGGACACCGATTGATCTCCTATTCTCCTTAATCATATTTTTATAATATATGTCTGTGCTATAATTAAAAAAATTCCGTGCATGTGCTTTAGATTAAAGTATTGTAAAATCCTACATTGTATGTTTTCATACACGCTAAAGCATTGAAATTATATTACCAAAAACTACATTAAAATTATGTCTTAAATTTTGTAGATCTTACTGGACAAGTGAATATTATTCTTATGAGAAGACTTGAGTTCGGGTAGCTTGTCTACTATATGCGCATAAATTTATTAAGGATTAAAATATGAATCATACCAACGAGAATGGAGCACATTTCATGGCCAGCCGTTTACCTTTTAGTGAAAGCATTCGCGGCGAAGGGATTAGTCACTGTTACCGGCGATGGATACCTTGGCTCAAACAAACAAAAAAATATGAATCATACTGCTACGCATGGACGGAGCCATTAAAGCTTCCGGAGGGGCAATCGCCCCCCCTCGAAGAATTTTTTTCCACCTTTGTCCCCTATTTAAATTTTTTAAAAATTAGTTTACTTATAAATTTGCCCCCCCCCCAATTTTAAATATTTATAATTTGTCCCCCAATCCCAGATCCTGGCTCCGTCCTTGCTGCTACGAGACTGAATTAAGAATCCCCGGTTAAACCGACTATAGTCAGATTCTAATCTATGGTCTTATTCACTTTATTGATATTTTGACCTTTCTATGATTCCAGCTTTGTAAAATGTGGCAATTTTCGACCTTTTGTGACACACATTGTGCAGCTTCTTGCAATACTTTCGATAAAATTAAGGAATTTCTGTAAGAACAGACTTTAAAATTGTAAGGGCTGATTCCTATATGAACTCCACATCTTCACTTTCTATGCACCAAACAATAGTAATTACAGAGATGAATATGAACATTTTCTCTGTTTTTCTTATTACTTGCTTTATTTTAGTTTTTACAGACTGTTTCATGGTTGAAGCTGGTACTTGCAAACCCAGCGGCAAGCTAAGAGGGAAGAAGCCTCCGCCAAAGAAATGTAACAAAGAGCATGATTCTGGTTGTTGTCAAGACGGCAAGCTTTACGACACGTATACGTGTTCGCCCCAAGTTTCGGGTCATACCAAGGCAACCCTGACCCTCAACGGGTTCGGTCCGGGCGAGGACGGTGGAGGGCGATGTGAATGTGATAACCAGTACCATAACGACACAGAACTGATTGTGGCACTTTCGACCGGATGGTTCAACAAGAAACAACGGTGTATGAATTATATTAACATCCATGGTAACGGAAAAACAGTTAAGGCTAAGGTAGTCGACGAATGCGACTCGACGATGGGATGTGACGCCGACCATGATTACCAGCCTCCGTGTGACAACCACATCGTCGATGCCTCGGATGCAGTTTGGGATGCCTTGGGAGTGTATGGAAAGCAACGTGGTGAAATGGAGATATACTGGTCTGATGCTTGATTAACCCTTTGGCCCTTCATATAATAAGTTTGTATGTCTGGTACCATATTTGGTCCTTCATTAATGTTGTTTATCTAAACATTGTGTTCTGTCTTGGGGAAATGTTGTCGATTTGGTACCTGGACGGCAAAGTTGTCTGAAACATATATAAATCAACAGGCAGATACCTCCAATGATGAATATGCAAACAGATACACTTTGTATTTGATCTAATTTGGACAAAATTTTTCATATAATTAACATAATCAACTGGACAGCTGCACTAACAATGTCGATAAAAATTAACCAAAAAATGATTATATGAGAGATCTCCATCGTTTCTTATCGTTTAGTTTGTTCGAATATACAGTCTCCCACTTCTCCACTTGCTTAGCCATTTTCTCTTTGTTGTGGACAGAAGCTTGAATGGCTTGAGGTTCATATGGAGGAGGCAATTCACATGGAGGTTTATTACTAGGAGACTTCACAATTGACAGCTCCATGAACTTCCTCCATAAATCTTTTTGCGGGCACGCCAAGGACTCGACGCATATCCTTCGAGCTTTCGGAGGTTTCGTCGGTTTAAACTTCAAGAGCTTCGAGTACTCGTTCAACAAATGATACATGTAATCATACACGTTTCGCATTGTTAGAAGCTCTTGAATAAATTTGCTCCCGGCCTTACCTATGGCCTGTGCCTGCAAGTTCATGTATCTGATCAATTCAGACTAATCGAGCTGTGTTTTCGAGTTCATAGGAGAACAACAGATTAAGGATGTTTGATTTTAAGTACCCGTTTGGTGTGATTATTGCCCCATTCAACTGCAAATTTAAGGCCTCTGCATTTGTCTTTGCGGCGGATAGGCCAGTAATGCTGCAATGGCACCAAGCTTCTCGAGAAGAAATCGTAGTATTCAGGCTTTATCATCAGTGTCATGCTATCACATGCCAGTATGTATTTCTCACTTACAGACCACGTCGCTCCTTCTGTATAAATTTTGTATCTTTCGTGTGCCGTTCGTATAATAACAAATTTCAAAATCTTATAAATAAGAAGAGGAAGTAAACAAATTTTCATTAGAATAGGGAGATAAAAGAAAAGTTCCACATGTACCTGTAGTGGCATTGATCTTCCAATTTAGAACCCTTGAACCCTTCTTGAGTTGCTTTAGTCCAATTCTGAATTCATAACAAATAAAAGTTGCAGACACCCATTTCAACAAATTTCAAGTATAGTTTTGTTTTTCCTTTAAATTTTATGATTTTTGAGGAAATTAATTGATTACCTGGTGAAAAAGCCGAACGTTCCAGTCGAATTTATCTGTAAGGTTACATTTCATAAGGTCTAATCTATGTTCAGCAACATAAGGATTACCTTTCCAGAAGGCATAAGGTTCTCTATCTTCCCATTTGAGCCTCTCTGCCCCTTTCTTTATTGCACTCAATGTATCCTCCCATGGCATTATGTTAACCTCAGCCCTGCGAAAACGAAGCGAATAAATCTGAACTGTTCATGCGATAGATACACATGTGTTTTAAATAATGCTCAAAAAAATGGAAAGACTGGTAGTGTAAGTTACCAGCCCCAGAAGGTCCAATCAGGGAAGACAATGTCCAACGCTTCCTCCGATCCACAGTAACGAAACACCGGCGACGGTGCTACCGTAGCATTCGGTCCTTGGTAGTCTCTTTTCATGATCTTAGCCTCATCTCCACTAAAGAACAAAAGGTCCAAATCCGGTACTTTTCCAGTGTACAACCTTAGAAGCTGCAGGATGCCCCATTTCGTGAACACATCCCTGCTTTGAAACGGCCTTTTGTATTTCTCCACATAAACGTTGCCCCCAACAATCACAAGCCTAAAATGTGCACTCGATTTCCCTCGTTCGATCATGTCTTCTGTAATGCCTGTAGTTTTCCATTGCTGTAAATCGTGGTGGATCCACCTGAAGTAGTCCGGGCAGGTTTCGGTTGACGATTCTTCGGGCTCGAATACATTCGGGTAATTTTTTGGGCATTTTCTACCTTGCAAAGCAGCATGGGTGCAGTTGAGTGGAACTTCAACCCTTTCATGGTGCTTTTTAGTATTTCGTGAGATGTAGATCAATGGAGAGCCCTGGATAATAGGCTGAGAAAAATATATATGAAAAACAATATTTCATGCACCGACAGTGGAAATGACTAGCATCGAGGTAATAATAAAGCTTACGATTTGCATCCAATTAAGAAAGGCCGCAATAAGAACGAAGGAGACAAGGAAAACGAAAGCCGTTGTTGAGAGCAATCCATGGAGGCGTCCAATCCCAAGCTTGTGAAAAACTTTAGCATGTTCTCCCATGTAAAACTCCACTTATGGTTTCATATTAATTTGTTGAAATAGTAATGCTCTATAAAAGTAGACAAATTAAATGTTTCTGCAAAATTAATATCTGCAATCGATCATCGGTAAAAAAAATTGTATCTGTATTATGTTAAACATACAATTCTCAGAATAATAATTAAATCTTTTAACATCTGATCTAAAAGAAATGAAAAACAATTATATATCGAGTCTAATTTAACGTGATCATAACTAAAAAATCATACCCGTAGTTTAGGCAGAAGATGAATCCTCTTTACAAGAGATGAAAAGAAAATATTAGAACAGATCAAATAATATCAAATGATGAAAAGTCGGGGAATGAGAAATAGCAAAATTAGGCAGTGTTTTTTTTTAATCTATTAGTATGAAGGAAAAGAGTTTATTTACAAATATACATATATATACGTGCAGTACATTGCGGGAAAACATGAGCTTAAATATATTCTTTTTTAATAAATTTATTATTATTTCTCATATATATATATATATATATATATATATATATATATCAACAAGAAGCTTTGAATAATTATAACATGTGGTGTACTGGTTGCTCACCTCATCTCTTAACCATAAGGTCAAAAGTTCGATTCTTACATGATGATCATTGTTGGACTCGAATCCAACTACAACCCTGCACCTCAAGTGAGAGAAAGGGAGCAGTTCCTCAAGTGTGAGCCTCAGTTTGAATTGTGGGAAAAATAGTAGGTTGTGACATTACAATGCTCTAAATACGGCAACTCAACTGAAAATGATCTTACCTCTTCACAACCAAGCAGACGGCCCATTTATTAAAATGCTTTGATTCGTGTCACGTGAGCTTTTCTCTCTTTAAGAATAAAATTTAAGTTATAAGATAAGAGATGTCAACTTAATTAACTTAATTTTTTTTATTAAACTCTCGACTCAATCGAACCCTTACCTTTACAAGAATGTATTAGGTAAGTAAAGTAATGTTTGTCAATATTAGTAAAAACAAAATAGAAATTAGCATCTAACACGAGCAATTTGACGTTCATTGCTTATTTCCCATGTAGCTAGATCAAAACTAAGAGCCGCAAATACGATTGTCTTGATTCATCCAAGCTGGTTTATATTGCTTGCCATCGTCTTTCATAAAACCACCATGCCTACCTCGTGATCGAATATCCGACGTCTCTGATCGGGACATGTATTATCTTCCATGTCCAACTTTATGGACTCACTTGAACCAATTGATCACCCTTGAAAGTCACATGACTAGGAGGAGGGATGCTTGTCCTATTGAAAAAAAGAAATTAATAAAGGTCAATATTGTAAGCATCTTGTCCAAACCTATCAAAAGGATACTCGCCCGCCTCTCTAAGACGATAACATATACAGTGGTAAACTACTGCATACCTTATTACTGATCATTGAGAAATTCTCCAAGTTTAAGGGTTTTGTTATCCAATTCTGAAAAGGAGGTCTCCCCTTGAAAACTCTGGAAGCTAAGTTATATTCTTTAGCCCTGTCCTGCAGATAATAGACCATATCAATCAGCAAAGACGGTAATCGTTACTCCATGCCACCGACACACTCGTGCATTATTCCAACATTAGGATAGACCTTAAGGAGTATAATTTCTATTTATCACTGGTAAACTATAATCAAAGCCATTAAAAGAGTTCACAAAGAACAACAAAAAGCAATCACATGTACAATGCTTTCAATGCACATCTTCCACATTTCTTGTCTAATAAATGAAACTTGCAGAATAGCATACACAAGCAACCATGTAAATTCCGAAAGTTATCAGTTAACTCAAAAGGCATGCTTCCCATATCAATCACCAACTTCATATTTGCAAACCAAATAAAAAAATGCATCAGGTCAATGATGAAATACCATAAAATAAGTCCACAAGTATCCAAAATCATTACCTTGAGTTCTCGATAAGAGACCTCACTGGATGAGCATTTGATTTTGCATTCATCTCTTAGTGACAAGAAAGTTTCCAAAATCCGCTTTCTAAGGGGAAATTTTTCTAATAAGAACAGGACAAGGACAATAATATTTTTGTTCTAGATTGAAGATTTATCGCTTACTTGCACAACAATGATTCAGTAGATGGATAAACTGCCCCTTTAGAGGACGTGCCTTGCTTTCGACCAGTAGTTCCAAGAACAACTTCATGCAGACCAGACTTATTCCAACATATTGAATACCTGAAAATTGATGTATAAACCATATAAAAATAAAAAGGATAAAATAATACCTACAGCTATAGTTGGGTACATCAATGTGAATACCCGCAAGTTAAGGTGGCTTGAGCAGTCTCAGAATGCTGAAATTCTTTTGGGGGTACTGGCGCGGCACAAAATATGGGCTGCTCAGACATTAAAGTAATTGTAGTCAAAACCCTCCTGTTTTATTTATATAGGAATAACACATTGTAAAATTTTACAAACCTTGTTAACTTGAAAAGGCTTTACGAGCTCATTTGACAATGGTATAACCCGATCATATAAGGATCTTTTCAATTGTTTCACCAAGCAAGTATCCTCAGAAACATAAAGGGATCTTCCGACAGTAACAGAATGGAGGTAAACAGGTTGAAGAAAGTATGAAAGCAGAGCCCCTAAGATAAGACAATTTTTTTATATCAAAATATGCAAAAGCAGTTCACCAAATAAAATCAAGAAAGCCAAAAGGTCAGTAAAATGTCAAATCTTAAAAGGGAAAACATATATGCCGCATGGTTATCCATGTTTCCATATTGATGATAGTAGAAACGAAGCATGTAGCATGCAAATGATCATAGATGCGTGTCACAGTTAAACACACTCTGTGGTATAAACTACAACACCATAATTATCTCGGCCGTTGCATGAATGCATTGTATTGCAATTACTTCATAGCAAATGATGAACCTTGAATTCCAACAACATTCCAACGAGCTATTTTGTCAGAGCAGCTAACTGACAATGTTGTATCGCCTCGACCAGGCTTCCTCTGAACCAAGCCAATTAGTTGAGAGCAATCTCCTGAAAATAAACTTCCTAATTAGTCCATTTCTATAAAACATGATTACACCTTCTACTGGAAAATTGATTATCGATGAAAAGAAAATGATGATACCAATGCAATCAAACACACGGGTCATACATATTACAATTAAAACTAACCCTCCCAAAATCACTTCAAGTACCCATATGACAATTTCTCAATAACGTATAGTATAACTGTTCCCCGGAAATCTTAAATGCAGACTGACCGTGCTCATCAATTGAAGATGGTGCCAAACTAAGTGAAGCATCCCCGCCTAGCAAACACAAACCAAGAGGTAGAAACTCAAAATGCAAGTCTTTATATGGAAGCTTATAACTTTTGTATGAAACTGAAAACCCAAGAAGTAGAAGATTAGAAGATAAATAAAAGCAATCACTAAGAATTACATGGCAACTGAGATATGTACAAATGTAATTTCCACCCTGCTCGGAGTTTATATTTTATTTCACCAGAACCATCCGATTCCAACTGGAAAACCGAGTGTTCAAGGCCACCGGTTTGCAACTCTGATGTGCCATTTTGTTCTTCTTTATTCAAATTGTCATTAAGACGTTGAATCTCTCCATAGAAGAACCTGAATCAATCACAAAGGGCGAAAAAAAAAAAAAAAAAAACTTACAACTCACTAAAACTTAATCCAAGTCCAAAAGTTAACTATGTATAGATATTCCTAAAACCCTTCATACCCGGGATGGACCGAGGGGTGCCGGAGCAATCGTACCCCTAAAAAATTTAAATTCTCCTCTAGTTTAGATATTTCCTTTGTATTTTTACCGAAAATCTAATCTTGCACACCTACATTTCTAATATAGCTTCATAATAGTTCGCACACCGTACATTCGAATCGAACAATGTCAAGTAAAATAGGAGGGAATGAAAAAAAGGGACCTTAGCAAAGTTCTGCGAGCAATAATTTCAGCATGGGAGTCATTCACAATGTCACCGCGATGGGTTAATCGAGAGCGGCCTATGCATTTCGTTCCTGTGCCTAATGCAACCACTTCCATATCTGAACTGAAGTTAAAATAACGGAGCTTAGATCATTATAAATTGGAGCTAATATTAGGGTTACAGAGATTGACCTTGGGAGGGAGATGAGAGAAGAAAAGCAGCCAAGACGGTGACTTCACGTCCCTGAGGCTTCCCCTTCTTTGGAAGTGAGTTATAGAGAGAAAACACTTTGTCTGCAACAATGGGTCCCCATTGTTTTTCTTCAACTTCCAACTCAGACTCCATTGAAGCAAGTCAAGCAACTGAAAACTGAAAAAAGTGAGACTGTAATTCTGTAAAGTCTGAAGCTTTCCCTGTTTTGTACCTTCCACTTTGATTGGACTTGGGCTGCGCTTGGGTGGACTGGTAGTTGCCCAATGGGGCCTCTTTGAACTACCTAGTTGGGTTGTGGGGCTCAATGGGTAAAAAAAAAAAGTTAATTATATCACATATTTCAAATTATGAGTTTTATTTTAAATTAATCTTAAAAAAATTGTTAATTCTTTTAAATATTAATATCATATCAATTAGATCATTTTTTACCTTAAAAAACATGGTTAAGATAGGAGAGACTCTTACTACAAATTTTAAAGTTACTATTGTCCAGAGCAAGAATCAAATCCTCAACCACTAGTTAAAGTATGAGAAACTTTTACCGTATCACCTATAGGGATGGGCATTTTACCCGACCCGGTCGGGTTTCGACCCAACCCGACCCGATCGAGTCGGATTTTTAATAAAAAAAAATCGGGCTCGGGTCGGTTCAGGTTTAGGGCGAAAAAATATTCAACCCGACCCGACTCGGGATTAATTGTGTAATTTTCCCTAATTTTTTAGAGATATTTATAATAATAGTCCCTCTCTATCTATATATTTTTTATAATTAGTTCTTTAAAATTAAATTTTTATTTACAATTTAGTCCTTAAATTTATAGTTTTTTACAATTAAGTCTCTTTAAATTATTTTTTACAATTAGGTCCCTAAAAATATTTTTTTCTATAGGTTGGGTGCGGGTATAGAGTATTTATTTTCGGGTCGGGTTTTTTAATGGATATGTTCGAGTCGAGTCGGTTGCGGATATAAGATGTATTTTCGGGTCGGTTGCGGATATAATATATATATATATTCCGGTCGGGTCGGTTGGGCCAAAAACCCGACCCAACCCGTGTCCATCTCTAATCACCTAAGTCTCATGATTGATATATGCATTTTTTAAAATTATCCTACTCTTGTTCTCTAGATTTAGCTTCAAATATATTTTTACTCTAATACTGATATTCGAATTTAAAGTTGGATTTGGATATCCAAATTTACAACTTATACTTGCATAAGTAATGTAGATTTAAATAATGGCTATGTGTGGTGTCTATCTATATCCTCTTTGAATCAATATTGTATACTAATTTAACATCTAAATTTAAATAAGATTCAAATCAATAAAAACGGATCGAATATCTATATTAAATCCACAATCCTACTTGCCATCCATAGGTGAACTTTTCCATCTTTTATACCTTCCCCTTGTATTGGACTTGGGTTGGGCTGGTAGTTGGATAGCTGGGGCGTTTTCGAACTACTCAAATTGGGCTTATTTGGTCTAGCCGAGACACATACTCTATCTAGAGAGGAGGGAAAAATGGACTCTAAAAAAATGAATGCTTTTAGTGAGTGTAGAACTTTTAATCTAAGAGAATATGAGAAGACAAAAATAAACAGTTTAGCCAACCCACTACATATAATTCTCAAAACAAAGCATTAAGCATGATATTGTTGTAACGTGCATGTCTAAAGCAAAGACTAAAGTGGTTTGATTATTGAATTAATAATGAAAGAATAATGATTAAAGACAAATCGGTCCCCCTTTTCCTGCCGAATTGGCCAACCGAGTGATGAACAAACAGCGCAGCATCAAATCATTCACGTTAACTAAGAAAGGGACCCCATGCACACATCCTCACATGTTGCACTTGCTTGGCTGGTCAGTGGTCACCACCAAAGTTTAGAAAATCAAGTTTAACGTCTAAAACTCTATCAAGTCGGTTAAAAAATAAATTTTTGAGTTGATGTGAAAAAATTCGACTCAATTTGATTCAAATTATAATTTTATAAATTTGATTCGAAAAAATTCAAATAAAATTTGAGTTATAAAATAAGACTCGAATAACTTAATTTTTTAGAAAGTAGTTGATCGATTTTCAAGTTCAAGTTGAACCCCTCAACTTTATATATAGGCATATCGCATATAAAGAAATATATATGTATGTCATATATAGTTATAGAAAGATGTTTAAATTAAAAAAAATAGTACCATAATATTCATCCCTAATCCTAAAGAAGAGACGGAATCAAAAATTTAGATTAGACAGAACAAGGTATAATTAACCATAAAGAAGAGAGGGGTGAAATTCAAAGAATTAAAGATCGAAAGTCTAAATAGATAAATAAAAATCATATTAATTTTATAATAAAAAATTAAGAGTACAAACCAAGGAAGACCTTGTAAATCCCTTCATGTTGATCGAATATTCATCCATAATCCCAAGTACAACTAATAAGAAATCAAGTTAAATATTTCATTTTCATCATGAATAAATAAATAAATAAAACTTACCGATGCTCTTGTTCAATGGCGGATCTACTTACGAGTTGGTGTGGGGCCAGACCCACCCTGAACTTTTGAAAGTTCACACATTTAGCTTATTTTTTTTTTAATTTTTATGAATTAGTCCTTAATTTTTTAATTTGTGCCCACCCTAAAATTTTAAAATCTGTATGACTTATGCCCACTCTAAAAATATTTTAATTTGTGCACACCCTTAAAATAATTTCTGAATCCGCCACTGCTCTGATTAATTCCAACTGCCAACGGCTTAGCATCCTCCCGGCCACCACCACAGCAAACCAACATGGGGTGTCGTTGTTCTAATTAACGCTCGCAACACAAAATGAGAAAAGAAAACAAACGAAATCAATGAAAAAGGAATAAAATATTATTTAAAGACAATATTAGTCCCCTCGAAAACTGGCAACACACGCATCGGATTCTGTCGCCGCTCGTCCATTTCCACGTTTCTGTAATTTTCACCCCAACGCTGCAAACGCTAAAGCCAGACGGATTTCAATTCGTCAAAGCAATCAATACCGCTGCCGGGCCCTCACAATTTCACTACACGACACCACGTTAGTTCTGCCTTTAAGTTTTTTGTTTTTGAAATCTACTCTACGACGTCGTATCTCACTTGCCGACATACGTGGCCACGGTTTAACCGCTTTACCTGTCGGCATAAATTTTTTCACTCAGTCTACATATTTGTCTCTTTCGAAACAAAACAACCGTTGGATCGGATTAATCAAGATAAGTATCCAAAATCAGCGGTAATTAATGACCACAAACTATGCCACTTTGCGTAGGGTATAAAAATCCAGCATCAGATATTTGAATATTCGGGAGTCATCCATTACGAAATTGTCATTTTTTGTTTGGTTTTCCGAAAGCTGTACACTTGTAAGCTTAATTATGGCGGAGGAAGCGAAGGAGGTTGCAGCTGAAGCGCCCGCCGCTCCAGCACCGGTAGCGGAGGCTCCGAAAGCTGAGTCCGAGAAAACAACCGTAGCTCCGCCGCCGGCGGAGGAAAAACCTGAAGAAGCGAAAGCTCTTGTGGTGGTTGAGAGTAAGCTTTGCTGCCACTCTCATCTTGTTTCTTTTTTTATATAGTTTGAACTTACAACGTTCAGCACTGTTTTAAGCGGATCGATCCGTCTTGTTAACTTTTATATACTGTCGTAAGCAGGACGAACCTAGTACTTTAGTTTAGGGGATGGACTTATAAATTTTAAGGGCCGAAAATAAATTTTTAATAGAAAATATATTAGAAAAATTCTAAAACTTTTCTAAATCATATATGATTTTCAAAATTTTAGGGGCGGTTTCCCCACCAGCACCCCTCTGTCCATCCCTGGTCGTAAGTTACAGAATTAGCAAAAGTTGAACTGCTTCAAGCTAATAATCAGCACGGGAATTATATTTAATCAGTGAACCTTAGTTATTTTCTTTGCAAAAGTAGTTTTTTTTTTCATTTAAATTTTATATAATCCAAGATTCCATCTTTTTCTTTAGCTAATTGAAATTTATATTCAAAACTGAGATATTTGAAAAACAGAGCTCAAGATTATTCAGTACAAAACTTTATCTTTAATAGGTTTCAAAAATCAAATCCACTTAAACAGCTATTTGATCGCTTTGTTGTAAAGTATGAACCCTGGAGCTGATTGAGAGAGACTTAACTTTTTGAGTGAATTAATTGAATTCCACTTCAAAAATGAAAGCTTGGCTCCTAAGGAAACTATAGTTCTCTAAACGTAGAATCTTACTTTTGCAACTAGGCTTTTTCATGGGATGCTTTTTTTTTTCAGCCATGTTCATTTATTTAGTTTTATCATCAGAATTCATCAATGTTATGAATTGGGTACTTTTGTTATAGTTTCCTTAGGAGCCAAGCTATGCTTTTTTGTGAACATTGTTCTTTGATTCGTTCATCATATGGCATTTAATAAACGATTACGGTAGCTTCATTTCATTGTTTTGACAACTTGACTCCTGATTCTACACCCTGTCTTATTTACTTGCTTTTAAGATTACTTCAAATCCAATGTTATATAAATCGATAGAAGTTTCAAAAGTTTTCCCAGTTTTTGTTGATAGTTTTAGACCAAGCTTTACTGTATTCTTTCTTCAACCTCAGTTCTCTTCATGGACTCAAAAAAGAGTGAGCTTTGATTTAACTCGAATGATGTACCGAATTTGAAGATGTTTTAAAAAAGCATTGATTTGGACATGCACGCTAGATATAGAAGTGACATGTCTTGTGTCACAACATCAATTTCTTACATAAGCTAATTGTCATCATGGGTTGTTATTCATCATGTTCTTCTAGTGTGTCTCTAACAATATTTTTCATTTTGACAGAAGCTCCGGAACCAGAACCAAAGAAAAGTTCAAGTGGGTCACACGACAGAGGTATACTTCTTTAACACAATCATTGTCATCAGAGACTATTCGGTAGCCCCTCGGATTTTTTAGGCCACCGTGGCCAAATCACGTATTCTTTCGCGTTCTTGTGATCGTGTTATCTCTTACTGTTATTGTACTAAACAGCCGCAATAGAGAATTCGGAAGGATGGTATCTAAGATTGGTCGTATTTATTTTGTTTTTCAGATGTTGCCCTTGCGGAGGTTGAAAAGGAAAAAAAGTTGTCCTTCATTAGGGCATGGGAAGATAGTGAAAAGACCAAAGCGGAGAACAAGCAAGTCCCAAAACCCTCTTTTGTTTACTATATTTTTATCTTGCATATGTATGCATGCATGTATGTATGTATGTATGTTATCAACTTTACTGAAACTGGTGAGCAGGGCCCAGAAAAAGCTATCTGCTATTGTAGCATGGGAGAACAGCAAGAAAGCAGCTCTGGAAGCCAACCTGAGAAAAATTGAGGTACATTTTTTCTCAGTCCTTTTTGGATAATGAAAGGATGAATATTCGACATTTGTGTTCGACACGTGTTTAGACATAGGTATTCCGGTATATGTAGAAAAATAAAGGAAAATGATGAACATATACACACACTCGTACTAGTGTTAGATACATACACATATCGTAATCTTGGTAATTCTAACATGTGGAAGTTTTGGCAGGAACAATTGGAAAAGAAGAAAGCAGAATATGCAGAGAAAATGAAAAACAAGGTAGCTTTACTTCACAAGGAAGCAGAGGAAAAGAGGGCAATGGTCGAAGCCAAACGCGGAGAAGAGCTTCTCAAGGCAGAAGAAATGGCTGCAAAGTACCGTGCAACTGGACAAACTCCGAAAAAGCTCCTTGGCTGTTTCTGAAAGTTACGAAATTTCCGGTCCGGTCTCGAAGCAAATTCTATTAATACTTTGTCTTGTTTGTAACTCCTCCGGTTTCAACTGTATTATCTATCTTGTCTGTTTCTCTATTGTTTCATGTCTGAACAGAATGGAAGGACATCAAAATTATCTATTATTGAATTGAATGTGTTGATATAGAAATATAACTTTTTGTTTCTTGGAGAACAAGTTTGAGGGTTTTCTCATGGATTGTGATAGAATTGGTTAATGTTTGTGCTGTTATCTGTATTCGAGAACGATAATCAAATACGAGTATATGTTTAATATAAGCCAATAAGCAATAATCTTAGCATACAACTGGTTTTTTGCACTTAAATTATGCCTACAAGTAATCTTCGGAAGGGGAGGTAAGATATGTCTCAGGATCAGCATTTTCCAAGAAACTCATATCATTGTCAATGGGGAAATCCAACAGCAATTTCAGTGCGGTATCTGATGAATCGTCTGACTTGTTCGAACACGATGTTTTTGATGCATTGATCGGATCCATGGTGCATGACTTGAAACTCTTGCATTCAGTATCCTCAACTTGATTGCTTGCAGCTGAAACCGATCCGCATTTGGTCGATGAAGATGTTTGCAAGATCAGGCTTTCACATATAGTTTTATCTTCTTTATTCAACTTCCGAAACGAGTCTCCAACTTCGGAATTCCATAACCGTAGGAAAAAATCAGAGTTGGATTTGAAGAGTGATGACTCCTCTGAAAGACGAACTTCGGCTTCGAGTCTAGCACTCTCCCATTGAGCCATATGACGGGTGGCTGGAGATGTAGGTGCTGCTGTGGTTGCATCAGTAGGGGTGACCGGCTCGTGAGTCTTCGGATCAAGACCCATCTGGAGTAGGCGTTTCTTCAGGTGTGTGTTCCATAGGTTCTTGATCTCATTGTCCGTTCGCCCTGGTAATTGAGAAGCAATGGCAGCCCACCTGAAATTCATTGAAGATGAAAGAAATGAAACCTTTTCATTCTCAAGAACCAACAATGTCGAATTCCGACATGGCAACATGCCTGTTTCCAAGGCTGCCATGTAGCTGAATGACAAGGCTCTCTTCCTCAACGGTGAACGGACTCCGTTTTATGTCCGGCCTAAGATAGTTTGTCCATCGGAGCCTGCAACTCTTGCCGCTACGAAGAATACCTTCCAATCAGAGAAACATTAATGGAATTTCATATGAAAGTCAGATCCCAAACGGGACCAAAGCTCTTTTTTTTCATCTACAAGACTCAAATTCGAAATTTTAAAGGTATTGATCGAGTTCTTTACGAGTCGGTCCAACACACATTGTTGAGCATATCTATGTACCATTTCTACTAATTTACAGGGGGAATGTGTCCCTCCAAAAAAAAAAAGAACATTAATGAAGCAGCATTAGGAAGTAGGAACAACTTGAAGAAGGTAACATGAATTGAACACAAACATGGTACTTGGTTACATTTCCTACAGGCAAAAACCAGTAAATAAAGAAGAAAAACACAATTTCAGATGGTAATAAATGTATCAACAGATCTATGAATCATGAATCATAAGAAAAAGGGTTTCTTTTTCTTAGGGACTGAAACCTGCAAGCTTAGGAAGAGAACGCCAGCTTCCATGGCCATGTTTGTTAATGTAATTTACGAGGAGCTCATCTTCTTCAGGAGACCATGGCCCTTTCTTCAAGCTTTTCGAGTCAAAACATGGTGTCCGCCCCATATTTTTTTCCCAAAACAAAAACAAGGCCAAGAGAAAGAAAAAAAAGTTAACACTAAAAATAGAGTGAGAAGGAAAGTGAAAGTTCACAGTTTTGGAGTGACAAGTGCCGTGGAGTAAACCATATAACATACAATGAGAGAGATACGCTTTAAATGCGAGCTTCAGATTATCTGATAAACTTGAATGTTGAAAATCATCATTGAGACCAACAAAAATTTCGTACTAGAAATTAACAGAGAAGAGAGTTAATGAGGACTCATATTTTTTCTTGAAAGCGACGTGCACGAATTAACTCACACCCACATTTGTTTCTGTTTGTTTAGTGAGAAGATGAAAGACAAGCGAAACTAAATAGTTTATAGGGCCAAAAACAATGGAACATGCATGGACGTGTAGTCTGTTTCCTGTTTGAAAATATAAAAGAAACAAAGAGTGGCAAAGTAAAGTCTTTTCAGATTAAATGCGGTCAATACACGGTCTAAAGGAGGAAGCTTTTGGAAACAGTAGAAAGAGCTGTTCATCCGACCAGCCTTTCTTCGCCATTGCAGCACTTCCCTGAGCTTTTCCATGCACGAAATTGAATTATAAATTTGAATATTCTAATTTCATTTTTCAACTATGATTCTAGTTTATAAATTGATGTTTAAAATTTTGAATGTTTTAGTTTCATCCTCAAACTATGACTCTCATTTTATATTGTTCTTCGAATTTTTGAACACTCTAATTTTATCCTCAAATTAACGTTTGGTCACATAATATTATTACATAATACACATAAGTATTTACATGACAATTAACAATTTTTATATCAGTTTTATTACCAAGGGATATGATAAACATATACTGATAATTTGGAAATGAAATTAGAATTTGGGGTGAGTAAAACTCGACTCGACTTGAAAAAACTGAATAACTCGACTCGACTCGACTCGACTCGAAATTTCATAAACTCAACTCAACTTGAAAAAATTTCAAATAAAGTTTGAGTTGTAAAATGGATATTCGAATATCTCGAAATTTTTAGTAATTAGTGGATCTATTTTTAAGTTCAAGACGAGTCCCTCAATTTTTTTATGATATATATATATATATATATATATATATATACACACACACCAATATATAAAAACATGAAGAAATATTGTCACATGTGAAAAAATATGAAAAAATATATATGTGCATATCTTATATGATTAGAGAAAGTAGTTTAAATTGGAATCAAACCGTACTATAATATGATAAATATTACAAATAATTTTTATAGGAACTCAAAAACTCGACTCAACTCAACTTGAATCGAAAAAATTTAAAATAAAGTTTGAGTTATAAAATATGACGCGTCAACTTGAATAACTCGAAATTTTTTTACTCGACTCGATCGAATGCTCACCCTTAATTAGAATGTTCAAAAGTTTAGGACCAAGTTAAAATGAGTTAATTTGAAGATGAAATCAAAATATTTAAAAGTTTGAGGCTAATTTAGAATGAGAATCATAATTTGATGGTGAAATTGAAATGTTAAAAAATTTGACGAGCCAATTGCATGAGACAACGTCAGTTCCGACTTCCGAGTGGGTCCCTTGGGTTTGACTCCAAATTTTGGTTGGTAGTTGATCGTTATCCTAAACGTGGATATAGAATTGTAAACTTCACCTTCATTTCAAGCACGTGTATCACACTGCCCAACCACATCGCTTCCCGTACAACACTCCGTGAAACACACGCTCGCCTGTTTTTCATTTGTCGCCGCTAAATCTCAGTTAAGCTTAAACTATCATTTTATTTAAATAATTTTTTAATTAAAACAAAGTTTTCAACTTCCTTATTCTGATTCTTTTTTGTTGTTCAAGCAGTGATATCTCAACCGTTAGCTCCCGACTCGCTTCATTCTCAACTCACTAAAACCCTAAATTTCTAAGCACAAGCATCTTCTTTCTCATCAACATTCTGGTAATTTACTTTTTTTCCCCTTTTAATGAGTTTTTTATTGCTTAAATTGAAGAATATGTTCAATTGGAATTTCTGTATTGCTTACATTTTAGTAATCTTCTATTTTTATTGCTGTTGTTGGATTAGATTACAGTCTTCGAATGATTGAGTAACCGAAAGCAGTGAGCTTGTGGATGTTAAAAGTTTATTTTCCGTTTGAAAGGAAGTTGAGATTTTTATGCGAATTTATAAAGAATGCATCTTTGTTGGTGAAGAATTAATGTTACAGTAGCAATTTTTAGGGTTTGTATGAAGCGAGGCGATCGTTGAGATGGCTACCGTATCATTAGTAGCTGGACATTGTGGAAGAGGAAGAGGAGTTGAAGATGGAAGGTTTGAGTTCAGGTCAAACTCATATTTTGGGAAGGATTTTTTGGCTAGTGAATTGCTTAATGGTTCATTTAGAAGAGCAGTTTGGTATCGGTCAAACTCATTAAAAGGTTCCGGGTATGAAAATGGAAGGAGGTTTAGTGTTGTTGCGAAAGTTAAGAAAGGGAAGAAGCATGATTACCCCTGGCCAGGTAATATTGACCCAAATATCAAAGATGGATACTTAACTTACCTGTCTCACTTCAAGCCTTTGGATGAGAAACCGAAACCGGTGACTCTACCATTTGAGAAGCCACTGGTTGATCTCGAGAAAAAGATTATCGAGGTCAGTTACTTTTCATTGGTTTCCAATTCATTTGTAAACTTGTTCAGGATATTTGAAGCATGTTAATGTTTTTGTACATATTCTTTAAACAATCATTATTTGTGTAAAGCTACATGGTGAGGATTCATGAAGAGTGAAACTAGAGACGAAATTTTCAACTTTATCATGTTATGTCAATATTATGTTTGCTTTGTTTCTGATCTTAAAATGGGGCAACTTTCTTTCCTTATGCCATGATGTTTTAGGTGTTCGTAAGCACAAAATTGAGATGTAGAGTCTTTCTAATTCTAATGACTTTGTTATTTTGCTCAATACAATTTTTGTGCAGGTATGCAGAATGGCTGATGAAACCGGTCTGGATTTTACTGATCAAATTGGAGCTTTGGAAACCAAGTATCAACAGGTTAATCTTATGTTTTCTTTTACCCATTTTGTCACCTTGTTTTAAGGATTTTGTGAATGAATTCCCTAAGGGCACTCTTTAAGGATACAAGGATATGACATAGGGGTTCCCTAAGGATACTCACTAGCAAAATCCTTTGTTTAATATTCATTCACTGGCATGGTAAATTTTTCCATTCATTATTTGTGTAAATTTCTGAATTTTACGTATTCGTGTAAAACTAAAGATTTTATGGTAGTTTTCAATTTCTTTTATCAAAAAGTAGGTATGGGTTCCATTTTCTTAGGCTCCTAGTTTATCAGTTGTAACAGTGAGGTTCACTGATTCAGTCCGAGTAATCTTTGCACAGGCCTTTGCTGGTTGCTTAAATATTCTACTAAAATTGCAATCCACATTTACATTTTACTGACATGCTTATTACCATATCTGTAACCTTTTATCCATTCAAAACATCAGGCTCTGAAAGATTTATACACACACTTGACACCTATTCAACGCCTGGCCATTGCCCGACATCCCAACAGACCCACAGCTCTTGATCATATATTAAAAATCACAGAGAAGGTATTTCAATGGTACAAAACTTGTATGCGTTTATGCTCTAAAAGAATATGAAGTTGTTTTCTTACAGTCTCACTGTTTTTACTGTCATATAGTGGGTGGAACTCCATGGAGATCGCGCTGGCTATGATGATCCAGCCATGATAACTGGTATTGGAACCATGGATGGTAAGAGTTACATGTTTATAGGCCAGCAGAAAGGTAGGAATACAAAGGAGAGCATTTTTCGCAATTTTGCAATGCCAACTCCCCATGGGTACATTTCAAGTATCTTTTATTTGAACAATTAACTTTAAGGCTCAGCTTTTTATCAACAAAAAAAAAACACTTTAAGGCTCAGCTTGCATGAGATGTCATGTCTATTTAGAATTGTCCTGGAATTTTCTTATGTTATGTTACCTTTCATGAAACAAATACTCATATATGAAAGCTCTTTTTACAAACAGCTATCGAAAGGCTCTGCGAATGATGAAGTATGCTGATCATCATGGTCTTCCTATTATAACATTGGTTGACACTCCTGGGGCATATGCTGATCTCAAATCAGAGGAACTTGGTCAAGCGTGTCAAACTATCTTCTGACATTGGAAATTGTGATATTTCGTACTCTGAATTCTGAAACACCCAGTTCATATAATAACATGACCCATTTCATGTCTTACACCTATACAGGGGGAAGCAATTGCCCACAACTTGAGGACCATGTTTGGCCTTAAAGTGCCAATCGTAACAGTTGTTGTTGGTGAAGGTGGTTCTGGTGGGGCTCTGGCCATTGCTTGTCCGAATAAATTGCTTATGCTTGAGAACTCTGTTCTGTATGTTGCAAGGTGGAATTAGTTCCTTCTTTTCCCTCCTTATTCAGTCGCATCTCTTGGAAAGTAAAATTTTAACTGAAGATTATGATGCATAACTTTATTTAATCAAATACAAATACAACTAATCCTTCCAAGTTTTGAAAGGTGCTTTACATGTTAATTTGAGTTTTTAGTTTTTTTTAGGTCAGTGATCTTTATATAGCAACAGAAATATCAGCTTATTAACAAACTACTCATACTTCTACATCGTTTTCTGTAACTTCTGTTTCTCAAATTCAGCTTAACAGACAACAGATATATTTACATCTATATTTTGTTTACTTTCAATGCGGTGTTTGGTTTTTCATGTACACATGTTTTATTTAGACATGAACTCTGAAATACATGTTTCTTTTGACTCTGATTCTCTGATCAGTCCTGAAGCATGTGCTGCTATACTGTGGAAATCTTCCAAAGCAGCTCCAAAGGTACGTGATTTAATTTGATGGTTGAAAGGAGAACCGTTTTTATGTCAGGAATGATGTTTCATGCTTGTATAGGCAGCTGAAAAACTGAGGATAACAGCTCAAGAACATTACAAGCGCAGAATTGCTGATGGTATCATCCCTGTAAGCATCTTGAACAAATAAAGTTTTATCCCGTCTCTTGAGCCTTCCAATCCAGTAAAATATCAATGGCTGTTTTTCACAACACTAGTTCTTTTTTTTGTCCACTTTTTCATTATTTGTTATTTATAGGAACCTCTTGGAGGTGCGCATATTAGAGTTAGAATATGAATTGTAATTAGATTATGCTGAGTTGGCAGGAGTGGTTAGGGAGTTAGGAAACGGTTAGACTGTTAAGCATGGTAGTTAGTGCCGTTCCTTGCCAGTTCACATAATCTTCATATTGTATAAATAACCTGGTCTCGTTTTGAGATATTACAGGCTTGATTAATAAAATTTGTGAGAGCTTTGACTCTCTTTCTTATCTGTTTTCTTCATTTCTTGTTTACCTCTAAATCCTTTCATGGTATCTTTCGCCAAAATCCTGGTGGTTTCCGCTTCGCTCTGTTCCGTCGGTGGTTGATTTCTGCTGAGCTACGTCTACAGGTTGTACCAGTGACTCGATAATCCATTCCTATTCTGGTCTCAGTTTTGGCGTTCTGTTTTCTTCGCGAACTGGCCTGAATTGGTGAGATTTCCGTCCTCACTGTTCTTTTAATCTGCTATTGATTCTCTGATTATCAGTTCAAGACATCTATTTCTGGTCATAAGCATCTCTGTTTCATGTTGATTAGTGGAATTAAACAGAGTAGTGATGTGTTGTGGTGTCTTTAAAGTCAGAGGATAAATCTTGTGGTGTTGTTTACCTGAGATTTGAGTAGCTTTGCGGTTTTACCTGAGTGTTTTTTGTAGTTGTTCTGTGTTGCGTAATAGGAGTTCTTTGGATCTGTGGTTGATTGTTATAATTCGTTTGAGGAATTTTCTGTTTGCTTGTCTCTTTTGAAGTTAATCTTGTGATGGTGTTTACCTGAGATTTGAGTAGCTCTGTCGTTTTACCTGTGTAATTTTGTTGTTGATTTGTGCACACGACGTGTTCGACGTATTGTCTGTGTGGAATTAGTGTTGTGTTTCATGGCTGGTGAGACTACTTCCGAAGATTCTAGGGACTCTGTGACTGCAGAGGATGTGATGTCTTCCTTGTCTACTCCTCAACAACTTCCTAAGCTTGAAACAATCAAGCTCACCGAAAGTACATACATATTGTGGAAGCATCAAGTTCTTCTTATTATTGAAGGATATGGTTTGCTTGATTTTCTCTTTGATCATACACCTCCTCCAAAGGATATTACTAATACTGCTGGTCAGCGTATTGTGAATCCTGTGTTTTCAATGTACTTGAAGCAGGATAAGCTTCTTGCTTCCTGGCTCATGTCCACCGTTAGTGCTGATGTGCTTCCACTTCTCACGGGCTTGCGTACTGCTAGAGCGATTTGGAGTTCTCTCTCTCGAATGTATGCTGCTAGGTCCACAGCGAAACAGTCTTCCTTACGCCATAGTCTGCATTCTCAAAAGAAGAGAGGTCTCACTGTTACAGAATATCTTGCGAAAATCAAACTAATTTGTGATTCTTTAAATGCGTCTGGTAGCATTGTTTCTGAACAGGAGCAAGTCAGTGTGATACTTTCTGGACTCACAGCTGAGTTTGAATCGGTCCTTGCTATTGCTTCCAAGGAACCTCAGTCCCTTGAAAACTTGACTGAGATGTTGATAGATTGTGAGATGCGGCAGAAGGATTTTTTGGCTGCTGATTTTTCAGTTCAAGCTAATGTTGCTGTTAAACAAGATTCAAAAAAGTTGGTCACGAGTGAAGATTTGGAGGAGGAATATTCTGTGGCAAATGCGTCTGTGACTAGTTCTGGGTTCTCTAAAGGTGATCAACGTGCTGGTAACTCTTATCGAGGAAGAGGGCGTGGTCGTTTTAACTCCAACCGACCTCAGTGTCAGATTTGTGAGCGTTTTGGGCACCTTGCTCAAAAATGCTGGTATAGGTATGAGCAGGGGTATCCAGGCAGTGGGTCTGGTAATAATGTTTCGAAGTCGAACTATAATGTACAACGTTCAGCGTCTTTTGGGACTCATGAGTCTGGGAATCAGCCTTCTCCTATGGTGCATTCTTCTGGGTTTTCACCTGCTCCAGCACAAGTATTCTCGCACTCATTTTCTAGCCCTTCCCCTGGTTTTGTTTCATCAATGCCTCCTCTGGTTTTCCTTCTCCACATTATTCCTATGGTTCTTATGGTTCTTCTCAAATGCCGCATCCTACTGCGTTTACTGCTTCTCCTGTTTCACATGGTGTTCATAATACGTCTAATGTCGTGCCTTCTGCGTCGTTTGGTTCTCCTGCTGTGTTTGGTGCAGGTTCTTCCTTTTCGGGGAACTCTTCTGGTCAGTCTGGATCGCGTGAGGTAGTATGGTGTGCTGATTCTGGTGCGACACATCATATTACGAATGACAGAGCAAATTTACAAACTACTACGCCGTATACAGGTACGAGTTCTGTTCTTATGGGGAATGGGTCTTCAATTCCCATAACACATGTGGGTTCTGGGTTAGTTTCTTCTGCTGATACACCACTTTATTTGCATCATCTGTTATGTGCCCCTGATGTTAAAAGAAATTTACTGTCTGTTTCTCAATTTGCTCGTGATAATGTTGTCTACTTTGAGTTTCATTCTCATGGCTGCTTTGTTAAGGATGCCCAGACTTCAGCTGTGCTTCTGGAAGGGAGGCTCACTCCTGAAGGGCTTTATGAACTGAGCTCTGTGTTAGCTGTTGGTGATCGAATAAAGGCTCCATTGTCTTCAGCTGTTTCTCCCACGGTCTTTAATGTTTCGTCGAAGTTGCTGTCTTTAGATGTATGGCACAAACGCCTTGGACATCCGTCTTTAGTTACTCTTCAGAATGCATTACGGTCAAATAATATTGTTGTAAATAATGAGGCTTTACCTGCTGTTTGTTCTTCTTGTTTACAAGGGAAAGCACACAAGTTACCCTTTTCATTATCTTCGACTGTTTACACTAGCCCATTTCAGCTTGTTGTATCCGATGTGTGGGGACCTGCTCCGTTAATTTCCGACGGTTTTTCCTATTATGTTACCTTTATTGATGTGTTCAGTCGTTTTACATGGCTATATTTGATTAAGAAAAAGTCGGATGTCTTTGATTGTTTTGTTAATTTCTATAAACTGGTTGAAGTTCAGTTTGGTGTGAAAATTAAGGCTCTTCAAACTGATGGTGGGGGCGAATATCAAGCCTTAGTTGCGTGGATGACTCGTAATGGGATTTTACATCGTGTTTCATGTCCGAGTACTTCGGAACAAAATGGCAAAGCTGAGCGAAAACACCGTCATGTTGTTGATATGGGACTTACATTGTTAGCTCAAGCGGGATTGTCAACTAAATTTTGGAGTTATGCTTTTGTCACGGCTGTCTTTTTAATTAATCGTTTACCTACTGGAGTGTTACATAATTCTTCACCTTTCGAAATACTTTACAAACAAAAACCGGATTATGGTTTTTTACGAGTTTTTGGTTGTGCGTGTTATCCCCTTCTTCGTCCGTTTAACACGCATAAATTTGATTTTCGGACTCGGCCTTGCGTTTTTCTGGGTTATAGTCCTTGTCATAAGGGTTATCGTTGTCTTGATCAGTCCGGAAAAATTATTATTTCTCGGCATGTTATATTTGATGAGTCGGTGTTCCCTCACATAAATTCTTCTTCTTCATCCGGCTTATGTTTTGATGGTTCTGATTTATGGCATAGCAGTAGTTTTCCGTTGGTGATCTGTCCTGCGGTGAATGGTTCTAATAATTCTGTTTCAGCTAGTGTGGTTGGGCAGTCTGGTGATAGGTCTAATGGGCAAGTTAGTTCTCATGTGGAAGCCCAAGCTGATGGTTCTCATGTGGAAGCCCAACCTGCTGATTCTCATATGGAAGCCCAACCTGGTGCTGATGCCCACACTGCGCGTCTTGGGTGTTTTGATGTTGGGCCTGCTCCTGGCACTAATGATAATACAGCCCAATCCTCTGAGCCGGGTCATATGGTGGACGCGTCTGCTGGTTCAGATGGTGTTATTGCGGACCCGTGTTCTGCTGGGCCGCTTATATCGTCTCCGGCTGCTGGTTCTCCGACTGGGTCCCCTGGTGAACCGGTTTTGTCTGGCTCTCCTAGTCTTATGCGCGATACTGGGCTTATGTCTCGATGTGGTCCAGTCTTGTCTCAGTCTGTAGGCCGTCCGATAAGTGATTCGGATATACCTCTAGGTGTGGGGCGTGAGGTACAAGACCCGATCCTGCCTGTTGCTAGGGTTTGTGCGGATGATTCTTCTGTTCTCTCTGACTCCGTGGTTCCCTCTCCGCCGCCGTCTTCTGTTCTCTCTGACTCCGTGGTTCCCTCTCCGCCGCCGTCTTCATCACCGCCTGTCACTGATGGTTTATTGTCTCCTTCCTCTTTGCCTGCGTCTTGTCCCTCTTGTCCCTCTTCTCTCCCGTTGCCTTCTTCGAGTATTTCGATTTCTCCTGTTGATCTTGACTCACGGGATTCTGTTCCCTCTTCTGTTCCTGTTCTTTCTGGTGGGGTGCCGTCGTCTATTGCTACGAACACTCATCCGATGATTACTCGTAGTAAGAATGGTGTTCGCAAACCCAGGGTGTTTCATACTGCTGTCTCTTGGTCTGTGGAGGATCTTGTGGAGCCGCGGACTATCAAGGAGGCTTTGAAGAGTGATCACTGGCGCCGGGCGGCTCAGGAGGAGTATGATGCTTTAATTTGAAATAACACCTGGTCCATTGTTGAGCTTCCTGCAGATCGTCGTGCGATTCAGTGTAAATGGATTTTTAAAGTTAAGAGGAATCCGGATGGTTCAGTGTCACGGTTTAAAGCCCGACTGGTTGCGAAGGGGTTTCTTCAACAGGCTGGGTGTGATTTTCACGAGACCTTCAGTCCGGTGGTTAAACCTGTGACCGTTCGCACCGTTCTGTCTCTTGCTGTTACACGGCACTGGGAGCTTCGACAACTGGATGTCAACAATGCGTTTCTGAACGGTGAACTTGCTGAGGACGTCTACATGACTCAACCGCCGGGTTATGAGCAGGGGGACAAGTCTCGGTTTGTCTGCAAGCTTAATAAGGCCATCTATGGTCTGAAACAGGCCCCTCGTGCCTGGTTTGAAACGTTGAAGGCTCATCTTCTTTCGCTTGGGTTTGTCATGACCAGGTCAGATTCGTCGCTCTTTGTCCGACATTTGAAGGATGAGGTAATGTATCTTCTCGTTTACGTTGACGATATCATCTTGACTGGTAATAATTCATCCTCTATTCAAGCTGTTATTGATGAATTGAATAGGGTTTTCTCTTTGAAAGACTTATGGGCTCTGTCTTATTTTCTGGGAATTGAAATTTCCTATGTGGATAATGGCTTTGTCTTGAGTCAGCAAAAATATATCCGTGATTTACTGCATCGATGTGGTATGGAGTCTGCAAATGCATTGCCTACTCCGATGATATCAAATTGTCATTTGTCTTTGAATGATGGTAGTCCCATTTCTAATGTTACTGAGTACAGGAGCATTGTTGGTGCTCTTCAGTATGTGGTTATCACTCGTCCAGAGATTGCCTTCTCTGTTAATCGTGTCTGTCAGTTTATGCATTCTCCCTTGGACACTCATTTTCAGGCTGTTAAGCGAATACTTCGTTATTTGTCGGGTACGGTTGATTTTGGTTTGCACTTTGTTGCTTCTTCTCGTCTGACTCTTACTGCTTTTGCTGATGCTAATTGGGGTTCTGACCTTGATGATCGTCGCTCTACGTCTGGATTTTGTGTCTTCTTTGGTGATAATCCTGTCTCTTGGGGCTCTAAAAAGCAGGCTGTGGTCTCCCGTTCCACTGCTGAGGCTGAATACCGTAGTGTAGCTTGTGCTACTACTGAACTGTTATGGCTTGAGTCTCTTCTTCGAGAATTGCGGGTTTCACTTGACGGGCAGTCCATTCTTTGGTGTGATAACTCCAGCGCCGTTGCTGTCTCGGCTAATCCTGTATTCCATTCTAAATTTAAACACGTTGAGCTTGATTTGTTTTTTGTTCGTGAACAGGTTGCTGCAGGTCGTTTGCTGGTCAATGAAATTCCGTCATCTGAGCAGCTCGCGGATGTGTTAACCAAGCCTCTGTCTGCTTCGTCGTTTTTTCGTTTTCGGAAACGGTTATCAGTAGTTCAGCTACCCTCTGTTCTTTGATTTTTCTTTTTGCGATTGTGGTATCTTGTTTTTCTGTGCAGGTTTTCTGACGTTCTTTGTGTTTGCTAAAGTCTTCCTCAGCAGGGTGAATATTAGAGTTAGAATATGAATTGTAATTAGATTATGCTGAGTTGGCAGGAGTGGTTAGGGAGTTAGGAAACGGTTAGACTGTTAAGCATGGTAGTTAGTGCCGTTCCTTGCCAGTTCACATAATCTTCATATTGTATAAATAACCTGGTCTCGTTTTGAGATATTACAGGCTTGATTAATAAAATTTGTGAGAGCTTTGACTCTCTTTCTTATTTGTTTTCTTCATTTCTTGTTTACCTCTAAATCCTTTCAGCGCATGCTGATCCAGTATGGACTTCCCAACAAATTAGACTTGCAATCACCGAGGCCATGGATGTAAGTAATATTAACAAATCTATGTGCAGAAAGCAAGAAAGAAATTTGCATAACGAAGTCCTGTAGTGATTTTAAAGTGGGTTATATCTTTATAAATCTCTAAGGTTGTAATAACTAAAGAAGAAAGTGGCATTCAAGTATATTTATGTGTTTATGTCTTGTTATCAAAGCATCATTTCTTCAATGAAAACGATTGTTTTCCAGGAAAATTAATTTTAATAGAGGATATTGTTTTCGGTAAGCAGAATTGTTTACATTTGCTTCTGGATAATTTGTTCAAAAAGCGGCCTGTTTTTATATTTGAAATTCTTTTGTGCCCTATTGGAAGAACCTACACTTCCAATGTTTTAGTTGCAGGATTGATTTGATTCATTGGCTACTTACAATGACGTTCAAATGAATGTAGGAACTAACAAAAATGGATAAGGAAGAGTTGCTTCGCCATCGGATGCTTAAATTTCGGTCAATTGGAGGTTTCCAAGAAGGCAAGCCTGTGGAACCTGAAAGAAAACGCAACATGAAGCCTTCAGATGCCAGCATTCTGAATGCTGCTGATATAGAATCAGATCTCGAGAAGTTGAAGAAGAATATTTTGGAGGCTAAGGTACCTTCAGATCCTATCACAGACCAAGCAATTGAGAAACTTAAGCAGGATGTTGACAAGGAGGTCACGAGAGCATTTATTTCGATGGGCTTGCAAGAGAAGCTTGAATCACTTAAGTTGGAGTTATCCAGGGCCTCTGATAATCAGACCCTGAACCATAATTTGAAGGCAAAAGCGGATAAACTCATGCAGGAATTTAAGCAAAATTTGTCAAGACCAGGGGCCTATCTTGGCTTAAAGCAAAAGCTTGAAAAGCTAAGCATGGTTAGCAGACTCGTTGAGCTGAAAGAGAAAGGTGAGAAACTGAAAAGTGAGATTAATCGGAAGATTCCATCTGAGATCAAAGCAAAGTTGCAACAATTGGAAAATGCTCAGGCAAACTTCTCGAAAGGGGATCTACTCGACGAAGATTTGGTGGCAGAGGCAGTAGAAGCTAAGAAAGAACTGATTGAAGTTTTAAAGTCGGCAAACTTCGAAATTGTTGGAGTGGCAAAGAGAAAGGTTGCAAATGCAGCTCCAGAACTACAAGATAAGATTGTAAGTGTGCAGAAAGAGATTGATGGAGAAATCGAACGGGTAGTCAACGTAACTGGTCTTCATGGCAAAATCGAAGAATTGAAGGCAGAGATGGCTAAAGACTCTAGTTCACCAAAGGTGGAACAATTACAAACAGAGATCAAGGAGGGGATCTGTGCTGCCTTGGATGACACGGAATTGAAACAGAAGGTTGAGAATCTAAGAAGAGAATTTGCATCATCCTCGGAAGTAGACATCAACGATAAAGTTACCGCTGAAAACAGCAGATGGTGAAAGTACAACATTTTACATAACATAGAGAGGAAGGGTGTGATTTCATGTTGCAAATCAAGTTCATTCTATGTTAATTGATTGTTTTTGAATGTTGCAGAACTTGAACTTTGATGCCATGTATAATAAGTGTAACAACGGGTGAGTCCCCACCAATCCTTTGTTTAGGTGCGATTGGAACACCTGAAAAACCAAGTTATTTTAATAAAAGTTTTGGTCTGCGAAACCATAAGATAGGTTCGGGAGTCGGTTACGTGTGGGGAAGGTGAGCACCCCCACAACGCCCAAAAATTGGTACCTGTCGATTACGTGATGTCTTAATAGTGAAATTATGAATTCGAATTTAAATTTAGAAATTATGATCCCTTAATTTAAAATAATATTTAAAAATATATGTTTATAAAAAGAAAGGTACACTCCAACGCCCGGAGCATAATTTCCGTTAGACTCCCGACTGAAGGAAGTCTATTTTGAAAATTAAGATTTAGAATAAAAATATATGTTTATGAAAAGAAAGGTACACTCCAACGCCCGGAGCATAATTTCCGTTAGACTCCCGACTGAAGGAAGTCTATTTTGAAAATTAAGATTTAGAATAAAAATATTTTTTAATAGAGACTATCGAAAAGTGGCACCCTAACGCTCAGGGTACGTTTTTCACAATAATCCCTACTAAAAATTTTTAATTTAGAATTCAATTAAACAATATAAATAAATATATTTAATTTAAACATTGCATACAGAATAAAATTAAAATATAGAAACATAACATATAAAATAAAAACATACAAACAAATATAAAAACATATTATATTTCATACAAAATATTTATTACAAAAAAGACAACATTTAAATAGACGAGGATCAAAATTTACCCCACTAGAAGCTTGAAATAAGAACTTCACCCGACCCCTAGTAAGATCTCCGCATCACTCGCTATACCTCAAAAATTGATTCGAACGAATCTCAACAGGGCCTCCAATCGAATCAACTATTCGAACCATTAAAAGGACACTGCCCCTAGATTCGAAAGGGCACTGCCCTTTTCTTGGGCCATTTCTATGGCTTCATTTGTTGTGTCCCCCTTATTGCTTTGGCAGCCTCCCCTATTTATAGTAAAAGGGGGAGGGGATGAGTCATCTTGGTGAGGACGTGGGTGATTTGCATGGCACCCACGCAATTTTGCATTTTCTTCTTCTTTTTTTTTTCCTTTTTTTGTGTTTTTGTTTTTTTTCTTTTAATATGACTACATAATATTATTATTCGAACAAAAATGATCAGTTATAGTCCGAACATAAAATGAGTATTACAATAAGTACAGATGTTAAAACAATTAAGGGTACTTTCATTTACTTCAATTTGCATATAAAATCCAGAGAAACAAAAAAAAAACAGGGAATTATTCAAAGTATATATTACCAGTTGATCATGCATGTTGTTTGTATCATCAAATTACATAAAGTAAATCAATCAAATCCAAAAAAAAAATCGAATCTTTGATGAGATGATCTGCCACCCAATCAAAAGTTCATTGCGAAAGCTCTCAAAAAAAAACATCACGGTGGGGGAATTTATAAAGAACCGATGGCGTGTTTAATCCTCAGACTCCTCGTTGGATTGGTCTTCATTGGCAGCAGAAGTTTCCTCTCGTATGGCTTGAGTTTCAGTCATGTCGGACGATGATGTGGTCGAGCTGTTCCTCCTGTGTGTAGCTGCTTGAAGAACATGGTTGTAGTTTCCTTTCACCATGAAAAGCTGAGCAAAATGATGCTTGCAGTACAGGATACCATTGAGGGCGGCATAAGAAGAGTGAGTCAGAGGACAGCCTCCATGGGCGCACCTAAAACATGTCTTGTGGTAACATTCACCTTCCATGGTAACCTTCTCCAACGGGTACACCGTTTTCTCGCAAGCTGCACACTTGTCTTGTGTTCCAGAAAACATGGATGAAAGTTTGCTGGGAGTCCTATTCTGTAACATATTGCAAAAAACCGTGTAATAACAATATTCGATTCGAAAGATTAAACCGTGTAACATATACATATTCATAAAGGAAGAAAGACATACATGTTCACCTCTCTCAGTTTTTCCTGCAAAAGTGACCAGCATAGAAGATTATTGTTTTTAGCCTTGGCCATACAGGCTAAAGTGCAAAAAATAGCACATAAAAATGGGGTTTTACAGTTTTACCTGATTGAAAATTCTTGCTGAAATTGCCAGATTCCTTGAATAGTTGCTCAAAATGAGGCTTGCAGTACAGAATTCCATCCATCCAGGAATAAGTGCTCATCTGTCAATGCCACAAGAAAATGGTTAATTCAAATTGGATGCGTATCGTATTTAAAACACGTGGATCAAATCGTAAACAGAAAGACCTGAAGGTTTCCCTTGCAATGGCTGCATTTGAAGCAGGTTTTATGATAAGGGACTCCTTCAAGAGTCATCATGTCGACCACATGGACGGTCTTGTCACAAGCCTTGCACTTGTCTGTAGTTCCGGTGAATGCCATTATTATTATTTTTTTTCTTGTGCTGAAACTCGGAAACTCCTGGGAATATGTTTTATTATTCAGGTACAGGTCCGAGGAACTGTGGGACAAGAGAAATAGCAGCTTGCCCCGTTTGTCGATTCACCTCTGGCATATGAAGGACAAATAAAAAGCTCCCGTCCTCTGCTGTTGCTGCTGACTGAAGGACACGTGGTTGGATTTCCCCAAGTTTTGGAATGCTGTTGGTGTCCTAAATTTGGATGGATTCTGTTTCAATCCCTTCCATGTAGGTAGAATTCTGGTTTTGCGTGTTTTGACCTGTTCAGGGTGGAATTTTGGATTAAGAGCCAACCAACTAATAATAACATTATAATAACCCAAGATTTTTTATCTGAATCGAGTATTTTAAAAGGTCTGTTATGAGACAACTCTCTCAATCAAGTTTGAATTATTTAAATCATAAATATTTAGTGGGAGAAGACTTAAACTTATATAAACTCACTATCTCAAAATTTGTTGATTGAGTATAACTTAATTAACATTATTGTTAGTGTAATATACCGGAGGACATGAAAACAAAAATGTTTAAATGTTTTTTAATTTAGGTAAAATGACAAAAGATACACCCTATTCTTTTTTTTGTCTAAATATACCCCCAATGTTTGCTTGTTTTGTTATTTGGCCCCCTATTCTTTTTTTTGGTCCAAATATGCCCCCAACATTTCATTCATAGTCCAAATACTCTCATGTTGGATGTAAAATGTCAATCAACTGACGGTCAATAGCTTATAAAAAAATTCAGACGTGGCATCAGCAAATCTTGATACGTGGCAAGTCCAGTCAACATCAGCTGTTGAACGTCAGTTGACTAACAGTTTCCATCTAACGGGGGCATATTTGGACCAAATTGAAACGTTGGGGGCATATTTGGACTACGAATGAAACGTTGGAGGCATATTTGGACAAAAAAAAAATAAGGGGCCAAATGACAAAACAAGCAAACATTGGGGTATATTTAAACCAAAAAAAAATATAGAACTAAATGACAAAATATGCAAACGTTTAGGACATTTTTTTGTCATTTTACCTTTAATTTATAAGTGAAAAGATAATGTAAATATTGTACCCTCAATGTTCAAAAGAAAAATATTTTCTACTAACTCTACCGGTTACAAAATTATAATTAAACGAATCGCAAACAAAACATTATTGGGTACAAACTATAATGAACCTTTTTCAAACCCTTGAAGTTGGCCCGATGAAACTTAATCGGCCTTTTATAAAGTAAGAGCTAAAACAAAAACTTAATTGAAACCCATAGGCCATAGCGGAAGAGGCAACGATCGAGGCGGCTCTTGGAAACCAGATGGGGGTGCATGAATCAGGCTCTCTATGACTATGAGTAATAATAATTTAATCGAGTTTTTAGCACTATTTTTATTATTTAAATTTTGTTTAAAAAAATGAGTTGATTTGTGAAATTCGAACGATTTATAATATTAATTAATTCTAATTTAAATGTTTCTCTAATCATATATAATATATATGTATATTTTTATATTATTTTTTATACGCGTAAGTAAGATTTGTAATATTATTTGATAAAACAAATATAATCTAAAATTATATAATATAATTACAAAGAGTAAATTTTGAGGACAAAGTATTGATGGGAGTATAAATAAATAAAAAATTAATTTGAAGAAAGACTTTGCAAAGACTTGTCGCCGGATGATAATTTGAATAAAATGCAAAATTAATAGATTAAATTCCAAAAACATTAAATTTTTAAAAGATGAATTTAAGGTATATAAGTATTTTACAATCGCACATGAACATGTGGTTTAGATTTGGTTAAAATTTACTTGAAATCGACTAAATAATGAAACCATGTAAAATTAAGAGACTAAATTATAAAACATGAAATTTATTGTCAAAAAAGATGAATCGAAATTACATAAGTGTTCTACTGTTGTTGAAGAGCATATGGTTTAAATTTGATATAAAAATGAACTTAAAATGATAGAGATTGAATAAACAAAAAGATTATAGCCTAAATTACGAAAAATTATATTATGAGTAATTCCCACCACGTCATCCATGGGACCAACCAATGGAAACCACCCACTTCACCATAATTTTTCCATGTTATTTTTCCAACTAATGAATCTTCACTAAAGTTTTTACATGTCAATTTAAAAACTATTTTTTTGGAAGTTATTATATTATTAAATTAATGACATGGAAAAAAATGATGAAGTGGGTGGTTTCTAGTGGTTGGTCACATGGATGACGTGGTGGGAATCACCCATGATATAATTTCTCATAAATTACAAAATAATTAAATTACTTAACTAAAAATTAAAATTATGTATTTTAATTTTTGATTTTAAATTCAATTGAGGTGAGCTCGATATTTAATTGATTCAAATAACTCAAAATAAAAAATAAATTTTAAATCAAATCAATTTTTTTAAAATTCGTTAATTCTTGGTTGAATTGCTTGTATGATATAATAATCGGAATATCCATAGGGCATAAAATTCAATTCACCAAACAAAATTCTACCATTTTTTCCTTTTCTTTTCTTGCCAACAAATACTACCACATTAATAATAAATTTCCATAAAAAAACAAATATATATCCACCAACCAATCATCTATTTTCCTTGTGTGTATTTATTTCCCCTTCTCTTTCCTGCTTCCCAAACAGAAAAAAAAAAGAGAGAAAAAGAAAGCATAGCTATTAATTTCTTAATAGAGTGAAAGAAAACCAAGAAATGAAGGAGAAAGTAAAAATAAGCTCGTGAATCTAATAATTGAAAGAAAATAGAAGCAAGAAGGGCCACGTTGATTTGTTTATCAGTTGTGTCATTTTCATTTTAGTCTCAAGTTTTTTCCTCCCAAACTCCGCCTCTCTCCTACATTTCTGCCGTTTCTTTGATCGGTTTGTTCACTTTCTCTTTGTTTTTACTTATCGAATTTTATTGAGTATCTATTTTGTGTATATGTGTTTTGAATCAGTATATACTATTCAGTATGTTCTGATCTTCTGTTCTAGGGTTGCTAGTGTGTGTTCTTTAATACTTTTTTCTTTCTCCAGGTGTTCGATAAAAGGTCGATGAGAGTACTTGAAATGCCTTGCTAAGAATAAAGATCGGTGTGGCCTAGAAATATGGATGTTGCTTGTAGTTTTAACCGTCCTACTGCGATCTTTTATGGTGGTGAAGGTACTAGTTATAGGATACTGGATCCATTATGTCATAGGTTTAAATGTAGAAATCTCAGTTACAATGTTCTTAATCCCAAGATTGAATTGAAGGCTCGTTCCCTGAAGAAAACGAGGAAAAGTATGGCATATGGTGGTTGTTTAAGTTCGAATTTGGTTTTCAGGGGAAAATTCAATAGTCATTTGTGCAGTACATCTTTGTTTTACAGTTTACATGATGTGTCGGAACTAAGAGGAGTTAGGTCACTTTGTCAAGGTAATGATTCATTAGCTTATGCTGATGAGAATGGTCGGAATGTGGAATTTGCTGAGAGTGGTGATGGGAGTTCTGGCGGTACTGTATCAAGCGGTTCGGGAGAAGAGAGAAACAGTGAAGTGGAAACACCTAGTCTGGATGAGTTGAGGGAATTGTTGCAGAAGGCAATGAAGGAACTGGAAGTGGCACGCCTTAACAGTAGGATGTTTGAGGAAAAGGCTCAAAAAATATCAGAAGCTGCTATAGCTTTGAAGGACGAAGCAGCCAATGCTTGGAGTGATGTTAATAGCAGGCTTAATATGATTCAAGATGTTGTGAATGACGAGTGTATTGCTAAAGAGGCTGTTCAAAAAGCAATAATGGCGCTATCTTTAGCTGAGGCAAGGCTTCAGGCGACAGCCGACGGTTCTGGGGAGAGTGATGCGGAAATTGATGTTAGGGAAGATAATGGAATACCATTGGATGCACAATATGAGATTAGAGAATGTCAGGAGAAGTTGGCAAATTGTGAAGCAGAGTTAAGGCACTTGCAGAGTAAAAAGGAGGAATTGCAGAAAGAAGTGGATAGATTGAATGGGGTTGCGGAGAAAGTACAGATGGATGCGTTGAAAGCTGAGGAAGATGTGGCAAACATCATGCTTTTAGCTGAGCAAGCTGTTGCTTTTGAGTTGGAGGCTACACAGCGTGTGAATGATGCAGAGATAGCTCTGCAAAAAGCTGAAAAGACTCTTTCTATTTTGACTGTTGACACTGCTGAAGCTGCTCAGGGGCAGGTTTTGACTGAAGAGACTGTTGTTGAGGAAGAGATCAGTCCAGGGGGTCCTAGTGATGTTATTGTTGAAAGAGAAATGGATGCTCTGGTTAATGGCGATACAGTGGTTACTGAGCCTACAGCAGACATCTTATCTGGTAAAGCGAGAAAAAGTTCTGAAGATCTTAAACAATATGATGATCTGAGTGATCATGAGAATGGAATGCTGGGCTCAGATTCTCCAAAAGATGCTGAAATTGAAGCAGAAAAGTCAAAAAGCGTTCAACCGAAGAAGTCGGAATCTCAGAAGGAGCTGACAAGGGAGACTTCACCCCTTAGTTTCCCAAAGTCATTGTTGAAGAAATCTTCACGTTTCTTCCCTGCATCTTTCTTTTCCTTCACCGATGATGGGACAGAGTTCACCTCATCATCAATTGCCAAGAGTCTTTTGGAGTCTGCAAGGAAACATATTCCTAAACTGGTTGTAGGAGTACTGCTCTTGGGAGCTGGGTATGCTTTTGAATATTACTACCTTATTGTGTTACTAATTTATTCATATCTCTCTTTTTGTAAAATTCCTGTATGTCTTTGCTGAGCATTGTTGATTTCTCCTTCATGACTGAAATGACATGTTAGGTTAACTTTAGCTTCTGATGCAAACTGTTAAAACTAGATGTGTTTTTTATGGAATGCTATGTCCATTTATTCTTCAATTAAAAGTTTAGATCTAGAAATTTCACTGCTTGAGTATATTACAAACAATTAATCAACTCTTCTTGAAAAAAAAACCATTTTATCGAGTTTGTGTTTTGATCAGTTTGTTGCTGTTTTATAAGATTTGATGCTCGGAAACATGATTGCCCACCTTTGATCACAGGGTTGCCTTCTATGCTAATCAGGCAGAGAGGAGAGCTCGGCTGATGCAGCAGCCAGATGTCATAACCACTAGTATAGAAGACGTTTCCTCAAATGCAAAGCCTCTGATCCGACAAATACAGAAAATTCCTAAAAAACTAAAAGAACTAGTTGCACTGCTTCCGCATCAGGAGGTATGTGACCCTGCACCATTCATTAAATTTTCATTTATTTCTTGTGATTGTAATTGTACTACATATAGCAGTTTGTCAGAAGCTTATTTCAATCTTTGAATTTCCCAGATGAATGAGGAGGAGGCCTCCCTCTTTGATGTGTTGTGGTTACTTCTTGCAAGTGTAATTTTTGTGCCTATATTTCAGAAAATTCCTGGAGGTGACTAACTCTCTTTCCATTAGTTCATTGCAGTGTGTTGCATTGAGTTGACATTCTTAAAAAACGCATGATCTGTTTGTCAATTATGAACCTTTGCGAAGACTTTTGGAGTTCATGTTTGAATTCTCTGTTTGCTTTTTATGATGTTTCCTCATAGTCTGGAGTAAATAATTTTTTTGCTTTCCCACTCCTTATCATTATTTCCCCTTTTTCCTATCTCCTTTGGCAATTTTGTATATGTTGATGTTTTTACTTCTATCTTCTCCATTTTTTAGGCAGTCCTGTTCTTGGATATTTGGCTGCTGGCATCTTGATTGGACCTTATGGTCTTTCCATAATCCGTCATGTGCATGGGACCAAAGCAATTGCTGAATTTGGAGTTGTTTTCTTGCTATTCAACATCGGCCTTGAGGTGGAGTTTATTTTTTACATCCATAGTTGCATCTTTACATTGAATTCCATAATTATAAGATGATATCAAACGCGTACCTATTTTTTTTCCTATTGCAGTTATCTGTTGAAAGGTTAAGTTCCATGAAGAAATATGTTTTTGGATTAGGCTCTGCCCAGGTGATTGAGAAAATAAATTTCTGTTATTATCACTTGTGTTTTAGAAGTTATTTTAACTTATACTTTAATGTGATACAGGTCCTTGTGACAGCAGTTGTTGTTGGCCTGGTTGCTCATTTTGTTGCTGGGCAGCCTGGTCCAGCTGCAATTGTGATTGGGAATGGCCTGGCATTATCTTCAACTGCCGTTGTCTTGCAGGTAATTAACATAGGCACATTTCGCTTCAGATGTCAGTAATTTTGACATTGCATTATTATTATTACTCTTGTACTTCCTGAAGAAGGGAAAATATATAGCAAGCTTGCTATTGCAAAAGAATCAAATTTTAATTTTGTTTAATATAATGCATATATGTTTTCCTTTTATATACCTCTGTGGCATCTTAAAATAACTGGAAATTAGAAGATAACTTGGATTCTTGCCATTGTCTTCACAAATCCACCTATAATAGATTTAATATAGCATGCCTATGACCTGATTGTATTAGACTTTTGTCATTTGTTTTAATTTTTATAGTTTTTCTTCTTTTACAACAACATATCTACCACAGAAGATGATTAAACATAATGGTTCCATTCTATGTACATATAACTGAAGTTGTCTTCATTTGCAGGTTTTACAGGAGCGAGGTGAGAGTACTTCACGCCATGGACGCGCTACATTTTCAGTCCTACTTTTTCAGGTTGTCCTAGGATCTTGAGAAAAGAGATTGACTTCAGGAGGCATTTTGTTATGAATTGAATTTTGCAGGCAGTGATAATAGTTCTTTATGCAGTTTTCTTACAAATGAACATCTTGACAACTGATACATGTGTTTCTGCTTCTACTTTTTTCTGTTAATTTCTTTTTCTTATTATTACTACTATTATTTAAATCTTTCTCCTTATCTTCATGTTTTAAATTGACATACTTACTGTTGAAGTAAGCAAAAGATGATCAGACTAAATTAGCAATTAGGAGTTAGGACAAATATAATAATACCTAATTAATGTGTTTGCAATCCTCCCTTGTTAGTCTTTCTAATTCTACTGGGAGATTTAGTTCATTTAGATGATTTTGGTTGCAGTTTTTTATTGATTAATGTCTCTTATTTTCCAGGATTTGGCTGTTGTTGTTTTGCTTATACTCATACCTCTTATCTCACCAAATTCATCAAAAGGAGGGGTAAGTTCTAAATTCTAATAAATCCATGTTTTTTCCTTTCTATTCTTCATTTCGCCTTGAATGTTTTATAGGTCTTGCTTTTTATATACTACACCATTTACATATATCTAGATTCTTTGTTTTGATACTTGCATAAGCCATAAAGTTTACTTGGGGCTCAAGTTTTGATGAATAAACCATAAAGTTCTCTTTGGGCTCAGGTTTTGATGAGTGATTTTCCTAAGCTTCTATTAATAGAAGTCTGCCTGTTCATCTCCTTTGGGTCTCTTAATTTCTTCTTTGTTTATTTCTTTTCAGAATACTCCACTAGTTTGCTTTAAGGGAGCATGTGCTTTTCCCAAAATCTTTTTTTCTTTCTAATTTGATGTTTGCCTCCACAAATAGTTCCAAATTTCCAATGAAATTCGATGGAAGTATTTTGGATAAACATTTGCTAGTGGAGATATGTAGGAAAAATATGAAAGAATTTTGATGGCTAAGGCAAGTTGAGAAGTGAAATTACCCTTGCCTGGTTTATCTGCTATATTATTGTTATCGCTGCTGGTACTTCTATGTTTTATATTGGCACTTTGAGTAATGTAATTTTTCTGGTTTTCAGGTTGGTTTTAGAGCCATTGCAGAAGCTCTTGGACTGGCTGGTGTTAAGGCAGCAGTTGCCATCACTGCAATTATTGCTGGGGGACGGTTGGTAAGTTTTATAAGACATTCTTAAAGGCCTTAGGTTTGGACAATAATTCTTTTATTGTTTTACCTTATCATAATTTATCCTGTAATATTTGAATTAATCTATCATCTAATATTTGAGTGATGAGAAACTTTGAAAATTATCTTTTAAGAGTATTCAAATATAACCTTGTTGGATTAATGTAGTATCATTGAGTGGAGTTAACCGATAGCCTGTGACAGGTTTGTTATGCATATAGTAAATGCTTTTAATAATCTGGTAGTATTGACTCATAGAAGCAATTTACCCACATTTTTTGAATTTACTAATGTTCTTGATACCTGTGCCTGACTCTGAAAATGAGCAATGCTTCAGAAACGCCGCAGGTGCTGATTTTGTATACTTTTGTTCGTTTTTGCAGTTACTCCGACCAATCTATAAGCAAATAGCAGAAAATCAAAATGCAGAAATATTCTCAGCCAATACCCTCCTTGTTATTCTTGGGACAAGTCTGCTTACTGCTAGGGTACGAAAACTATACATTCTTGTTCTTGGTTTTCCTTTTTCTTTTGTAGTAGTATCTTAGATCCTTCCTTTTTCTTTTACTCTTCTGGTTGAACAGGCTGGACTTTCAATGGCATTGGGAGCATTTCTAGCTGGTTTGCTTCTTGCAGAGACTGAATTCTCTTTGCAGGTTGAATCAGATATTGCTCCATATCGTGGCCTCTTATTGGGTCTTTTCTTCATGACGGTTGGTATTTTATTTGCTGGCGTCTCCATTTTAGATGACCAGATGTTTATTTCATTCTTGCTACAGTTGTAAAAGCTACCTGGAGCTCATTTCTTATGAAGGCCATTTAGTGTAAATATCATGTAACAGTCGTATCACCAAGATTCTTTATTATAACAGTAGAGGATGATTTTATCTCATAGTTGGAAGTGGGAGAAAACTGGGGAGCTGGTTGGATAAAGTCTTCACATCATTTATTACATTACTGAGTTTGGAGAATGATAACACTTGCTTAATGGGCTTGTTTTTTGGTTTTAGGTTATTGGTACTGCCATATGTTGATGATCAAGTATATACAACTATTGACAATTTGACTTTTCAGGTTGGCATGTCCATTGACCCAAAGCTTCTTGTATCAAATTTTCCTGTCATTGCGGGGGCATTAGCACTCTTACTCGGTGGCAAGACTGTATTAGTGGCAGTTCTTGGGAAACTTTTTGGTATTTCAATCATATCTGCTATAAGGGTTGGTCTTCTTCTGGCCCCAGGTGGAGAATTTGCATTTGTAGCTTTCGGTGAAGCTGTTAATCAGGTTTCTTTCTCTATTAACTGACATCAGTTGGTCACGAGATTATCTCATCCACATCTAATAGTTTATCTTGCATTTGGTAACTTTTTAGTTAACTTTTGGGCTATTGCGTTTTATGTTTGATTTTTTCAGTGCAAGATTTGTTCCGTAATAATTTCGGATTTCATTAATTGTATCATATATCTTAGGTAAATGGGCATGCTTTGTTACTAATCAACAAGGGTGGTTGTTCTTTTAATAACGAAATCCAACTTCCAAGTGCTAATAATGAAATTTTTATTCTTATGCAAGTATTAATGGGGTTTCTTTTGGCAGGGGATAATGTCTTCTCAACTATCCTCATTGTTGTTCCTTGTTGTGGGGATTTCAATGGCCCTCACACCTTGGCTTGCTGCTGGAGGCCAGTTAATTGCCTCTCGTTTTGAGCTGCACGATGTTCGAAGCTTATTGCCCGTTGAGAGTGAGGTAACATGTCTAAATTGACCCCCCCCCCCCCCCCCCCGCGTAGTTTGTAAGTAACTAAAGCAGGCCTTCCCATGGTTCTTTGAGTGAACTCCATGTTTTGTTGCATTTTTGAGGTAGTAACAAATAGGTATGGGAAGAAAGCTTCATTGATTTTGCAATAAAAGTTATTTGAGGTGATTATGATCAGATATTAAATATTGGAGGGTATATGAAGTATCTGTGTGCCTTAAATCTCCTTCCAATATGTTAAGCATCTGATTTTTGATGTACTGGGATCACTGATAATCACACACTAATCTGTCTGTGACTTGTATTATATCCAGACTGATGATTTGCAAGATCATATTATCATTTGTGGCTTTGGGCGTGTGGGCCAGGTATTTATATATTTACACCTTTGAATTCGAAAAATTTGTCGAAAAATGTTAATCTGATGAACCTCCTCTCTAATTAGTTAATAATGAATTTATGTTTTAATAATGTCATATTTTCTCTTTTTCTTCGGGTGTTTTCAGATCATAGCTCAACTTCTCTCAGAACGCCTAATTCCATTTGTTGCTCTTGATGTGAGGAGGTAACAAGAAAATTTATTTGAATGAATTATTTTCTCTTCTTTTAAAAATATGAAAAAGCCAAATAGTCATCAAACACCGTGTTTGTGATTTTGCAAACCTCTAACTCCATCTTAAGCTAGGGTATAGATCCTTATGTTTGCCAATTTAATTCCTCCAGGATACTTGTCTGTATGGTGACTTACTCATGAGTTTGTCTTTCGTTACCTATTTTCCAATGTATTGGTATAATATTACATGTTCACTAACAGCATATGCGTATGTGATTATGAGCTAGAGAGGCTGATGTAATATGGGAAAGTTGGCTTCTCGGTGGAGAACCTGGTTCCTCTCTCTTTGAATGCTTTTCGAAATAAGAGATGAAAAAATAGGTTCTAGATGTCTTCACTGTAGATGTCACTTTTGCCTACTATATGATTGACATTTTTGTTGAACAAAATAGCCGACATCTAAAGTTCATCAATTTGATAATGGTAAGATGCTAAAATGTTCTGCTCTTTCAGTGATAGGGTGGCAATGGGGCGTGCTCTGGACATTCCTGTTTATTTTGGAGACGCTGGTAGTCGAGAGGTAAGCAAAATTAGTTTGAAATAAGCCAACTCGTAGTCGTAGATCACTATTTGACTTCCTTTATACTGGTGAATAGGTCCTTCATAAAGTCGGTGCTGAAAGAGCATGTGCTGCAGCAATAACCTTGGATACTCCTGGTGCCAATTATAGAACTGTTTGGGCTCTGAGCAAGTATTTCCCTAATGTGAAAACATTTGTCCGCGCTCATGATGTTGATCATGGCCTTAATTTGGAAAAAGCTGGGGCTACGGCTGTAATACTCTGATACCTTCTACTAAAATCTCCTCCTGTTGTTTTTCTTATTCTGTTTTTTCTTTTTCTTAATCTTCTCTTCTTGCTTGTTGATCACAGGTTGTGCCAGAAACCTTGGAACCAAGTCTACAGTTGGCAGCTGCTGTTCTTGCGCAGGTACGATGGATCCTTGTTTTCATATTATGAGCATCCATGGCAATGAAGGATCTGGTTTGACATTGTCCCTTAGCAGGAGATAATGATTTTGGCAACTTTACTAATATGATTAAGGCCGGAGAGTTTAATTTGTCAGTCAATGTTGATATCTTAAAACATCCAAGTCTTATCTTTTTGTGTTTCTTGATGCAGGCTAAACTGCCCACATCTGAGATTGCAGCAACAATCAATGAATTCAGGTCCCGCCATCTTGCGGAGCTAACAGAGGTATACTCCCTACAACCTGACTCTCTCCTTTTTGTAGCAGAAAGTTTAAGATCACTATATCCACTTCATTTCTGTTGCATTCATACCTAACATCTCAAGGTATGTTCTTATCGTATTCGTATGTGTTTTCGTTTGTAACAGCTATGCCAAGCTAGCGGAAGTTCTCTTGGTTATGGATTTTCTCGAGTCACGAGTATATCCAAAACTCAACCGCCAGATTCTTCAGATGAAAACCTTACCGAAGGAACTCTGGCAATATGAAAGGTTCCCGGTGTTAACCCCAACCCCCCACAAGGGGGGAAATAAAAAAAAGGATAGAACTACATGCCCCCTCCCCCCTCTTTGTTGTAAGTTGTACAGAAATATAACAGAAAGGGATTTTTCAGTTATAATTTTTCAAGGGGTTGATAAATTTTTGATGAATCCTTCGTTAATAATTTTTTAGACCATTTTGTTGCACATACTTTTTATATTCTAATTTATGCACTATTTCCTATTCTTGACCAATTTATCAAAAATTTATACAATGTCATTCTACATGTATACATTTACTCTGCATCTTCCTTGTCTTCAATGTATATTGTCACGAAGTCATTACCTCTTCCCAAAAGACAGTTTGATAGAATGTACAGTGTCACCGTTTATATATTCTAAGACATCTCTTTTCCTTTCTTTTCTGATGTGGGATTAATGACCAGTATTTTCTTAGACGTGACAATATGCATATTATACACTAAAAGACATAAATTGCTGCAACCCCAAGATGTAAAGGTTCAAACGTGAATTAGAATTCCTCAAATTGTAGAAAAATAATAATCGTAATACAATAATTTATGCAAGTTCTGAATAGGCAAATTTTAACCAATTTGACAAATATATATAACACTACATACTAGAGCCAGCTCCGGCTTGGCACTTATTCCTCTCATAAATTACGTGGCAAATTGATAACATAAAGAAGAGAAATGGTGTTTGTTGTTCAAGGGTTGCTTAGGAAGAGAGCTTTGCACTGCTGCACTGTATCATCAGGACTCGTAACTGCATTGTCGATGATCGATATTAAATCATTGCATTTTGAAACCAACTGGACATCGAAGATCTGTGTGCAAACAGTCCGAGTTTGAGAAGAAGAAAAAAACTCACCTGTGTGTCCCGCTGTTCGATCCGATTCATAAATTTCATGATCATTCCCTCCCTGATCATAAAATATCCAGGCACGGCCGTCAACGTTATCAAAATGTAAAGGCTCAAATACTTTATGAATTGTACAGAATGGAGGAGCAAAGAAGTGAAATGGAACCAACCTTGTAAGTTTTGTCCCCAAAGAAGTGAATTTCTGGAAAATCTTCAAGATATCTCAAGCAGTATGTTTTGTCCCAGCCCTGGGGGAAAACCTATTACGAGCAAAACGGAGCAATAAATAACTGATGAATCATTTCGACGTTCTTGGTATTTAAAACTTTAATCACAAACCATGTCCATTACTTACATCGAAGCTTATTTGCCCTCCGATGGAGAACGTCAAGTTAAGGTGAGCAAATTTTTCTCGAAGCACAGAAACCATTTTCGGGCGAATATTGTGAACCTGAAAGCTCATGTGTTCAGCTCTGTTTAAGCATATGCAACTAAAAGTACTGATATCCATACCTTTTAGATAGCAAAAACTAAAGGCTTATAATATTTTATACCTTGTCATACTTCTCGAATTCATCCCTTTCTTCTTGGCTGCAGTTTCGACCGATTGGAGATACGTTGAGCATCCCACTTCGGAATTCTATGAATGTCCCCCTAAACCGAAGAAAAATGATAAAGAGGCTGTGTTATTCATCTCGATCGATCAAAAGAATACATAGAGTTGCGCTAGACTATAAAGTATGAACTCCGTTCTTCAAGTTTTCTCACCTTTTTATTGGGATATCCAAGTCAGCAATATAATGCAGCGTGAAGTTTATAAATTCCTGCACAATCATATGCAATCAATGAACAAACAGCATACACCATCAAGTTCTCAGCACGTAAACTATTCCTACCTAGTACCTACCATTCAACCACCACTTAGAACATGTTCAAATTAGATATACAAGAGTATTAAGATCAAAGAGATTCTTGAAATAATAGTTAGTCCGACATCGGTACAAGCAGCAAACGAACATCACGGAGTCGTAACAATACTATAAACCGAGCTTTTCTTAATGCAATCTATTTCATATGTCAAATGAAAGAGCCACCATATCTAAGAGGGAAAAAGAATCCAACCTTCAGCTTCTCTTCTCCAAGAAATGACTTCAAGCTCTGGGAAAGGAGACTGAGTTAAAGAAAACATGGTGTTTGACAAATAGAAATTGCAAGCTATAAGTAATAATACCTGGGTGCCAATGAGTTTCCCATCTTTATGAGCAACAAGCCCATTTTCAGAAAACACATAATCATAGTCATTAATTACTGCATTTTTCAGAAAATGCAAACTATGGTTAACAATCAATCATAGACATTAAAGGAACAATGAAAACAACATGTGAAAAGCTAATTGAAGCAAACCTGATTTCCCAAGTTGCTCAGATATCTTAATAAGGTCAGATCCACCCACTACTCCAATACTAACAACCTTCAATTGAAAGTAAAATGGAGTAAGTTCTCTAAACAAAATTTGACAAATTTTTGGACAAATTTAACAAAAGAGAACCAAATACCTTTCTCAGGTCCTTCATGAACTCCAGCATTTCAGGGGTAGCCGTCTGTACCATTTAAATGAAACATACATTAAAATGAATGTCAGTTTCACAGAAATTCAACACACCCAAAATTTGTATACCTTTCTTGGAGCTGTAAGAGTGCCATCAACATCAAACAGAGCTATCAAACCAGGATTCCTTAGAGCCATTGAAGTCTATTAATCTCGCTTCTGCTATCAAAATTTCAATGCTTTTAGTAAAAAAAAATCAAACCAAAATCAAAAGATGAAAGCTTTGAGATAATGGGTGGAAATTTAGAGGTGGGATGATATGAAAGTTGAGACCTTTGAATCTTTGATGAAGTTTGGAAAAATGGGTTGAGAGGGTGTATGAGTGTAATGGAAAAAGTAGAGGGAATGAAGTTAAAGGCGGAGCTTTAATGGCGGAACTCAGGGGATTAAATAATAAGTGTTGAGGGAGTGTGAGTTTTCCCTTTAGATGAGATCTGGCGTATGGGATTACTTACTGTCAAAGAGAAGTCCACTTTTACAGGTTAGAAAATAGCAACGTCGTTCACAAAAATTTTAGTCTTTGTATTACTCCATATCTCAGATTTAATGGAACACAAACCATTCTCCGCCACGTCAGAACACAAATCAGGCTCTTCCACGTTAGAACACGAATTAGGTTCGGCCACGTGTACCTTTCTATACATATATATATTGACTTTTCAACTGTATAATTTTATTTTATTTTTCTATGACTAATTCGGACCCGACTCATACCGCATACTTAGTTTTGATGGATGAATCTATTAGCGAGAATTTCCTGCATACATAAGGGGTTATTACCCAAATATAGTTCTTCTATATATTTTTTTCCAACAATGTGGCACTCATCATTTATTTTCAATAGTGTGGTACATTATTGTTCAAAGTCAGAAGTCGTGTAGATTAGAATCCAAATTCAAATAGTGTTTTGTAAAGTAATATTAAAATATTAAAGTCAGATAGATAAGAATCCGACTTTAAATAGTATTTTATACTGAAGTCGGAATCTTCTCCCACCATATTCAAGCTAATCACCGGACGTTGAGTCTATTTTCGAGATAAACACGGTTCAAAGTCGGATTGTGTTCACTCTGACTTTTGATTTGAACAGTGAACAACCATAATTTTAGAAATAAACAAATAGGGTCATATTTTGAGAGAGAAAAAAATTTCAACCACAATATTGCGGTCTCTTTGCCAGTAATAAGTGTATTTGATAAAAACATATTACAAACTTCAAATACTTTTTTTGAATGTGCTGGTGTGATGCAATGGTAGCATATGCTAACTTTTTTAGTCTTTTCAAAGACGGTATACACAGTGACACAATATGTATTATTGGTGTTCAAACCCAAATTTCAAAAGATGATGAACATCTACTTTTACCACCAGAATACAAGAGATGAACTGCAAACTTTAAATATTAAATATAATAATATTGAAAGAGATTATTACAATAGCAAAACGTAAATTATAAAACGAGTCTAAAGAATAAAAAATGATAATAACATATTTGCAATGTACAAATAAGGCAAATAATAATAAAAAAATAGCATATTCCCAACTTACAAATTGGGAGGAAGCAACCAAATTTGGCAATTAATGGATTTATGATGAAGAAGACAACGAGGAAGGCGATTGATCTTTGTTTCCATCTGAAAGGAAATTTCCCATTTATCAATATTTAACCGTAAAAGTACCTAATAAGTTCCTTTATTATAATCACATATTTAAATTAGTAACTATATTACCTAAACTAATAAAAATAATCAAATAAAATTAAATTGTACCAGAATGGACATTCACCGTTTTAAAAATATATATAAGCCTTGTTTGGTAAATAGCGGTTTGAGCAAAAATTAGAGGTTTGAGGTATAATTAGAAGTTTGACAAGTCAAATCCGCTAATATTGATGTTTGGTAAATAGCGGATTGAAAGAGCGGATTGTGGTGAAAAAGCTAATTTTGAAAAAGCTCTAATATGAGCTTTTTGATATTAGAGGTTTGATATTACAGTTGTAATGACTCTTTTACCTTTGACAATTATCAAAAATCTCCAAATAACTTAAATTAAATAATAATATTTTTAATATAAATAATAACATATTAAATATTAGACTTATTTGTTGTTACTACTAATTTATATGGTGACATTTGTAAATTAATTCTATTTTTTATTATCACATATTTATACGTGTATATAAAAAATTTAATATAAATAATAAATTAATATATAAATCTTTCAAATATGTTTAAGAAATTTATATTAAAAACATTTTTTACAAATTTAATTAATATTTATTAGATACAAAATATTAATAACTGATAATTATTCAAACAAGTATTAAATATAATCATGTCCTTATATGTCATTTTGCTTGTTTAAATAATCAAACATCTATCAACTATCAGTTAATTTTACCAAACTCTTTTATACAATCAGCTAATACAATCCGCTAGTCAAATCAGCTAATGCAATCCGCTATCAGCTATCAGCTAATATAATCCGCTATCAGCTATCAGCTATCCGCTAATTGCCAAACAGGGCCATAATCTACTTTAAAATAAGCTATTATTATCTTTTAAACAAACTGATATAAATCAGGTTTTTTGAAATGAATATTTTTTATTGGAATCATTTGGTGGTTTAAATTGTTATTATTTTTAAAGTTATTATACAGGGACGAAGCTCCCTTGGGGCCCAAGGAGGCCCCGGCCCTGTTAAAAACATTAATTATTTTATAATTTTAGTTTAATAATAATTTGGTCTTATAAAAATAATTATTTAAATTAAAAAATATAAGAGTTTATTAAATATATAATTAAGTAGTGTTGAACTATGGTGTAAATGTACCGAGCTTAAACGAATAAAGTTTTGTTTGTGTTCATTTTTTTATATTTGAAGGTAATCATGTTCGGTTTGTTTTAATTTTTAATCTCATGTTTGTGTTCGTTTACTTATTTTTGATGATGTTCGTGTATGTTTGTTTAATGTTCGCGAATATGTTCATTTATATGACCGTTAAATGTTCATTTATATGTTCTCCAAAATGGCAGAATTACACCATTAGTATTTAAGCTCATTAGGCTTCACAATTTAAACTCAACAGTTCACCACATGTTTAATTTAGTCCATACATTCACCAATATCTAAAATGTAAAAAAGAAAAAGAAAAGGGGAACCAAGTTAATGAGCTTATAATCGAGCTTGTTCGTGAACATAAACGAACTGAATACTCATATGTTTGTGTTTTTTCGTTTATTGAACATACATAAAAAATTGTTCATACTCATTTATTTAGCTTAATAAACGAACGTTATATGAACGGTTCACTAACAATTCGTCGAACGCTTTGTTTATTTACACCCCTAAGTTGAACTAAAGAATATATATCCTCAAATTTTTTGGTCCAATAACAATTTAAGTCCTTATAAATTTAAATATTAGACACATGAATTTTGAGTTTAAATATATAATAAGCCCTTGCACTTTTAAAATTCAATATTTTGGCTTGGAGTTAAACTACGAACGAGAAAATCAATAACATTTTCTAAACAAAGAGTAAATAAATATGGACTTTGTTAAAATTTAGACTTATTAAAGCTCCTAAGGGATCTTGAACCCGAGACTTAAAAGGAAGGGAGTGGAACGAGTGAACATGTTCTGACCACCAAACCGTCTTTTGCATGATCATATATTTATTAAACAAGGAAAAGAGCATACATATTGATAAGGTCAATATGATCAAAATTCTGCCGGTTCCATCCTAACAAAGAAGTGGCCACTAGGGCCGTTATTAGGAAACAAAGCCAGCCTCACGCCACTCTCGGCGCCCTCTTCAACAGTCAACATACCCGTATTGTAGTTTATGTCTGTTTTTACAGTCCCAGGGCAAACACAATTGATTTGGAAACCGGGGTGTTTCTTAGCCAATACCCTTGCATACGCATTCATGGCCGCTTTCGAGATCGAATATGTTGCCAAAAAAGTAGGCCACCCTTTGCTTTCTAATGAACCTTCCCTGAAGTCATTCACAAATATACTCACAACTTGATCCACTTTGTCTTCTGTAAGGTTCTCAGCATCCCCCAGGACTGCTTTTGCCCACTCATTTGATATGTTCTGAAACACAACAGACAACAGGTTTGTCGTCGGTCTCGGTTCGAAACACTAATCAATAATGTGTCTGGCATTTACCTTTAGCTGTCCCATTGAAGCAGATATGTTTATAATTCTTGGCGAATCGGATAACTGGAGAAGGGGGAGGAGTGTTTCACACATTGTTTTGACTCCATAGTAGTTTGTTTTGAGACATTCTTCGGATGACTCGTTCGTTTCGATCAACATTTCACTCCAATTTATTGCAGAAAAACTCTGGATCAAGGGACAAGAAACAAGAAACATAATGTTTTGTTTGATCCCAGAATGATGGCCAATGAAAACATAGTGAACATGGACGGAGCCAGGATTTGAAGTTGAAGGGGGCAAAACATAAATTTTGAAAGGTGGGGGGGGGGCAAATTCACAATTATCCCATTTTTTTCAGGAAAAATATAAAGAATGAAAGGATAAAAATTCAGAATTGAAGCTGTAGCTTCGTCCCTGATAGTGAAGATTACCTTGTTAAGAACAGCAGCTTTTACAACATCTTCATCTGCTGTAAATCCACCTATTCCAGCATTATTCACCTACATAGAGTTCGGATCGAGTCGAGTCAAGCTATAAAATTTCATAGTCATTTCGAAATAATCGGATCGGTTTTTGCGGATTCCGGTGAAAATGAAGGTATATGATCACTATATGCTATATAATTTACCAAGATATCAAGCCTTCCAAATCTGGTCTTTATGAAATCTGCCAAAGTAGAAGCACTTGCAGGGAGCGTGACATCCAGTTGATGAAACACTACGGTTTCAGACAGACCAAACTGTTTGAGTTTCTCGACAGCATCGAGACCCTTGTTTTCATCTCTAGCAGTTAGCACCACCGTAATTCCGTTAGTAGCCAACTGTCTGCATAGTTCAAATCCGATGCCCCTGTTTGCACCCGTAACCACTGCATACCTGGAGAAAGGAAGACAAACAATGGAGATTAGGTTTATTTAAGATCAGTAGCAATATTAAATATATGTATACCTCTTTGTTGACTGATGTGCCATTGGTATTGGAACTGGAAACCGGTCTGAAAACTCTGAGAAAATGATGAACTTGAAAGTTGTTATGGTTTGGTTGACTTTGGATTCGTTTCCTTTTTCATTTTTTTATGTGCAATTGCCCAACTTGTTGCGCTCTTTTAGGACGTTGTCTGCAGGTGAGAAAATGGGAGCATCGAGTTGCTTTGTCGTTTTGTATGAATCATGTTTCTTCGAATATTGTAGGTGTAATTTTTAGGGTGTATGGTTACGTGAAAATTAAAGTTCGAGTTTAAATTTTTTTAATAGTTTTTAGTATGAGGCCTAAAAAGAAGTATAATTAGAGGTAGAGGGTTTTTGTTACTAACCCTACTCTTTAAACTAAAATTTAAACTTTAAAAAAACCGAACAAAAATTTTTGCGCCCTAACCATGACGTTTTTTTTGTCTCACACTAAAAAATACTTAAAATAAATTTTAAACATTAACCTTAATTTTCACGTCCTAAACCCTAAACCCTAAACCACACACCTAAAAAATACATCATACTCATAATTCCCTAAACCCTAACCACAACAATTAATATTAAACTTTAAACCCTAAACCAATTTTTAAAAATGAAAACACCAAATGTGGCATAGTTTGAGAGCAGAAAATTTTCATCCTAAAAAACCTCATTTGTGAATTTTTTTTTTACCGCGGTTCATAAGATAATAATCCTACGTATACTTTCATCCAACTATGGATGGAAATCCTCTGCCCTTTTCCGATGTCCCTATTTATGCACCCACACTTAAAATTAGGTTTAGAGTTTAGAGTTTTAGATTAGGGTTTAGAAAATTTAGGGTATGGTGTATTTTTAGGGTATAAGATTTATGATTTAAAATTTAGAGTTAAAGACGATATTTAATTTTATAATATTTTTTAGTATTGAGACATAAATAAAAGCATCAAAAAGTGGCAGAAATTTTTTATCCATCCAACTATGTCGGGTGACAAAAGAATTGAGGTCAAAATCTTGAGGTTTATTTTTTTATATCTTTTAATATTTTCGTATACACATGTTACGTGATTTATAAAAACAAAATCGTAATGATTAGAATTTTAAAATAGAGATATCATTATTAAAACATATAGAATTAAATCGATTCAACCAAAAAAAGAATAGATGAACATGACATTTTCCTGCTAAAATTTCAGATTAAACAGAAAGATAGCTTTTAGGACTCTACTTCTTATCCTTGTATTTATCGGTTTATTTTTAAACTGTATTTCATTGAGTTTCAACTTCCTATTAATAAATTACTTTTTAAAAAAGAAAAGAAAAAAACTTTTGAAGGAGACAGAAAACGACCTGTTTTATATATTTTTCTCTTTGAAAAACAAAACCCTAAACGGTATTGTTGTAGTTTTAGAGCATGAAACAAGTGAAGGAGGAAGGTGACACAACTGATAATGCTGTTCGAATTCGAAACACATGTTCTGTTCAAGGGTAAACTTTTAACTCTTTTTTAATCTGAATTTTTCTTCTTTTTTCGTCATAATATTGAATTAGAATTCTGGTGTTTATTTAGGAGAATCTCAGGTCCTACTAGACGATCGGCTAAGGGAGGCTGGACTGAGGAGGAGGTCAGTATTTGGTAGCTTGTCTTCCAAGTTATTTTAAATACACCATTGCTTATATTATTTAGTTTTCTTCTTTCCACTTTTTAAACAGGACAACATGTTGACCATTGCTGTCCACAAGTTCAATGGCAAAAATTGGAAGAAGATAGGTATTTATTTGTGTCCGTGTGTTGGTGTTTGAATGATTTTGAACACTGAACTTCCATTGGAACATGTTTCGCTTATTGCAGCCGAGTCCGTTCCTCATCGAACAGATGTTCAGTGCCTACATCGGTGGCAGAAGGTTCTTAATCCCGATCTTGTTAAAGGACCTTGGAGCAAGGAGGTGTGTGTGTCCTAATCGAATGATGTCGTTTTTCGCGTGCGTTTTTATGTATCGAATACGAGCCTTCATTGTTTTGCGTTTTTGGTCTCTCAGGAAGATGATCGTATCTTTGAGCTTGTGGGGAAGCAAGGGAAGAAGAAGTGGTCTGAAATAGCTAAACACTTGCCAGGCCGCATTGGCAAGCAATGTCGGGAAAGGTGCCTAATCACTTGAATTGGTGTTGTTTTCGTATAGACATTTTATAATGTAGAGCTAGTAAAGTGTAAGTGTTTATTCAGGTGGTGCAATCACTTGAATCCAGATATAAAGAAAACTGCTTGGACCGAAGAGGAAGAGTTGGTTCTTATCAGGGCACATGGAACGTATGGGAACCGGTGGGCCGAAATAGCGAAGCTTCTTCCTGGAAGGTATGTCCGGACTCCGGAAAACTTGATATCTGAAGATAAAAAATGAAGCAATTGCCTTGTTTTTAACCTTACAGGACAGAAAATTCAATAAAGAATCACTGGAACTGCTCAGTGAGGAAGAAAGTAGAGCTACTGGCAGCTTCTCGAATTATCATAGGCAATCATGGCGGAGAAGCCGAGTGCGTGTCATTTGGGGTAGGAAAATTTCATGAACAAAATTTTAATCATGGTCTAATAAAACCATCTTCTTTAAACAACGATGCACATGATCTGAGTATCGAAAACCACCGAGTGCATTATGGTAATGCTGCAGAACCCAGGAATTGTAATGTCACTTGTGGGAATCATGTGGACTTCCCATTTTTACATGAAAGAACTGAGCATTCTGGTAATGCTGCTTGTGATAGGAAGAGTGCTCTTCCGGCATACGTTGATGACGGGTCTAATTCTTGTTTTAGATCACATAACAGAAGTGGTGGTAACACTGAAGATATGGAATTCAGAGTTGGTTTCTTAAGGTACAAGTCACTGCAATTGAAGGATTTGAATACTTACCTTACGACCGGTAAATTTCCCGACACAGATACTTACATCCGAAGGGCATCTAGTCCGGAATCGATATTGAGAAGTGCAGCCAAGAGTTTTAAAAACATCCCATCAATCATTAGGAAAAGAAGTTCTCAAACTAGAACACAAATTGGCAATGACAATGCAAAGAAACTCTGTCTATCTCCTTCGAAGTCTTCGAAACTCGAAACCACAGCTTTCATAAAGTGTGTAGAGAAACACCCGGAATATGAATTTGATGGAATTGTGAAGGATTCATCCAGTAATATTAACTAGAACATCTGTTGCAGGTAATTCTTTTTTGTATTGGCAGATTGATTGGCAATTAAGGTATCAGGCAAACAATTTGTAGAGGAGAAATGTGGCTGTTGTAGCATATACTCAAAGCACAAAAGGGTACAGGAAAGATTTTGATGTTAAAGCTAATATAAATTATTTGCTGAATTTGTTATTCTCCTCTTTTGATTTCCCGGTCTTAAATCAAAGGTAAATGAATTATATAATTTGTTTAGGTATAGGAATACTTATACTCAATATTCATCTTGAATTCGAGTCATCGAATTCTTTACTATTCGACTTAGAACACCAGTTCATAGATATTTTTAAACTGACCTTAAACCCTAAACCCTAAAGATTCACTTAAGATTTTAGTATATCCAAAGACACAGTTAAGTTGACGTGGTCAGCCTGAAGTCTTGGTCGTTGTTCCCTTGTCAAAACACCATGAAACATACACTGAAGTTAAATTTAAACACCAAGCTTTGTCTAGCGGGATGAGACGTTATGTCCCTTAAATAATGTTAGGTGTTCGAATTCTAATATTGTGAATGAAAAATAATTGAAAAGATTGTTACCATATTGAATCTCTGCAAAATTATATCTGAATTAATTGGTCAATAAATATCTAATGTACACATTTTCCTCCAAACTAATACCCAGCTCAGTTCCCATCGTTGAACACGAAATCCATCCTTGAAATTTCCAAATTTTTTGGCATTAATTGTCGACATCAAATTAATAATGGGAATAATCAATTTCAAAGTAATTGAATGTTGTAATGGTAGTTCCTTCCCAATTTACCACTTTGATTTTAATATAAGAATTATAGTGTCTTAATTCTGACTTTGATTTTATAATTCTAAGGTTTTATTAAAGGAAGTTTGACCGCAAACCTTTGCTTACCAAGTTTTTTCTTTTCCTTTTTACAATCAAATTTTAATTTGAGTTTGATTCTTATATTACTAAACTTACCACATTTATGCTAATAATGTATGGATTAATATTCTATACACTGGCGTTGAAAACTAAAAGTTTTCACAAGCACCTTAGTTTTAAGGTATATGGACTTAGTTTAGGTGTAGGGGTTTAGAATTTAGGGATAGTTAGTTAAATTTAAGGTTTAGGATTATAATTTAGAATTTATAGGTTAGAGTTTAGTTTTTAGGGTAATACGGTGAGGATTTAGGTTTTAACCAATAAACACTGAATTATAACCATAAATCTTAAATTTAAACAACTATCCCTAAATGCTAAACCCCTACACTTAAACTTCTAAGCCCTATACCCTAAATTAAGTCTCTATACCTAAAACTAAGGTGATAAACATTGTTAGTCTAAGTGATACACATTTTGGTATTACTTAAACAAATTTTGAGTTTAAAGTGTTGCGTAAAGATAATTAAACCATGTTAAGAGACTCACTCACCAAAATTAAATGTGTGACATGAGTCGGTCCGAATAAAGAGGAGAAATAGGAAAATTCAAGTTGCCCCATATCTTAGGGCGTTAATTGTCCCTAAAATTCAATTCAATTTTCTATTACTTACAATTCTTTTTTTATCTTTTATATTTATTATTTAAATTCAAAATTTAAAAAACATTATCTATACTTTTAATTTCCGCGGATGAAATTTCATAAATCTGTAATTCAAATCTCGAACATATTTAAAATCTCCAATCTCCAAACGCAGATTTCATAATTTAAAATAAGATCCAAGGATAAGAAGATTTGTCTTTAGTCATAGTATTAGAAAATCAAAGAATTAAATAATAAATTAATTGTTGATTTTTTTTTTAAATTGAGTTTACCGCGACGGTGGCTAGAAAGTTAGCAGAATATTAAAACCGCAGCTCACGCCGAAATTGAATTAAATCCAACAATGCCACGTCCCGATGCTTATCATTGTTACGTTGTTGAATAATTTTATCAAACATCCTTAAATTATAATAGATTTTAAACTAGTCTTTAACTATAATATTTTGATTGAACTTTTAAAGTGTTAAATATTGTATCAATTAAGTCATTTCGTTAGTCTAAATATCAATTTAGATAGCTTGAATCTATATAATATTTAAAATATATGAATCAAATTTCCTGCGAACTATATATATAGTTTTAATCTGTTTTTTAAAGACGATATCGATAAAGTTTAAGAGCTATTTCCTTTTTTAAACACAATAATCCAAACCATTTGTATGATAGTTGTATAAATATTTAAAATTTGATCGACACGAATTAAACCTATGATTTACTGGTTATAAACATCGTTTTAGTCATGATTAACATTAATTTTAAGTTTAATCCTGAACAATCCTTCTTCCTTATAAAAAAATGATTCAACACATTCTAACCATACTCCTCTTTAGTATCAATGCCTAAACTTACATCTAGGCTGACTAAACGATATTAATACTCTGAAGATTTGTTTAAAAATGTTTTGAAGTGTAAGGATTAATTTAAAATTTGGGATGCTGTTTGGGGATGTCTTGAGTAATTAACCCTTACTATGTATACTTATGATATTTCATATTTCATATTTAAATATTAAAGTCTAACGTGAACCAGCCTCTCTCTTTCCACTGCCTTTCTTATGAAATTCCTTTGTGTATGTATCTATAAAACTCTTCTTCGTAACGATCATTTCCTCTCATCGGCCGTCGCCTCTCAGATTTCCGCCGGAACCCTTTTACATACTCAGAATCCTTCTTTCATTATTCGTTGCAATGGAGACCGAATCCAGCACCTTGGAGATCACAATATTGTCAGCAGAAGACCTTAGGGTCGACAACAAACCGGTGAAAAAGAACGCCTTCGTCGTCGTTTCGGTCGATGCTTTCAACGGCAAGGCGACGAGGATTGACGGAGAAGGCGGGAGCTACCCTACGTGGAACGACAAACTAGTGATGGACATGCCAATGCAAACACGCTTCATTACCTTGCAAGTCAAATATCGGAAGGGCTCTTCGGGAGGGGAAAGAACCGTGGGGGTTGCTAGAATTCCGGTGACGGATTTCATCGGAGGGTATTCGCCGGAGACTTGTTTGCAGTATTTGAGTTATCGGTTGAGGGATCCAAAGGGGCTGAAGAATGGGATTATTAATGTTTGTTTGAGATTGAAAGAGCCTTTACACAATTGTTCTTCCCAGGCGGCGGCTGCTGGCGGTGGTGTTGGGCTGGGAATTCCCATTGATGGACGAAGAGATTTTGGAGTGGTGAATGGGATTCCAATTTGGAGTGGTTATCCTTCTAATTCTTTGTTTAGATAGATTTAGTTTTGGAAGGACTAAATTGTACAAAAAAAAAACATACATTTATACCAATCATTTTCTTTTGCAACTACTATTAAAGAATGGATTAATATTCTATACACTGGCGGTGGAAAGTTTTTATTTCCACAAGCACCTCAATTATAGGGTTTAGGGTTAGTGTTTAAGGTTTAGAGTTTAGGGGTTTTAGTGTAAAGGTTTAGGGTTCATGTTTAGAATTTAGGAATTGGGGTTAGAATTTAGGGTTTAGGGTTAGGGTTTAGTTTTAAGGTAATATGGGTGGGGATTTAGGTTTTAACCTATAAACCCTAAATTTTAACCCTAAACCCAAAATTCTATCAACAATCTCTAAATTCAAAACTACTACACTTATACCCCTAAATTTTAAAGCCTAAATGAAGTCCCTAACCCCTAAAACTAAAGCGCTTGTGTAAAAAAGTTTCCACAAGCACTTGTGTATAGAACAATTACCCAGAATGAATATTGTATCTATTATCTAATTATAATTAATCTCTTAAACAATGTCATAAATTCGGATAATAATAGTGTGAATAAAATAAATTGTGTTGGGAGAATGATACTTATTATAATTATTTGCAAATACTAGATATGAATTAGTTAATAATGACGCTATAAAAAAATAAGGGAAAACTACATATTTAGTGCTCAACTATGTCTGCATTGTTGTTTTGGTACTCTGACTGTTAATGTCGGTACTCTGATTGTTAAAACCTAACGAAGATGATGGCGTGACTTGATATAATCACAATTTTAGCCTAAAACACGTATATATGTTATCAATTTAGTCTAAAACTCATCAATTTAGAACATCATCTTAATTTTAATAGAATTTTGTCTCATCCCTTTTCCACACCCTTGTTCGATCGTAGAGTTTGGATCATCCAAAATTCAAAAAAGTGTTCGACTAAATTGATAGAATTTTAGACTAAATTGATAGGTTGTGCACGTTTTTGGGCTAAAATTGTTATTAACGAAAGTCACGTCACCATTACCGTTAATTTAGACGGTAGAGGTACCAAAACAGAACAAAAACGTAACGTTAGATACTATTTTACTAAAATTAATAGCTGGAGTACCAAAATAATAATGTGAGCATAGCTAGGGTACTAAATATGTAATTTTTCAAAAAAAAAACAAATCTAATAGGACTAATTCCAACCTATTAAAGAAGTCAAATTTCATAGTCAAGCCGCCGATCACCAATTTGTCCATGGGAAAATACAAGCCGTCGTGTTAATAAAGTTTATAAATACATATATATGTTTATTCAAAATAATAATAAAAATAATAAATATATACAGTATTAGTCTTTCTAGGTTGTAAAATTTCAGTTTCCTAGAAATAGTAACCATTTTGCTTAATTCACGAATAGAAAAAAAAACTAAATTGAGAGAGTAACACTCATAATAAGTATATGTAAATTTTAATCTAAATTAGCCGGCTAATGAGATTCGGCGCATCTGAGTTCTAATTGTGATACTTTAGGAAAAGCCATAAATTTCTCTGCAGCAAAAACATGTTTTTAAATGGCAACAAGACCACTCATATACTTTACATTTTACATACAAAGCAGAGAAGAAAGAAACACTGTTAAAAACTACAGTTAAGTTTGGTTTCTATCTTCTTTCTTTTACACTTCTTCACTACCATTTGAGGCACTGGTGTTCAGAATGTTGAACTTGCAGAGCGGACAGGTTGCGTTGAGGCGCAACCATGTCTCGATACAGCTGCAATGGAAGTGATGAAGGCATGCAAGTTCCCGCAATTCGACCCCATCTTCATAAGCACACAGGCAGATGCAGCATTCCTATGTATGCATCAGACAGCAACACAAATTTCATGTAAAAAATGCTGCACTCTAGACCCAATAATGTGACCAAAACAGTATAGGCGACTTACGGCATCCTCGTGCGAAAGAATCCGTTCGGTAGGTGTATCGGTGTTACATTCGATCATTATCCCTCCGTGAGATTCCTGAATTTCACCATTTACTTCTTCGGAATGACCGGTTTTGCGAAATTTGTACTTCGGTAATCGGTCAATCTCTTCATCAGTGGCACCTTCCTGTTTTGCAAAATAATGCAGGATAAAGTATAACATTAAAGTAAAATGCAATAAGAATCCGCATTGAAAGTGAACATTTCTACCCTGTCTGTGAGAACAAACATAAGTGCTATCATGCAAGGAAGACAGCAGCAAAGAACAAGGCTAACAAGGCATGCAAGAACACAACATATTACGGCAAAAGCGGCGTCGAATGCGAGAAACGTAACGCACAGCCTGCGCAGTTAAACCAACATTTAAGGAGTTAGCAACAAGAAGAAGAAGAAGAAGATCCAAGTTAAAATGATGAAATGAAATGGTACCAGTAAAGCAGAGGTGAATGAAGTGATAAAGCTTGTCCATTAGCAATTATCCAACAAAATCCAATGACCAACAAAACAAATGAAAACAGCCTATTTGCTGACTCCAAGCATTTGGCAACACTGCAAAAAGAAATAAAAAAAGGTAATAAAATAACAAAATCATAGAATTTGGCTTTAAGTAATCTTGATTTTATTCCTAATTAATCCTCCAGTTAATTTCATCCAACATCCTCAAACAATTATTTTCCAGATTTTAACTAGAAGTTTTTTTCTAAACATTTTATTATTTAATTATTTACTTATCATTATTGTATCAATTATAAATTATATTTAAAACATGATATCAACCGCACGAACACGTGTACAACATTAAACGATAGTACAAATTATTTACTCGGGTGTTGACGTAGTTTTTTTGTAATTATTATCGTATGTAGACTAAAGTTTAAGAGTTTTAATGAGGCATATGGTAACATTTCTACATTTATTGAAAAAAATGTGATATCAACCACACGAACACGTGGGTCATTTTACTGTGGAGTCTTCTCCTCTCAGGCCTAAGGCTATGCTCGGGTTACTGTTTTGTGAAGAGAAGTTGAGATCGTCGATGAGTTTGTGCGTTCAACATCTTTCCCTTTGTGTCTGTCGAACTTTTCAATAGGGGTTTCGTCCTTCACCTCTTTCTTCGGCAGATGTCTTGGCTCTATTCTCTTTTTCAACCTTCTCTTTTTATCGACGATTTTAGATCCTAACGCGATGACTTCAATGGACTTTTTACTGCATCATTTTCAGTGTCCAAATCATGTGCCAACATAAGTGTTCATACATATTCGATATTGACAGCTAGCTTGATGTCTCTCTCCCCCTCTCGTCTGACCTGGCTTTTTTCTCGTGTTCGGGTGTTGTTTTCCTTGTTCATGTTTGCACGTTTATTGTGTTCTTCCTATTTATTGTGATTCTCTCTCTCTCCTGTACCTCTTATGTTTTGTTGTATTGCTTATTTGTGACTTGAATGAATGGTCAGCTTTGTTCAAAAAAATAATGAAAAAATATTTAAGTCCATATAAAACATACACGTATTACTAATTTTGTATGCATGTTTTAAATATATTACATGTCGTTTATTTTTAAATTCTAAATTTTTTAACTTTTTTTTACTTTCTCTTATGAATGGTGTCACTAATTTAAAAAGAGCGACCGCCACCCCTCATTTTCTTTTCTTTCCCTTCTCTTGTCCGGGCCTTTTGATACGCCCGCGAAAACATCGTCGCCTCGATCGTGGAACCTAACATGTGCCATCTCGGCGTGCTCTGGCACCAGCGTACTCTGGGCGTCGGCTTGCGGGCTCCCCATTCGGCCCGCTTTCTATTCTCATGTATATCTTTCTCTTTTTCGTTTTGTGTCTGCTCCGATACCATCATTGTTTGGTTTGTTGATGATTTTTGTCCCTGACGATTTTGATTCAGGTTCGAATTCACTTTCTTAAGGAGAAATACATACTCTCCTAAGTGACCGAGGTCACGATAATTGGGGTGGGAGGCTGCTATTGTCTTCAATTTTGGATTGGTTTATTTATGAGGATCTTGTCTCCTTTTGTAGAAGCTTATGACTCTGTCTCGAATTTATTAAACGTCTCTCTCTTTCGATTTTGGTACTTTTTTTGTGATCCACGTGATGATTAGTTCCTCAATCTTCTGATCTGTGAAAGCCTCTATTAACCTTTTAGCTCTCGCAGTAGTAGCCGACATACTCCAAAAGCATTCGATTCTTCTGTTGGATTTGACATTCCTTCCTTTAGCCTTTGACTTGTGATTGGTGCTGAGCTAACTATAGTGCAAAGTCGTCTCTCTTTGGTTAATAAATTTTAAAAAGTTTATCGATCTCAGGGGGTACAGATCCATAATAGGCATATAAAAATTATTGTACGTCAAATAACATCAAAAGTATTAGTTTTAGAAGATGAAATGTCTAATGTTCTTTTACGGGAACTTATTGGATTATTGCGAGCAGAACGAACGGGGCGTGCTTTAGAAGAAGCGACAAGGTATCGAGTCGTCTTATTGAGAATAACGAGAGCATCTCTGAACACTCAAAATTTTATATCTAAAGCAAGTTTTTAAAAAACTGCTCGAGTTTTAGCAAAAGCGGCTCTATGGGGTCGTATCGAATGGTTTTAACTGCCCTACATTTTCCGATTTCTATTTTTTTGCATTATATTAATACTTTGTTCTTGAATCGTTTGTTGGCAACGGCTTAAATTCAAATCTTAAACATTTAAGAGCATTTTAAAACAGGATTATAAATCTAATGGACTCACATCGAAAAACAATACTCCAATAGCATATTTAATTTCATTTTAAAAACTAAAATTCAAATCGTTAACTTTAAAATCTAAGTTCTATCTTCAAACACAAACTCTAATCATAAATCTCAAATTCTAAATTCTAAACCTTAAACTATATTTCTAAACCTTAAATTAAATCCATATGTAGGAAAAAAACCATTGTTCAAATATTTTCTCTTTAAATAATAAATACAATAATGCAAAACATTTGATGCAATTAACTCTAATAGATTGACAGCGAAAAACAATACTCCAATAGCATATTTAATTTCATTTTAAAAATTAAAATTAAAATTTTTAACTTTAAAACTTAAGTTCCATCACAATCTTTCAGAATATTTACAAGGTGTGTGCACATTTTCAAAAGGTCAAGAATATTTATGAATAAATATTAACTTCTAATCAGCTTTAAATTATTCAAAAAAAATCTTTTTAACTTTGAAACTTAAGTTGCATCCTAAACTCTAAGACATAAACTCTAATCATAAATCTAAATTCTAAATTATAAACTTTAAATTAGATCTATGTGTAAATAATAAATACGATAATGCAAAAACATTTGACGCAATTAACTCTAATACCCAATTAGAGAGTTACCTTATTTCATCTCCATTAATGAGCTCCTCTGTTTCATTATCCTCGGAATCCCCTGTTTCACCCCCGGGCCGAGAATTTAGATCCGAACCAGGAGCATCGTTATGTTGGAAACCCGGAACCGGAACCCTGCTTTCGTTTCTTCTTCTATATTCTAAAACGACACAAGCCACGTGAAGTAAACACATTGACCCGTAACCCGAAATCCAGATCCTTAAAGGCACGACGGGTTTTTCATCACGGCTGAGTCCCAAAACGGCAACGGCGATAACGACTAACGCCAGATTCAAGAGAATGTCTACGACTATAAGGGGCTTCGAATAGGCCCAACCGCTTTGACGCTCTTCGAGATGCTCGGCTGCTGTTTCCCGCACTCGAACCGACGGCTCACGGAGCATGAAGCGACGAGTGCTGGCAACGCGGACGAGCCTAGCTGCCGCGTCACGTAAAGGTGGAGGCGAACGACGGAGGAAGCGGCGGCTACTGAGGACGGGAGCCGAATTGGTCAGGAGGGGTGCAGTGTCCACCGCATCGGATGATGGCTGAGCGTTACATGAGTCCATTTTTTAAGGGTAAAGTAAACTCTTTGAGGAAATCAAGGTTGTAATGTAAGAGAAAGAGATTGATCCAGTAATAAAGATGAAAACAAGGACTTTAATGCAAAGTGAAAAAGGAAGTGAAACGGGGCTTTAAGAGAAAGGATTCAAATCAAATTTGGTAAGAACTTGAATAATTTTGTGGGTTTATTTGGATTTAGTGTACCTGAAAATTTGAAACTTGGAATTCAGATAAAGGGCTCAGAAAAAGATAAAGCAGTTACAAAAAGGCAATAGAAGAAGCCAAGAGATGGAAATGGTAGCAAAGCGCAAACAAAGGCACCTGAGACTGAGAGGAATCAGCTCGGTTCCCGCCGAGTAACGCGAAAACTAGGTGCTCCATGCAACTCAAAACTGCACTCCACCTGTTCGTTCAAAAACTCGGCTGAAATTCCAAAATGTTTTAGCAAAAATATTTCCTTTGAAAAGTGTGATTAAACGAAGACAAATATTTTACAATCCAGACGAGCAGTTAATCGTGTTGAACGTAAAACACAACAAAAACCAAATCATTTAAAAAACAGTCTCCACGTCCAGCACGATTCAAGGAAGCTAGATGAACAGTTTTAAATCATTTTAAAAACAGTCTCCAGAAAGTTGGTTCATCCCAAATTCAGCCCAGTGGTATACAAAAGATTTATTGGGGCTGAACATTGCTTAGTGGACCACAAGTCATGGTGTTAGGCCCGCCAGTCCAGTTTAAGAAACTATAAATTCAATGACTTGGTTCACCCATTCCCCCCAAGTCCAAAATTATTAGCACCTTTAAAAATGCAATATATATTTTTCATATCTATTTTTAATTTATATTTTATTGTTGTTTTTATTATTAATATTCAATTTTAAATTTTCTCCTTGAAAATACATGGTTTAACAATGTTTTTTTAATAGTTTAAAGGTGATTACAAAATAGTATCTGTTCATACAAATTATGCACATATTTTATAAACAAAATGAATTGCACATAAATCTCTTAATATGTACATCATCCGTTTTTTTACGAGGAAATACTCGTTAATTTCTAACAATGTATTATTAATTGTGACATTAAATGCGGGAGCAGAAGCTGTTGGGAGAAAGCATTTCTTCCCTTAAATGCAACGGGTTTGGGTATGTCTGGAGAAAGCCACGTTTCTGGAGGGTATTTCTCAGGCATGATAGTGGCCTGACAGAAACGGCGTTTTCCGATCATGATGCAAAAAGGATAAGGGGTTTGGTTTGGTGTTGAGGAATTTGTTGGGTGTAACAGGCTAAGCGTTAAACCCTTTCACGTTGGCACCCAGGAATATGAGTTTTGGACGTTTTAGTTGATATGGTTCTGCACTGACTTGTCTGTTTTTTCGGACCCAAGTTGTTGTTTGTGGACCATAAAAACAGGTATAGTTTTAACCCCCTCCCCACACATAATTGTGTGTTTGGTTTTATAGCGGTAGAATTGATTTTTTATCATCATAATTTTATAAAATTTAATTTGTGTAGAATGAATTTCAAAGTAACGTGATTTATGTTTGAAGTTTTAAAAAAAAAATATGATATTGTAAAAATATAGTGTAAAAATCACGACAAAATATAAAAGCTACTTCAAACTTAATTTTCTCAAAATTGCATTTGGATTTTTAGATTAGTAGATCAATGGGTGTTCTGGATAGACGCATAGGAGTGACCGTACATGGACCCCAATAAAGAGGGGCCCCAAATAGAAAACCTAAATTAAATTAAATATTTGTAAAAAAAATTATAGATTTTTATATATAATTATGTGTATATATATAATTATGTGTGTATATAAGTTAATTTTTTCGGTTTTTTTAAAAAAAAAACAATTTATATCTTTTATTGATTATAAATTAAGGTCTCCATTTTAATATATATAAGCCTACAAAATCTTTAAACCGCCCTTGATGTGGATAGAGAGTCGTTAGAGGAGGACATATATAAATATTAAGTGAAACTATATATTTTTGTTAAAGTATAATTATTAGTATTCAAGTTTTCTTTATAATTAACTAATATACACAATAATAAAAAAAACTAATATACACAATAAATAGGATATAATCTTTAGTGCTAAACCGTTAAGAACGAGTATACTACATTTTTATGCTTCCTATTAATTGAATCTTCTTTATGAAATATAAAAGCATAAATTATAAAAGAAATTAAGTTTTTCAGTTTTAGCAGATTAAAATCATAAACCCCAACCCTGAAAAAAAACAGATTTGAATAATACAACAATAAGGCGCTGTTTCCAAAGATTTCTTGCTTTTTGAGTGTTTGACTTTGGCTCAGACATCTCCAAGGGTCGACCTGAGTCAATACCCGAACCACCACCCTCGCCTCGTGCTGTCCACTTGATTAAGCCTATCATCACTACGCAAGGAGTCTCCACGCGCGGTTCGCTCTTGACTCAACACCCCCGAACTCACTGAGTCGCATACTTTCTTTACTCTTTAACTACAATAAACCCTAAGTAGTAACTAAATACACATAAGAGTTGCATGGAGAAATTCAACAAAATGGAAAGGAAAAAGGCTTAGTACAGAAACAGCCCTCGGGTTCAGCTTTCGCACTTAAGGGCAGCTTTGATCTTCTGGACGGTGCACGAAATCAGATTATTCACCGTCTCCACCGAATCCACCGTCAGCTTTGCCGTGGGTAAACTGTTGACCAGTATTTGGAACGCCACCGTGAGAAGCGAACCACCCACTCTCGGCGACCCTCCATTGCCAGCGCCGTTCCCGTTAACATGTCCATTATCTATGGGCCCACGAGATCCCTGGCCGTCCGGGACGATGGCGAAACCCGAAGGCAGGAGTGCCACGTAAGAAGAATCGCCACCGTTCATTACCACGTGCATGGCTGGGATGTCAACGGGAGCGTACACCACAAGCGACCCGGCCGCGTCTATGCAAGTCTCCTGCAGTATCAGCATGCTGCTCTGGTTCGGGTTCATGGTCTGCACCCAAGTGAAAAAGTTAAACTTTTTTTACCTTCAAAAGATAACATTTTTTTTTACCATCGCTGCATGTGAAAATGACAAGAAACGAGAGAGGGGGTATATTTACGCTGGCACGGAGGAGGGAGACGCAGTTGCCAGGGTCTTGGCCTTTAGCAATGTGGGCCATTTCTTGCATTGGTCCATCGTTGGACAATATGTCCCACTCACTCCTCAACCGTTCATCACGTAGAAAATCGAACAGTCTTTGAGGCGACACCGGCAACCAAACCGACGTGGCAGCGCTCAACACAATACCCGACGGTTCACCGGGGTCGTTGACGCTCTTCCGAGTCATGACCCTGACGTTTTCATCCACATTCCCGGCGTTCAGCTTGTTCCATTTATGAACCGTGGAGGCACAAACTCCGGCACAGAAGTTATCGGTCATGCGTTGAGCTAGCTTTAACATGCTTCGTCTCCCGCTTGAGGTTATAGCTACAAAGAGGAAAGAAATAATCATCCATACTAGCACATTGCACTATAGTCAGGGATGAAGCTACAACTTTACTGGGAGGGAGCCACAGCCGATAGGGGGAAATTTCTTTTTTTACACTTTGATTCCTTATATTTTCCCTAACTATAGTGTAATTAAATAGTATTATTTATATGTTAATTACCAGTGTTATCTCTAGTGGGAACAGTGGACATAAGTATAGCAAGGCATTCGCATTGCCGTTGAAGGGCGGCCACCCACCGTTGGGCGCCAAAGCCCATACCGGAGCTCAGTAACGGGCGGTAGAGTTGGTGAACTTCACTCTTGTCATATTCAGCATGTTCAACCCATGTAACCTGCAATTTTCTCAGTAAACAATTAAAACAAGTATTAGTGCAATAGAAAAATACAGGCAAAAATCCTCGAAAATGGCTGAAATAATGGCCTCAAAATCACAGATATTCGAATACAAACAAAAGAGCTAGCCGATGGCATTTTGACTAAAGGCTGTTTCTCTAGGTGATAGGAAAACGAAAACCAACAAAAACAAAACATCAGCCGGGGCTGGAAACCAGGTCCACACGCGGTTACATGCATGGCTTAAACCGAGGCAGCATCAGAGAATACAATATTCTATTCAGTAAGAAATTCCGGATTACAATGCATTTTGTGGATATATATTTATGAAATTAATGTGTTCGAGCCTTAAAAAAAGGTAGCTAAAAGAGTAGTAAATAGAGGCTTCCATTGATATAAAAAAGTAAAAAAACAATGGGAGCTGGAGCAGCCTCGATTTGTGGTGTTGCAGTGGGGTTATTTTATTGTGATGAAGCAAACCCAGTTTTCGAAACTTGAAATTTATACAATATTTTGACATTAGAAGCATCGAAATCAATAAATTAACACACTAGGAAGGTTCAGATTGAATTGGAAGCAAACCAGGCACTGACAGTGTGGGGTTTGCATTGAGTAATCACTAGACAAAACAAGGTTCTTACATGCACAATCCTCAAATGTCTATGGACACCTAAAAACCATGTTTTTCCCACCAAAATATGAGTAATTTAGTGTTAAAAAACTTACCTTGGAGTACCCATTGGGCATATCTTGGACAACACAGCCAGACGGAAGCCTCCTACAGCTCACAAACGTGGGTACGCCGGAAGTAGTTTCTCGGATGCTATCGATGGACACATCGACCACCGCCCAAACCCCTTCGGCATGTTGCTTGCAGAACCTTAAGAAACTGACCTCGCGAACTGGAACCAAAGGAGAAAGGACTTGGAGCTCAGCATGCATCTGAAACCAGAGGAGAAATATGGAGAATTTTTTATTACAAGACTTATGGTATAAGCATTTGAGTTTTGCAGCAAATTAACATATGTATACCAGTTGAAGTGCACCATTTCTGGTTCCTCCCATGCCATTAGATATCACATCAGTTGTTGATGTTCTAGCAATTATACAAGGAAACATCTCCGCCCAACGGTTCTGTGGAGGAAAATGCTTGGAAACTGAGTTCAAAATCCTTAAATTCAAGTGGAAACTGTTTAATTAATGGAGTGAAATGTAGTAGCTAACCGAGTCCATCAGAGTTTCAACTAGGGCCAAGCTGTTGATAATCACTACACCGGTCTCTTTAGAAGCCTCGGTCACAAAGCCGGTTGGTTTCGAGCCAATGCAGGGAGTGAATGTTCTTAAGTACTCTTCATGGTTTAACATTTCTCTCCCACTTTCCAAGCCCCTAATCCAAAGTGGTTCATCAGTTTGAGCCATCTTAACCAGTTCATCCATGGCGGCCAAAGCGAGTTCCAAAAACATAGATCTTTCCACCGATGGATCGAGTCCGGTGACTCCGGTTGTTGGTCTATTAGGAGTAACCACCGGTGGCAAAGCATTTGTAATCCCACCTCCAAAATCAGGCCCCAAAGGCAACGTTGTGCTTAGACCGTCAAAGTCATTGCTACCAACAGCAAGCTCCAAACTTGAGTTCGGCATTGGAGGTGTCGAAATCGGACGCCCTAAAAACTTGCCGGCGAGTGCACAAACTCGATCTAACTCATCTTTTAAGCGAGCATTCTCAATCCTAAGATGCTGCTCTTCAAGTGATATATCACCAACAATTGCCGGACCCCCACAGTTCGTACACATCGGATTCCTCATAGCATCCCTAATAGACATGTTCTCAGCTCGAAGCTTGTCGTTCTCTTGCCTCAACAAAGAGTTCTCGTGGCGTTCTAATTGAGTCTGAAAAATTATCAAAGTTTCAACATTTAAAAGTAACCCCAAAATATATATATTTTTTAAATGTTGGTTCTTGCGTATACCTTCATTTGAGTACGGCGATTTTGAAACCAGAACTTGACCTGCCTGGTTTCTAAGCAAAGCCTTTTGCTAAGCTCCAATCTCTGTTTTTCATCGGGATGAGGGCACTCCTTAAAGAGACTAAACCAAAAAAAAAGGCAAAACTTGTTAAGGCGATGTTCCATAGAAGGAGAGAAAAAAAAGGAACATGAAATCATACGATTCAAGCTCTTGGATTTGCTGAGGAGTGTGTCGGTGGTATCTCTTCTTCCTCGGAGGTTTGTCGGCGGCGGCGTCTTGATCATCACCGGAAACACCATCCATGTTATCACTACCAGATCTGCTCTCATGTTCCTCTTCTCTGCTTCTTCTCCCGATACTCCCCTCAAAATTCTCATCTCCTTGGTTATTATCAATGTTAGGTTGTTGCTGCAAAACATCAGGAAAAAACACAAAACAAAACAACCCAGATCAGTTTTTGTTCCAAAAACAACACATCAGAGAAGAGTGTTAATGTTTTATCATTACAAGAGCAAGAGAAAGGCCTGAGGAGTTGAACATGTTCTTAGGAAGTTGAGCAAAAGCACCAGTTGGCATGTTGTTGTTGTGGCTATAAGTAATGTCTGCAACTATTCTTGCACCCATAAGGCCTTCATTAGTACCAGAACTGTCATCTAGAAATCCCCCAAAACTCATCAAAAAGGTTCCTTTTTATATGCAACTTTTTCTTTGTTTTTCTCTACCTATAAAAAAACTCAGCTTTCCTTTACACTTACACTCCCATCAAAACCCAAATTTGCAGACTAAAACATATACAAAAAAGACTGTGTTCCACAAAAACCAAACAAATGTAATAAATAGAGAGGATAGAGGAGACAAAAGGATGAACAAACTCCAAATGTCTCCAACTCCCTCTCTACGAAAGAAGTGATTTTGAATGGAGAGAAAGAAAGAGAAAGAAGGCAAGCGAAACCCCTTTTGTGCTTGTTTATTGAAGCTTAGCCCTTCGTTCTCAATCCCTCTCTCTAACAAAAAAAAAGACCCTTTTTTTCTTAGTTTTTAAGGTCTGGGAAAGTAAAGAAGAAAGCTTTAAAACCAGTTGGCTGGAGCGTTTCAAAGAAGATAGTAAATGCGAACCCTAGTTTGGCTCGTTATCTGCATGCTTTACAGTTCACACTCTTACTACTATTTCTAAAGGCTTGAGATTTAAAAAAATATAGAAAAAATAGAAAACAAAAGGGGAAAAAGCTGAAGATAAAACGTAATGTGTGGACTCTTCGAAGCCTTACATAGAGATACCAACCAAAAAGGTCGGTTGACTCTGTTTCTCTTCAAGTCTGTGACTGACAGTGAAAATATTTTACTATCTTTTTTGGTTATTTTAACCTTATTTTAGGACAATGTAAGTTTTTTTTAACATCGACATTGATGGGGACATAGTTTCAGATTTGCTGTCCCCTTTTCTTTTTCTTCTCTCTCTCCGTAAAAATTTCAAAACCTCGGGATCTGTAAAAACACCAAATTTATGGACAATCGAACAGAGACAATTTGCTTCTTTTTTTTTTCCTTTTCTTTTCTCCTTCCGTTGATTTTCTTTCTTTATCATAGCCTTTGGTTTTTATTTTGCTATCATGGAATTGTTTACATGTCTATAATTTTAGAAAAAAATGGTATATTTTAATGAAAAAATCATATAAAGTATTATCAAATTACATACAAACATTTTGTGTAATTACACAAAATGTTATCAAATTCTAATAATATGTGGAATTGAATAGTATATTGTGGAATTGAATATTATGCAAAATGTTAACAAAACATACCAATTTGTATAATCTAATAATATTTGGTATAATTTTACCTAAAATAATATTGAGTGTATTTAACGATGTTTTAACCAGTGTTCTTAAAATTATGTCATTTTTATTATAGTTTCTTAAAATAATATATATTTTATTTTTTAATTATTTGATAAGACACACATTATAAGTAGACAACTCAAACTCAGATATTCTAAGAACAATTAAATAAAGAATAAATTATTATCAAAGAGACAAAGAGTAAAGTTTTTATTTAAAATTCATTTAATTAAATAAAACTTAGGGAGGTATGTGTTTTTATTGAACTTTTATGAGCATGTGTGCTTTTTTAGTTTTTTTAGTTCAACAAAACTAATGAACTTTAAGTTCATTATACAAATTGATAGTTATTTTTTTAACATAGTTTTAAAATTAGTTCACGAATATATATATATATATATATATTATCATAAATTGACCTTTGAACTTTGAAACCTATTAACAAATTGGTACCTATGTTGACATATGAGTTCAACCGTCAATTAGGTTGTCAAATGTGTTTTAAAGTACTAACCTCGTTAAGTGTCATATATCTCAGTATGATTAGTTATTAAACTAATATTTTTGAAATTTAAATATCAATTCGCCTAATTTGTTAGAGCAAATTTACTATATAAGCCTAAATTTGATGCCTGTAGCCTTTACATTGGTTAGTATAGAAATTAGAAAGGCACGTGGTATGCTTTGCCGAAACAAGGCAATCATAAGACTTAGGGCTTGTTTTTGGGTACAGTTGCAGTGGCAAACGTTCGTTTGTCCCAAGCAGCAACCTCAAATAATGCTCGGTTTGATTTTTAAAAGACAATTACAGTTGAATTTTTACCAGTAACTCGTTTTGAAACTGAGTTTTTCAACTCTTTCAGAACGGGCATTTAACTCCTAAAACCCGTTTCAAACCTCAACCCCAAACTAAACCTTAACCAATGACTGTTCCACGCTGCACTGGGAACACAACACTCGTCAAAGGACCCATTTCATCTCGGAGTTGGTAATGATCTAAACGACACCAATAATAATGTACCGGGAAAAAAGAGAATACAGGCAATGGCAATGTGATGGAAGGGGTAGACAATCCAAGGTGGCTCGGTTAGTGCTAGCAATCATTCAATGTAATTTTATTTATAATATTAAGATTCGAACTCTCGACAGGTAAAAATATTGGATTTGAGGTAACATTTTGATTAGAGAAGTTTGAGTAAAGGGCAAGGCCCACTCCACCAACCCACACCCACCCACCCTCGTTCCTGCCATCTTTTCTTTTGCCGTTGCATTAATGGCTTCCGCTACTATTTCCAGCCTATCCCCATGCAGCTTACATAAAAAACGCCTTTGGATCTTCTTTTCAGAAACACTGTTTCCACACAAGAAAAATGAAAAGCAAAGCAAATTAAACCTTCACCTTGCTTTTCACGGTCCCAACACCAAGCCTTTAGAGAAAGAGTATGGTGTTTTCATCCATCCCATTACTAATATGTACATATTTCATGTTTAGGGTTTTGGATCTCATCATTACAGTTAGTCACATGTATATTCATAGTAAAAACTTTGACCTTCTCTCCATTGGGAGGTTGAAAACAGCAAGCACTGCCCCCATTCCCCATTCCTATACTTATTGCTACTAAAATGTTTCATGAAGACAGGCTCCCCAAGCTGAGTCATGGCAATGGCAGCTCAGTTGATGGAATAAGTTTTAGGCCTTAGGCCCAAAGAAATCGAATCCTACAAACAAATGACCGGCCCACACATAATATTAAGGGTAAACTATCTGTTTGACCACCAAACTATTGTGAAAGTTTTAAAATGACCACCATAGAAAAAAACGCGCCATTTCAGTACCCAAACTATTAAAATGGGATCATTTTGACCACCAGCCGTTAATGGGCTAACGGAAGGTGACGTGGCAGTTAAAAAATTAAAGGTATAATCACACATTTGGTCCTTATTATTTACACATTCTTTCAATTTAGTCCTAATTTTAAACTAATAAAATAAATTATTTATTTATTTAGATAGTGACACGTGTCAACATCTTATTGGAGGACTTTAATTATTTATATTTAATTTAATAAATTTATTTCCCTCCTCCAATCAGGTGGTGACACGTGTCACCACCTGTTTAAAGGAGAAAAAACAATTTTGAGCATTGCTTGCCAAGGGAATCGAACCCAGGCAACAAGGGAAAATTGGCAGCAGCATAACCACTGCGCCAAACCCAATCCATTGTTTAAAATTACTCCATCAGATATATATTGCTTATTGTTTTTACACGGTATAGCTGTGAGCATTCAATTTTTAATCTTTGATATGAAACAATCAGCAACTCAGTGTCTCATACTTCATTGGAAGTGGACGATTAAACCCTACTTGCGATAGCAAATTCCCAACTGCAGCAAGATCCCTGCAAAATACACCTTGAAACGCATTTGTGTTGGAAGTATTGCTGGTCGATACATCTGAGGAATTTGTTGAAGAAGTGAGTTCGGGTTCTGGTTCGAGTTTGGAGTTCGAATTTTAGTTTTGTGGCACTTGAATTGTTGAATGCTTTGCTTGTTGTAAAGCACCTTCCAATTCCTGTCAGCTGCTTCTTCATCCATAATTGTAGACATCACGTTGGAATACCCTTTTTGAAGCAATCTGTAAAGAAGCAAAGCCGACATCTTGGCTCTATCTTTAATGGAGTCGAGATCGAGGTCGCCGGCTAACTTGCATCGATAGATGAAGTTTGTAGCTTTATCCGGCTTGTGCCTTAAACACAGCAGCAAATGAGCCTCTCAAGTTCAGACCTTGAGCACCCACGCCTCAAACCAATCAAAGCATAATAATCAACATTTGCAGTCTCACCAGAAGCAACCTTTGCTTCAATCGTTGGATTCTAGTCGTTAATGAGCAAAGCTTCCCCGGGATCTCCCTGTAGTGAACGTTGTGACGCTTCCAGGCCGGACCTGGAAGTTTCCGATCTCGCAAGACGGAATTGTAAAGCAGCTTCAAGTGTTCAAGGTCGTGTAAACAATCAGGTAGGCATCGTATTGTTTCCAAAAGCATGGCTCTGGTGTCCAGCGCTTGGATTTTTGTATTGGGAATATATATCTGATGGAGTAATTTCAAACAATGGATTGGGTTTGGCGCAGTGGTTATGCTGCTGCCAATTTTCCCTTGTTGCTTGGGTTCGATTCCCTTGGCAAGCAATGCTCAAAATTGTTTTTTCTCCTTTAAACAGGTGGTGACACGTGTCACCACCTGATTGGAGGAGGGAAATAAATTTATTAAATTAAATATAAATAATTAAAGTCCTCCAATAAGATGTTGACATGTGTCACTATCTAAATAAATAATTTATTTATTTTATTAGTTTAAAATTAGGACTAAATTGAAAGAATGTGTAAATAATAAGGACCAAATGTGTGATTATACCTTTAATTTTTTAACTGCCACGTCACCTTCCGTTAGCCCATTAACGGCTGGTGGTCAAAATGATCCCATTTTAATAGTTTGGGTACTGAAATGGCGCGTTTTTTTCTATGGTGGTCATTTTAAAACTTTCACAATAGTTTGGTGGTCAAACAGATAGTTTACCCTAATATTAATAGGATAAATATTCTATACACAGACGGTGAAAACTGAAAGTTTCTACAAGTGCCTTAGTTTTAGGGTATAAGGATTTAGTTTAGGGTATAGGGTTTAAGGGTTTAGGTGTAAGGGATAGTTGTTTAAATTTAAGGTTTATGATTATAATTTAGAGTTTATAGGTTAAAACCTAAATCATCACCATATTACCCTAAAAACTAAACCCTAACCTATAAACTCTAAACCTTAAATTTAAACAACTATCTCTAAATTCCAAACCCCTACATCTAAACCCTATACCCTAAATTAAGTCACTATACCCTAAAACTAAGGCACTTGTGGAAACTGAAAGTTTCCACCGCCGGTGTATAGGATATCTATACATATTAAGATTATGGACAACACTATAGGTACAGGGTAAGCAGAAACTTTAAAAATGTAAAGGAAAACGAATAATTGAAGACTCGTGAGAAAATTTTAGAGTATGTACAAAACAATGTAGCCCCAAATCCATTAAATGCACTTTCCACCATCATGAATCCAAGCCAGGCCGAACCTTATTACCAAATTCTGGGCCATGCTTCAGACTCTCCTGGAAGCCGTAAGATTGCAGTCACGCTTGAGAAGATTGGCCCTTAGAAGCATTGCCCTAACACCCTGATCAAATTCATTGCCAGTTTGCAAAACCCGCTGGAAAGTTGCATTTCTTTGATCTGCATGCCGTGCATAAAGAATTTTGTTGTGCGAGTCGATCCGAGCCTGCGGAGACATTATAATCTTCATTTCTGACTGTTTCTATTGCATGGCTCTACATTTTAAATGTTTGAACTTTGCCCCCAAAGAATTAAGCACATTAACAAGGACCGACTCTACTCCTTCCTCTATTTATTCTCGCTGTTTTGGAAGGTTCTAGTCGATAGGTAACCATTCACTTTATTCCTCTCCACTATCATGCACAATTTATATATCCTATTTAAATGGTGAATAACCATTTTCAGTCTAAATATGAAATTTGTACTCATTGACCGCAGAATAATGAACAAAACAATTGGATGTGATATTTTGAAAGCCTGCATACAACATATCTAGCCATGCACTGATAAAACTTATGTAGGCAACATGCTAGTGTCACAAGTACCTGTATCTGGTTGTCGGTAATCAAAGCTTCTAGTTCTTTCTCTAGCCCTGCAACACTTGTTTTAAAGGCATCGGCCATCATTCGCATATCAACAGAAACAAATGGGAGTGTATACTGGATGAGCGCTTTGTTGCGGATTTGATCATATAGGGTCTCAACATGGTCATATAAATGGATGTCAAAAATCAGGTTTGGTTTGAGGTTTCCAAGATATTCCAAGCAAGAGGCATAATGGCTGCAATAAGAAAAGACGAGTTACAATCTAAACCACCAAATAACAATAAGTGCTTCTCATCCGTTGGACTAATAACAAATGATGACTTGCTCAAAACCCCGAGCAATCAAGTACATATTATGTTATTTATAATAGTTATCATCAGTTGGAGTAATAATAAATAAGTGCGTCTCGTTAATAATCAAAGTAATCAAGTACATATTATGTTATTTATCATAGTTATTACCAACAAGAATGACAGCATAAAACACACTTACCATCTTCACTACTTACAATATTTTCTCTTATTCTTTGCCTCAAGTAATAAGCCAGAACAAAAACCAAACAAGTTCTACAAGATTCTTTACTGTCGAAAAAAATCCTTCACACCGGAAGATGAAATACCTCGAGTAAAAATCATTGATAACCTCCCTTACTTCAGGTACTAACTCCAAGAAATCACGGAAGTTGATATTGTCTATAACTTTGTTCTGAAAAGTAAAAGCATTCAATTACTAAGAAATCTACTAAATGACCATAAGTCATGAATGGAAAATAAAGGAGGGGTGGGGAGAAGCAGAGAAAGAATAGATGCCTTTAGCTCAGTTCGATCAAAGCTTGCAAGTGCGCATAGCCCACCATATGTAGCAACATCTTGAGGAGCAATAACCTCACTGTATGAATTCCCCAATTCTGGACCCACTTCCAAAAACTGCATTCATAGAAAAGCAACCCCACAATGAAATGGTAATTGGTCAAAATAGAACTAATCTCAGAACCCCCTGTTACAATATCAAAAGTTCAGCAATTATCAGTGCAAGCTGACCAATCAAAGCAACCCTCAACCTTATAAAGCTGTCAAGAAAACTTCAAATAAATTAGACCCTCAAGGCGCACAACCTACAACTTTAGGATCAAAAGAATACTATGATATTGGTTTTCTCAAGTCACCCCAGCAAAGTGTCAAAAGTTCTCCGCCATAATCTACGACAAAAATGCAAACTAAAAGAGGATTTCAGAATTCCTTCTAGAATGCAGCGTGCTGTGTGACGCCTAGTAGATTGTTTGAACTTGGTCCATAAAAACTTACCAGGCTCAAGCTCAAGTCATCTTCATTTTGAGCTTATAGCACAAAATAGATTTTGAACTCAAATGCCAGTCACTAGACAATGAGTGGGTAAAGGATGAAAAATAGAATGGTTAGTGCCTATGCAAAAGCCAAATAAATCATATATGCTACGATTCTCTTCTACAGGTTTTGAGCATGTTAACTTCGATACGCCAGGCCAACAAAAGATAGCATATGATATCAACCAACGGCGTGCAGAACAACAAGAGTTGACAAACCTTACGAGCAGCAAGCTTGTACTTCTTAGCCTCCAAATGAGCCAACCCAGCAGCACAACATAGCTTAGCAACAGTGGGAGGGTCAAGTGCCTCAGGTGTTTGCTCAGCTTTACTAACGTAGCTAGTCACATTACTAAATTGGCCCATCTCAATGCTCACAAGAATTGCATTCAAACACATCTGAATAATATGCTTTGACGTAGTGCAATAATCGCGAGTTCGAACATAGCTTTTAAAAGAATCCCCCAATGCACCATGAGCATAGTAAAAGTCTCCGAAATCATTGTATCCCATTCTTATACTTTCTTTAATTAAATTCGTCTGAAAATTTAGAAATAAAGAACAAAGTTACCCTACCTACACAATTTAAAAGGAAATAAAATGCTGAGTGGAATAAATTGAATTACCCTGTAAGAATTGAGTTCGCTTTCGAGCTTTTCTTTCCTCTGCTCGGCTTTTCGCTCAATCGTAGAACACCATGCAGCATCCATTTCATAGTTGGGACCCAATCGACCTTCGATCTTCTGAACCACTTCACGGAAAAGCTGCGTGTTCTCTCCCTTTTTGATCTCGTCACAAGCCATCCTTAATGCTTCCAATTGCAGCGTGGGATTGTCGCAGTGGCTGGCGATAAATATGAGCCGCTTGATCTTGGTCCGACCGGTGTAAAGCCCAGCGTACGCTTCGATGTCCAGTGGTTCGGCGCTTATAATAGGCCGGTTCTTCCGTGTCGCTGTTGAAGACAACGGCGCTTCGCCGCCGGTTCCGTTAGCCTCGATCATTGGATTTGAAGCGTCCTCTTCGCCATCCATTGTGAAGAAAAACAAATACACTAAAGATTGATGGAAATTAGATTCAGAGGATTTAGGGTTAGGGTTAGGGTTTGTCTATTTGTGAATTAATTATTTTGGATTTTCACAGTAACAGTGAAGAAGGAGAAGGGGTGGCATGGCACGTGACGTCTTTAAGTGCTTGCTTGCCGACGTAACATCTCCGTTTAATCCGCTTACGGTTAATAGATTAGTTCGCAAGCTGTACTAAAATCATTAAAAAAAAACACCTTGAATTAGTTTGTTCGAAGCAGACTGGGTAGACTTATTTTATCATTAAATTTAAATGAAATAGTAATAATTTACGTTGAAATAATCTTTCAATATTGTTTATGTCTGGTTGGTGATAGGTTGAAGATTAGGGGTGAGTATTGATTAGAGGTGTGTTTAGTTTTGTGATGGTAGAATTCATTTTGGATCATCGTAATTTTATAGAATTGATTTTGTATATAATTCATTTTAAAGTAACATGATTTATGTTTGCGAGTTTTTTTCTTAAAAATCATGATTGTGTAAAATAGTGTAAAAATTACGACGAAACGCAAAAGTTACTTCTATCTTGCTTTTTCTAAAATTACGTTTGAGGTTTAAAATTACGTTAGAATTTTTATTCCAAACATATTGGCACGGTGACCGAAGTATATTTTCTCGTTCAATCGGGATTTTTAGACCCCAAACGCAAAGTCAAACATGAGTTGGATAAAAAAAATTATATTTTATAACTCACACCTTATTTAAAAAGATTTGAGTGGACCCGTGGAGTGGTATCAGTGGTAACGATGATGTATTTCATCCAAGTGATCCGGGTTCGAGCACTATGTGTGCATTGTGTGCATGCCTTATCAAAGGGCTAAAAAAGTTAAACAAATGCTACCTTGTAATGCAAGTGGAATTGAGTCGAGCTTTTCTAGATTTGATTCGAGTCAACAAAAAAATTAATTCTCTCAAATTTAATGGATAATGTAAGTGTCATCAGGCGAAACGTGTTGGTGATCCAGGAAGCCTCGTTTCTGACTTTCTGGTCCATTGGTGCTGACGCAGCTCTTGCTAATTGTTAATTCATCCAAGTTGTTGTGTACTTAACACAACAAGACATTGACAGTGGAGAATATTTACAAACATAATAATGCCGGAAAGAGGTTAAGGCTTCGTTCTCCATTGCATGTCAAAACGGTCGTTTCGCACGTAAACGGAGAAACATTACTGAACGGTCTGATAAAATCGCGTTGCTGCCGTTTTTTGTTAGAATTTATGCCTCAAACGCTGGATTTTTCACCGCCAATTCTTTTAGCTTCTCTTACACCGCAACTTTTTCACCGCAAATTGGGTCCAGCAGCAATGGAGAACGAAGCCTAAATCATATTGGTGAGAAATGAAGAGGTGTAAATACCAAGCACATGTAAAATCAAGGTTGTTTTGGTAGCTCTCGTAGGGTTGTATTGTGTGAGAAATAGTGTTTATATTTGCAGGTGTGTTTTGCACTGGCATTACCATGTTTGAATCTCTCATCGAATCGAAAGAAAGCTTGCCTTGAGTTGCAAGCAATAGTTGCAGAATATGAATCTCATGGAACACAAACGGGAATCTTAAACATTGTCTTGGTTTCCATGTCATTATGACCTACTTTGTTTCATACAGACTATGAAACATAAGGTTACATGTAAGGAAAGAAGGTGAGCAGAAGATCTCATTATACAGAAGGAAAGAGTGTTTTTCTTCTCCTATTTTCGGATGAACAAACTTTTGAGCTTTCCTCTTTCTAACCTCTCGAGTAGCTTCTTGGCACCGGTGATTTCCATCTCCGAGAGCTTCTTCAGATACCCAATTGCTCCATATGATATCATGAGCTTTTTGCACTTCTTACTCGACGAGAGAGATGATAGGCATGAAACTGCGTACTTCTTTGCAGTGTTTTGGGGGCTTGGATCAAGCAACTGTACCAGATTCGGCACGCTTTTATCATCCTTTTTTACTTCTCTGCAATTATGAGAGACGGTTACTAAGCTTGATAGAGCTTGAGCAGCTACCTCTCTCGCACTGTTCGATTTAGCTTCGAGCATTCTAATGAGAAGAGTTATGCAGCCAGCTTCACCCACTAGTTTTTTCATTTCACTCGAACTGCAAACTCGGCAGATGGCCGATGCAGCGGCTTGTTGAGCGCCTAATGATCCGGATTTAAGCACGTGAACCAGTCGAGGGAGGAAATCGTGTGACATCAGGATTTCTGTAGAAACCGAGCCAACCAAATTCCTCAAGGCTGCAACCGGAGATTCTTGGGGCAAAGGGCCATCGAGGTATACCAATAGACTTCGAATTCCACCTTCGGAGATGACAGACCTTCTCAGATTCTCATTGCTGGCTGTTAGATTCTGCAAGCACTCTGCAGCATATTCTTTGGAACCCAACAAGATTCCGCAGTCGAGGAGATTGATCATGACCTTTATTATTCCTTCCTCGGCTAGTATTTGTCGAACCTCGGGAACAGCTGATATGTTTTTTAAGGTACAAGCAGCTGCCGCCTGTGAAATGGAGTCTCCAGTCTGGCAGATTTCGATTAGTGGTCGAACCCCACCATGCCCAACAATTGCACGGGCTGTTTCTTCAGTCATTGATAATCTCTGCAGTGAAATCGTTGCCTTCTCTCTACCAACCGTGCTGCCAGATTCGACGAGCCTTATGAGAGGTGGCAGAACACCTTCTGAAACAAGCCAGCTCTCGCAACTCCCGGATTCTGCAAGTGAGCAGATTACGGTCACCGTCTTTTCCCGGATACAAGTTGAAGTTGCTGTTAATAGCTGGACAAGAGCAGCAACGTTACTCCGTCCTATAACAGACAATACACTCTTTTCATCCTCCTGCATGACCTCAACAAGGTTGTCAACAGCTTTGTGCTTTGCTTCCAAGTGCCCGATCTGAAGCCGTGCAAGCAATTCCTTTAGATGGCAACGTGCTGCAGTCTCCGACTCGGATGAAGAACCGACAGAAGATAAGCTCAAAGTAGCTTCACCAAGTACACCGGTCTTGATTAGAAGTCCAATATCCCGTAAATTCAGATCCAATTTCCCCGACAACGCATCAAGATCACTCTGCATCTTAAGCTTTCCCTCAAACTTCTCCTTTAGACATAAATCTGCCAATTCAATTGCTTCCTTCAATGTTTTCGATACAGCCTGCAATTGCTCCTTACAAAGAGCATTTTTCGAGAAGAAAGGATGGCTCGACAAGTCCGATAAGAGGGACGGGATCTGCTCCAATTTGGAAATTATCATCTTCCACCTACCAGGGAACCCCTTCACCTCCCTTGCCTTAACAAGTGCCGTGGGAACAAGCTCTTTAGCATAGGATAACAATTCCTCCGCCGGTCGAGCATCAGCTGAAATCCCATTTCCAGTATCTTCTCCCATGATTCAGATATGAATGTAGATATTACTAGAGCTGCATCAAGTGAAATTCATAGAAACCAATGAGAAAAAAAGGATAAGTAATAAGGAAGAAATGATATTTTTCATAGAAAGAAAAAGGGAAAAAGCAGTGGAGCAGGTGGAATCATTCAAGATTTACATCACAAACTAAAGAGTTTCAAGAATCTTGTGTTGATCACACAGCTTGTTTACTGAAAATAAGACCCAACCAACAAATATTGCTCACACGAGTTCTTTCGTTTGCTTTATCAAGTGATCATTAAATGCCAACTAAAAACTAATGATTTTAGGAAACCATGTAATCATCCACATATATTAAAAGCCTACAAGATATTATAGTTTATGAAAATGAAAGAAGTTACTTTTTTTTACAAATACTACTTCTACCCAGACGGGAGAGGAGACTCGAGGGGAAGGAATGTTCCTGCTGAATATTGAACCCGTGACCTAAGAGAAAGGGAATGAAGCAGGTGAGCAGTTTTAACCAACCGGCCCTCAACGCTTGCTCGAAAGAAGTTACCTTAGCCGTCCATGAATATTTTAGCAAAATACCAGAATACCCTTAGCAAACCAAGTGAAATAATATAATTTAAGGGGTATACTGGAAAGTAACTGGAAAATTGCAAAAAAAAGATCAAAACCAACTTTATTTTTAACTAGGAAAATCATGGTTTCAGATTTTGGTAGAGATCTTGACTTCATCTAAACCCAAAGGTCAAGAATTTCCATGGCAATGAAAGCAAAAGCTGGATTCTTAGCTGCAATCCTCATTTAAACCCCAAGAAATTGTGTTTTAACTTATTGCATGACTTTGTGAGCCATAGCATAGACTTCCCTTGGAAGAGAAGATAGGCCATTGGAGAGAGTCCCTATCCAAAGCACAAATTCAAAGTAATAAATTATTAAAAGAAATATACCTCAAATTGCTTGGAGTTTCCTTGAAATTCACAGTACTCTACCATTTACAGCCACCAGATAGTCACCATTACTGTTCTTGTGGGTCTAAAACATTTGAAGTCCAAACAAAACGATCAATTTTAGAGATATGATGAGAACCAGAAGGATGAATAATTGCATCAGAAAAAGAGAAAGCAACAAAAAATAAAAACCACTTTTCTTTTCTCCCTTTTATCAGGTTAGGGATCAAAGAAAGCAAAGCTAAAACAACTTAAAGGACCATTGAGACCAACCTTTAAGACTCAGATGCTCCCAGATTTGTCCTTTTTTCTCTACCAAGCAATCGAGTGTAGTAGCTTAATCCTCAAACTTCCCTTTCCCAGAAAATGCATCTAAGAATCAGCAGCAGCAGCAGCAGACCACTGTATTTTTTTTTACTAAAAAGAAAGAAAAACCCTTTCTTTTTACACTCTGAATTGGAAACCTGCAGAGGCAGTAATACTTCCAAAAACAGCAATCAGATCTCTATATAAGAATCAGAAATACCCAGAACTCAGTTTTCGTTTCCTAATGAAGGGTGTCTTAAACTATGAAGATAAACCCCAGCTCAAGATTTAAAAACTGAAAAACAAACAAACGAAAGACAGTTTTTTTATTTGTTTATTTAAAATATTCGAGCTTTAACAAAACCAGAACCAGACAAAGAAGAAATAAATGCAACTGTAGCAACGATCATAAATCAGATTCAAAAATTGAAGCTTCTGCAAATCTCTCTCTCTCTTTATAAAATATAATAGAAGAAGGAAATGCGAGTATTTGTTTAAGCCTTGCAAGTTGCTGGTGGGGTTTCTAAAGAAAGAGACGAGTGCTTGTTTATTCAGTGTTCAGACATGAGTGTTTAAATGTCGAGCAACTTTGTGAGATTATACGGTTGTGATTATTGCTTGCGAGTTGCGACAGAGGATTCGACCGTTGTGATTAGGTGAAGTTTTGAATTTGTTTTCCTTTTACAACGTTTTACTACAATTTTCTTCCCCAAATTTTACAATTTTTTGAGTTATCCCATGGGCCAACGTGGAGTTTTACCCATGTGCTCTAGATAAACTTTTGTACCATCTAAATAAACTTATATTTACATATTACAATAAGATTTAAATTAAAATAAATATGAAAATAACTTAATTCATAATTCTCGAAAGATGAAACTCAAAAGATTTAAACATTTTGTAACCCAATTTAGCTGAGGAAAATGGTCAAGCAAAGGGATGAAGCGCTGAAATTTTCGATTCGTTAAGTTGATCACAAGTAAACACTAGATGAATTTATGACAAAGTAAGAGATAAACCTACTAAAGTACCATGGAAAAAGCTATTTGGTTTCCTAAACATGTTCAAAACTCTCTATTATTTTTTGGATGAGGATCTTAGACAAGTTACCAACTAAAGATCGTCTCGAACACTGGGGCTTAGCTACGGATGGCTTATGCTTGTTGTGTGGGGCTGAACTTGAAAGTAAGAATCACTTGTTTTTAGATTGCTTTTTCACTTGCGAGGTTTGGGAGAAAATAATACAAGCATGTGGGTTGCAAAATCATCACTTTCAGCACTAGGATGACATATTGACATGGATTGTGGATACTTGTAAAGGGAGGTGTCTCTTGGTTCACATTATGGGATTATCTTGGACCGATCTTCAATACTACATATGGCAGGAACATAATCACAGAGTATACAAAAACACACAACATTCCACTGATGATATTTTTGGCTTTATACACGACGTTATTAGTATTAAATTGTACAAATTTCGTCATAGATTTGATAATCACACGAGACACCTGTGTACAACTTGGGGAATTCAGTAATACTGAACCCTGATATCTGCGCTTTCGATTATTATAATTTTTTGTAGCAGAAATTCTGCTTCCTAAGATAAATAACAACAACCATTTATCCAAAAAAATCTATAATCTATATCAAATTAAACATTAAATCTTAACTTAAAGACTAAAAATGTATATTTAACTCAATCTCAAAAAATGTATATTTACCCTGAAAACTAAAAAGGAGAGGAAATATATTAATTGTAGCCGTAGGAGTATAACGTACAACAAGTTGTGGTAACTGGTAAGGCTATGATGAGGCACCAATCGAAAATGTTACAAATACAAAACTTAAAATGTTACATATTAACTTAAAATATTATTAAAAAATATAAGTTGATGAATAATAATTTAAGTTATATTTTATAATATTTTAATTAATATCGTATCGTAACCCGTCGCACTTTATACTCACCCATAGTACGTTTTTAAAACTAAAACTGGCCTTTACAAGTTACAACAGACCTAGGATGCTTAAAGAGTGAGATGGTGCGTGCGTGGTAGGCTTTAGCGTGGGCGTGGGAGGGATGTGACGCTGTCGTTTGTCGGCTATACTAACTCAAACCATTTGCCTTTTGAATTTCCCCTTGTAATTCTTCTTTTTGTCTTTTCTGCCTATTTTTACCATTTTTTTGTTGTTGTTTTACCCCCACCAACCGTGCACTGCCTAGGGAAAAACTGCACATTTTCCCTTCCCTCTAAAATCTGCCCTATGTTATACATTTAGGACACTACTTACCTTAGATGCTTTACCAAGAGTTAACATAGAATAGATAAATTACATCACACGCCACCTAATTATTAAGAAGCTTACAAATGAATCATTAAATTTAAAAAAATTATAAACAAATCACTCAATTAATTAAACACAACATATGCTGAACTGCCGATTGCCATTGAGCAAGACATATGGCAATTGAACAGGCAAACCTAACAATCGAATCAAGACCGGTTATAAGACAGTTTGCTTTGATGCTTTTACTAAGAGTAAAAAAGATGTTGAAACATTTCATGGTTCACTGGCAATGAGGATAAGCATGTTTAGCTTGAAACCGATAATGTGGAGGTGTCTCGTATTGTGCAGGGGTTATCACTGGCATTTCATGGTTCAATCTTGGTGATTTCTATTCGTAGATTGCTGAATTTGAATTGGGAAACGAGGATCAAGCATGTTCGGCGGGACTCAAACATGATTGTTGATAGTTTGGCTCGTCTTCTTTGCGGGGTACCAGTTGGAGGCTCTGTCTTCCATATCCCACCTCCTGAAATTGCAACGTTGGTTCAAGCTATGTTCAAGGTTTAGTCTAAGGTTCTTTTGTTCAGTTTCACCCCAAAAAAAAAATGTTGAAACATTGCCATTAATGTGACAAAGACGGTACAAAACTAAGCATACCAAATGTATCATGGACCGACCAAATCTTATGAATCTGTCTAGAAACCGATGCCTTGAATTGAACCCCCGTGTGCTTTGAACCAAGATCTAAAACTTGGCCACAATTCAAATTCTCGCCCTCAAAAAATTGAAAATGGGCCCTTACACAATTAATATTCGAATCAAATTTTAGATACATGTGTTTGTATTTTATGGACAATTTAAATTTGTTGCATTAAAAAATATAATATATTATTAATATTTTAGAGAATTCCATCTTTTTCTCAAAATATCATACCCAAACTATTAATAAAATGAAATTACACATTATGTTTTTATATATGATGCACGTCTAATACTCAAATTGATAAATAAAAAACCTAATTGATATTATACTAATATGTTTAAGATTGAGTTAAAATGTTTTAATATCTTTTCCAAAATATGTTTTAATATGATTTTGGTTAACAATTTTTTAATATTAGACGGTCCACATCATGTTAAAATTTTCAAAAAAAGGCCGGCTTTCAATTCCAAGTAAATTGGTGTGTAGCAGGAGTAAATGAAGACCTAAAGGCTAAGGCACATGTATTTTCAAAATTAATTTCAAATTCTATTTTGAAACTTCAAAAGAGGAATGCGCTCAACAAATCCACGAAGACACCATTTTCATCAAAAAAAATTGTAGTTTTTTATTTATCTGAAGAACTGTGAGAATAGTGCTATGGTGGTCGGAGATGGTTAACATAGGTGAAAACGGCGGAAATAAGAGGGGAGAAGAGCGGCGGTTGTGTTTGATAACTAAACAGAGAAATCAATGAATTGAAATCTATTTTTTATTAAAATGAATTAATATTTCTCAAGCTATTGACTCATTACAATTGTTGGCTTATATAATCAATATCAAAACTGTAAATGAAACAGCTCAAAACAGCCCACTAACAACTCTAACAAACTGATAAAACAAACACGTTTAATCATCAAACTAATCCAACAAGTGAATAGTAAAATTGCTTACTTTCTTTAACAGTAATGTATTACAATTTACAAATGATGTTGAAAATGGCTACAACAATGACGGATGGTAGTGGGTCGGGGCCTTGACACATGAAGTTTTAGTCTAATCATGAACACGAGCTTGATTTATTGGTTTAAATTAGTATTTGAATTTTTTGTCCTCTCGGTTTTAGAGCTTTTTCTTGGTTAATTCAAATTGACCTATGTCGCCCTACTAATTTTGGTGGTGAGTATTTTGACTAAAATTTTTAGCATACACAAAGTCTCAAACTCAAGACTTGTTCAAGCGATATCAAACTGCTTACTACTTGGACTATTCTATATTAGTTTTGAACTCAATTTTTTGATCTCGGATAGATGGTTTTGTTTTAATCAATTTGAATAGTGAAACTAAATTCATGTACCAAATTAATGTTAAGACCAAATTTAATCATCGAATTAGATAAAAAAAATAAATACTAAACTATACCTTAAAATCGAATTCAAATAAAAACAATACATAATCAACAAAATTTTATTATTTTGGATGGCAACAAGTTAATTGGTTTTTAATATCCAAAAAAAGTTAATTGGTTTTTATTACCTAATAGAACGTGTAATTTCGTTAAAAGAAATCTCATAATATCTTATCATAATTTCACCATATGTTATAAAATTTGGAAATTAGGTTATTTGATTATATTTAATAAAACAATAACATAAATTCAATTAAAGCCTTTTTACCATAAATACTACTGATTTACTCACAGCTGAGTTGTAACTTGTAATCATATATTTAACTCGTATAATATTTAATAATATGGTAGCATTAAATAAATATATCAATTAGTGACAAAATTGTCACGAGCCGCCAGTTGGAGCCCGTGTCATATGCGCATTTGCCTACAGAAGGGGTTCAAACACAGACTTCGAGCTCGAAGAGACCACCAGACATAGTCCGGTCCGTGAGAGATTCTAGAAGGTTCTGGAATGTTCTGAAAGATCTTGGAAGATTTAGTCCAACATTATCCATATGAATTAATTTATTTAGGTAATGTTGTGATATTTAGAGATTTTGTAAAGATATTATGTAAATCTCGTCCGTCGATGTAAATCAGTTTTGACCGTCGGATTTAGGGGAGTTCAACATAAATAGAGCATCCCCACCTCACTTGTAAATCACTCAATTTTCTATCTTCATAGTAATCAAGGCATTCACTCTATATCTTTTATGTTGTTCTTCGTATTCTTGGTTTTCTTCTTTTAGATTCAAATGCCATTCATTATAGTTTGCTTCCGCTTAGAACGATTTTGCGTTCTTCAGTGCCTTGAAAGTTTTGATCTTGCGGAGTTGAAATTCAGGCTTACTTAGGCGTTTGTGTGGTGAAATTCGCCTAAGGCCGCGTGGTAGCATGATAACCAGTCTCATCCATTGCCTATAAAAGCAGACCTTCGTCCTCCTTTTAAAACCTTTTTCGTCTTCATATCGCTCATGTTGTCGGTTGGAATGATCTTAGGTTACGAATGAGCTACACTATCCTTATGCACTCTGAAATGGCTACTGTGCAAAAGTCGGCGAGTTCGCATTGGAAAAAGAGATGAGTGAGCTCTTCAAATCGGTCGGGGCCAGCAACATAAATCACTTAGACTTCATACTGCAGTTGTTCTTCTTCTGGTGCAGTCGTGGCTGCTCTCTTTCTGACGACGACTGATATTTTCGATTTTTGACGGATGGACTAATATAGTAATTGATGTTTAATTTGTTTATAGTTATTTTTAGGCATTATATACAAGTAGGTTTATGTTAATTTGGATTCTGTTTACTTTGTGATTTCTATGTTGAAAGTCTAGACTTTATTTTATAAATAAAAACTGCATATTTCCCCTTCCCACTAGAATCTTAAAGCTTTGGTTTAACCACCCGTATTAATTTTAGAATAAATATTCTATACACAGGCGGTGAAAACTGAAAGTTTCCACAAGCGCCTTAGTTTTAGGGTGTAGAGAGTTAGTTTAAGGTATAGGGTTTAGGTGTAGAGGGTTAGAATTTAGGGACAATTGTTTCAATTTAAGGTTTAGGGTTATAATTTAGGGTTTATAGGTTAAAACATAAATCCTCACCATATTACCCTAAAACTAAACCCTAACCTATAAACCCTAAATTATAACCCTAAACTTTAAATTGAAACAATTATACCTAAATTCTAAACTCCTACACCTAAACCCCTAAACCATATACCCTAAACTAACCCCCTATACCCTAAAATTAAGGCGCTTGTGGAAACTTTCAGTTTCCACCGCCAGTGTATAGGATATTAATCCTTAATTTTATTGCCTGATTAATTCAGATCAAATATTGCAAATGTCTATTGTCGGAACTACTATCTCAACCCAATTTACTTTATTTACAACATCAAATTTTGAACCCCTAATTTTATTTAAATGATTGAGTGTCTCATTCTATTAGACCAGCTTGTTAAATTTATGATTTACGGAGAGTTCAATTAGAATAGATAAATTGCATCACATGTCACTTATTTATTAGGAAGCTTACAAATGGATCACTGGGTTTTAAAAAGTTTTTTTTAAATATAAAATTATATTGATTAGAACGGAAAAAAACGAAATCACAAGCCTCATTAAAAAACCTCCTTAATCCTAGTCGGAGGAAAAAGAGTGCACTGTGAGATCACTATAAATTTACAACGAGCATGCTACCCAAAGTCTACAACCACTTACAAATACACTTGATAATTTTATATTTCAAAAAAGTTATTAGGAAAAAGAGTGCACTGGATTTTAAAAAGTTACAAACAAGACACTTAATTGTTACAAACATGTTACCATGTCGTTAAGTGTGTAACTGATATTACTTTTTTAAAAAGTTACAAATGAGTCACTCAATTGATGTAACTAAAGAGTTAATTTTTTTAAAGTTATTTAGGAGCTTTTATTCCAAAATAAACTTGCTACATCGATAGGTGCCTCGTTAAAAAACATCTTTAATTCTAATTTGAGGGAAAAAGTACACTGTATCGATGTTTTTACACAAAGAAAGTACAAATTCCAGCAAATTGATTACACGCACTAAAGAGTTAATGTTTATTCATTTTTAACGGTATTTGTGACATGTTTGTAACAATCAATTAATTAAGTGACTTATCTGTAATCTTTTGAAAGTAAGTGACATGTTTGTAATCTTATTGATAATTGAATGATTTATTGTTATAATTTACACATATAAAATACAAGTTTATTGCCATTGTAACAATCAATTTCAAACATCTCATCAAACAAGGTACTGGATTGATCATGGTAGACCACACCAATTTTATACAGCCTAAAGAAAAACACAACATGTGCTGAACTGTTGATTGCCATTGAACAAGAGATATGGCAATTGAACAGGTAACCAGAGGCGGATGTATTTTAGTGTTCATGATACACGTGTACATCCTGAAAATCTAAATTTCCTTTATTATTTATTATTTTATTAACTTGTTCATTCTAAATTTTTATTTTTGCCCACCCTGAAAACTTAAATTTTTTATTAATTATCTATTTTAAGTTTAAATCTTAAAATTTAGAATCTTAAACTCTAAGGTGTGAACTCTAAACTTTAAATGATAAACTTAACTCATAAATTTTAAACTCTTAATACCATCATAAACCTAAAATTAACAAAGTTGTATAAACTAACTTGTATACTAATATATTTTTCATTTCATATTACTATTTTTCTAAGTAAAAACTTCTATTTATCCGAAGAAGTAATGTGTTACAAATGATGTTGAAAATTGCTACAATTGTGACGGATGGTGAAGGGTAGGGCTGTCAACGAACCGAATGTTCAACGAGCTGTTCATGAACTGTTCGGCGGAAAGTTCATTTATATTCGTTTATCTATTAAAAGAACGAACGTGAACAATGTTTTTTGTTCGTTTAATTAAATAAACGAAAACGAACAAAGGGCTTGTTCGTTCATTTATGTTCGTGAACGTTTGGTAATCCGTTCGTTAATGTTCATTTATGTTCGTTTGTTTATGTTCATTTAAATTTATTCATATATGTCTAAGGGTGTTCATTATTCGGTTAAACTGAACTAACTGATCGAACCAAAACAAAATTGGTTAATCAATTAAATAATTTTAGGTTTCGGCTAATGATTAAGTGTTTTTTTTAAATTTCAATTATCGATTAATTCGGTTTAAAATTAATTAACTGAATTAATCGAATTAACTAAAAAATTAAATATTTAACAAAGTATATATGTTCGTTTGTGTTCGTTTATGTTCTTTTACCATTTAAACGAACGGACACGAACAAGCTACATTCCTTAATGAACGAACACGAACAATAAATTTTGTGTTCGTTTATGTTCGTGTTCGTTCATTTATTCGGTCAAAGTTAAACGAACGAACATGAACACACTCTCGTTCGTGTTCGTTTAGTTCGTTTATAGGCCTAGTAAAGGGTCAGGGCCTTGGCCCTAAAAGTTTTAGTCCAATTATAAAGACAAGTTTAGTTTATAAGTTCAAATTGGTATTTAAACTCAATTTCTCAAATAGATGATTTGTTCTCATCAATTTAAAGTGAAACTAAATTTATGTACCAAATCAAAAGTTAAGATCAAATTTAACTATCAAATTAGATAAAAAAAGTTAAATACTAAATTATATCTCAAAATCAAAATCAAATAAAAAATAACATAATCAACAAATTTTTATTATTTTGGATGGCAGAAAGTTAGTTGGTTTTTTATTACCTAATATAACGTGTAATTTCGTTAAAAGAAATCTCATAATATCTTTCCATAATTTACCATATGTTACAAAATTTGGAAAGTAGGGGATTTGATTATATTTAATAAAACAATGACACTAATTCAATTAAAGCTTTTTACCATAAATACTACTGATTTACCCACATGTGAGTTGTAATTATATATTTAAATCGTATAATATTTAATAATATGGTATAGCATTAAATAAATATATCAATTAGTGACATAATTTTAAAAGATATATTTTATTTAACAAAATATTTTTCACCGCCATAAATTCAAGGTAATAAAATAATTAAAACACCATTAATGAATATATCTTTGACTAAAAAGCACTAAATTTTTATGCAAACCAGAATTAAACACTTTAAATACCCCTCAACCGCCATAACTATATTAAACATGATAACCAGTCTCATCCATTGCCTGTAAAAGCAGACCTTCGTCCTCCTTTCAAAACCTTTTTCGTCTTCACATCGCTCGTGTTGTTTTGTGCTCTCCGTTTCTTGCTCGTCAAGCAGCTAAGAATTCTTATTTTTTTCTTCTTTGAATGAGTTACGCTATCTTTATGCACCCGCACCATATTATTCAGTCGTTCTCCGTCGTCTTCCTTTACTGGTTTTACGTTGTTGATTAATCTGCTACGCTAAATCTCTAGTTGTTGTAAATTAGATTTTGTTATTTCTGATTAAATCTTATCGTGTGTAAAAAGTACAGAAAAAAAGAGAGAATAGTTTTACTCTGAAATGGCTACCGTGCAAAAGCCGGCGAGTTCTTCCGATTTGGACGAGAAAAAGAGGAAGAGGATGGAGTCGAACCGTGAATCGGCAAGGCGATCACGTGCGAGGAAAGAGAAGTATCTGGAAGATTTGAGCAATAAAATAAGCGCATGGGAAAAAGAGATGAGCGAACTCCCCAAATTGATCGAAACCTTGGAAAAACAACTCACCAAGGCGGAGTTTGCCAACAACGAGTTAAGAGCTCTGCAAATGGAATTTGCCAGCAAAACGAACTACTTGAACTACATGTTGCAGTTGTTCTTACTCTGATGCAGCCGTGGTTGCCTCTTTCCGACGGCGGCTGATATTTCCGATTTCTAATGAATTGACTAATATAGTAATTGATGTTTAATTTTTTTATAGTTATTTATAGGCAGTATATATAACTAGGTTTATGTTAATTTGGATTTTCTTTATTTTGTGATTTCTATGTTGAAAGTCTAGACTTTATTATATAAATAAAAATGTTTGCTCTTTTATTATTATTAATACCGTTTCTCTTTAGGGTCATTTGTAGTTTATTAGCATTTTTATTAGATGAATCTTAGCAATTTGTGTTTTAAAAACCTCAATGAATTGGATATAGAAAATAATTGAATCGAATTGTTTTAATAAGTTAAAATTTAAATTCAATAGATTGCATTACATTATAGTAATTTGTTCGAAATATAACTAAATTATATGACAATTATCTCCGAATATTAGGATTTACGTGAAGGTACAACATTTACTTTTGTTCAAAAAGATAGATTTTCCTCGTATCAGAAACCTGCAATGTTCTTCTAATGAATCTGTCTAGAAACCGATGTCTTGTAGCCCCACGTTCTTTGAACCAGAATCTAAAACTTGGTCGCAATTCAAACTCTTGCCCTGAAAAATTGAAAATGGGCCCTTATATAATATATATCCGTATCTTTTATATGTGTTCGTATTTTATGGACAATTTAAATTTGTTGAGTTAAAAAATAGAATATATCATTAAAATTTAATTTCTGAAAATTGTTTTTTCTCTTCAAAATAGCATATCCAAATTGTTCATAAAATAAAATCACTATTTTTTTAGTTTGAGCTATGTGTTTATATATGATGCATGTCTAACACTTAAATTGATAGAAAAACCTAATTGATGTTATACTTATATGTTTAAGATTGAATTAAAATGTTTTGATATGATTTTTTGTTACCAATTTTGGAATATCAGACGGTCCACATCATGTTAAAAATTTGAAAAGGTTGGCTTTCAATTCCAAATCAATTGGTGTGTAGCAGGAGTAAAGGAAGACCTCTAAGGCACATGCATTTTCAAAATTAATTTCAAATTCGAGTAAAACCCAATCAATTATATTGGAAACTTCAAAAGAAGAAACGAAGACAGCCTTTCTATTCGATCGATTCTAATGAATTTATTCATTATTAATATACAAAAACTAAAAATATATCGCTGATAATGTTCTCCAAACAAATTGGCGTTGTTGATGCCACTTCGGCTAAGATACTTGCAATAAAAGAAGCATGTGTGTTATTCATGAATTCAAAATGGGCCAAGAAGGGGCAAATGTCTATTAAGCACTAATAATTGGTGAAGGCGCTGGATCTAGAGTTTACAATTATTTAACATATATTTTTTATTAATAAAAATAGAATTGGTTGATGTTAAATAGTAATTAATATCATATATATGTTATAAAATAAGAGAAAATATTCCATGTACAGAGAGTGGGGATAAAGGCTTTCAAAAGTGCATTGATTTTAGGGTTTATGAATTTTATTTGGGATTGGTGTTTAGGGGTTTAGGATTGGGGTCTAGACCTAGAGTTTATGGTTTGAAGTTAGGGCTTAAAGATTAGAATATGGTTAGAGATTTAAGTTTTAACATATAAACTTTAAATTCTAATCACAACCTTTTGTTTCAAAACGCCATAAATCCTAAACCCAAATAAAATCCATAAATTCTCAAATCAAGTTACTTGTAAAAATCTTTTGTTTTCACCGCTAATACATAGAATAATAACTTATAAAATAATTGATAAAGATCTAAAGAGTATTAACTCATAAAAAACTTTTGGGTATACATGTGAAGCTCAAATATTGTTTCTAATGCATCCCTTGTAATATCTCGAACGTGCCCAATTAATTTTAGGCCTACCCGTTAAACATGAGACGCTTTCGGTAAGGGGACATAACATTTTGAGTATTTAGGACAACGACCCAATATCGTACTTGTGCTTCATAGTTTAAAACCCTCGATACCTATGTAAATTTGCAATCATGGAGACTATAAATTTCGTTTCTTTATCTAAATATGTTAGAAAATGTGATAAATTAGATAATTTAAGTCATATTTTTATGAGTAAATGTAAAGATTCGAATGATAAATTTATTGATTCATATTTTATTTTATGAGATTTTTACGACTATATCTCGTGTACTAAAAACAGATGAATAATGAACGAGAAATTGCTGCTCAAAACAAGATACTTGTAAATTGTGTAAGAAAAATAAAAAAATAATAAGTATGAGAAGTGTTTATACACATCAATCCAGTTGCTAGTCACTGAATGTCTTGTGTTGAGACTCTGTCCTGTGTGCTGGCACAAAAAGTGCCAATTGAAGTTCACTTAATTCACCGGAGTTGAGGGTGCACCAACATATATGAGCCACACGAATATAATTTATCCACTATAAAATATTTACGAGTTAATTTTTTCTTAAATGTGGCTTGAATGATTACTACTTTGTATTGTCTTTGTTTACTCCTTGTTTGAGTTTGGCCTGTTTGGGTGTTTTTTTTTATCAAAGGGAAACTTCATTACTAAAGAGTAAACACAGTACATAAGACACACGTGCAAATTTCCCGAGCCATGCAAAGCCATGCAAGGGGGCAACAAGCATGCAAGCCGTCCCACTAGGACAAAGGAAATCGAAAAACCAAATCCTAAAGCAGCAAACATCCCTACGCAAACAGCCGTATCCGGCAACAAAAAACATAAAAACAACACGATAGGATTCAACAGATCCTAAGACAGCAAGGGTCTCTGTAGCACTCCATAGGATGAAGAAGCGGAGATACTTGAAACAGTTCCAAGCCCCAGGAAATGTCATCTTCACGATCCAAATCTTCTTAGAATTAAACCGATAGTTGGGTAGAGGTGAGAGCTCCTCTCGGAGGCAGGCTCCCTCGTCAAAGGACGTGGGTCTTGTCAATCTCGCCTCAACAATCATGAAAGTTGACTCAGAACAAGAGGGACTGGTAAGAACGAAAAACGGACCTAGAAAAACAAAAGGCAGGGCAAAACCAACGCTAATACCGTACCAGAAACCACGATACCTTAGATCAGCAGACACGGACTCAAACAGGCTGATCCTCGGGGAAGGAAGAAGAAAGTACACCTTCCACTACGCCTTCCTCGCGACAGAGGTGTTTCAGTAGAAATTCATCCTTTTTTCGGGTAACCAACGGAGTGGTTACCCGCTTCCTTAATTTCGATCACACATTTAGTTGAGGGAGGAGTTGTTTTTAGGTTTATTTTCCCCTTGTCGTCACTCACCACTATTTCTTTATTGAGCAGAGAGCTTTCATCAACAAACATGAAAGCTACTTTCTTGATTTTCTTCACCCATCATTTAGAATAGGCCTGTTTGGGTGTTTGTGCCTCTTAAATTGGTTATTTGCATTTGGACTATCTTTGATGCTATATGTATTGCTTGTCTGCTTGGTGCCTTGTATTTACTTTCTTAATAAAAGTTATATTATTTTGATAAAAATATTTATGTTTGTATTATCTACTTTAAAGTTTTAAATTTTTTTAAATTTTGATTTAATTTGTTAATATAAGATTCAAAAAGAAAAACACGATCGAGATTAGAAATTTGGTGATAAAACTTTAATATATATATATATATATATATTCAAATATTTATTTCTTAAAACTAACTTCAAATCACTAATTTTTGTGTTTGAATTATGTATTGAAATTTTTAAATTTTATGTATTTTCTATGTGATTTTTTAATTTTAGATTTAAAATACATAAAAGGCTAAAGGGGTTATTTTGCCTCAGAGTTCGACCCAAATTAGTAATGTTGCCCCTCGCGCAAAAACGCGTTCAAGTAGGTCCTCCGGTTCGCACATTGCAACAAATTAGCCCTTTACGGTGCTGATGTGTTAGTCAACTGTGTTGGCGTGGCAGTCAACTATGATGACGTGGCATAGGGGCTGAATTGATTTTTTAAACCGAATTTGATGGCATAATTAATTTTTTTGCCGAGTTCAGGGGCATAATTCATTTTAATTGAAAGTTCGATGACCTACTTAATCTTTAAGCTAAAAAATAATAAGTTACAAAATATTTAAAAATATTTAAATACACATAAAACATTAAAAAATAAAAATATTGTCATGAATTTAAAAAATAAGTAAAAACATAAAATTAAAAATATGAAAATTTATAAATATAAAAACTCAAAATTTTAAAATATTTATAGACCAACGGAAAAGTTTTCAATTGTTTATGGCTATGCTAAGCCTACTAATATTCCTTAACCATATTTTCAATGGAATCATCTTTGTGTTAAAGTAGAAAAAATAAAAATTTCTTCGTTTTTCTACATAAAATATTAATGAGCATCAACTTGATGTAGAAAAATAAAAAAAAATTGAGTTTTATTGTTACATTAATATAATGTTGGTTCCACTAAAAATTTCTTTAACGAATGATAATACCCAAACTGACGAAGTCAAAGATTTTTTCGATGAAAGTATACGATTTCTAATGCTTTATAAATATTTTTTTAATTTTTATACTTATATTTTATCATTTTTAATCTAAAATACATTTTAATTTTTTATATTAATTTTTATTTTCAATCATTTTTATATATTTTATTTATTTTTATTAAGTTTATGGATTTTTTTAAAATTGAAGAAAATTTTGATTTTATGTGAGAGTTCTCACTTTGCTTATTTTAAAATTATCAGGAACTCAAAGGATATTTACACCAATTTATTAATATTTTTCGTATATTATATTTGTAAAAGTTCAACTTGAAAAATAAATTATTTATCTAATTTTAATCAAAAGTTAAATAAATTGATTAAAATAATTTAAAATTTAAACAAGTTATTTATCTATTTTTAATATTTTAATAATTTCTTAAATTATTATTGTTTTAGCTTAAATATTAAATAAGTTATCAAACTTTCAATTAAAATGAATTATGACCTTAAACTCGGCAAAAAAAATCAATTATGTCTTCGAATTCGATTTAAAAAATCAATTCAACCCTTCTACCACGTCATTGTCATCACATGCACTGTCACGTCTGCATCGTGGACCGCCACATTAGCACAGTTGACTGCTACATCAGCAATGTTAACTGTCACGTCAGCATCGTAACGGTTAACGTTGGCCAATGTCTCAAGAGGCTAATTTTCTATACAATATGTGATCTTGAGGACGTAATTGAACACGTTATTACGCGAGGAACAATATTACTAATTTTAGTTTAATTTGGGGGCAAAATAACTCCTTTATCCTAAAAAAACTAAAGGGTAATCTTCACTGATGGTCACTTTTGTTTTGGGTTTGTTTTATTATGGTCACCCGAATTCAAAAAAGATTATTTTGGTCACTTACGTTCGAAACCGTTTCTGTTTTGGTCACTGGACCGTTAACCTCCGTTAATTAAAAATAAAATTTTTTAATTTGACCCCCAAACTTTCAAAACTTCATTTTTTACCATCTTCCCCAATCTGCTTTCCTTGCGCCTGAATCACAGTACTTCCCTCCCTAAAAGTTTCCGAGTTCAATAAGTTACAGTACTTGCTTCTATGTGTGAATTGATTTTATTAGTTGTGTGTATATCACCGTACTCGTTAATTTTTTACCGTCGAAGAAACCAATTGTCGTGAAATATGGTCTTAACCATGTTACCTACCTGATTGAGCAGGTTCACCCTAATCTCTTCATATTGTGTTTTATATTTTGCATTGTTTTATTTCTAAGTGGAGTAAACTAATGATTTCATTACTCTTCTTTTGCAGAACAAGGCACAATTGGTTGTTATTGCTCATGATGTGGATCCCATAGAGTTGGTAGTGTGGCTCCCTGCTTTATGCAGAAAGATGGAGGTCCCTTACTGCATTGTCAAGGGAAAATCCCGTTTGGGATCGGTAATTTTTTTTTGGATTCGAGTGGTTTTTGGCAATGTCGAGTTTAGAATTTTGACTTATTTGCTTTTTAATGCTACTGCAGATTGTTCACAAGAAAACTGCTGCCGTCTTGTGCTTGACCACAGTTAAGAATGAAGATAAGTTGGAGTTCAGCAGAATCCTTGAGGCCATCAAGGTATGACTACACCTGCAATTTTATTCCCTATTTTACTGATTGAAACCAATGAAATGGTGGGTTTGTTATATGAATCTATAATCCGGTTATACGATAAATGGTTAACATGGTAAGTGATGGAACAGGCAAACTTCAATGACAAGTATGAGCTATGAAGCACGGGGACGGCCCTAAGGTGGCGTCCCGCATCCCCAATACGTCCCCATCACGGGGACAATGCGGGTACGGCTGGGGGACGTCCCGAGGACGTCCCAACTTTACCGGAGACGATCAAGCTTATATCGGGTACGGTCAACACTAATTGAGGACGTACCCGGAGACGTATCCAAATATATTTACTTAAAAAAATAGAAAATAAAACCTCCATCTTCTTTGTGAGCAAGGTTTTAAAAACCATTAAACTTATCCGAACTTAAAAAGCTCAAGGATAATTAAACTAAAAATTCTATCTGATAAATGCCTATTTATAGGCTGCTTTCTCTCATTGCTTTATGTATCTTAAGAATGTGGGATATTAGGTGTGTATGTTTTTGTAACCTGTTTTAACGTTTAATCACCCAAGCTTTAAATAGGAATGGATAAATATATATTTCAGCCATGTCATCTTTTAATTTTATTATTTTAGTTATTTATTTTCTCTTTATTTAGAATGTAAAGTTAAATTTTCGTTCAATTTAGTCATTTAATTTTAGTAATCTCTTAATCTAAGTGTTAAAAAGTAATTTAAAATTATTAGAAGTGGATTTAAATAACTACAATTATAATTATTGTTCAATACAATTATAATTTTAGTCCTTATTGTATTATAAATTTTAATATTTTTTATTATATATATTAAATTTTATTTTATATTTGCCGTACCCTCGCCGTACCCGTACCCTCTAATTTTAAAAATTGCCGTTTTCTGTTCCCGTCCCCGTCCCCGTATCTGTATCAGTGCAACTTAGAGTATGAGGAGAACATGAAGAAGTGGGGAGGTGGTGTGATGGGATCCAAGTCGCAGGCCCGAACCAAGGCGAAGGAGAAGGTTCTTCAAAAGGAAGCTGCTCAGAGGATGACCTGAGACCACAACAGCATGAGTGGTTCCTTTTGGTTTTTGTTTGATTGTTGACAGCAGAGGAATAATAAGTATATTATCATTTATATTGTAAACACTCCCAGAGTAGTTTAGGAAGAAAGCTTTATGTTTAATGTTTTTGATGAGTTTTAATTGAACCAATCTTTGAGGCAATTAGCAAAATAGGATAAGACGCTGGTAATGGTGGGAGCATGGTTTGAACATCCCCATGGCATTAATAGAAAACCCAACCACCCATCTATTATCTCGGGCCCCAACACCTTTCATAGTTTGGTCGACTCGTACCAATACGGCACCGTTATGTATTTCTCCCCTCGGCATGCCCCCTCCACTATCGTCTTCCCACACCTCTCGGCCGACTCTAATGGCATTAAACTGATTTCCACCTGCCACCCCCGCCAACTAACATCAGGATAAGTTTATCACTTGCATATAAAGTGTATTTAAGATTTGGGGAAGATGGTAAAAAATGAAGTTTTGAAAGTTTTGGGGTCAAATTAGAAATTTTTATTTTTAATTAACGGAGGTTAACGGTCTACTAGACCAAAACAGAAACGGTTTCGAACGTAAGTGACCAAAATAATTTTTTTAAATTCGGGTGACCATAATAAAACAAACCCAAAACAAAAGTGACCATTAGTGAAGATTACCCAAAACTAAACTAGATGTTTAATACTTGATTTGACTGGTATCTGATTTTTATATACCAGATGACGTGTCAAGTTTTTAGTACCCGAAATTATTAGAAGGGATATTTATTGTTAATTAAATTTGTGCAGGTGCAATTATTACCTGGCACAATCACATGGCCGAGTGTCCTACACGCCTCGAAGACTGAAACACAAATCAATTAAATAGTTATTTACAAAAATAATTTTAAGCAAATATTATTTAAAAAAATGATCCTCAAATTTTTAATGTAAGACGGCAGTATGTTTTGAGAAATGCGAATGAAGACTTCGCGTTTTACACATAGCAAGGTCTGTGAGACGTGGGTCGTATTTTTTATCTATTGTAATTAAAATTATTAGATAAGATCTCCTGTTTAAGAATGCGATATCTCAGAAAAATTAAATTTATCGAAAAGAAAATAAAAACACCGCACCTTCTGTAAAAAAAACGATGTCCACGAATTCCAGGTTGAAATATAAATGTGTGTAGGCATATTCTAAGCATTTTATCGTGACATTAGCCCAATAATTTTATTACTTTTTAAGCTTAGATACGTAGTATTAGGAGTTACTTCCATTTGAGACTATATACACGTACAATGATTCATATATACACACAGAGTCGGTGATTGGATGATAAAAACACAGTGAAAAAAGAAGAAAGTAAAGATGTTGCAGTACAGGAGCCTTGAAGGAGCAGAGTTGGCTCTGGGGAGAAACTTAACAGTAGCGGAGAAACTATGGTATGCTTACTCAGCTCAGAAATCAGACTACGTGTTGTATATCCACAGCTGCCTTTTCCTGTTCCTGGTGTTCTCTTTGGTGCCTCTCCCATGGGCGTTGGTCGAGCTCCATCGGTTCGACGCCATGAAAAAGTTCAAGGTTCAGCCCAGGATGAGGAGATCGTTCCCGGAGTTGCTCAAGTGTTACAAGGATGTTATCGTCAAGTTTGTTCTTGTCGTGGCTCCTCTCATTCTTGTTTCCTTCCCTGTTCTAAAGGTACGTCCTCGTAAGTAACTACTTTCTGCATGCATGGCGGTTTTAGTGATGAAGAAGGAACATACGTGCGGGCTATGGCAACTAATTTTATAAAACCATATCCTACTCACTAAATTGTCTTTGGATTATTCTGACACACACACATATATTATATATTTAAGTTTTAATAGTTTATTTTTTGTTCGCAATTCGTTACGAACAATAAGTTAATTTTTTATATAAATTTATTGACGGAATAGTTCAGATCGAGTATCCTAAAGGTTCACTGTAGGATAAGCGTCTCAATCTAGTTTGTTACATTCACTACATGATGATTCGAATAATAACGTTATTTAAGGGATTAAGCATCTCATTTTACTATGGTAACGGAGTGTGATCAACATTTTAAATTAAAATTTTAAAATAATGACTAAATTAATAAAATATTTTTATAAGTTTTGAATGTATAACTAAATTTTCAAAAATCTACCTTAATAAAAAAATAATACTAATTTTAAAGGGTTTCATTAAAATATTTTAAAATCTTAAGACTCAATATGAAGTTTTAAAAATATCATAAGGGGTATAAAATATGAGGGTGTATTACAAATTTTCTAAAATTTTGGGGTTCAAGACCCTCTCTAACCTTTGTTACCATCTGCCTATATTATGATAGATAATTGGTAGTTGGTAATCAATCAGATAAATTAATTACTAACTAACTTATTTGAAAATATTTATAATTTGTCACGGTGAATAATTAGTTATTTAATTGAAATTAATGTTTATAAAGATATATAAAGTAGTGTTGTTGGCTTACCCCTTGTTGTCTTAGTGGTAAAAGATGATGTAATTAATTCAGGTGACCTTGATTCCACTATTAGTATTACAGGGTGTGTTTATCTAATTAAAAAAGACTAAAATAGTTGAACAGATGCTTCCCTTGTATCACACCGGCATATTAAAAAAAAGCCCTTACCCTCCAAGTTCCAACATCTTGAGTATCGAGTGATTTATTTATGTGGACGGCAGTGGGTCGGGATCCGAACAAGCTTGCCATTGCCATCAAAATGGGAGGTGATAAGCCAATTGGTGGTGTATTTCCTGGTCGAGGACTACACTAACTACTGGATCCATCGCTTCCTGCACAGCAAATGGGGCTACGAAAATATCCACTATGTGCACCATCAATACAGTGCCCCCATAGGGTTTGCAGCACCGTACGCTCATTGGGCGGAGATCGTAATCTTGGGGATCCCAACATTCCTCGGCCCAGCGATTGTTCCATGCCATGTGATCACATTGTGGCTCTGGTCTGCTCTGCGCCAAGTCGAGGCCATTGAGACCCATAGCGGGTAACTAATTTATAAGATAATATTTGTTTATACTTTTTCTTTAACGCTTTGATAAGACACACTCTTACAGATAAAGCTGCTTGAACTCAGGTATTCTAGGATAAATATTATACTCTTTTTCACTGAAACCGCTCATTAGATTCAGTTTACATGAACCCTAAACCTTCAATCTATGTTGGTTCAAATAGTATCATGTGTGTGTAATGTTTTAAGGTTAATTCTTTGATTTGTGTAGGTATGACTTTCCCTGGAATCCCACCAAATTGATACCATTTTATGGTGGGGCAGAGTATCATGATTTTCACCATTTTATTGGGAGACAATGCCAGAGCAATTTCGCATCTGTCTTTACGTATTGTGATTATGTTTATGGAACTGATAAGGTAAGACAAACTGTTGATCTAATGGTAAAGTTTTAAAGTAATAAGTGATTATGAATATATTAGTTTTTTAATTAACAAAAAATAATAGTACATTTGGTTAAGTGGAAAAATAGAATGATGGAAAGAAAGAGTGAAAAAGTAAAAAGGTGAAATATTTTTTTGTTGTATAATGCAGGGTTATCGTCACCACAAACATGCTGTGAAAAGAGGTATCCTTCACAAACATACATTGGTAAATTATTAACTTTATATTTTTTGGATCTAAAAGTTACCTTAAACGTCTTGTTTAGGTTAAGGAGCAAGTGAAGAAGCACTAGGAATTATGTAGAAAGTTGATTTGGCAACGTATCTCCACGGAAGAATCTCAAAAATAACTAATCTATGTTTACCTTGTGTAATTGTGTTGTATGTACGACGATTGAAGAGTGGGAATAAATGAGCAAAATGTCACCATGGAATTTTAAAGTAATAATAATGTTATAAATAAAAGGGTTAATCTACTTAGATGACTACCTAATTATTGAGTCCGTATTATTTTGATCATCCAACTAAAAAATAAAAAAATTAATTAACCAATTGGATGACGACATTTGTCAGATGATAACACGTATTGTCACTTATAAATTTATTAATATTTCTAATTTTATTTATTTTACTCTAATTAAGTCACTGTCTGATTAAAAGATAATCAAAATTCTTAGCATGAGTTCGACCTAAAACCTCTAGATTAAAAAGGGAGATGGTGCATGGTAGGCTTTAGCGTGGGCGTGGAGGGATGTGACGTTGTCGTTTGTCGGCTATACAGTATACTAACCCTAAGTCCCTAACCATTTATTTCATTTACAACATCTAATTTTATTTAAATGATCGAGTATCTCATCCTATTAAATTAGCTTACTAAACTTATGCTTTACGGAGAGTTCAATTAGAATAGATAAATTACATTACATGTCACTTATTTATTAGGGATTGTGAGAAACAATAGAGAGGAACAAATATTTTGTTTTCATTATTCGATCCTGATAGACAAGTTTAATCGTACGTTCATGTAACGAAAATCGAACTCAAATATGACATTCAGGCAATTCTGATCAATTGATCGCGAAAATAATTTTAAACATCTCATCAAACAAAGTACTGGATTGATCATGGTAGACCACACCAATTTTATACAGCCTAAAAAAAAACACAACATGTGCTGAACTGTTGATTGCCATTGAACAAGAGATATGGCAATTGAACAGGTAACCAGTGGCGGATGTACTTTAGTGTTCAGGATAGACACGTGTACATTCTGAAAATCTAATTATTATTATTATTTATTATTTTACTGAATTGTTTATTTCAAATTTTTATTTATGCCTACTCTGAAAATTTGAATTTTTTATTAATTATTTATTTTAAGTTTAAATCTTGAAATTTCGAATCTTAAACTCTAAATTGTGAACTCTAAACTTTAAATGGTAAATTTAACTCATAAATTCTAAACTTTTAATACCATCCTAAACCTAAAATTAACAAAATTGTATAAACTAACTTGTATTCTAAAATATTTTTCATTTCATATTACTATTTTTCTAAGTAAAAACTTCTATTTATCCGAAGAAGTAATGTGTTACAAATGATGTTGAAAATGGCTACAATTGTGACGGATGGTGAAGGTTAGGGTTGTAAACGAATCAATCGTTCAACGAACTGTTCATGAATCGTTCGGCGGAAAGTGAATTTATATTCGTTTATTTATTAAACGAATGAACACGAACAAGATTTTTTGTTCGTTTAATTAAATAAATGAACACGGACAAAGGGCTTATTCGTGAACGTTCGGTAATCTGTTCGTTTAAGTTCGTTTATGTTCATTCGTTTATGTTCATTTAAATTTATTCACATATGTCTAAGGGTGTTCATTATTCGGTTAAACCGAACTAACTGACCGAACCAAAACAAAATTGGTTAATCTATTAGATAATTTTAGGTTTCGGCTAATGATTAAGTGTTTTTTCAAATTTCAATTATTGATTAATTCGGTTTAAAATCGGTTAATTAACTAAATTAATCGAACTAACCAATAAATTAAATATTTAACAAATTATATATGTTCGTTTATGTTTGTTTATGTTCATTTATGTTCGTTTACTATTTAAACGAACGAACATGAACGGACACGAACAAGCTACATTCCTTAATGAACGAACATGAACAAAAAATTTTGTGTTCATTTATGTTCGTGTTCATTCATTTATTCGATTAAAGTTAAACGAACGAACATGAACACACTCTCGTTCGTGTTCGTTTAGTTCGTTTATAGGCCTAGTAAAGGGTCAGGCCTTGGCCCTAAAAGTTTTAGTCCAATTATAAAGACAAGTTTAGTTTATAAGTTCAAATTGGTATTTAAACTCAATTTCTCAAATAGATGATTTGTTATCATCAATTTAAAGTGAAACTAAATTTATGTACCAAATCAAAAGTTAAGATCAAATTTAACTATCAAATTAGATAAAAAAAACTTAAATACTAAATTATATCTCAAAATCAAAATCAAATAAAAAAATAACATAATCAACAAATTTTTATTATGGCAGAAAGTTAATTGGTTTTTAATTATCCAAAAAAAGTTAATTGATTTTTTATTACCTAATGGAACGTGTAATTTCGTTAAAAGAAATCTCATAATATCTTTTCATAATTTACCATATGTTACAGATTTGGAAATTAGGGGATTTGATTATATTTAATAAAACAATTGACACTAATTCAATTAAAGCTTTTTACCATAAATACTACTGATTTACTCACAGGTGAGTTGTAATTATATATTCAAATCGTATAATATTTAATAATATGGTATAGCATTAAATAAATATATCAATTAGTAACATATTTTAAAAGATATACTTTATTTAAACAAAGTATTTTTCACCGCCATAAGTTTAAGCTAATTAAATAATTAAAACACCATTAATAAATATATCTTTGACTAAAAAGTACTAAATATTTATGCAAACCAGAATTAAACACTTTAAATACCCCTCAACCGCCATAACTATATTAAACATGATAACCAGTCTCATCCATTGCCTATAAAAGCAAACCTTCGTACTCCTTTTAAAACCTTCTTCGTCTTCACATCGCTCGTGTTGTTTTCTGCTCTCCGTTTCTTGTTCGTCAAGCAACTAAGAATTCTTATTCCTTTTCTTCTTTGAATGATCTACGCTATTCTTATGCACCCGCGCCATATTATTCAGTCGTTCTCCGTCGTCTTTCTTTACTGGTTCTACGTTATTGATTAATCTGCTACGCTAAATCTCTAGTTGTTGTAAATTAGATTTTGTTATTTCTAATTAAATCTTATCGTGTGCAAAAAGTACAGAAAAAAAGAGAAAAGTTTTACTCTGAAATGGCTACCGTGCAAAAGCCGGCGAGTTCTTCCGATTTGGACGAGAAAAAAGGAAGAGGATGGAGTCGAACCGTGAATCGGCAAGACGACCACGTGCGAAGAAAGAGAAGCATCTGAAAGATTTGGGCAATGAAATAAGCGCATTAGAGAAAGAGATGAGCGAGCTCCCCAAATTGATCGAGACCATAGAAGAACAACTCACCAAGGGGGAGTCTGCCAACAACGAGTTAAGAGCTCGGCAAATGGAATTTGCCAGCAAAACGAACTACTTGGACTACATGCTGCACTTGTTCTTCCTCTGATGCAGCCGTGGCTGCCCCCATTCCGACGGAGGCTGATATTCCCGATTTCTGATGAATGGACTAATATAGTAATTGATTTTTAATTTGTTAATAGTTATTTCTAGTCGGTATATATAAGTAGGTTTATGTTATTTGGATTCTGTTTACTTTGTGATTTCTATGTTGAAAGTCTAGACTTTATTTTATAAATAAAAATGTTTGCTCTATTATTATTATTAATAATATTATTAAGTTTCTTTAGGATTATTTGCTGGATGCATGGACTTTGTTAGTATTCTTATTAGATGAATCTTAATAATTTTTGTTTTAAAAATCTCATTGAGTTGAATATAGAAAATAATTGAATTGAATAGAATTGTATTAATAAATTAAAAAAAGTAAATTGAATTGGTTACATTTAATAATAATTTATTCGAAATATAACTAAATTATATTATCTTCAAATATTAGGATTTACGTGAAGCTACAACATTTATTTAATTTTTTGGTAAAAGGATATGATTTTATTAATGTGAAAATCATACACGGGGTGTTATCACAAGTTTAATTAAAAACCTTCCAAAATTAGATGGAAGAAAAGAGTACTCAGGATAACATAAGAGAAAAAAAAAACTAAGTGAATGAACAAGAAATCAACAACAAGCACCTAACCAACTAAAAAATAGAACCCGGATAATCTTCAACATTTATTTATTTGTTCAAATATTCGTATCAGAAACTTGCAAAGGTGATGCAATATTCTATATAGGAAGTTGGCACTTGGTAGGAAGTGGAGTCCCGCAAAGCAATGGATTCCCCTCATAACATCAAATTTTGAACCCTTAATTTTATTTAATGATCGAATGTCTTATTCTATTAGACCAACTTACTAAACTTATATTTACAGAGAGTTCAATTAGAATAGATAAATTGCATCACATTCGCATGTCACTTATTTATTAGGAAGCTTACAAATGGATCATTGGATTTTAAAAAGTTACAAACAAGACACTTAATTGTTACAAACATGTCACCCTGTCTTTAAGTGTGTAACGGATATTAACTTTTTAAAAAGTTACAAACGAGTCACTCAATTGATTGTAGCTAAAGAGTTAATGTTTATTCATTTTTAACGGTATTGTGACATGTTTGTAACAATCAATTAATTAAGTGATTTATTTGTAATTTTTTAAAGTAAGTGACATGTTTGTAATCTTATTGATAATTGAATGACTTATTGTTTGTAGTCTTATTGATAATTGAATGACTTGTTGTTGTTGTTGTTGGTATTCAGTGCGTTTTAGAGAAATTTTATGAATACTCTGGTCTTAGGTTGAATGCTGCAAAGTCTGAGCTTTTTACTGCAGGTGTTTCCCTTGACCAACAAAATGAAATGGGTAGCTTGACTGGGTTTAAGGTAGGCCATTTACCTGTTAGGTATTTAGGCATCCCTTTAGTTACCAGGAAGCTTACTGAAAAGGACTGTAATAGCCTGTTGGAGAGCATTAAAGCAAAATTGGGGCATTGGTCAAGCAGATTGTTGAGTTTTGCTGGTAGAATGCAACTGATCAGAAGTGTTCTTTTCAGTGTTGTAAACTATTGGTGTAGACAAGTGGTGCTCCCTAAGGGTGTGATTAAGAAGATTGAATCTCTTTGTCTGAGGTTTTTCTGGAAAGGCAAAGATGTTGCTGCTGCAGGTGCCAGGATAAGTTGGGATTCTATCTGTAAGCCTAAGAGGGAAGGTGGCTTGGGCATGAGGAATCTGCATGAATGGAATACAACTTGCTTAGTGTTGTTGCTGAGACAAATGCTAGCTGATGAGGGTTCCCTATGGGTTGCATGGGTTAAAGAATATGTTCTCAAAGGTAATGAGGTGTGGGATGTTGAGGGAAAGCCTCACCATAGCTGGTACTTGAGGAAGATGTTAAAGCTCAAACCTGTTCTTTCTGCTTCCCTAGCTACATGATCGGTTGATAAGATTAAAGCTGTTTGGGACTTGATTCGTGAGGGTCATCCTACAGTAATGTGGCACAGATTGATCTGGTTTGGGGGCCATGTGCCAAAGCACTCGATTCGAGCCTGGATGGTTATTCTGGATAGGCTACCAACCCTGGATAGATTGAAGAGGATGGGGATTCTACCTTCTGATCAGAATGAGTCTTGTGTGTTGTGTTGGGAGGCTTGTGAAACAAGAAACCATTTGTTTGCTGAGTGCTCTTTTTCGCGTGGAATCTGGAATGCTGTTCTTGAAAGATGTGAACTGCAGCATAGGATGGTGGAATGGGAAGAGGAACTTGCCTGGTTGTGTTCTCGGTTGAAAGGCAAGTCTTTGCTTGTTTACATGTTGAAATTAGCCTGGGGCTCATTTGTGTATTGTGTTTGGGAGGAACGAAATAGAAGACGGTTCAAAGGAATAAATAGGGAGATAGATTCTTTAATTACTTGTATTCAATCGATTTTGAGTGTAAAGATTCAACATAGACATGTTCATATTAATGATGTAAATAGGAACTTACTTGAGACTTGGGGAATTCCTTGGTTGGATGCCTAAGTCCTAAGTCTTGTATGATGTATGTTCTTCTTGTCTTGGATAAATAAATACAACAATTATCCAAAAAAATTGTAGTGTTATTTATTTATCGGCCCATAAAAGAGATTAAGACACGTGAGAAACAATAGAGAGGAACAAATATTTTGTTTTCATTATTCGATCCTGATAGACAAATTTAATCGAACGTTCATGTAATGAAAATCGAACTCAAATATGACATTCAGACAATTCTGATCAATTGATCGCGAAAATAATTTCAAACATCTCATCAAACAAGGTACTGGATTGATCATGGTAGACCACACCAATTTTATACAGCCTAAAGAAAAACACAACATGTGTTGAACTGTTTTTATGGCAATTGAACCAGAGATATGGCAATCAGTGGCGGATGTACTTTAGTGTTCAGGATAGACACGTGCACATCCTGAAAATCTAAAATTTTCTTATTATTTATTATTTTATTGAGTTGTTCACCCTAAATTTTATTTGTGCTCACCTTGAAAATTTAAATTTATGTTGAAAAATAAAATTATTCAATTAAATAGAAAAACGAACAGAGTTCTACACTGACATGAACCTCGTTAAAAAACCTCCCTAGACCTAGATAGAGGAAAAAGAGTGTAACATGCCAGTGTAACTACGGATCGAACAACCTACAACCCAATGTTTAGACAAAGCCTGCCAAATGAACCAACTCCCAACATCATTCATCCGCTTAACTTGGACGAATAAAGAGGTGATCTTGAGATCCGAATAACCCCTACCTGGCTAAAGCGTCAGCGAACAAATTACAATTACGAGGATTAAGTTAAATTTTTCATTCACCGCTACTACAAAGATCCCTGAACTCGTAAACACTCTGACTAAAAATGAAAGGTGCCTTAGCAGGATTGAGGATCCAATCTACCACCATAGCACAATCGCACTCAATAGTGAGACTATGGGAGAAAAAACAAGGGGAAGACCGTAACAATGAACAAGCCTATTTTATGGCTGATAATTCTGCAGACGTAGCATCCATAAAGCCTCTAGCCTTAGAGAACGAAATTAACGTATGAGATGACGAGTCTCGGAGAATACCGCCAATACCAGCTTTTCTAAAACCCCCAGAAACTGCTCCATCTACGTTAAATTTAATCGAGCCCAAAGGCGGCTCAACCCATCCACTTATAATAGAATAATGACGATCAGTAATCACATCCTGAAATAATCTAGGGCAATGAATGAAGTCGTTAGAAGAAACTAGCGCAGAAGGCCATTTCGCTTTGCTCCACCAGCAGATTTTATGCACGCAAAAGTCGAAAAGATGATTTAAATCAACCTTAGAGCTTTTGAATACAACCTCATTTCGGTGTAACCATATGGACAAAACAATGCTAAAAATTCACATCAACCAAATATCATTAGACTTAAACGGTTTATCTAACTCGCACCATAAAAATAACTACGATTTAAAATCAGCAGACATAACAAAAGAAATTCCCCCAAAACCACACCATTTAAACCATATACTCCAAGAGATCGAACAACGATATAAAAGGTGGTTAATAGTTTCATCTTCAAGCTTACAAAAAAGGCAAGAATGAATCTGATCATGAAAATTCTCACGCTTAGCAAGCTCGACCGTAGTGGGTAATCTACCAAGGGCGGCCTTCCAAATAAAAGCCTCAACCTTAGGAGGAGCGATGTTTGCCCACACTTTATTCCACACTGTATTTTTCAGGAAATTGTTAGAAAACAGAGATTGACAAAATGACTTAGAAGTGTACAAACCGTTTGATGAAACAGTTTATGGAAGACTATCTTCTTTAGACAAAGAGGGTTTAGCACTATTAATCGCTTCCATGAAAGATTCCCACACCCCAAGTTTCCAATCGAAAAGATAGCGACACAATTGGATATTTCAGCTCCACATGTTTCCTATTAGAATCTAGGATTGACAAGATTTGCAGTGATGAAGTAACCAGAATCAAGAATGAGAAAGAGGCATAAAAACCCTAGACGAGAAGAAGAAGAAAGACGGGAAAGAAAAGAAAAGAAAAGAATAAAGAAAGAATCAGAATTTTATTAATCTGATAAGAATTGATTACAAAGTGAATAAAAGACTTGGGCTTTTATAATGACCCAAATCTGCTAGAACCATCCTAACCCAAATCTGCTAGAACCATCCTAACAGACTTTAACAAGTCATTGGCCCACTATAACAAACATATAACAAACAACTTCTTGAATATTCTTCTGGTTTTTTCTTATCTGAAAATTTCTGTACGTCTTTAAAAGAGATGACTCCAAGTCTTTGCCGCATGGTACCAAACAAAGTAGGAGGAATGGGCTTGGTAAGAATATCAGCCACTTGCTCTGTAGAAGGCAGATGATTAACAAGAAGATTACCTGCCAATACCTTCTCCCTGACAAAATGGATGTCGATCTCAACATGCTTAATACGAGCATGATGAGTCGGATTAGCTGACATAGTGTAATCACTAATTTTGTCCGGGCTGATTAGCCCTTAAATATGCTTAAATAAGAGTGGGCTTTATTTATTCACATTAGGCTTTAATTAATTAATACATAGATATAAATATTATTTATTAGAATTCTGGGTTCTATTATTAACCTTCTTCTAATTACTACCTACTATCATATATTATATTATTATAATTACTACGTTATTATGTTATTATTTATTATCTCCCATCAGTATTATATCATTAGTATTATTATTATTAACATCACATATTATCTTACCGCCGTACTATATTGTTATTATCCTCATCTTATTATTATTATTATTATTATTAACAAATCTGGAAACAAAAAAATTAATATAAATAAGCCCAATATTAAATAAATAAAATCCATATGTATAATAAAAGCCCAAAGTTATTTCTAAAGTCCATTACAGTTTAAAGCATACATATTTAAAAGCCCGTTTTGGGCCCAACACCCATTAAACAGAAACCCTAATTGCTATATTTTGTCTATACAGCCGCCGCAGCCACGACCGTTAGATCTGATCAGATCTGACGGCCCAGATGAAGCCATGAAAAAGAAGCCCTAGATGAGCACTGATGAGTCATGCGCCGCCTAGATCACAGCCGCAAGATCAGGGGGCTTCAACGGTCCAGATGTGAAGACATGAGAAACCCTAGACGCCCATCTGGTGACCTCGCGCCGCCATGAAGCTGAGCCGTTAGATCAGAATGTGATCTGACGGTCCGGATGCCACGAGATGCAGCACGCGCCCACGCGCGACGCATCAGCTCCCCACTCGCGCGCGTGAAGCCCACGCCCGCCTCTCCAGATTCCTCGAGCGCTCGCCACGTCGCCCCCGCCCGTTCCAACGACCGATCCGTCGGCCACGTCGATCATCGTACAATATGCAACAAAGAAAAGAGACTCAACATCAAATAAAGGAAAAATAGAAATCGAAAATAAAAAGAAAAAGAAGGACGAAATCAGAACGGAATGGCAGAGGATGACAGAGCCTTGCATGAATCCGGCCAAAAACACAATACGAACCAATGAGCTTTTTTTCATTGAATTAACCAATATGTAAAAATCAGCCGAAATTCGGGCTATAAAGCCGAATCGACGGCTTCATTGTAAGGGATTCGTGAAACTCCCAAGAACAAAGCACGAAAAGCAATACCACAACCAGAACCATTCAGGTATACCATTCATCCATTGCGTTTTTTTAAAAAAAAGAGAAGGAGATCAGAAGCTTTTTACCTTTTTCTATTTCGTTCCTCATCGAACCAGAACCCCCTTTCTCTCGGCAACAATCCCGGCCGTTCATCGGCTTCAAAAAGGGTGCGTCAGAGAAGGGGTTCAAAACCCCCTGTTGTTTCGTAAACCTTTTCTTAAAAAAATACAGAGGCTAGGTTTTCTTGTAGGTTTTCGTTTCCCGGAAAGGTCGTTTTGGGTTTTGGGGAGTGAAAGGTCGTCTTTTTCGGGTTTCTTTAGAGTAGGTTCGTTGGTCGGGCATGGTTTTAAGTCCGCCGGACGGTGACTAACACCGGCCGGCGTTCGAGATCGAGGGAGAATCAGAGAGTCTAGGTGCGGCTAGGGTTTAGGTTAGGCAAAGGGGCGTCCGTTTTAGTTTAGGTGGGTTATATAGAGCTTTAGGTTTTTTTTGTTTCGGGTAAATAGCGAGTCCAGTCCCTCCGCGTCGGGGTATTAGCATAGTAAGGGTCACCGCATGGTCAAATTACATCCTAGGTCCCCCGTAGTCTGAGTCGGGTCATCTTCTAGTCCCCAGATCGAGTTCTTTAGGGGTTATTTACATGTTCGGTCCTCTTCCTTCTTACCCGTGTTCAATAGGGTTTTTACAGTTTAGAGCTTTTGTTTTTCTTCTTTCTGATTTCAGTCTCTGTTTTTGCCTGTATTTCATTTTAGTCACCATTCGAATGCAATATAATTTAATGTTTTAATGTCTTTTTATATATGTATGTTTTTGTTATGTGTTAATAATGGTATAATAGATCGAATATATATATGCATGTTTATCCGTTTTTAAGTTTGGTGGGTCCCGTTTGGTTCGTATGTGTCAAGTGGCCGTTGTATCGAATATATATGTTTTTTGGTGTTCATGCGATTAAAAATGCTTAGGGTTATTAGGTCTTCATGTTTGTCTCGAATAAATAAAAATGAATCGAATATATATTACCATGAACATTAATATTTTGACTTGGCATGTTAGAAAAATGAGCTAATTTAATATCTCTAATTAATTTAAGTAGTGAGTAATTTTAGGTTAATATGTGGGTTTTGTTTTTTTAAAATGTGATTGTCTTAAAATAGGCCTTTGGGCCTTAGGAGTTAATTTATTTAAATAGTTTGGGCCTTTTCTCTTATTTGTTATTTTGAATGGCATGCATGTACATATATCTGTTTTTTCATACGGCCCAACATGTGAGTATGTTAATCGGATCTAAAAATCAAACCCGAGAGGGATATTAATTAACTTCGGTATCCGAAAACGACAGTCCTAGCTTAACGGATGTCTATCGGATACTTAGGTTAATTTTCACCGCCTCCAGGTAAGCGAAAGCATAAAAATTGAAAACAACACGCATCATCTCTTATATGTTCGCATCATGCATAAAGGTGACGTACGGGATCCAAACCCTAAACTAACACGGCAGTCAGCCTTATTTGATGTCGGTTTAGTCTAAGGTCCGGTGTACCGTCATCCTTTTTAATTAAATGGATAATTAATTCCAATGCCACTATTTGATAAAGCCCGTGTCATTCAAGTCACGTTTTCATTTAAGAACAATTATTAAATTTACTTTGATTTTTAAATAATTTCTATCGATTAAAGGCAACAAGCAATTTGGTACCGATTTCCGGGCGTGATGGGGGTGCTAATCCTACCCCACGCGTAACCAACTCCCGAACCCGTTTTTTAATGAATCTCTGGTTTTATGGTGTCCGGCCTACCTCAGTGGCCGGTGGCGACTCCCAATTTTCACAAGTCTTTCCAAAACAAGAATTTCCCCCCTTTTCTTTAAATAAACCCCCTTTTCGAAAAGAAAATAGTGATAAGGTCCACACTTAACGGTTTCGGAGAAAAACCTTATCACAGCATGGCGACTCCACTGGGGACCAATTTTTGTTTTTACAAAAAAAGAGAGTTAAGCCAATAAAACGCTTGTTGCCATTTAATCGATAGAAAATATTTAAATTTTGAAGTGAAGCTAATAAGTTTGTTCTTCTATGAAAATAAGGCTTAAGTTGGATGGGCTTTGGAGATTTGTGGCATTTCAAATTAATTTTCCATTTAATTTCAAGGGAGTCACCGACATGTGTTGCACCATGACCATGAAGCTCTATACCCGAGCTACCCTTTTTTTTAAGTGAGAGTGAAACGCCCATACCCACGTGAGTATCCCTCCACGGGTCGGTAATTCACTTTCGGAATCCACGCCTTTTGACACGTGAGTAACCCTCCACGTCATTAGGTCGTGCTTTCCCTCGAACCGAAACCAATTCGCAAGCCTGTAATGGGCCAGAATTGGGGTTCTTGTTGCCTTAGTAGGTGATGAGATAGGTTCGGGTACCCTTTGTTAGAACCGAACTCATGCGTGAGAATATAAGAAACCTACCCCATTAGAGCCATGCGGATAACCCTAGAGTTTAGAGTGTCTAGGTTTGTCTTGCTAATTACTTGTTTCTACGCTTCCTTTTTTCGTTAATGCTTGAATTTCATTTCTTGCCTTGATTTATGTTTATCATGTGACTAACACCTTTGCTTTTCTTCCCCTCTTATTTTGCATATTTCATCATTGCATAAAGAGCACATTGAGTTGGGAAATAGTCTGAAATTAAAGACTTGATTAGTGGGAAATATGGTATGTAACAATAACGTGAAGGACCACGATGAAAATGCAGCCACAAGGAGAACTACTACATGGTCGGGATTCCGAGACAAGAAAGGCTTTCAAAAACAAGAAAAGGCCACCTCACTTATTTGTTAGATGTCCCGGGCAAGTGATCATTACTTCGAATTTTGGAGCTCAACCTACATTTGTTCTACGGTTGGCAGCTTTGATTTGACTACAACAGTTGGGAAATACCGAGTCTTGCAAGGAAATTAGCGAGAACCACACCGATCAGCAACCAAGCTTTCCGGGGCAAGATCGAAAGTTTCTCGGGCACTTCACCGCCTTGAGTCGACAATCAAGTCTCAATCTAGAACAAGGAAAAATATTTCAAGTCAGAGGGAATTCCGACCTCACCCCCGATGCGCTTTGAAGGTTAGGCTCAGTGGGACCCTTTCAAAGAGCAAGTTAAGAGTACCAATATCGATAGTGGATTAATCATAATTCGTCGCCTATACCACTTGGGGGCAGGACCGAGAGTTGGCCTACTTGTTAACGAGGATATGAGAGAACGCCCGATTCCTAGCAAAAGATCATTTCAAGAAAGAAGAAGGGATTGAGTGAGTCTTGAAGAAAATCGTCGGCCTAGACGCTAGCTTAAGAACTGCATGTAGTGGGTTTTATCCGATCATTGTAACGGACCAAGGTTCCCATTGATGAGTTGTTTAACGAGGATATTTGCCGAACTCAGTGTTGCTCTCTGCATTTCAATTATGCATTTTGTTTAATTACCTTTAGCCATGCCTTTCTGTTGTACATGTGACACATTGTATACATGAAATGCACCTGTGCATTCAATTTTACATTTTGATTAACCATATGTTGTCCATACGACACATTGCATTAATGCACCTTTGCATTCAATTACATTTTGATTAATTACCCTTAACCATATGTTGTCCACACGACACATTGTATTTATGCACCTTTGCATTCGATTATACATTTTAATTGATCACCTTTAATCATATGTTTCCGTTGTACATGCGACGCATTCATCCATTCATTCATTCATTAAACAAATAAAATTAATGTCCATCAAATTAATGTACTTTTGCATTCAATTATACATTGTGATTGATTACTCTTAACCCTATGTTGTACATATGTCACATGGCATTCAATAAAATTAATGCACCTTTGTATTCATGTAGCTTATTTTACAATAATACTTTTTGTACGTTCGTTGCATCATATGCATCACTAATTGGGGGAAGTACTCACCTCAGAGAAAATAGAAGAGAATGACTTCAAGCCAGTATAGTTTCAAAAGCATGAATGACCTGATGGCTAGGGTCGATAAGCTCGAACAGCTCCAAGAGCATTTGGTTCGAAACCAGAAAGAGACGATCGCGTATGTGAAGACGTTCCAAGATGAAACAATGGGGCAAATCAGTGAATTGAGGGCTATGATAACTGTGGTGACCGAAAGAAGTGGCGTGAGGGGAAACCCCCGGACCGAGAATAGTGAGAAGGTGGGCCATGACTTTGGGATGAAAGAAACTTTGTCTGATGAAGACCAGGTCGTCATTGGCCAGTGTGAGGTGAACCGCACTACATCAGAATGCCCCGTTGAATTGGCGTTAGATAAGATCGAAGATTCTCTTAGGAGAAGCTTGTCTTCTCCAACGAAGGAAGAATCAGCTCAAGAGCGACAAGATTGCCAAGAAGCCCCAAAGAGCCTTACAGTTTCGCAACCTCGAACTATGGTCAGGAGTCCTCAAGGCTCAAAGAAGATGAAAGGGATTGAGAAAGGGAATGATCAGTTCACCCCCAGCTCTTTCACTTACCAAGAGTTGTACTCAAAACTGTTGCATGCTCGAGTGGTGGCACCTTGCTTTGTTAAAACCCCATCGCCTCCGTATCCCAGTTGGTTCCGTGAGGAAGAGCATTGTGATTACCACGCCAAAATTCGGGGGCACTCGATTGAGAAATGCACGAGCTTTAAGCGCAAAGTCCAGGTTCTTCTAGACCTTGGGGTGTTGGAATTTGAGACAAAAAGCCCGGGTTTGATAATCAGGTTTCCAACTACAGATAATGAGGTAAAGCTAGGAGGAGATCAAGTTGCTGTGGTGAAAGAAGTGGATAAGGCAAAGTCGCGGGCATCGGTGAAATCTACGGACGTCAGTGGCTGTCCTGATCATGATACGGAAGGGTCGAGCCTGCTTACGGGGTCAAAAGAATTTCCAAAGGAGCCCACTAAAGCGATGGACCCCGATAAAATTGAAGAAGGTGAGCCTTATCTAAGGAAAGGGGAAAAAAGGAAAGCTAAAGAGCACGTTGTAGGAGAGGTTGACAATAAGACGAAGGCGTGTTTCCCGATGATCAATTCTGAGCTGTTACCTCTACTGATTCAAAACAAGCTCCTGAGGCCACCACCCCCGAAGCGGTACAATTATTTTAATACCAATGTGTTTGGTGCCAGGATTCCGTGTGAATATCATTCCGGGGATTTCAGCCACACTACGGAAGAGTGCGCATTTCTAAAGCGTAGGATCCACAAGCTTGTTGAGAATGGAGTGCTCTCCTTCGAGAATGGAAAACCTAAGTTTAAGTAGGAATACCGAGTGCGAAAATCCGGGTTCGGTGTCGTGGTGATGGGGAATCTCTGTTGCATCCTACCTTTTGTTGTCATATCTTTTCCTCTTTAATGTGCATGTTTAAATTTGTAATGTTGGCCCATGATAGCTAGCATATTTTGTAAGGGCTTTTGTGACGTCTGTTTGTTCTATCTTCAATAAAGGAGACTTTTGCAAGCAGTCTATATTTCTTAATTTCTTTTAGACATTTCATTTATTCTTTATACATGTATATATATTTTTACACAAAATACTTTGAAAAGAAAAACCAAATGTTGTGGGAATGATACGAATGGAAGCACCATCTGTTCTACTCAGGCCAAGAGAGGGGTGACAACGAGTGTTTAGGAATAATGGGCCACTCCCATTGAGTGAATCTTCCTCTCGGGCATTGTTGTCTAAGGTTCTTGAATGAAGTGATAACCCTAAAACTTCTACCACCTGAAGACCAATTTTGATATCCGTGTATGGGAGGACATTTGGCATTCCTTCAATTCCCTTCACATAGAAAGAAAATAAAAAATATGCCCATTGATGTCCCCGTTTGAGCCTGTTGAACTTTTTTTTCTTTTGATTGAACCCAAATCAAGGATCACCCCTACACCGGGGGCAGATGAGATATAAGGCTATGGAAAAATAAATGACATTGGATTCTGATTATGCTATGAGGATGATGTCTTGTGAACTAAGTGGATTAAAGGAGAACAGATTCATTGGATACACTTTCAGTTTGAGCAGCAAAAACATCAAAAGAAAACAGCAAAAGAAAAGTTGATGCTCAAAGAGTTACCCCAAATCAGGTCAAAAGTTGCCGATATAAAAGTTGAAGAAATCAAAAGCAAAAGCACTAAAGTGAAAAGTGCAATTTTGTAAAGGGAGAGAAGCGGATAAAGAAAAGGGGACAAGAGGATTCCCTATCCAAATAAATCTCTGCTTAGATGAGCCTCGAAGGATTGTTCACCTTTGATCAAAAGCCCGCACTAATACAATGCGAAGGTGCAAATTGATCCAAAACTACATTTGACGAAAGGAAATGAACTCTAGGGTGAAAACCCCAAAAAAGGGGCAGTCTAGAGCGATCCAAAGAAAAGAAATAACATTTCATTTGAGCATAATCAAGAGACTCCCCGTTGGAAACATTGATCCTTGGTTTCACCACCCTTAAACACTTGTTTGGGCCTATTTACCCTTTCTTTTGTAGCCGTGAGCCTTAGCCTACATTACAAGCCATAAAAGACCATTTGGACCATACGTGGACGGATGAATTTGTCTTCAGATCACATCCCGCATGTCAGGGTTAACCTTTCTTCAAGGATTGACACACTTCTAATGCCTGATTGAGACCAGAAAAGAGGGAAGGATGGGGCATGGTGAGTTAGTGAGCTAAAGAGAGCCACTTTTTCGGGTAGGCACTAGGAATGGGAGTCGCTCCTCTCGGAAGCCTAATAGCCCAGAAAAGATTTCATATGTGCATTCCTGCAACATTCGGAAAATGTCACTCAGGTTGACCTTTTTTTCAAGGACCCAAAACTTGATTTTCTTAAATATCACTTGTCGTTATTCTTTAAAATGTATATATATACATAATGAATTTATTTTTATAAGTCTCCTATATTGGAATGAACAAGCGGACTGACCATGGCTCGAGGTAAAACCATCGGTACCATTGGGGCATCTTTGTCTGTGGGGCAACTAGGGCTTTACACATGGGATTTCAAATCAGTGAGAGATGGCATACAGCTTGAAGGTACTGGGCTAATGATTCTGATTGTGATTCAGGCCATTGGACTCAAGGAATAAGCAACAAAAGTTGGGGGCAAGTTTTGTCAAGACACGAGATTGATGAGTGGTTGTAGTCCCAAGATGGTGACCACCAGCCTCAGAGAATAAATACAAACTAAATTCATACATCTTTGCATTCCCATGACCATACGCATCATTGCATCATGAAGTATGCTCATGCATCATTGATAGTTAGACACCCCTATGTTAGGAGCATGCTAACTCATACCACCATAGCATTTTGCTCATTTTGAACAGGTATTTGAAGATTGATAAAGGGGTGGATCTACGGCTCTACGAGAAGAGAAATAGATCTCAAGAATCCTTTGACTAGTATCAAGGTTCTTAATCCCTGATTTTTTTTATCCTTTCTAAAGGATGTTTTTCCCAGAATTCAAATTTCTCAATTTTATCCTTTCTAAAGGATATTTTTCTCAGAATTCAAATTTCTCAATTTTATCCTTTCTAAAGGATATTTTTCTCAGAATTCAAATTTCTCAATTTTATCCTTTCTAAAGGATATTTTTCTCAGAATTCAAATTTCTCAATTTTATCCTTTCTGAAGGACGTTTTTCTTAAATTTCAATTTCTCAACTTTATCCTTCCTAAAGGATATTTTTTCTTGAAATTTTATCTTTTCAAAAAGGGTTTTTCTTAAAACTAGATTTCTCAATCCTATCCTTCCTAAAGGATGTTTTTCTCAAAACTCGGATTTCTCAATCCTATCCTTTCTAAAGGATGTTTTTCTCAAAACTCTCGATTTCTCAATTCTTATCCTTCCTAAAGGATAGTTTTTCTTAAAACTCAGATTTCTCAATCTTATCCTTTCTAAAGGATGTTTTTCTTAAAACTCAATTTCTCAATTTTATCCTTCCAAGGATGTTATTCTAAAAATTCCAATTTTCTCGATGTTATCCTTCTTTAAGGATGTTTTTTTTTTTTAATCCAATTCCCATTATTGGTGAAAACTGATTGTACCCAGGGGAATGGTACAACTAGCCCGGAGCAAACGGCTACCGGTAAAGGCATTTCAAATCCGTTAATCCCTGTGCATTTGGGGAAAATGCAAGTCTCGATTCCAAGAAAAATGAATTGGAGACGTTACACCGCGTCATGAAAGAAGAAGCAATGTTTGGGCAAGTCCGACAGAAATGTTGGCACAACGTGCTTAAACACGGTAAAGTTTAAAACAATGGATAATTCAAATGTCCACCGAAAATCCATTTTTACGAATGGTCGAAGGGAAATAAATCCTTTGCAAAAATCCAATTCCCATTATTGGTAAAAACTGATTGTACCGAGGGGAATGGTACAACTAGCCCGGAGCAAACGGCTACCGGTAAAGGCAATTCAAAACCGTTGATCCCTGTGCGTTTGGGAAAAATGCAAAAAGAAATAAGCTGGCCTGTAGTTTTTTTTGATCATAACGAGAGAGTTCAAAGTTTTCGGGTAGTTAAGCCGGAAGGTCTGCTCAGTGTTTTCGCCGCTTCGGGAAAACAAATTATTAAAGGTTTATTCTTTGCCGCTCAGGGAGAATGAATCAGCCACGTCCTTTGCCGCTCAGGGAGGACATACCAACGTTGTCCAGTTATTATTAAAGGTTTATTCTTTGCCGCTCAGGGAGAATGAATCAGCCACGTCCTTTGCCGCTCAGGGAGGACATACCAACGTTGTCCAGTTGCTATTGGAGGTTTATTCTTTGCCGTTCAGGGAGAATGAATCAGCCACGTCCTTTGCCGCTCAGGGAGGACATACAAACGTTGTCCAGTTGCTATTGGAGGTTTATTCTTTGCCGCTCAGGGAGAATGAATCAGCTACGTCCTTTGCCGCTCAGGGAGGACATGCCAGCGTTGTCTAAGCTATTGAAGGTTTATTCTTTGCCGCTCAGGGAGAATGAATCAGCCACGTCCTTTGCCGCTCAGGGAGGACATGCAGCGTTGTCTAAGCTATTGGAGGTTTATTCTTTGCCGCTCAGGGAGAATGAATCAGCCACGTCCTTTGCCGCTCAGGGAGGACATGCAGCGTTGTCTAAGCTATTGAAGGTTTATTCTTTGCCGCTCAGGGGGAATGAATCAACCACGTCCTTTGCCGCTCAGGGAGGACATACAAACGTTGTCCAGTTGCTATTGGAAGTTTATTCTTTGCCGCGTAGGAAGAATGAATCGACTTTGTCCTTTGAACGTGTAGGGAAGACACGCCAACGATCTGAGAGCAAAAGAGTTCAAGGATCCCTGGACAAAAGAGCTAGAAGGCCTGCCCAGTTTGCTTTCGCCGCTCCGGGAAAGCACGCAATTTGAAGTTCATTCTGTACCGCGTAGGAAGAATGAATCGACTTTGTCCTTTGACCGTTCAGGGAGGACATGCCGACGATACCCACACTGTTTCTGCCACTTCGGAGGAGCAAATCACCCAAACAGGAAAGTTGGACAAAATTAGTGCTTATAGTCTTTGCTTTGCTATTGTTTCACAAGTACAAGCAAAGAGGGGCAACTGTAATCACTAATTTTGTCCGGGCTGATTAGCCCTTAAATATGCTTAAATAAGAGTGGGCTTTATTTATTCACATTAGGCTTTAATTAATTAATACATAGATATAAATATTATTTATTAGAATTCTGGGTTCTATTATTAACCTTCTTCTAATTACTACCTACTATCATATATTATATTATTATAATTACTACGTTATTATGTTATTATTTATTATCTCCCATCAGTATTATATCATTAGTATTATTATTATTAACATCACATATTATCTTACCGCCGTACTATATTGTTATTATCCTCATCTTATTATTATTATTATTATTATTAACAAATCTGGAAACAAAAAAATTAATATAAATAAGCCCAATATTAAATAAATAAAATCCATATGTATAATAAAAGCCCAAAGTTATTTCTAAAGTCCATTACAGTTTAAAGCATACATATTTAAAAGCCCGTTTTGGGCCCAACACCCATTAAACAGAAACCCTAATTGCTATATTTTGTCTATACAGCCGCCGCAGCCACGACCGTTAGATCTGATCAGATCTGACGGCCCAGATGAAGCCATGAAAAAGAAGCCCTAGATGAGCACTGATGAGTCATGCGCCGCCTAGATCACAGCCGCAAGATCAGGGGGCTTCAACGGTCCAGATGTGAAGACATGAGAAACCCTAGACGCCCATCTGGTGACCTCGCGCCGCCATGAAGCTGAGCCGTTAGATCAGAATGTGATCTGACGGTCCGGATGCCACGAGATGCAGCACGCGCCCACGCGCGACGCATCAGCTCCCCACTCGCGCGCGTGAAGCCCACGCCCGCCTCTCCAGATTCCTCGAGCGCTCGCCACGTCGCCCCCGCCCGTTCCAACGACCGATCCGTCGGCCACGTCGATCATCGTACAATATGCAACAAAGAAAAGAGACTCAACATCAAATAAAGGAAAAATAGAAATCGAAAATAAAAAGAAAAAGAAGGACGAAATCAGAACGGAATGGCAGAGGATGACAGAGCCTTGCATGAATCCGGCCAAAAACACAATACGAACCAATGAGCTTTTTTTCATTGAATTAACCAATATGTAAAAATCAGCCGAAATTCGGGCTATAAAGCCGAATCGACGGCTTCATTGTAAGGGATTCGTGAAACTCCCAAGAACAAAGCACGAAAAGCAATACCACAACCAGAACCATTCAGGTATACCATTCATCCATTGCGTTTTTTTAAAAAAAAGAGAAGGAGATCAGAAGCTTTTTACCTTTTTCTGTTTCGTTCCTCATCGAACCAGAACCCCCTTTCTCTCGGCAACAATCCCGGCCGTTCATCGGCTTCAAAAAGGGTGCGTCAGAGAAGGGGTTCAAAACCCCCTGTTGTTTCGTAAACCTTTTCTTAAAAAAATACAGAGGCTAGGTTTTCGTTTCCCGGAAAGGTCGTTTTGGGTTTTGGGGAGTGAAAGGTCGTCTTTTTCGGGTTTCTTTAGAGTAGGTTCGTTGGTCGGGCATGGTTTTAAGTCCGCCGGACGGTGACTAACACCGGCCGACGTTCGAGATCGAGGGAGAATCAGAGAGTCTAGGTGCGGCTAGGGTTTAGGTTAGGCAAAGGGGCGTCCGTTTTAGTTTAGGTGGGTTATATAGAGCTTTAGTTTTTTTTTGTTTCGGGTAAATAGCGAGTCCAGTCCCTCCGCGTCGGGGTATTAGCATAGTAAGGGTCGCCGCATGGTCAAATTACATCCTAGGTCCCCCGTAGTCTGAGTCGGGTCATCTTCTAGTCCCCAGATCGAGTTCTTTAGGGGTTATTTACATGTTCGGTCCTCTTCCTTCTTACCCGTGTTCAATAGGGTTTTTACAGTTTAGAGCTTTTGTTTTTCTTCTTTCTGATTTCAGTCTCTGTTTTTGCCTGTATTTCATTTTAGTCACCATTCGAATGCAATATAATTTAATGTTTTAATGTCTTTTTATATATGTATGTTTTTGTTATGTGTTAATAATGGTATAATAGATCGAATATATATATGCATGTTTATCCGTTTTTAAGTTTGGTGGGTCCCGTTTGGTTCGTATGTGTCAAGTGGCCGTTGTATCGAATATATATGTTTTTTGGTGTTCATGCGATTAAAAATGCTTAGGGTTATTAGGTCTTCATGTTTGTCTCGAATAAATAAAAATGAATCGAATATATATTACCATGAACATTAATATTTTGACTTGGCATGTTAGAAAAATGAGCTAATTTAATATCTCTAATTAATTTAAGTAGTGAGTAATTTTAGGTTAATATGTGGGTTTTGTTTTTTTAAAATGTGATTGTCTTAAAATAGGCCTTTGGGCCTTAGGAGTTAATTTATTTAAATAGTTTGGGCCTTTTCTCTTATTTGTTATTTTGAATGGCATGCATGTACATATATCTGTTTTTTCATACGGCCCAACATGTGAGTATGTTAATCGGATCTAAAAATCAAACCCGAGAGGGGTATTAATTAACTTCGGTATCCGAAAACGACAGTCCTAGCTTAACGGATGTCTATCGGATACTTAGGTTAATTTTCACCGCCTCCAGGTAAGCGAAAGCATAAAAATTGAAAACAACACGCATCATCTCTTATATGTTCGCATCATGCATAAAGGTGACGTACGGGATCCGAACCCTAAACTAACACGGCAGTCAGCCTTATTTGATGTCGGTTTAGTCTAAGGTCCGGTGTACCGTCATCCTTTTTAATTAAATGGATAATTAATTCCAATGCCACTATTTGATAAAGCCCGTGTCATTCAAGTCACGTTTTCATTTAAGAACAATTATTAAATTTACTTTGATTTTTAAATAATTTCTATCGATTAAAGGCAACAAGCAATTTGGTACCGATTTCCGGGCGTGATGGGGGTGCTAATCCTACCCCACGCGTAACCAACTCCCGAACCCGTTTTTTAATGAATCTCTGGTTTTATGGTGTCCGGCCTACCTCAGTGGCCGGTGGCGACTCCCAATTTTCACAAGTCTTTCCAAAACAAGAATTTCCCCCCTTTTCTTTAAATAAACCCCCTTTTCGAAAAGAAAATAGTGATAAGGTCCACACTTAACGGTTTCGGAGAAAAACCTTATCACACCAGACCACAGGTTTATGTTCAAGGGTAACACCAATTTCTTTCATCAACTGCTCAACCCAGACAAGCTCAAACACTGAGTTGGCTACACTCCGATATTCAGCTTCAGAGGTAGAGCGGGAGACAACTGCTTGCTTCTTGGAGGACCATGTGACAAGATTAGAGCCAATGAAGATACAATACCCAGTCGTAGATCTGCGATCCTCTAAAGAAGAGGCCCAGTCAGCATCAGCATAGCAAATTAAACTGAAGCAGGAGTCGTCTGTAAAATACAGACCATGGTCCAGTGTGCCACTAAGATATCTCAGGATACGTTTGATTGCCTTCCAATGTATTAAAAGGGGAGCATTCATATGCTGACTCACCCTGTTGACTGCATATGCGATGTCCGGCCGAGTAAGACAAACATATTGGAGTCCACCAATAACACTACGATAGAGCTGACCATCAGCAAACTCATGCTCATCATCAGGCTGCCGAGCTTTCAAGGTTACCACCATAGGAGTAGGAGTGGGAGTGGACCCAAACATGTTAGCTTTAACCAACAAATCAGAGATGTACTTCCTCTGACTGAGCAGTAGACCCTTTGAACAGTGAAGAATTTCCATGCCAAGAAAACAACCTGGCTCACCCATGTCCTTCAAAGAAAAAACTTCATGTATGGTATGAACTAGACTAGTAACCTCATCAGACTGACTTCCAGTGATGATGATATCATCTACATAAACCATCAGCAGTAAAGAAGAAGAAGCAGTATTCTTGACATATAGAGAGCTATCTGATCTAGAGGAAGAAAAACCCAGATGTGCAACCAGATATTGCTTCAGCGTATCAAACCAGGCACGAGGAGCCTGTTTTAGGCCATAGAGAGCCTTCTTCAGGCGACACACAAGTTTCTCACCATTGGCACCTTCTTGAACAAAGCCAGGAGGCTGACTCATGTAAATTTCCTCATTCAAATGCCCATTAAGGAAGGCATTATTGATATCTATCTGACGAACATGCCAATTCTTAACTACAGCAGTTGCTAAAACAATGCGGATAGTGGAAGACCTAACAACAGGACTAAAAGTTTCCTTGAAGTCACTCCCAATTTTCTGAGAGTACCCCTTTGCTACTAGTCTAGCTTTGAGCCTATAAACAGATCCATCAGGCTTCTTCTTTACTCAGAACAACCATTTACATCCCACTGGTTGACGGTTAGGAGGCAAGGGCTGCAAATCCCACGTACCATTGCGTATGAGAGCATTAAACTCATCATGAACTGCTTCACGCCAACCAGGAAGGGATAAAGCCATGAAAACATTAACAGGTTTAGAGTTTTCAGTTTCAATGATAAACACCTTAAGCTTAAAAATACCAGCTTTGCTCCTGGTAAGCATAGGATGTGTATTCTGATCAAGAGGTGGATCACAAACAGGAACTGTAACAGGACCAGTAGGAGAGACAGATGAACTGGAATTTGACTGAGGAAAGGAAGGTGAAGTATTTGTAGGAGAAGAAGGTGATGGATTTATAGGTGAAGGAGATTGTGGGGAAGACAAAAGAGGAGGGGAAGAAACTGACACAGGTAAAGGAGATGAAAGTGGAGAGGATAAAGAAAGAGAAGGTGAAATAGGTGAAGTTGAATTTGGAGCTGACACAGGAGATGAAGGGGAAGTGAAGGTAGGTAATGTAGGAGAGGAAGAAGGGAGACCAGAAACAACAAGAGAAGGAAGGGAAGATGATGGAGATGTAGTGGAAGTATGTAAAGGAGAAGATGAGGGAATGCATGAGGAGGGAGTCTCTTGAGTAGTAGCAACTGCATTAGAAGAAATCTTCTGCCGAGAAATAGCAGATAAAGGTATAGCAAATGAGGGAGAAAAAGGTTTAACAAAAGGAGCAGTATTAGGAAAAACAGCAGTGCTATTACCCCAAGAGGCATCCTTAGCAAAAACAGAGTATGGAGAAGAAGCAGTTAAAAAATCTTTGCTGGCAAAAGATTTATCCTTATAAGGAAAAACACTTTCAACAAATTTAACATGTCTAGAAATAAAAACTCTGCCAGAAGAGTCTAGACATTTGTAACCCTTGTGAGAGGGAGAATACCCCAAAAAAGTGCAAGGAGATGATCGAAATTGAAGTTTATTTTTATTGAAAGCACGTAAATAAGGGTAACACAAGCAACCAAATACCCGTAACCAAGTATAGTCAGGTTTACTTGAAAACAATTTTTCATAAGGAGTAAGAGAAGCTAAAGCAACAGTAGGCAGTCTATTAATCAAGAAAACAGCAGAAGAGAAAGCATCAGACCACATTTTAAGAGGAAGATTAGCATGAGCAAGAAGAGAAAGGCCTACCTCTACAATCTGCCTGTGCTTTCGCTCAACTAAGCCATTTTGCTCAGAGGTGTGCGGGCAAGTCACCCTATGCACAATCCAAAGAGTTGTCAAGTGTCCTCGCAAAGCCATGAACTCACCCCCACCATCAGTTTGTAAGGCCTTCAAAGGATGCCCAAACTGTCTTTCAACCTGAGCATGAAACTGAAGAAAGGCAGTCTTGACATCAGATTTGAATTTTAAAAAATAAAGCCATGTAAATCTTGTATAAGCATCAGTGAAAGCTAGATAATACTTATAACCATTAGAAGCAAAAGGAGCTTGGCCCCAAACATCAGCAGCAACAAGTTCAAGAGGATGAGTATAAACAGTGGAAGAAGGACAGAAAGGAAGTTTATGAAATTTTCCCAATTGACATGCTTCACAGAGAATTTGATTCTTATTCTTAGAACAAACAATATTACAATTACGAAGAGCAGAAACAAGAACATCTGAACTTGGAGGACCAAGCCTATGATGCCACAAATCAAAAGAATCCAAACTAACAGCAGTATAGCAAAGTTTAGAATTATTAAGAGAATTGACAGAAGCATGAGAAGAAACAGCAGGAGAACAGTGAAACTTATAAAGACCATCTTGGACAAATCCTTGATGCATCACAACTTTAGAATGAAGATCCTTAATTTGACAATGATCAGGAAAAAATTCAAGAGAAACCCTGTTGTCCTGTGTGAACTTAGAAACATAAAGCAAATTTTTAGTGATATTAGGCACATATAACATATGCTTAAGAGAAAAATTTGTACCAGACAAAAGTAAAGAAGATTGACCAGTGTGCTTAATAGGTAAAGACTGTCCATTACCAACTTGAACTCCACCAGAGCTAGGAGTGATAGTGTCAGCATGGAGATTGTGAACAGAGTTGGTAATGTGATGAGTAGCCCCTGAATCTGGAAACCAGGAGTTGTCCTCAAGAACTTGAGGAGTGGCAAGCAAAGCCTAAGCAGCAGGGGGAAGGCACAGCAACATGATGAAAAGAAGAAGGAGCAGAAGAAGCATGCACCAGAGGAGAATAAGATGGTCTGGGAGCAGAATACACAGGGTATGCAGGATAACCAGAAGACCCAGGCTGCAAGAAAGACTGTCCAGAGGAAGGTGAGTACCCAGGAGAAGGAAGCAACAGAGAAGATTGACCATGAACAATAGAGCATGGCCCAGGTGAAGAATAACCAGAGGGAGCATTCATCACAGGATTAAAGAACATTCCAGGATAAGGAACAACAACAGTATTAACTTGAGGAGTAACTTGAGAACCACCAGAAGAGGCCTGACCCTGAGAATGTCGAGAGGCCTCATTCTTAAAACCCATATCATATCTGTAATAGCAACGCTCAACAAGATGACCAAGACGACCACAGAGCTGACACTGAGGCCTATTGTTGTTATTAAACCTTCCTCTACCTCGACCATGATTGTTATCCCTAAAGTTGTTATAGGATGATCGATAGCCAGAATCATTATATCCATCATCAGAAGAGGAAGTGTACTCAGAAGTGCTATTAATAGCAACATTAGCAGAGGGAGAAGCAAAAGAATCAGAGGAGGGAGCAGAGGGAACAGAAGGAACAGAGGGAACAGAAGGTTGATGAAGAAAAGTATTATGAGCACAATGTCACGGACTAATTCTCTCAAACCCGATCCGTGCAGCGTTAGCAAGCCTCGATGATGCTAACCAGCCTTGATCCTTCACGCAACGCAATGGCTAACAAAGAACACAAGAGAAGGCAAGATAGTTTACAAGTAAGGAACTTGTATTAACTAAGAAGGAAGCTTTTACAAGAGCTTTACAAAGTATGCTTAAGTGGCTATTTGCTTGAGTGAGTACAAAATGAAGGGGGTGGCCCTATTTATAGGCTCCCACCTCCTCAATGGACGGTTGAGATCGATTTGATCCAACGGTCCAAATGTTGCCTCCCAAAATATCTCCTAAGAGACTACACTGATCTAGAGAGTTCTACATATGTGTATACATATCTATATGTATCCAAAAGGTTCTAGAGAACTCCAGGGTCTTCCAGAGTTGTCCCGAGCTTTCCCGAGTCTTCCCGAGCCTTCTGGGGCCTCCCGGGTGTGTCTAGACTTGGATAGAACGTCCTGGATCTTTCTAGAACGCTGTGGCATGTCTCTAGAGTCTTCATGGCCGTCCTAGGCCTTTATAGTGCCTTCCTTGGTGCTAGCTTGCCTCAAAAGTGCCCAAGGGTGGCAAGAACCTCGGTTTGGATTTTAGGGAAAAATGGCGGGGTGTGACATTCTCCCCCACCTAAGCTCGCGACGCCCTCGTCGCGCCTTCGTTGAACTCTCGGAGTTGGTCCTTGAATTGCCAAAGGGCTTCTTCAGTCTCCCAACTTGCCTCGGCAATGGGCAGACCCTTCCATTTGATGAAGTACTCCTTATAAGCTGGCACGCCCCTTCGCCTAATCAGTCGATCGGCTAGCACTTCTTCAACTTCCTTATCGAAGGAGGTGACCACGGCTGTGGGTGCTCTAGTGGATATTCCCCTCGATGGATCTTCCAAGTCTTCATGATAAGGCTTCAACAAACTCACATGAAAGACTGGATGAATCTTGAGCCTCGGTGGAAGCTGAAGTTGGTAAGACACCTTGCCAACCCTCTTGATCACTGGGAACGGTCCCTCGTACTTGCGGACTAGTCCCTTGTGCACCCTTCGTAGGGTCTTGAACTGTTGGGGTAGGAGCTTGAGCATGACAAGGTCTCCTTCCTTGAACTCTAGGGGCCTTCTTTTCTTATCTGCCCACTTCTTCATCCTCTTGGCAGCCTTGTGTAAGGATGCTCGAGCAAGCTCATTTTGCTCGTGCCATGACTTGGCAAGCTTGTAGGCTGCGGGGCTCTTCCCTTCATAGCGCATGGCAAGGGAGAGCGGTGTGGTCGGTTGGTGTCCCAAAACAATCTCGAAGGGACTTTGGTTGGTGGCTTCGCTCCTCTGTAGGTTGTAGGAGAACTGAGCAACGTCGAGAAGCTTGGCCCAATCTCTTTGATTAGCACTAACATAGTGCCTTAAGTATAGCTCCAAGAGAGCATTGATGCGCTCGGTTTGCCCGTCGCTCTGGGGATGGAAGCTTGTTGAGAAGTTAAGGTCGGACCCTAGCATCTTGAAGAGTTCGGTCCAAAACCTCCCTGTGAACCTTGGATCCCGATCGCTCACAATGTTGCTTGGTACGCCCCACAACTTGACCACGTTGTGGAGAAATAGCCTTGCTGCCTCATCTACTGTGCAATCGGGTGATGCGACAATGAAGGTAGCATACTTGCTGAATCGGTCCACCACGACCATTATGCTCCCAAACCCTTCTGACTTCGGAAGACAAGTGATGAAATCCATAGAGACACTCTCCCAAGGCTTGTCGGGTACTGGCAAAGGATCTAAGAGCCCTCCTGGTTGTTGTTGGACAACCTTGTCTTGTTGACACACAAGACAAGTCCTCACGTACTCTTCTACATCATCATCCATCCTGGGCCAATAGTAGTTGGACTTTAAGAGTGCAAGAGTACGTCGCATACCTGGATGCCCGGCCCATAAGGAGTCGTGACACTCCTTGATCAGCTCCTTGCGTAGGTTGCCCCACATTGGCACATATAGACGGTTGCCCTTGGTGTAGAGTAGTCCATCACTCACCCAAAACCGTCAGGTCTTCCCCTCGTTGGCTAGTGCGATGATGTTCTTGGCAAGGGGCTCTTGGTGTAGACCCTCCTTGATCCTATCAAGAAGTGGACTGGTGGCTTGGCTTAGTGCTGCGAGCTCTGTTTTTCTACTTAGTGCATCGGCGACTACATTCGCTTTGCCCGGCTTATACTGTAGGATGTAGTCGAACTCGGCTAGGAAATCTTGCCACCTAGCTTGCTTTGGGCTAAGTTTCTTCTGAGTTTGAAAGTAGCTTGTTGCTACATTGTCGGTGAGAATCAAGAACTTGGCCCCTAGGAGGTAATGTCGCCACACCCTGAGGCAATGAATGATGGCAGTCATCTCTTTTTCTTGCACGGTGTAGCGCCTCTCGGTGTCGTTGAGCTTCCGACTCTCGTAGGCGATCGGATGCCCCTCTTGCATAAGAACCCCTCCTATAGCAAAATCCGATGCATCGGTGTGCAACTCATAGGGCTTGGTGTGATCGGGCAAGCTTAATACTGGCTCCTCACAAATGGCCTTCTTCAAGTCTTCAAAGGCCTCTTGGCAAGCTGGTGACCACACCCATGGCTTGTTCTTCTTCAAGAGCTCGGTTAAGGGTGTTGCTCTTGCTGAATAGCCCTTGATGAATCGGCGATAATAGTTCACCAGTCCGAGAAAGGATCGTAACTCATGTACCTTGGTGGGTGGCTCCCACTCTTGAATAGCTCGCACCTTTCCATCCTCCATCATTAGCTTCCCATCCTTGATTCGGTGCCCTAGGAACATGACTTCGGGCTTGGCAAAGGAGCACTTCTCCTTCTTGATGAAGAGCTGGTTCTCTCGCAGAACCTTGAACACTTCCCTTAGGTGTTCAACATGTTCCTTAAGGGTCTTGCTATACACCACAATGTCGTCAAGGTAGACGACCACGAACCGATCGAGGTAGGGATGGAAAAGCTTGTTCATCAAGGTGCAAAAAGTTGCTGGGGCATTGGTTAGTCCGAAGGGCATGACTAGAAATTCATAAGAACCATACCTTGTGACGCATGTGGTCTTGGGCTCATCCCCTTCCGCAATGCGCACTTGGTAGTATCCCGATCGAAGATCCAACTTGGAGAAGTATCGTGCATGCCCGAGCTGGTCAAACAGATCTGAGATAAGAGGGATTGGATACTTGTTTTTGATAGTGATCTTGTTGAGTGCTCGGTAGTCAATGCACATCCTTAGCGAACCATCCTTCTTCTTCTGGAAAAGAACTGGTGCCCCAAATGGTGCCTTGGATGGTCGGATGAACCCTGCATCGAGTAGCTCTTTGAGTTGTCTCCTTAATTCCTCCAACTCTGGGGGTGCCATGCGGTAAGGCCCCATGGCTGGTGGCTTGGTGCTGGGCTCCAACTCGATCTTGTGATCTACTTCCCTTCTTGGTGGTAGCCTTCGGGGTAGTTCGGGTGGTGCAACGTCCTTGAACTCATCAAGCACCTGGGCTACCTCCCTTGGAAGGTCTTCGTCGGGCATGGCCTCCTCTTCATCATACTCACTAAGGATGGCCAAGTAGCTTTCCTCATTTCTCTTGACGGCCTTCTTGAACTGCAAGGCGGAGAGTACCTTGGCATCTTGCTTGGTAGCCCGAGTCGTGGGCACCATGCATGCTTGATTGCCATCCATGATGCACATGCTGTTGGCAAAGGGCACTGGGAATGCTTTGACTTGATCAAGGAACTCAAGCCCTAGGACGATCTTGAAGTCGTCCATTGGCACCACGGAGAAGTTGATGTGCCCTGACCACTTGCCCACAATGGTCTTGACTCCTCGTGCGATTCCATGGATGGGTTTGGCGGCTGAGTTGACTGCCTTGATGGATCCGCCTCCTCCTACGGCTTTAAGACCTAGTCTCTTAGCTTCTTCTAAAGAGACAAAGTTATGAGACGCACCTGTGTCGAGCATTGCCCTCGATGCTTTCCCATTGACGGTGACGTCTACATAGAGCAATCCCTTGGCTTCGGTCTTAGGGGCGGATTGGATGACATTTAGTAGTTGCATTGACCCCATCTGGACACCTTCATCCTCTTTGTCGGTGTCACCTCCTTCTCGATGCTTCGCGAGGAGCGAGTTGAGGGCTTGCCTTTGCGGACACTCTCGGACCCAATGGTCTCCATCACAAATGAAGCACTTGTTGGATGAAGGTCGCCTCGGGCCTCGGGTGTCTTTAGCTTTGCCTTTATCCTTGCCTTTCCACGAAGACGAGTCTTTGTGCTTGGAGGCGTTGTCTTCATGGTGTCCCTCCTTGCGATGGCTTTTGTCTCCCCCACCTTTGGCATGGCCACCTTTCTTGTCCTTCGACTTGTTGGACTCCTTGTTGCTAGAGTAGTCAACAAGGCTTTCTGCTATGGCAATGGCATCGGCTAGGTTTTGAACTCCTCGTCGCTTGAGCTCGGTCTTGGCCTATTGTTGGAGGCCATCCATAAAGTTGAAGAGGGAGTCTTTGTCGGAAAGGTCGGGGATTTCAAGCACTAGGGTGGTGAACTCCTTTACATAGTCACGAATGCTCCCCGACTGCTTGAGCCTTCGCAATCGTGCCCTCGCCTCATCTTCGGTATTCTCTGGGTAGAATTGCCTTTTAAGCTCCTTCTTGAAGTCATCGAAGGTAGTCATGGTGCACGTGCCCTTCTCCACATCGCTACGCCTTCTCCTCCACCAAAGCATAGCTGTGTCGGTGAGGTAAAGTGAGGCGGTTTGGATCTTTGCGGCCTCGTCCACTATTCCCACCGCAACTAGATATTGTTCCAAGCCATATAAGAAGTTGTCGACTTCTTTTGCATTGCGTGCACCCGAGAAGGTCCTAGGTTTGGGCACCTCGACCTTCCTAGACTCATAAGTAGTGCTTGGCCCGGCGGCATGGCTCGCTTGCACAAAGCAAGGTCGCCTTGCAAGGTCTCAATTTGAGCATGGGAATGAGCAAGCTCTTGTTGGAAAGAGTCACGTACCTTCGAGAGCTCTCCCATTAGGAGATCGCGGATTTGCCCCATTTCCGCGCGCATGGTTTCCTCTAGCTTCACCATCATTGCCTTCATGGCTGTGTGGAGCTCGGCGTCTTCCGCCTCAAGGCCTTCCACCCGATTGGTAAGATCGTCCACTTGGGTGCTCACACCCACCACATTCTCCTCCATGTGGGTAAGACGAGTCTCCAAGCTAGAGAGCATGTCCTTGGACTTGGCCCTAGGCCTTGTCTCAACAGGCTCAACCATTTCCTCGCGCCCTCGGTCATGCACGACTTCCGCGTCGGATGAGCTAACGGTATGACCCTTGCCCGTTTTTGCCATATCCCGAGTCTCGTAACACGCTCTGATACCACTTGTCACGGGGTTAGAGTCTTGGCGCAGGGACATCTACCCGTGCGACAACCCAGGGCTATTACCAGCCAAGGGCTAAGCCTTTTTCCATCTCCGATGCTCACTGGTTTCGCCCTCCCATGGGCTCATCAGGGAAGCGGGGACAGCTCCCAACCAGTGTGGTGCCTACCAACGCGCCAGTCCGAGGACTAGACGGCTGTACGACACGTACTACACCCTTAATGCTATCCCACACATCCTACATTAAGCACAACCAGCAAGCATCTCACGCAGTCCCGCGTGTCACGACGAACGGTCCGTGACATTCTTCCCCACCCGATTCATGCACGCCCTCGTGCATGGGGAGAAACTCTTTCCCTCTTTTGATTAGCCCGAATCTAGTGTGCAATTCCCTGCCTGCTCGCCTTCTTCACTTGAGGCTACGGCACATTTGGCTACGAGTGCTTGGTGAACTTTCGCTATGGCTTCCTGCCTACCCGTCCTCATCTCATCTCTTTATAGAGGACCCACTCGCGGACACCCCTTCATGGTTTGGAGTGCGAGCTACACACGCTCGTCCACTTGACCCGCTTGCGAACACCCCTACACTCGGAGTGCGAGCTACACACGCTCGTCCACGGATTGACTCGCTTACGCAGCATTGGGGCGCTTGGCAAACTCACAGCTAGCACACAGTCTGGCTCTGATACCAACTGTCACGGACTAATTCTCTCAAACCCGATCCGTGCGGCGTTAGCAAGCCTCGATGATGCTAACCAGCCTTGATCCTTCACGCAACGCAATGGCTAACAAAGAACACAAGAGAAGGCAAGATAGTTTACAAGTAAGGAACTTGTATTAACTAAGAAGGAAGCTTTTACAAGAGCTTTACAAAGTATGCTTAAGTGGCTATTTGCTTGAGTGAGTACAAAATGAAGGGGGTGGCCCTATTTATAGGCTCCCACCTCCTCAATGGACGGTTGAGATCGATTTGATCCAACGGTCCAAATGTTGCCTCCCAAAATATCTCCTAAGAGACTACACTAATCTAGAGAGTTCTACATATGTGTATACATATCTATATGTATCCAAAAGGTTCTAGAGAACTCCAGGGTCTTCCAGAGTTGTCCCGAGCTTTCCCGAGTCTTCCCGAGCCTTCTGGGGCCTCCCGGGTGTGTCTAGACTTGGATAGAACGTCCTGGATCTTTCTAGAATGCTGTGGCATGTCTCTAGAGTCTTCATGGCCGTCCTAGGCCTTTATAGTGCCTTCCTTGGTGCTAGCTTGCCTCAAAAGTGCCCAAGGGTGGCAAGAACCTCGGTTTGGATTTTAGGGAAAAAAAGGCGGGGTGTGACAACAAGGAGAGATATGAGATTGCAGATTAGTCTGACGAGCCTATGCATCTAAAAGAAGAGTGCTGGCAGCATTGACAGAAGCAGGAGAAGTACCAGTAGTAAGAACAGTAATGACTGATTCATATTCAGTGGGAAGGCCATTTAAAATGGCAGTCACATGTTCTTGTTCAGAAATGACTTCTCCACAGTTAGCCAAGTTATCTCTAGTAGACTTAATTTTCAACAAGAACTCTTTCATACTCAAATCACCTTTCTTCTGAGTATGAAGAAGTCTCCTAAAGTACATAAGCCTAGACTGAGTTTTACCACTATATATTCTATGCAAAGTATTCCAGATTTGAGTGGCTGTATTCATCCCTATGAGTTGAGGCAAAACATTTTCTCCAACAGTAGATAAGAGCCAGGTAGCAAGAGCACCATCTTGCTCCTCAAATAGTTCAAACTCAGGATTAATAGTAGTCTGCCCATCTTTAGTGATATATTCAACTGGAGGCTTAATATTGCTATCAATGAATTTTAAGAGCCTATGTGTTTTAATTGTCAAATAAACTTGCTGATGCCACAACAAGTAGTTATGATCATCAAGAATGACATTGATCTTTTTAGACGAAAAGAACCGAGAGGAAGTATTAGAGCTATTATTTTCAACAGATCCTTGAGACTGATCCACATTGGCAGAGTCAACATCAACCATTTTAGAGAAGAAGCACAACTGAAAAAATAATAGCAACTAGGCAACACAGAACAGAGGAAGATCTCAGGCAGCACACAGAAATTTGCAATACCAACAGTAATCAGGAAGATCATATACCGCAGATCCAGAGCCAGTAATAATCAGAGAAACATGTAAACAGCAGATCCATAACCAGATTGAACAGACAGACGTATAACCACACAAATGCACAAAACAGAGGCGCAAAGCACAAAATAAGCTCAGATTCACAATAGGCAATTGCAGAAAAACAACCAGCACAACAGATCCAGATCCAGATATACGATGCGAAAAACAACAGGTGAACAAGGAAGGATCTCACCAAAGATACACAGAGCAAATGCCGAAAACAACCAGCACAGCCGTCTTAGCACAGCAAAACATCACAGCAAGATGAACAAGCCACCGTTCCACAGCAAATCTTTATCAACGAATCACCAGAAGAACGAACCGATCGTCTGAGCACCGCGCACCACCAGAAAACAGAGTCGAACAAAACCGGCACAGCACAGTGGACCATCAACACAACTCTCACGATCCACAGCAAAACAAATGAAATCTCAGCAAGGTACCGCCAGAAATGGCTCTGATACCATATTAGAATCTAGGATTGACAAGATTTGCAGTGATGAAGTAACCAGAATCAAGAATGAGAAAGAGGCATAAAAACCCTAGACGAGAAGAAGAAGAAAGACGAGAAAGAAAAGAAAAGAAAAGAATAAAGAAAGAATCAGAATTTTATTAATCTGATAAGAATTGATTACAAAGTGAATAAAAGACTTGGGCTTTTATAATGACCCAAATCTGCTAGAACCATCCTAACAGACTTTAACAAGTCACTGGCCCACTATAACAAACATATAACAAACACCTTCTTGAATATTCTTCTGTTATTTCCCTTAAACGATCCAAAATCCGATACAAAACCATTTTTTAATAGCCAACGCGAAGATTCTCGAAAAGACGGTCTTCAAAGGCATAGAATAATCCCAGCAATCAGACCAAAACTGAACTCTAGAGCCATCACCAACAACGACCAATATATTACACGTAAAATTTGGATATCAATCTGGACAGCAACGAGCTAATCGAAGCCAGTGTGAGAAAAATAGACATAAAATATATCGGCAAATTAGATATAACAGTCTTAACGAGGGAAATTCGACCACCAAAAGACAACTTTTTAGACTTTCAGACATATAATTTTGATTTAAGTTGTCTATAACAGGCTACCATAGTTGAATTGAATTTTTGCACACACTCAACGGTAGCCCAAGATATTTACAAGGAAACACATCACTCTAGCAATGAAATGAGTCAGCCCAAATTTCAACAAGCGATTCTCCACATGAATACCCCTTAGTCTCGATTTACTAAGATTTAGCTTGAGCCCGGAAGTAATTTCAAATCCTCTTAGAATCGGATAACATTCTTAATCTCAGTTTCACTCGCACCATAGAATAATATTAAATCGCCTGTGAATTAGAGATGAGACACTTCAATAGAATTATTTCCCAAGGTGATACCATGAAAGAACCCTCTCGAAACTGCCTTGAATAACAAAACATTGAGAGCTTCGCCAACTATATTAAATAATAAAGGGGACATGAAATAGCCTTGGCGAAGACCACGGCTAATAGAGAAGGCCTTAGTAGGAGAGTCATTTACCAAAACTGATATAGAAGCTATAGATATATACTGAGAAATCCATTGACACCAAACTGAGCTGAAACTTATTTTGCGTATGATAATAAAAAGAAACTTCCAATCAACAGTGTCATATACTTTTTTAAAATTCGCTTTGAAAACGACACTGGCTAAATTGCTTTGCCTAGAATTATCAATTATTTCATTCGCAACAAGTGAACAATCCGAAATTTGCCTCCCTAAACTAAACGCAAATTGAGTCGGGCCGATAATTCTCCCCAAAACAGATCTAAGTATGATGGTCAAAACTTCCACTAACAATTTATAGACACGTCCAATTAAACTAATAGGTCTAAACTCATCAATTGATTTCGGGTCGTTGCATTTAGGAATAAGAACTATGAAAGACTTATTAAAGTCAGATTCACAAAGCTCACCCCTGTAAGCTTGAGAACTATGAAATGTCTAGGAATAAGACACTCTTACTTTAAATTGAAAGCATACCGAATGTATCATGGACCGACTAAATCTTATGAATATGTCCAGGAAACCGATTCAATTTAAGAAGATTGATTTAGTTATTTCAATTTTGAGATTTTGAATTGATCGATTCCATCTATTTTAATGAGTTTATTTATTACTAATATATAAAACTAAATTGATTAAATGTAAACCCGGAAACACATTTCAAACAATTTAACAAGATTTATGCAATTACAAATTATTTTTTAATATACTGAATTGATTACATGGTAATATTTGTTTATTTTTTAACTTTTTAAGAACCATACACATCTTGCACATATGAATGTTCGAACTTATGTCTCTAGAGATGAACATCATCCTCTTTTTCATTAGAACCACTCATTGAGTTCATGTAACTGCAGTTTGTAAGCATATTAAATTGTCATCAGTAAAATATTAGCTTATTTTAAGTTTTTTATACACATGCTCTATAATTTATCTATTTTAAGTTTAAATCATGAAATTTAGAATTTTAAACTCTAAATTATGAACTCTAAACTCTAGATGATAAACTTAACTCATAAATTCTAAATTTTAATACTATCCTAAACCTAAAATTAAGAAAATTGTGTAAACTAACTTGTATACTAAAATATTTTTATTTCATATCACTATTTTTCTAAGTAAAAACTTTTATTTATCCGAAAAAGTAATGTGTTACAAATGATGTTGAAAATGGCTACAATTGTGACGGATGGTAAAAGGTCGGGGCCTTGGCCCTAAAAGTTTTAGTCCAATTATAAAGACTAGTTTAGTTTATAGGTTTAAATTGGTATTTAAACTCAATTTTTGATCTCAAATAGATGATTTGTTTTCATCAATTTAAAGTGAAACTAAATTTATGTACCAAATCAAAAGTTAAGATCAAATTTAACTATCAAATTAGATAAAAAAAGTTAGATACTAAATTATATCTCAAAATCAAAATCAAATAAAAAATAGCATAATCAACAAATTTTTATTATTTTGGACGGCAGCAAGTTAATTGGTTTCTAATTATCCAAAAAAAAGTTAATTGAATTTTTTATTACCTAATACGTGTAATTTCGTTAAAAGAATTCTCATAATATCTTTTCATAATTTACCATATGTTACAAAATTTGGAAATTAGGGGATTTGATTATATTTAATAAAACAATGACACTAATTCAATTAAAGCTTTTTACCATAAATACTACTGATTTACCCACAGGTGAGTTGTAATTATATATTCAAATCGTATAATATTTAATAATATGGTATAGCATTAAATAAATATATCAATTAGTAACATAATTTTAAAAGATATACTTTATTTAAACAAAATATTTTTCACCGCCATAAATTAAAGCTAATCAAATAATTAAAACACCATTAATAAATATATTTTTGACTAAAAAGTACTAATTTTTTATGCAAACCAGAATTAAACACTTTAAATACCCTCAACCGCCATAACTATATTAAACATGATAACCAGTCTCATCCATTGCCTATAAAAGCACACCTTCGTCCTCCTTTCAAAACCTTCTTCGTCTTCACATCGCTCGTGTTGTTTTCTGTTCTCCGTTTCTTGCTCGTCAAGCAGCTAAGAATTCTTATTCTTTTTCTTCTTTGAATGAGCTACGCTATCCTTATGCACCCGCGCCATATTATTCAGTCGTTCTCCGTCGTCTTTCTTTACTGGTTTTACGTTGTCGATTAATCTGCTACGCTAAATCTCTAGTTGTTGTAAATTATATATATATTTTTTATTTTTGATTAAATCTTATCCTGTGCAAAAAGTATAGAAAAAAGAAAAGTTTTACTCTGAAATGGCTACCGTGCAAAAGCCGGCAAGTTCTTCCGATTTGGACGAGAAAAAGAGGAAGAGGATGGAGTCGAACCGTGAATCGGCAAGGCGATCACGTGCGAAGAAAGAGAAGCATCTGAAAGATTTGGGCAATGAAATAAGCGCATTAGAGAAAGAGATGAGCGAGCTCCCCAAATTGATCGAGACCATAGAAGAACAACTCACCAAGGGGGAGTCTGCCAACAACGAGTTAAGAGCTCGGCAAATGGAATTTGCCAGCAAAACGAACTACTTGGACTACATGATGCAGTCATTCTTCCTCTGATGCAGCCGTGGCTGCCCCCATTCCGACGGAGGCTGATATTCCCGATTTCTGATGGATAGACAAATATAGTATTTATGTTTAATTTGTTTATAGTTATTTAACTCTAGGCATTATATATAACTAGGTTTATGTTAATTTGGATTCTGTTTACTTTGTGATTTCTATGTTGAAAGTCTAGACTATTTTATAAATAAAAATGTTTGCTCTATTATTATTATTAATAATATTGTTAAGTTTCTTTAGGATTATTTGCTGGATGCATGGACTTTGTTAGTATTCTTATTAGATGAATCTTAATAATTTTTGTTTTAAAAATCTCATTGAATTGAATATAGAAAATAATTGAATTGAATAGAATTGTATTAATAAATTAAAAAAAGTAAATTGAATTGGTTACATTTAATAATAATTTATTCGAAATATAACTAAATTATATTATCTTCAAATATTAGGATTTACGTGAAGCTACAACATTTATTTAATTTTTTGGTAAAAGGATATGATTTTATTAATGTGAAAATCATACACGGGGTGTTATCACAAGTTTAATTAAAAACCTTTCAAAACTAGATGGAAGAAAAGAGTACTCAGGATAACATAAGAGAAAAAAAAACTAAGTGAATGAACAAGAAATCAACAACAAGCACCTAACCAACTAAGAAATAGAACCCGGATAATCTTCAACATTTATTTATTTGTTCAAATATTCGTATCAGAAACTTGCAAAGGTGATGCAATATTCTATATAGGAAGTTGGCACTTGGTAGGAAGTGGAGTCCCGCAAAGCAATGGATTCCCCTCATAACATCAAATTTTGAACCCTTAATTTTATTTAAATGATCGAGTATCTTATTCTATTAGACCAACTTACTAAACTTATGATTTACAGAGAGTTCAATTAGAATAGATAAATTGCATCACATTCTCATGTCACTTATTTATTAGGAAGCTTACAAATGGATCATTGGATTTTAAAAAGTTACAAACAAGACACTTAATTGTTACAAACATGTCACCCTGTCTTTAAGTGTATAACGGATATTAACTTTTTAAAAAGTTATAAACGAGTCACTCAATTGATTGTAGCTAAAGAGTTAATGTTTATTCATTTTTAACGGTATTGTGACATGTTTGTAACAATCAATTAATTAAGTGATTTATTTGTAATTTTTTAAAGTAAGTGACATGTTTGTAATCTTATTGATAATTGAATGACTTATTGTTTGTAGTCTTATTGATAATTGAATGACTTATTGTTGTAATTTACACATATAAAATACAAGTTTAATCGAAACATCAAATTCTTAGTGACCCAATTTGTAGTGTTATTTATTTATCGGCCCATAAAAGAGATTAAGACACGTGAGAAACAATAGAGAGGAACAAATATTTTGTTTTCATTATCCGATCCTGATAGATAAGTTTAATCGAACGTTCATGTAATGAAAATCGAACTCAAATATGACATTCAGACAATTCTGATCAATTGATCGCGAAAATAATTTCAAACATCTCATCAAACAAGGTACTGGATTGATCATGTAGACCACACCAATTTTATACAGCCTAAAGAAAAACACAACATGCGTTGAACTGTTTTTATGGCAATTGAACCAGAGATATAGCCATCAGTGGCGGATGTACTTTAGTGTTCAGGATAGACACGTGCACATCCTGAAAATCTAAATTTTTCTTATTATTTATTATTTTATTGAGTTGTTCACCCTAAATTTTATTTGTGCTCACCCTGAAAATTTAAATTTATGTTGAGAAATAAAATTATTCAATTAAATAGAAAAACGAACAGAGTTCTACACTGACATGAACCTCGTTAAAAAACCTCCCTAGACCTAGATGGAGGAAAAAGAGTGTAACATGTCAGTGTAACTGCGGATCGAACAACCTACAACCCAGTGTTTAGACAAAGCCTGCCAAATGAACCAACTCCCAACATCATTCATCCGCTTAACTTGGACGAATAAAGAGGTGATCTTGAGATCCGAATAACCCCTACCTGGCTAAAGCGTCAGCGAACAAATTACAATTACGAGGATTAAGTTAAATTTTTCATTCACCGCTACTATAAAGATCCCTGAACTCGTAAACACTCTGACTAAAAATGAAAGGTGCCTTAGCAGGATTGAGGATCCAATCTACCACCATAGCACAATCGCACTCAATAATGAGACTATGGGAGAAAAAACAAGGGGAAGACCGTAACAATGAACAAGCCTCTTTTATGGCTGATAATTCTGCAGACGTAGCATCCATAAAGCCTCTAGCCTTAGAGAACGAAATTAACGTATGAGATGACGAGTCTCGGAGAATACCGCCAATACCAGCTTTTCCAAAACCCCCAGAAACTGCTCCATCTACGTTAAATTTAATCGAGCCCAAAGGCGGCTCAACCCATCCACTTATAATAGAATAATGACGATCAGTAATCACATCCTGAAATAATCTAGGGCAATGAATGAAGTCGTTAGAAGAAACTAGCGCAGAAGGCCATTTCGCTTTGCTCCACCAGCAGATTTTAAGCACGCAAAAGTTGAAAAGCTGATTTAAATCAACCTTAGAGCTTTTGAATACAACCTCATTTCGGTGTAACCATATGGACAAAACAATGCTAAAAATTCACATCAACCAAATATCATTAGACTTAAACGGTTTATCTAACTCGCACCATAAAAATAACTACGATTTAAAATCAGCAGACATAACAAAAAAATTCCTCAAAAACCACACCATTTAAACCATATACTCCAAGAGATCGAACAACGACATAAAAGGTGGTTAATAGTTTCATCTTCAAGCTTACAAAAAGGCAAGAATGAATCTTATCATGAAAATTCTCACGCTTAGCAAGCTCGACCGTAGTGGGTAATCTACCAAGGGCGGCCTTCCAAATAAAAGCCTCAACCTTAGGAGGAGCGATGTTTGCCCACACTTTATTCCACACTGTATTTTTCAGGAAATTGTTAGAAAACAGAGATTGACAAAATGACTTAGAAGTGTACAAACCGTTTGATGAAACAGTTTATGGAAGACTATCTTCGTTAGACAAAGAGGGTTTAGCACTATTAATCGCTTCCATGAAAGATTCCCACACCTCAAGTTTCCAATCGAAAAGATAGCGACACAATTGGATATTTCAGCTCCACATGTTTCCCTCAAACGATCCAAAATCCGATACAAAACCATTTTTTAATAGCCAACGCGAAGATTCTCGAAAAGACGGTCTTCAAAGGCATAGAATAAGCCCAGCAATCAGACCAAAACTGAACTCTAGAGCCATCACCAACAACGACCAATATATTACACGTAAAATTTGTAGGAAAAATATTTGGTTAAACCAAAAAGAGTTGAAAATAAGACTTGCTTGAGGCGTGCACTAGACACTGTCCTTAAGGATATTTCGCGGTGAAGCGTACCCTCCAGGATTCAACAAGCACTTCTGCTAAAGCAGGCAACAGAAAGAGCAAAGAACCAATGAATACTCAGCTTTTAAAAGATGTTTAAAATGAAAGAAAGAAGAAGAAAGTAAGTAGATGATTCTACTTTAAGATGAATTATGAAGGCATATGTGCATGGTATTTATAGTACCATGCATGCCTAAAAAGGGCATCTAAAAATAGTAATTAGACAAGGGCAAATCGGTCGAAAATAAAATGAACGGTTAAGAATAAAGATATTTTTATTTGAAATGAATGGTTAAGATTAATTAGAAAAATGGATGGTTAAAAATGAATATAATTTCATTTTAAAATGGATGGTTAAAAACGAACTTTAAAAATAATAAATAAATAATAAAAATAGATTGAGCCTCTAGTTCATGCACATGGGAAAATTCGCCAGTTTCAACTGAACTGAACTTCTTGACCAAACCTCATGTGCGCGCAACCACCATTATATTTTCCTCTTACAAGCTCAATATCAAGTCTTTATATTTAAAGACAAAACAAATAATATAAAAGAGAGATGTGGGATTCTTTGAAATATACTAGGTAAACTTATATTTTTACAACAATCCCCCACATATTTCAAAGAATAAAAAAAAAGTTTAGCTGAGTATTCTGACATAACGTATTCATTCTGGTGTCTTTCGGACTATGAACCAAAACTTAGAAAAATGAGACATAACTTACAGAGTAATTGGTGAAATACGTTTCTATGAACTAATAACTCATTATTGTAAGCTAACATTCTCATTAATCACATTATATCTATTCTTGCTCTTTATCGCGGTTGTGCGCTAATAGGCCATGCGCGTGCCTGGTTTTCATAAGTGCTCTAGAGACTTTGCCTTAAATCTCATAGAATCAGCCCCACTTCACACTTATATAGGTCAAGTCATCAAGTGTATTCTGCAGATAAATACACCACCTATAAAGGCTATGAACTTGATTAAGAGTTTTACTCACCCTCACCATCCTTGCAGTTTTTAGCACTATTTACACCATAGGAAGGGACAAAAAAAATGTAGTGCTTTCTCTACAAGATCAATCAATGACTTGTTATTACCCATATGAACCTTCTTCATGGGATCGCCAATCACAAAGGTTGGGTTACCATCACTGTTGATTTCTTATATTGGCATAAGTCCCTTTCCCCTCGATGTTTCACATATTAATTTTTTTCCCAGGGGTTTAGCTGAATGATTTGGCCAAAATCATTTCTAACTTCACATATTCAATTGATATCACTTCATCTTTTTGCAGCTGCTTTATTACCTCATGTCATTAGACAAATATGTCTAGTTTGACCTTTAAAAGTTTTTACTCTTTGCAATGTCTATTGCTACTTGGCAATCATAATGCATTGACACTGAATCTGTCATTTTTGTGCCTAATGAAATACAAGATAAGGGTTTTTTCAACCGCTCAACTTCAAGTACATGCTAAGAGATCACTTAGCTTTATTGTTCAGGTTAAGAAGTTTTTCTACCACTTAACTTCTTTACACATGCTAAGAAGTTTTCCTATCACTTAGCTTCATTGTCAGGCTAAGAAATTGAAGAATCCACTTAGCCTCGTTATTAGCCAACTCTAATGCAATAAACGCAGACTTCATAGTAAAATTTTTTATAAATGTCTGTTTGGCTAGTTTTCAAGATAATGTTCTACCACTAAGGGTGAATACATAATCACTAGTAGATCTAGTTTCACGTGAATAAAATATTTAATTATCATCATTGTATTCTTGTAATACAACGGGTACTCCACTAAGTAGAATATCATAACTTATGATATCCTTTTGATATCTTATTAACTTTACCACATCAACTCAACAAAAATGATTTGAGTTGTGTATATCAGCTCAATTGAGAAATAACATGTGTCATCTCAGGTCTAGTAAAATTCATCAAGTGCATTAAAATTTAATAATTCTGTACATACTTGGATTGAGCAACATGATCACATGTATATTTTTCTCATTTGAATATTAACATCACAATGAGTATTTACAGGTTTGGTACAATATATCCAAACTTCTTAAAAATTTAACGTTATGTTCTTGTGATAGCATTTTGCTACCACGCTTCATCATGATTTAAATACTCAATATGACATTTGCTTCATTCATGTCGTTCATTGAAGCAAGATATCTTTCAGTCTCACATAATGATTACTAAGATAAGCATGTAACCAATACATAAATAAATAATCACACAAACATCGTCAATCAGTTTAGTATAAACAAAAAACATTATTAAGATAAACATGCTACCAACACAAACAAATAATCACTCATGTTTTCACTTATCCCTTGATTGAATTTTTCATTCTATAATTTTGGAAGTTAGTTTCAAGACATATAATGATTTGAGAAATTTACAAACTTTGATTTCACGACCTGATACGAAGCATTCTTCAGGTTGTTCACTATATCCTTTTGAGTAACCAAAAACATGATTTTAACGTCCATTTGGCTGATAAAAAATGTGTTAAAACTAGAGCAAAAGATTCCAATAAAAAAAATTCTTGTAAATGGAGTAAAATATCAAAACAATCTATATTGTTTTAAGTAAAATCTTTTACAATATATATTTATAAAGTAATTATTTTTAAAATTTCTTTGTAAAAAGAATTTGTTTGCAATCGATAAGTTCTGTTGTATGAAGTAAAAAATTAATTTACAAACATTGTAAAACTAAGTTACATTCAATACTAACTACTTTTCAAAAGAAAAGCATCGTAAGAAGAAATCGATTCAGAAAAATTATATCATTTTCAGCCAAGTATAAATTTAAAAAATAATACGTCCAAAGAATTTTACAGTTCTAGGTCGCTCAGATATTCTCAAATCATTATGTTCACAATCAAGTTTCAAATAAGTTTGGCTCATAAATTAGAAGAAACAAGTGTGCAATTTTAATGATACATCAATTTATAAGAGGAGATAGATCACAAATTATGATTTTTTTCGTTATAGCCAATAAGCAAAATAAGCATCTCCTTTATCTTACCCATTCTTTTATTCTTGAAATAAAATATGATATAACTCGAAAACATACTACTAAAATTGACATAAATTATAGTAATTGTTTGTTTAACAATTTTATTTCAACTGAATATGTTATTGTCCAAAGCATATATGCAATGTTGTGAACATGCAATCTAACACTTTAGAAACAATTATTTTTCCTTACGAACTAGAAGCATAAATTTGGCAAAATACCCCCACACTTAAAAATATTTTAAGAACATATAATTTTTATAAACTTAAGGTGTCTCTAATCATTTTCACATAGAAAATCCAACTTACACATTACAAGTTATGTTAATATTATCATGTCAAATCAATCATAACAATATAAATTCTCACATTAACATGCCACATAGATCATCATAACATTTAAGCATACAAAAAATATAAATAACATGCATAATAATTTTCAATAAACATGTTACAAACCCTTTTTTACAGAATATATTTTCAATTCGTCACATTTGAAGGAAACTTAGGCTAAGGATTTTTTTTTTAACTTTGAATAATACATTGCCTCTTCAAATACTTGTGCAGTTTCAAACGGTGTTTAAGATAGACAATTTCTTCCCCTTCCTCCGTAAGGGGACATGACATAAATATGTGCTTAGTAGCATCATTGTCTATCATCCACTCTTTTGTATTCGTAAATATATCAATTTTGAGAAACTGTCACAAAAATTATCTCATCTGCTTCAACCAAATTAAAATTTGGCTTAACAGGATTAACGACATCTGTTTCGCCCAAATTAATATTTGGCTTAACAGGATGATTATTTCTCATTGAAATTTCTGCACTAAGTTATATGGTGGCTCAATGTGTCATCATAATTGAAGATATAAATCGTGGGCATAGTCAATGAATAATGCACCAGGTAGGTTCCTATGAAAGAGAGGTGGTGTAAAAGACACTCTTAAATACCAAGTCTTTGATAGGACCAATCCTAGACAAGCACTTTCACATTATACCAACAATCAACTATGGAGTCTGCCACACATAAAATAATTTTCCTTTCCCTTCTTTTTTCAAAATATTATTTTAAGTTTGTAACCAACTCCAATCATGCTTAAAGTTCAACCCAAAAAATTCTATAAGCATAGATATTAGGCATAAGAATAATAATTCAACGTTAGCATAGATAAATAAAATTATTATCTAAAAGCATCCTCAAAAATTCATAGACAATACATACCTATTTTAGCAGCGGAGTTCAAATTATGATGTACAGACAACATCGCGATTGTAAAGGGACGCACTAGAGTACTGCACGGACAGCGTAACAACAACAGCAACACCAATGAAAATCTTTGTTAAGAGGTCGCAGGTTTTCGGTTTAAAAAAGGAAATGGGTAAAATATCCTTAAGATTGTAGGAAAAATATTTGGTTAAACCGAAAAGAGTTGAAAATAAGACTTGCTTGAGGCGTGCACTAGACACTGTCCTTAAGGATATTTCGCGGTGAAGCGTACCCTCCAGGATTCAACAAGCACTTCTGCTAAAGCAGGCAACAGAAAGAGCAAAGAACCAATGAATACTCAGCTTTTAAAAGATGTTTAAAATGAAAGAAAGAAGAAGAAAGTAAGTAGATGATTCTACTTTAAGATGAATTATGAAGGCATATGTGCATGGTATTTATAGTACCATGCATGCCTAAAAAGGGCATCTAAAAATAGTAATTAGACAAGGGCAAATCGGTCGAAAATAAAATGAACGGTTAAGAATAAAGATATTTTTATTTGAAATGAATGGTTAAGATTAATTAGAAATATGGATGGTTAAAAATGAATATAATTTCATTTTAAAATGGATGGTTAAAAACGAACTTTAAAAATAATAAATAAATAATAAAAATAGATTGAGCCTCTAGTTCATGCACATGGGAAAATTCGCCAGTTTCAACTGAACTGAACTTCTTGACCAAACCTCATGTGCGCGCAACCACCATTATATTTTCCTCTTACAAGCTCAATATCAAGTCTTTATATTTAAAGACAAAACAAATAATATAAAAGAGAGATGTGAGATTCTTTGAAATATACTAGGTAAACTTATATTTTTACAACAATATTTGGATATCAATCTGGACAGCAACGAGCTAATCGAAGCCAGTATGAGAAAAATAGACAAAGTATATCGGCAAATTAGATATAACAGTCTTAACGAGGGAAATTCGACCACCAAAAGACAACTTTTTAGACTTTCAGACATATAATTTTGATTTAAGTTGTCTATAACAGGCTACCATAGTTGAATTGAATTTTTGCACACACTCAACGGTAGCCCAAGATATTTACAAGGAAACACATCACTCTAGCAATGAAATGAGTCAGCCCAAATTTCAACAAGCGATTCTCCACATGAATACCCCTTAGTCTCGACTTACTAAGATTTAGCTTGAGCCCGGAAGTAATTTCAAATCCTCTTAGAATTCGGATAACATTCTTAATCTCAGTTTCACTCGCACCATAGAATAATATTAAATCGCCTGTGAATTAGAGATGAGACACTTCAATAGAATTATTTCCCAAGGTGATACCATGAAAGAACCCTCTCGAAACTGCCTTGGATAACAAAACATTGAGAGCTTCGCCAACTATATTAAATAATAAAGGGGACATGAAATAGCCTTGGCGAAGACCACGGCTAATAGAGAAGGCCTTAGTAGGAGAGCCATTTACCAAAACTGATATAGAAGCTATAGATATATACTGAGAAATCCATTGACACCAAACTGAGCTGAAACTTATTTTGCGTATGATAATAAAAAGAAACTTCCAATCAACAGTGTCATATACTTTTTTAAAATTCGCTTTGAAAACGACACTGGCTAAATTGCTTTGCCTAGAATTATCAATTATTTCATTCGCAACAAGCGAATAATCCGAAATTTGCCTCCCTAAACTAAACGCAAATTGAGTCGGGCCGATAATTCTCCCCAAAACAGATCTAAGTCTGATGGTCAAAACTTCCACTAACAATTTATAGACACGTCCAATTAAACTAATAGGTCTAAACTCATCAATTGATTTCGGGTTGTTGCATTTAGGAATAAGAACTATGAAAGACTTATTAAAGTCAGATTCACAAAGCTCACCCCTGTAAGCTTGAGAACTATGAAATGTCTAGGAATAAGACACTCTTACTTTAAATTGAAAGCATACCGAATGTATCATGGACCGACTAAATCTTATGAATATGTCCAGGAAACCGATTCAATTTAAGAAGATTGATTTAGTTATTTCAATTTTGAGATTTTGAATTGATCGATTCCATCTATTTTAATGAGTTTTTTTTGAAGAACTTGTCGGTACTTTATTCAATTATTGTTTTGCACCCGACAAAAATATATACATAGGCCTCGTTAAAAAACCTCCTTAAACCTAATGGAGGAAAAAGAGTGCGCTATGATATGCTTTGGAACGTTACATACAACCTTCAAGCCCGGATATTACTCTAAAGCATCCTGACTTGTTTTGAAAAAACTCTGAGAGCTCTGGTACATTACAACTTCCCGGAATAAGCTAGGACAATCCTGCCAATACAATAGACGATCGCATTCACCCCTTGTGCTGAGGCTGGCCGACTGTCCTCTGTTCTTCTTTAGCACCTCACCTCAAAGTTGACTGGATGTAGAGAGTCTCAATTCCAGCCTTATGATCCGTCGCTGTCTGCTTTGAACTTGATCAAATCGGTCGTCCTACCGATACCTTTTTTTGCATAGTCGTCCGCCAAAGTGTTTTGGTCTCATGGGATGAGATTGATTTCCCATTCACACCCTGCGAATGATTCCACAATGCTTTCGACTACACCTCTTAGGGAGCTGGGTGAAGAAGCCATATTTCTGATCCAGGAAACTACGTTTGCGTTGTCGCACTCAACTATAAGATGGTTGGAACCACACCACTTGGACGCCCTAAAGCATGAACCGACTTTTTTGATTGCGAGGAGCTGTGTTGTGGTGACATCAAGTACTCCAACATTCTTGGAGAAGTAACATAGAATTTTACCGTCATGGTTTTTTAACACGCCACCCATTCCTGCAGGTCCGAACGAACCCCTGACAGCATCGTCCGTGTTGAATTTCAAAACGTTCTTCTCTGGAGCGATCCATACCATTTTTAAGGGTTTCGGGCAAGATAGGCTTACTGACTTTAGATTGGTGATGTTGGCCATAATGTCGGCAGTATGTGGAAAGGTAAGGTGCCATTTTGCGCCGGCCCATCTGCACAATCTCAACATGGACAGTTGAAACATTTTCTCGATACTCACCCTCGACCCCTGAAAAACAGTCTCGTTTCTAGCTGTCCAAACAGTCCAGACAACACTAAAAAATATCATCAGCCATAAGCTCTTTTCTTTGAACATAGTTATTTGCTCCCATTGGATTAGGAAGGAACTAGGCTTCTGCGAAATGGTTATATTCAGATGCCACGCATTACACCATTTCATCCATACTTTCCAGGTGATGTGGCATTCGCATATGATATGAGCAGGGGTTTCAGGTTTCATGAGGCATAAGGGGCATTCCACAGATTGGATAGAGTTGATACCTCTTTTTACTAGTTCCGTTCTTGTAGGTATCCGACCGTGAATCAATTTCCACACGAACACTTTGACCCTTGGGGGAGCCAGGTTAGACCACACTGTCTTCCAAACTGGATCATTTACATTGCTCGATGGTTCTATTAATTTCCGGAGATCGGCTGGCTTGTATATACCATTAGTGCTGGCGTCCCATCTGACCGAATCCTCGCCTATAAGTCTAGGTTTAAATTGTTCGAGCAGACTGAGGAAGCTAGTCCACACGTCCTTTTCCCAATCGAACAATGTCCTTCGCAATTGAATGGCCCACACCCAAATCCCGTTATTAAAGTTCTCAAACTCCGCAATACAGCCTTGTTTTTGAACGGCTAGAGCGTACACCCGAGGGAAACTTTCCTTTAGAGCAGCGGAGCATGTCCATTTGTCGTTCCAAAAGTCGATTCTGGAGCCATCTCCCACGGTGAGACGTAGATGTTGTGCGAAAATATCCGCAGGGTCAAACAGTGGCTTGGATATATTCCTCCAGATCCACGATTTCTTGTTGTTAATTCGGGAGTTGCGTGGCAATAAACTTCGGGAGCCATCTTCATATTTGGCATTAATTACCCTCCTCCATAGCTTGTCATACTCGGTACCATATCTTCATAACCATTTGTTGAGGAGTGCACTGTTTTTTGTTTTCAAGTCGTAGAGCCCCAAACCACCACTAGACTTTGGTTTGCAAAGAGTTGACCAGCATAACCAATGAATAGTCTTCTTGTCCAAACCACCCCAAATAAATTTTGTAATTAGGCCATTTAGTTTAGTACTCACGGATGCGGGCATGTGGAACAGTGACATGAAGAAAATTGGAAGGTTGGCTAAAACCGACTTTACCAGGACTATTCTGCCACCCAGAGAGAGTAATCTGGCCTTCCACCCCGCGAGTTTCTTCTCAAACTGATCGATGACTGGGGTCCAGATTTCTTTCGAATTCTTTGTGCAACCTAGTGGTAGGCCAAGGTATTTACACGGAAAATCCTCACCGCGGCATCTTGTGTATTCTGCCCAAGCTTTAATCTCTGAATTGTTGACATTGATGCCAAGGATCGATGACTTCGACAGGTTAAGTTTTAGCCCCGAGGCAACCTCGAAGCCTCTAAGGATTCAAACAATGTTGCTAACTTCATTCCTATTAGCTCCGCAGAAGACTATTAAGTCGTCCGCGAACTGTAAATGGGAGATGGATAATCCGCTGTCACCAATTGATACTCCACTAAAGTAGCCGAATGACACTGCTTTTTTAAGGAGGGAGCTAAGTGCCTCTGCGACGATGTTAAATAAAAGATGAGATAGCGGGCATCCTTGCCTTAATCCTCTGCTTATCCTGAAAGATCTTGTGGGCGAGCCGTTTATCAGTATCGAAATGGATACCGAGGAGATACATCTTCGAATCTATCCACGCCATATTGTGCCGAAACCCATTTTCTCCATAATCAGTAACAAGAAATCCCAGTCGACGGAATCGTAGGCCTTACTGAAATCGGCCTTGAAAACCGCTCCCGATAGGTTTTGTTCCCTCAAATAGTCCACCACTTCGTTTGAGATAAATGAGCAATTCAGGAGCTGTTTACCTGGGCAAAAAGCGAACTGAGTTTCGCCGATAATCTCATTTAAGCATCCCTTCAATCTTCTGGATAGCACTTTGGCCAATATTTTGTACACGCTGCCAACTAGGCTTATAGGCCTGTAATCTTCCATTGTCACCGGATTGTTTTTCTTGGGGATGAGCACTATGAAAGAATGGTTGACTGAGTTATCGAAACGCTCCCCGCTGTGGAACTTCCTGAAAAAATCCAGCATGTCTTCTTTCAAATGATCCCAATGTAGTTGAATGAATTTTACATTAAACCCGTCCGGACCCGGGGCACGGGAGCCATCCATAGAGAACAAAGCTTCTCTTATTTCTTCCAATGAGAACTCTCTTTCGAGGTGGGATGCTGACTCAGTGTTTAATTTGTTGAAATTACAATCGAAACTTCGGACAGGTAATGTGGGCTTCACGTTGTATAGGTTCCTGAAATGCTGAGATATGAACCTCTTGACATCGGACGGTTTTGATAAGACTCCATTTCTTGATTTTATTTCAAAAATAGAGTTTGCTCTCTTCCTTGCACTGGCAATTGAATGAAAAAATCTGGAATTTCGGTCCCCTTCGAGAAACCACTTGATTCGGGATTTTTGCCTCCAATCGCGATCCTCCTTGCGATATTGTGCCCATAGTTTTTCTTTCACCATATGTAAATCCAAGATCTTTGATTCATCAAATGTTCCAATCTGCATCCCTCTTTCCAATTCCAGTTGCTTTTGTTCTAATACCTCGATGGAAGTCTGGTCCCCTTTTCTATTTTCCTTTAACCACTTCTTTGTGGACACTTTGCAAGATTTAAGGGTAGTGCAGATTCCCTTACCTTTCCCGTCTTTGCAGTTTACACTTATGATCTTCTGGATATCCTTGTCTTCGTTCCAATTATCAAACCACCGAAAAGGTTTTGACCCCCAATTCGCCTCGACACCACTCAAAGAAATCGGATTGTGATCCGATATGATTTTTGGGAGAAGTTTCTGTACCGTATTAGGCCATTTTGCTAGGAGCTCCGGAGATATGAGAAATCTGTCTATTCTGCTTAAAGAGGGTGGATTTCTCATGCTTGACCATGTGAAAGTACCCCCTGCAAGGGAATGTCCATAAGCTGAAGGCTATCAATGAAATCCGTGAAATCTTCCATTACGACTCTGTTGATAGAAACACCTCTCCTCTCTTCCGCTTTCCTTACCGTGTTAAAGTCTCCCCCTAACATAATTGGAATTGCTTGTGTTGATAGTTTAGACTGTAACTCGAGCAACAACACCTTTCTTTCTCCTTGCTCGTTTGGCGCGTAGATATTCCCCATAACACACCTCATCTTCAAAGGTTTCAGATATCCAAATAGCAAAATGAAATTTTTGTGTACCTGACTAGATTCCACCACTAGAAAATTCGGATCCCAAACTGCCAGTAGACCGCCTGAAGCTCCATCTGAAGGTGAAGCCATCCAACTGTAATTCTTTGAGTCTCCCAATACCACGCGAGCTACTCTCTCTTCAAAACTGGTTAACTTTGTCTCTTGAATAAATAAGACCCGGGGTTTGCTAGATTGGATTAACTTTCTCACTGCAAGTTTCTTTTCTCTTCTTCCTATTCCCCTTATATTCCACGAAATCGCGTAGTTTGTGCCAGACATTGAAAATAAAGATACTCACACCGGACAAGTGCCCCGACTTTCCTCCTACTCCCCGCTTTAGATTTTACCACCATTTTCGCTGGCAATCTCCGCGAATTTCCGGATAACTTCGACTTCACTTGCATTGAAAGATAGGCCCAGGGAATTGCAAACTTCTACGTTCCTCCTAGCTTCTTGAAACAAGTCTTCTTCTTCTGTGATTTGTACTGACACCTAGGGCTGATAGAATTTACCCCCAAATCAGAGGAAACTGCAGGTAAGCTTCGGTGTCATTTAGATTGGTGGTTGGGCGGCACTCTGGGACAACCCAGGATAAAGCCCTGTATGAGGCCCATAATATTTTCCCCCCTGGGAAGTTTGAGTAACTTGGTCTTTACTGTGAAAAGCCCTGTTGCGCTATCGAAGGAGGGAGTATCTGAAGAAACTGGATTCGAGGATGATAAGGAGGGCTCCGTGGCCTGGTTAATCTGGATGTCCATAAGATTGCCATCAGAAAGTGGCCCAGAAGTGTGGTTGGGCGAAGATGGTCCTTTAGACCCTGAGGGCATTACAGTTGGGCTGTAACCTGCTGCTGGAGGCCCAAAATTGGGGCAGTCCATATTATTCCCACGTGATTGTTCCTGGGATACGGGATGGGAAATAACTTCCACATTCTCCTCATGCGCTTCGGGAATTGGAGTATCATGATAATTGCGGCCGATTCTGCCAGAGCCTTCATCTGAACTGACGCTTTGGTTCTCCCCATCGATCCACGTCTTTTCATCTTCATATTCCGACGTGGCAATCTTGATCCAACCGATGTTACCGTTTACTGAGACGAAGATTGTCGGTGGTATATCGGATAAAGATCTCACCCCGACGAGAACGCGCGCAACGTCGATCCTTGTTTTTGCGGTGGTTTCTTCGTCAATCCTGATTACTTTTCCCCACAAACCTGTGAGGTATCTGAAGAAACAATCGTACCATGCTTGAAGTGGTACTCCGGTGAAGGTTAGCCAGATCTTCAACTTTCTTTCATGCGTGAACGAACTCACTGAGTCAATATCCGTGAACCAGGTTTGTAAGAGAGATTCTCTTGAGTTTTTGAAGTTCAGCAAATCTGTCTCCGTCTTGAAACGGACTAAGACGAAAGGCCCCGACCATTCACATACAATGCACTCGAAACCCTCCGAATTTAGTGCCATTTGTATCATCTCTGCATTCTACATCCCTTTCAGCTGGCCTGCAAGAGTAAGCTTCAACCAATCTGCTTCGTTTTGTGGCGGGTTTACTTCGAGAGCAACCTTTGGGGATACCTGTCCCTTGCATATTTTAATCTGAGACGTTGTGTTGGGGGTTTGAATGTGAATCGCCTCGTTTTCGTCCGGTACCCCAGATAGAACATCCCTGAACGATCTATTGTCGCGAAAGGAATCCCTTCTTTCCGTGGTCTTGTGATTGTTTGCCCTTGCTCTCATTTCACTTTCCCGGGGTGCTGGTTCCCTTGCATGGAACACCTTGATTAGAAAGCCGTCCATACGTCTGTTATTGCCGTTTTTTACTGCCTTGTTTGCTTCGCTCCTTTCAGAGAATCTCACGAACGCAAAGGTGTGTTGTTGCTCCAGTCTCCTTTTGTTTCTGTAGGCAATATAGACATCAGTAACTCTTCCGTATTCCTGGAAAGCTTCCCTTAATGTTGCCGTGTGGATCCTCTTGCTCACGTAGTTGACGAAAACTGATATTCCTGTGTTGCGAGTAGGAAACTCCCTACTGAACTTTGCCGATCTTCTTCCATCCCTGCTGAAGCTCCTGCAATGTTTAGTCGGTCTTCCTCCATTTCTGCCAAATCCCCTGCTACCCTCCCTATTAAACTCCCTGTAGTGGTTGGCCGGTCTTTCTCCATTCCTGTCAGTCTCCCTGGTAACCTTTGATTGTCTTCTTCCTTCCCTGCTGAAGTCCCCGTTGCGGCTGGCCGGTCTTCTTCTCTCCATCAGTGGGCAATAAGTTTATTTATTACTAATATATAAAACTAAATTGATTAAATGTAAACCGGAAACACATTTCAAACAACTTAACAAGATTTATGTAATTACAAATTATTTTTTAATATACTGAATTGATTACATGGTAATATTTGTTTATTTTTTAACTTTTTAAGAACCATACACATCTTGCACATATGAATGTTCGAACTTGTGTCTCTAGAGATGAACATCATTCTCTTTTTCATTAGAACCACTCATTGAGTTCATGTAACTGCAGTTTGTAAGCATATTAAATTGTCATCAGTCAAATATTAGCTTATTATAAGTTTTTTATACACATGCTCTATAATTTATCTATTTTAAGTTTAAATCATGAAATTTAGAATTTTAAACTCTAAATTATGAACTCTAAACTGTAGATGATAAACTTAACTCATAAATTCTAAATTTTAATACTATTCTAAACCTAAAATTAACAAAATTGTGTAAATTAACTTGTATACTAAAATATTTTTATTTCATATCACTATTTTTCTAAGTAAAAACTTTTATTTATCCGAAAAAGTAATGTGTTACAAATGATGTTGAAAATGGCTACAATTGTGACGGTGGTAAAGGGTCGGGGCCTTGCCCTAAAAGTTTTAGTCCAATTATAAAGACAAGTTTAGTTTATAGGTTTAAATTGGTATTTAAACTCAATTTTTGATCTCAAATAGATGATTTGTTTTCATCAATTTAAAGTGAAACTAAATTTATGTACCAAATCAAAAGTTAAGATCAAATTTAACTATCAAATTAGATAAAAAAGTTAGATACTAAATTATATCTCAAAATCAAAATCAAATAAAAAATAGCATAATCAACAAATTTTTATTATTTTGGACGGCAGCAAGTTAATTGGTTTCTAATTATCCAAAAAAGAGTTAATTGAATTTTTTTATTAACTAATACGTGTAATTTCGTTAAAAGAATTCTCATAATATCTTTTCATAATTTACCATATGTTACAAAATTTGGAAATTAGGGGATTTGATTATATTTAATAAAACAATGACACTAATTCAATTAAAGCTTTTTACCATAAATACTACTGATTTACCCACAGGTGAGTTGTAATTATATATTCAAATCGTATAATATTTAATAATATGGTATAGCATTAAATAAATATATCAATTAGTAACATAATTTTAAAAGATATACTTTATTTAAACAAAATATTTTTCACCGCCATAAATTAAAGCTAATCAAATAATTAAAACACCATTAATAAATATATCTTTGACTAAAAAGTACTAAATATTTATGCAAACCAGAATTAAACACTTTAAATACCCCTCAACCGCCATAACTATATTAAACATGATAACCAGTCTCATCCATTGCCTATAAAAGCAAACCTTCGTACTCCTTTTAAAACCTTCTTCGTCTTCACATCGCTCGTGTTGTTTTCTGCTCTCCGTTTCTTGTTCGTCAAGCAACTAAGAATTCTTATTCCTTTTCTTCTTTGAATGATCTACGCTATTCTTATGCACCCGCGCCATATTATTCAGTCGTTCTCCGTCGTCTTTCTTTACTGGTTCTACGTTATTGATTAATCTGCTACGCTAAATCTCTAGTTGTTGTAAATTAGATTTTGTTATTTCTAATTAAATCTTATCGTGTGCAAAAAGTACAGAAAAAAAGAGAAAAGTTTTACTCTGAAATGGCTACCGTGCAAAAGCCGGCGAGTTCTTCCGATTTGGACGAGAAAAAAGGAAGAGGATGGAGTCGAACCGTGAATCGGCAAGACGACCACGTGCGAAGAAAGAGAAGCATCTGAAAGATTTGGGCAATGAAATAAGCGCATTAGAGAAAGAGATGAGCGAGCTCCCCAAATTGATCGAGACCATAGAAGAACAACTCACCAAGGGGGAGTCTGCCAACAACGAGTTAAGAGCTCGGCAAATGGAATTTGCCAGCAAAACGAACTACTTGGACTACATGATGCAGTCATTCTTCCTCTGATGCAGCCGTGGCTGCCCCCATTCCGACGGAGGCTGATATTCCCGATTTCTGATGGATAGACAAATATAGTATTTATGTTTAATTTGTTTATAGTTATTTAACTCTAGGCATTATATATAACTAGGTTTATGTTAATTTGGATTCTGTTTACTTTGTGATTTCAATGTTGAAAGTCTAGACTTTATTTTATAAATAAAAAAGTTTGCTCTATTATTATTATTAATAATATTATTAAGTTTCTTTAGGATTATTTGCTGGATGCATGGACTTTGTTAGTATAGAAAATAATTGAATTGAATCGAATTGTATTAATAAATTAAAAAGGTAAATTGAATAGGTTACATTTAACAATAATTTATTCGAAATATAACAAAATTATATTATCTTCAAATATTAGGATTTACGTGAAGCTACAACATTTATTTATTTTTTTGGTAAAGGATATGCTTTAATTAATGTGAAAGTTATACACGAGTGTTACTTAGATGAAAGAAAAGAGTACTGATGATAACACAAGAGCAAAAAAAAAAAACTAAATGAATGAACAAAAAATCAACAATAAACACGTAACCAACTAAGAAATAGAACCCGGATAATCTTATACATTTATTTATTTATTTATTTAAATATTCGTATCATAAACTTGCAAAGCTGAAGCAATATTCTATATAGGAAGTTGGCACTTGGTAGGAAGTGGAGTCCCGCAAAGCAATGGATTCCCCTCATAAATGGAGGAATCATTGAATTTCGGTATAAAGGGAATGCTACCAGAAAAGTTGTTGTACGACAAGTTCAACCGAATCAAAGCAGCCAGAGATGCCAAGCTTGTCGGAATTGCTCCCGAAAGATGGTTGTGTGACAGGTTCAAGATGCGCAGCGCCATCAGGTTTGAAATCTCATCCGGGATTTCTCCGCTAAGCTGATTCCCTGAGAGGTCTATGCTATTCACGTTTGCCTCCACGCTACTGTATTCAGGATCTCTTCCTCTTGTTACCACCTTTATTAGCCCTTCGAATACCTCGCTGCCCTTTCCGTTCACCAGGGCGGTGAGGTTACCGATACACGTAGGAATGGGGCCTGAAATCTTGTTCCCGGAAAGATCGAATATGTGAACATTTTGAAGCCTGCAAAACTCATCAGGTATGTTCCCACTGAAAAGGTTTGAACCGAGACGTAGCATGAATAAGGAGGACAAATTTTGCACCCACAAAGGCAGAGTCCCTGAGATCTTATTCCCTCCGAGGTCTACGCTTGTCAAACCGGAGCAGTTTCGCAACGACGGAGGGATTTCCCCATCCAGATTGTTGTTGCTCAACAGCAGCACACTTAGAGAAGAAAGGAAACCGAAGGAATTCGGGATGTTCCCTGTCAAGCTATTATTCGATATGTCGATTCCCCATAACACATGCGATCGATGCCAACAGTTTGGGAGTTGTCCACTCAACATGTTGTTTCTTAGAGAAACAATGTTGAGGCCCTCTATATCACACATGGATGATGGGATTCTCCCGCTCAGATGATTCCTAGAAGCATATAATTTCTGCAATCTTGGCATCAAGGCACCAATGTTTTCAGGTATAGGCCCCGAAAACGAATTTTCTTGGAGCAATACATCGGTTGCATTAGTCGACCAAGAAGGGAAAGGACCATCGAAGTTATTGTAACTCAGATCGATGACGTTTAAATTCGGATAACTCAACTGGTGTGGCAACTCTCCCCTGATTCGATTTTGAGACAGAACCAAATAGGTTACTTGATCAGACACTTGAGAAAACCATTCCCCTGGTATGGTGTCGGATATGCCAACATTTCTCAAGTTGACAGAAGTAAGCTGATTTTGAACTTGAAGCCATAGAGGAAACGATGGACCTATCATGCAGTTCTCAAGTTGGATGGTCTTAAGTTCGAAAGGAGGAGACCATCGGTCCGACACACCGATAGCCAAGGACCTTGTCGGCTCTGTCGTGAGACGAACATGCTCTAGTTTTCTAAGGTTCATGAAGTGTGCTTCTTTTAACATACCATTCCAAGAATTCGCAACAAGGTTCATATCGACAAGCCGAGAAAGTTGCCCGAGACTTTCAGGAATTGTACCATTCATCATGTTATACGAAAGGTCTAATTTTCTCAGCTGCGACAATCTTCCGATTGATGACGGAATCGAACCCGAAAAAGAGTTGCTAGAGAGATCCAGGTGATGTAAATGTTTAACCGATCCTAACGAATCGGGTAGTTCCCCGATCAACGAGTTAGAACTGAGATCAAGTGACTCTAACTTATTATTTGTGCTACTTGAAAAACCACTAAAGAACTCGTAGATGCCACCATGGAAATTGTTTGCAGAAAGATCTAGGAACTCTAGTTTGCTAAGATTGCCAAAGAAACCAGGAATTTGGCCCTCGAGGTTCAAATTATCAGACAAATCAAGGACTCGGAGAGTTTTAAGGTTTGCAAAACCAGCAGGAATGGAACCGGTGAAAAAGTCCCATGTCAGATACAGTTCCGTGAGACCGGTGAGATTGAACAACCACTTCGGAAACAAAGAGTTAAAAGAATTCTCCGACAAATCAAGAACTGAAAGCGAGGTGAAGTTAATGAACGGCAATGTCAATGGCAGACCTTGAAGTTGACACCAGTGCAAGCGTAAGTCTACCAAGGCGGGAAGCATATTCAACATGTGCAGCCAGTGATCAGCCACGCCATTGAGTTTGGAGAATCCCAGGTTTAGATGTTTCAAAGAAGAGAGAGTCGTGAGCCATTCCAGATTCTGTGAACGTAACTCCCAGGAACCTGTACTGCTGAAGGAATCAGCATAAAGGTCCAGATACTCCAATTTGGACAAATTCCCCAGCGAAGTTGGAATCTCTCCGGAAAAAGACGCGAAAGAGAGATTGAGGTAGAACAAATGTTTGAGCTCCCCGAAGAACTGGGGAATTTCAAGGCCTTCAAAATCATTGAGGCTAAGGTCCAGATAAGTGAGAAATTCCAACTGAAGCAGAGACTGGTCGATCTTACCTCCCAAACAGGAGCTTTTGTATGCTGTTCGATCACTGTTGATTATATCGTACGGGTTCCTAAGGTCGAGCTTGGTGACACGTCCTGTTCGGTTGTGGCACTCGATGCCTTCCCATGTGCAACAATCTTCACCGGACCAGGAAGTGAGCCTGCCTGAAGGGTCGGTGAGACCTTGTCGGAGGACGGTGAGTGCTCTTCTTTCGGTGGCTTTGCATCGGATATGGGTGGTGCGGACGAGAAGCCGTGAATTTGAAATGAAGAGGAGGAGGAAAAGGAAATATGAAACAAGGTTGGCAGCCATAGGAATAGAGTGGGGCGGAAGAGGTATTTAGAGAGTGGGTGGTGTTTGTCCATTATACATAATTAGTGGGGCGGCCAGCGGCGTGGATTGTGGACTTGGAAGTCATCCATATCATCACTCGTCACTCATATTTGCCTCTTTGGAAATTCCAGAGGCAAGATTCGACAGTAAACAAAACGCTTCTGAAGTTGCAACTTTCGAGTCCACGTTTCCATCTTGATTTGCATGTCAACTAGGGATGGGCACGGGTCGGGTAGGGTTTTTGGCCCACCCGCACCCGACCTGAAAATAAACACCCTAAACCCGCACCCGACTTGATAATATTTTTTAAAAAATTCGACTGTTCCGACCCGAAAATAAATATACTAAATCTGATTTCGACCCGACCCGACCTATATAAAATAAATTAATTTTAGGGACCTAATTTTAAAAAATAATTTTAAGGAACTTAATTGTAAAAAATTATAATTTAAAGGACTAAATTATAAATAAAAATTTAATTTTAAGGACTTAATTATAAAATATATATATATATAAAGAGAGGTATTATTATAAATATTCCTATAAAATTTAGGGGAAAATTACACTATTAGTCCCGGGTCGGGTCAGATATTTTCTACCCTAAACCAAACCTGACCCGACCCGAGTATACTTTCAGCAAAAACCCGATCCGACCCGACCCGAATCTGATTTTTTTATTAAAAAATTCGACCCGATCGGGCCGGGTCAAAACCCGTCGATTTCAGGTAAAATGCCCATCCCTAATGTCAACATGATGTTAAATTAACCACCAAAAGTTATGAACGGGGAGAAGATAATTATGGATTTCCATCATAGTAATAATCTCTTCATACTTAATTATATGTTCAGTTTAATTACGAAACTTAATAATTGACCATTATTTATATATAAAGTTATGAATTAAGTCGTTGTTTTAGGTAGGTTTAACAGTGATTAAGACTGACAGAACCATATTATATATGCTAATTTGTCCGTCATGTTGTTTGTTACAACTTACAAGTTCATCTTCATTTCCATGTTTTCTTCTTTTCTAGCCCCGTAAAAATTTATGTAATTGTACAAAGTTTATTTCTGCCCTTAGATATATGTTCTACTTCTACATCACTGAAAACAACAACAAGTAATTAATATTTTTATTTTTGGATAGTTGAAGTAATTAAGCTTTTAATTGTGGTTTGATCCACTAAAAGTTGGAGGAACCAAAACAGAAGAAGAAACCTTCAACCTCTTACTCCTCGAACCATGATCATGATCATCAAGACCGCCGATTAGTCTCGGACCGATGTCGTTATTGTCGGGGCTATCGATCCACCCCATCATTTCATCTGTGAATCCATGGTGTTCACGACCGAAGCTCACTTCACCGATATCCGACACGTCCGAATCCAATCCATGTTGCCCGAACCCGATCCATTCGTTGCTACAATCCGAAACGCTGGAGCTGTCCCAGGACAAGGGTGGTGGCACAATGATGCTCGGTTGCACCACTTTCTGAATATTCTTCATATCAACATCCGGGTTCTGGTACTGATAGTTTCTAAAGTGAAATATGCTAGCGAAAGTGAAGTGGTCACTCACTCTGCTTTTGGCCGACTTGTTTTCACCATTCCTAGCCATGATACTCTGTAGGTTCTTGCTCAGTTTAGCCTTCAACGAAGAGAAGCTAATCCCGGGCTGCCGCCCGTTAGCGGAACCGGACACTGGCCGTGTCGAACTGTGGTTAACCGATGCGAAATTGGTTCGAGCATTTTCCCCACGAAGAGCACGAGCCGCTTCATCATATGCACGGGCAGCTTCTTCAGGTGTATCATAAGTGCCTAGCCACAATCTCACACGTTGAGACGAATCCTTGATCTCCGCCACCCATCGTCCCGACGGTCTTTGCCGGACACCAACAAACCTTCGAGCCATTGGTTTGGTTGGTTGAGGCACGGTGTTGTCGGTGTTGGCGATGACAGCGGTTGTCTCGACAGTCTCAGATCCTGCCATTAAAATTAAAACTTGAACAACTTCCGATTATTTAACTGAAAAATTAGTCTTTTTGATTCACTGAGCTGGTGAAATAATTGCATGTGGTATGGATTGTAGTAATCCGCCACTATATATACACATATACAATAAAGTGGGTCCAAAATAGTGATGTCAGCGTAAAGTATATACCCATCTCCATTATTAGTTTTATTTGGTTATTTTAATATCCAATTGTTTGCTTGCAGCTTGCCAATTGCTTTCAGATGCCCTAATTCAATATCAATCATATGCAAAAAGATCAAGTTGCAATATTGATCTTCTACTCTACTAAAATTTGGAATTTAGTCCTCTATTTTAGTTCGATACTATAATTTAAGCCTTTTTTGATAAATTTGATTTTATTACCTAAAAAAAGCAGTGAAAACTGCTACAACATACAAAGAACAAAAAGACTAAAACAACAACTCAGGGCAGAATGCCCCAAACATTACAAAGCCTAGAATTAACACAATCAAGCCTATCAATATTCTTCCTAATGAATTGAAGACGAACCACCACTTTAATAAGGTTTAGAGTAGCCTCAACAGAACTAGCACAACTTTTAAAACTCTTGAAATTTCCCTCAATCCACACAAAGTACAGATGAACACACCAAACCACACGAAGAATACCAACAAGCAACGTTTTGTCCTTCAGAAGGGAAGAAGCCCACAAGAGCTCCTGCTCCCAATCCAAAACCTGTCTAGTCAGGCTACATAAGCGCAAAAACACCCCTCCAAACTTCTCTCGAAAAAGGACAAGCGAAGAACAAATGATCTCTGCATTCAGAAATACCACAGAAAACACAATTTTCATCCACCCTAACACTCTATTTGAGGAGTTGGTCCTTGGTGGGGAATCTATTCAAAATGGCAAGCCAAGCGATGATAGCATGCCTAGGAATCTGCAAGGGGCACCAAACTAACCTATGCCAAGGGACAACAACACTCTTTACTCGAAGCTCGGACAAAATCTAAGAGATGTCGATCAAAGTCTAATCACCCACCGAGCTAAAAATAAAGAAAGCCTCCTCTCGAGCCTTCAAGACCTTTCTTAGGCACCAGCTGAAACAAGGCTTTATGTCAATTTGCCACAGGTTGGTACCTTTTAAAACATAAAATTAAACTCAAGCGATCCAAAAGGACCTCTGTCCAACCAGGATGTTCCTCATAAGAAAGAATATGCATGCTTTGTTCTAGGACTTCAAATCCCTCAAACCAAGGCCACCTTCATTCTTAGGAGAGTAAATCTGGACCCAACTGACTTTAGCACCAACAACGGCAGAATTAAAATTCTTCAATTTAAGCCTTTTATTTATGACGATATATGTATTTTTAAAAGTTCCCAAGCGTCCTAATTGACTAAATACTATAGTAAAAGGACTAATACCATAATTTGCCTTGACTAATTGAGTTTAGTATAAACAAATTCCAACTTTTGACGTTTCATAATTTACAAATAATATAAGCCGTGAATGAACTGAAAGTAAAACAGATTAACGGTATGAAATTACACGAGAAAAGTGACAAGAAACAGAGGGCGGTCCTTTATTTTAAAAAAATGGTGGGAACAGTGACGTGGAGGTTAACGGTTGGCATTTAGCAGTTGGTAATAGAATGATTAGTGGGGCTAATCCTTTCAGGCCTTAGCTCCGTACCGTGTCCTTTGTGTTGGTTGTATTTCCCCTTGCCCGAACCTGCCTTTAATTACATGCTTAAAACATTAATTCATTTTAATTACCTTTCGTCTTAATCTCCTAACTTTGGTCCCTGGGATTCCTCAAAGGAAGGAGGTTGCCAGATTTGTCTTCTAGCACGTGGTTTTTTGCATACCATGACACTTGTGGAATGACACGTGGAGTTTCCCACGTTTGCCCCCCTTCACTTTCGGCCAATGGGATTTGCATAGGAGTGTAAATGAACAGAGCGTTCGACGAACCGTTCGTATAACGTTCGTTTATTAAGCTAAATAAACGAGTGTGAACAAATTTTTTATGTTCGTTTAATAAACGAACGAACACGAACAGATGTGTGTTCGGTTCGTTTATGTTCACGAACAAGCTCATTTATAGGCTCGTTTATAAGTTTGTTTATAAGCTCTTTTACAGGATGAAAATACCTGTGGATGTATCTAAATACTACTTTTTGTTGTGTTGCTAAGTATGTTATATAAGTTCATGTTGAAATTTAAGTTTTATTTGTTGGATTAAAATCCGCAATTGTGGGCACATATGTAAAATGTATGTTGCTATTATAAAGTATGACACAAAATAAAGTGACCAATTAAGTTAAGCGTGTCATAGGTATTAAAATGTCATGGAAATAAAAGTGTAGATACCGTAAGGTATATTTATAATTCAATGAGGGGCAGAGTTATAAATATTTAATAGTTGATTTAATAAATCAACTATATAAATAGGTAGTGGTCCCCAAGAAATAGGTTAACTTGTTTTTCTCTCCTTCCCCGTCAGAGAGTTTTACTTCAAGAGATAACCTATCTTCTTGGAAGATCAATACCAAAGATTTGGGGATTTCAAGTTTTGGGATTTCCACATCAGATTCAAGATTTTCAATCTATCAATGAATTCAGGTACGCTTCCGCTTTCGGTTTATTGTTCTTGATGATTTGACATGATAGATTTTGGGTTTTAGGTTTCATATCTATTATGTTTCGGTTCTAACAAGTGGCATCAGAGCCTCGTCATATTGAATCATTGAGAACTAATAAGTTATCTATTTTTTTTTCGGATTGATTCGTTCTTAATTTTATAATATTGGTATTATGATTTGGTATTTGGATTCAGATTTATGGTTTGATTTTTCCCCTATTATTTTTAGCGTGCAGTTTGTGTTTTATATTTTATGTTTAGTTTTCTAAGTAAGTTATATTGACGGGATTGAATCTTGTTGCGGCTATAATTTTTTTTTATGTTTATTTTAGGGTTTTATGTATTAGGAAGACAATCGGTATATTATAGTTTAGTGCAATTGAATTTCCCATTTAATTCTTTAGTGTAATTCGTATCAGATATGATAGAATTGCTTTGCACTTTGCATTAGTTCGACAAGTCAATATTTGACACTAATTCTTTATTGATTGATTCAGTTTTTGGTTTCAGTTTTATAAGTAAATAAAGTTATGGTATTTAGCCATTAATTGATATTTATTAATTTGAATGGCTTCTTAAGATTTCGGTAATAATATTTAATTAGGTTTGATTAAAATTTTAATTTTGATCGTTAGTAATTAAGAATTAAGAAAAAAAAATTGATTTGGGCTTTGTCGTGGTAAATTTACCGTGACTTGGAAATTTTATAATCAGGTTAGCTCTCGAAGTTTTATATTCAGTTTATGTCTAATAAATTATGTGTTTGGAATAATGAATCGTTTTTGAATCTTGAATTTATACTCAAGATACTATGGAATTATGTTTATGTTTGGTTTTGAATCACTCTATTGTTTATCTTTGGCATTGGAAAGCATGACAAATAATCTAATGGAATTCATATTTGATTCGGTCTGTTCAAGAATTTCTATTTTGATCCTTAGATTATTATGGATATTTTAAGGTCTTATCATTATATGAATTACTCATGTGTATAATACTTCTGATTTTGACTTTTAGTTAAAGTTTGATTGTTTGCAATTCTACTTTAATTTCGGCAAATGCATGCTTAAGGAATTTTTAAAGAAACAGTCAAGGGTTTAGATTCTTCGATTTCTGATAGCCCATTCAGACAACCTTATTTTAGGTTATTTCGGAAAACTCAAGTGTTATCAGAAATTTCAGTTTTGACTGTTACAAAATTTTAAATTTGGATATCGGTATATTTATTGTATATATTTTAAAATAATTTAATTGAAACATTAAGTCACCAAAGTGACCTCTATTGTGGAAATTATTTTATTTTAAAATATAGAAGGTTTTGTGCATGTAAGTCGGATTATGTTAGTATTAATCGGCCCAAAGGAAGGTTAATAATTAACATTATTACATGTGCAACTGTGGTAATAAACATGTGATAGTTATTCAGTTTTATATGTGAGCAATAAATCGGCCCAAAGGAAGATTTCTGTTTGACATATTCTTATTATCAATGTTTGATTACTATACCAAGATATCACTTGCAAGTTAATGTTTTGTCCAACGATGAAATATTAATGGAGTGTTCGATATCTTAATATGAGATTTACCTTTATTCAAATTTATTATTATTTTGATTATCTTTTAATTTAATTGAAAGATAAAAAAAATGATTTTTTTTAAATAAATAAATTCATATTTTGGCTTCGGACATCTAATATTTTAATAGATTAGTTGAAACATAATGTCACCAAGTTTATTTAAAATATTAAGATGATTATGGGTTTTTGTAATTCATGCGTTTATTAATTGGCCCAAAGGAAAGTTAATATTTGGCAGAATTACAACGACAACTGTGGCGATAAATGTGTGACAATTATAAGGTATTTTATGTGAGCAATACGTTAGCCCAAAGATTAGCCTATTGTTTGACATAGTTTATTGTCAATGTTTGATTGCTACAACAAGAGTACCGCTTACAGTTAATATTACTGTCCAAAGACTTGATATTAATGTTGTGCTTGGTATCTTGAGGGGAACTAGCCATTATTTTGAATTTATTTGTTTACTTATGAATATTTATGTGAGCTTGTTTTATTTTATTTTATTTTTTGTTCTATATTTAGGTAATTTATCTTTGTTATCACAATATCTGTTAAATGCATTCTACACTCATGTTTAGTGAAATTAATTTCAAGGAATAAGAAAAGACACTTACATATAGTATTTGGTTGTATGCACTTAGACTTTGCACTAAGGAAAAAAAATATTTTGCACCTCCCACAGCGGTAAGCACCCATAAAAGGTATTTTGAGAGGTGAGACCGTTCGAATCGCATGAGTCTAATGATCATAAAACACAACATTCTAGATGTCTTTAGGAGCACAAATCTAAAGTGATTACTCATATTAAGTGTTTCCTTGACGAAATTAAGAAATGTTTTACCCAAAACATTAAGGTTAAGATGACATCACTTATGCTTTCTTTGATGTCTATGAAGTATAAGGGTCAAGGAAATGTGAGAGAGTAGATTATAAAAATTCTTTATATTGCTTCAAAATTTAAGGCACATAAGATCGAACTTTCTAACAATTGTTTGTTCTTATAGTTTTGATAACGCTTCCTATACAATTTAACCAATTCAAGTTACAACTGTCAAAGGGAGAAATATACTCTATTTGGGTTCATTTCTCATCGTGTTCAAGAGGAAGAAAGGTTGAAGCATTATAAGTGTAAAAATAATTATTTTGTTAGTGCTCATTTAGTTAGTGTCTTTAAGAATAAGGGCAATAAAAAAATATTTAAATAAAGTTGCTAAGGGTTCTAGCCAAAAGAAACGACAATAAATTTTTAAGTGTTGATTCTTTTGTATAAGTTAGGACACATGTAAAGAAATTAAACTTTAAAAGCGAGCAACTACTTCGGTTATTTTGAGTGATCCATGGACTGTAAATTTTATGATCCCACAATTAAGATTATTTTAAGGAGAGATTTATAATTTTTTTAGGATGTTGAGTTTGGAGGGAGAAATAAGGTTAGATGCATTGTTATTGAGGAAAAAATTGAATTGTAATTCAATTCATACTATCACTTTTGATGATGTTTAGGTTTTCACACCTATCATTAATCAAGAAGTGAATCAAGTACCTCAACAAAATAATGTTGAACAACTCTCATTCAAGATAAGGTAATTGTTTCAGAAGAACAAACTCAACAACCTTTTAAAAAAAACAAGTGTCATTAAAGAGGTCCACGAGAGGAAGATGAAATACTATTCCGGATTATTATGTTGTATTTCTTTAAGAAAATAAGGTAACAATGGAATGATAGAAAATGACTCAATCATTTTTATCAGACCATAAAATTTCTAACTCTCAAAAGTGGATTGATGTCATTCAAGAAGAGTATAATTTTATGCAAGACAATAAAGTTTAGGAACTTATCTCATTTCCTTAAGGTGCAAACCAATTGGTTGTAAATGGATATTTAAAACCAATAGGGATAGAAATGGTAATGTAGATAAATATAAAGTACGTCTTGTATCTAAAGGATATACTCTAAAAGAAGACATTGATTTTGTAGAGACTTTCTCTCAAGTTTTTATTGAAAGACTCTTTCAAGATAATTATTTCATTTGTTGCTTGTTTTAGTCTTAAGCTACATTAGATAGATGTTAAGCTTGTGTTTTTTCAATAGCAACATTGAAGAAATTATTTATATTGTACAATCATAGAGTTGTGTCTTATGATACAATATCAATGATACGTAAATTAAATAAATTCATCTATGAGCTTAAGTAGGACTCTCATTAATGAAATTATAAATTTCATGTTGATTATCTCATTCGATTTTGAGATAAATTTGGTTGACACTTGTATATACTACAAGTTCAGTGGGAGTAAACCAAGTGACACGCATATTGCTAAAAAAAGATAAGTATTATCTTACTCAATGCCTTAAAAGTAACCTTGAAATTTAGGAAATTCAAAAGATTCTCTATGCATAAGCTATAGAGAATCTAATTTATGCTTAAGTATGTATGCGTTTGGAAATTGTGTACATTGTTGGAATGTTAAACAGATATTTGAGGAATCGTATTATGGACCATTGGATAGCAGCCAATGGGGTTATGAGATATCTTCAGAGAACAAAAAAATTACTTGCTCACATGTCGGAGTTCTGGTAAGTTAGAGATCATCAGGTTTACAGACTTCGATTCTAATAGAATATTGATGCAAAAGAATTTTGTCACTTGAGCTGCTAATTGTAGATTGAATAGAAAGACCACTTCAGTTATTTTGTGACAATAAATATGCATTCATTTATTCTATAAACAATAGGAACACTTCAAATTTGAAGCACATAAATATTAAGTTCCTAGTTGTTAAAGAAAATTCAGAGTGGTTGTGTGTCTATAGAGCATGTTGGTACAAACTCCATAATTGCGCGCATATTAAGAAACTGTCACCCTAGGTCTTTCATGAGCACACTACTCATGTGGGTGTAATGTTATTTAAGGATATTCGGTTTTAGTGGGAGTTTGTAATTTTAAAAAATGCTCATTCGATTTAGACACAATTTCAGTTACTTCAGTTTAAAGTTATTTAAGATTATTTTCTGCAGAAATAAAGTTCTTTTGATTTATGCACACTCTGAATTCAGTAAAGTTGATCTCACTAAGGTTTAGGAGGACCAGTTGGAAATAGACATGTATGGTTCACATTTCATGTAATTTTCCATGCTACACATCCATGATTGATCTATGTCATTTGACTATATTTGTATACGTGACCATTGATGGGTCCAGTCATGATTGATATGGCGAAGACCGCTTTGATCCTATGTGGATATAGTTGATGGACGAGATTGTTATAGAATACCTATTATATAATAGCAAAATTTTGAGCTCATAAGGTTGTACATTTATCAGGAAACATATGTTGCCCAAGTGGGAGATTGTTGGATTAAAATCCGCAATTGTGAGCACATATGTAAAATGTATGTTGCTATTATAAAGTATGACACAAAATAAAGTGACCAATTAAGTTAAGCGTGTCATAGGTATTAAAATGTCATGGAAATAAAAGTGTAGATACCGTAAGATATATTTATAATTTAATGAGGGGCAGAGTTATAAATATTTAATAGTTGATTTAATAAATCAACTATATAAAGAGGTAGTGGTCCCCAAGAAATAGGTTAACTTGTTTTTCTCTCCTTCCCCGTCAGAGAGTTTTACTTCAAGAGATAACCTATCTTCTTGGAAGATCAATACCAAAGATTTGGGGATTTCAAGTTTTGGGATTTCCACATCAGATTCAAGATTTTCAATCTATCAATGAGTTCAGGTACGCTTCCGCTTTCGGTTTATTGTTCTTGATGATTTGACATGATAGATTTTGGGTTTTAGGTTTCATATCTATTATGTTTCGGTTCTAACATTATTTTGTTGCTTTTGTTTTATTTATTCATTTATTGTTAATTTAGTTAATATTTTTTAATATATAAACGAACATGTTCGCGAACACTTAAACGAACACGTTCGTGAACATTAAACAAACCAACACCTTCAAAAATAAATAAACGAACACGAATACAACATTAAAAATTTAAACGAACACGATCTAAACATGAACACCTTTAAAAATAAATAAACGAACACAAACATATTCTTGTTCGTTCAAGCTCGGTTCATTTACACCCCTAAATTTGCATTTCGGGGTTTCTTTAGTTTACAATCCATGGAACCCGAGGTTGAAGGCACGGTTAATCTTGAGCTACAATTAGAAAATTGGTGTTTTTGTCTGTTATTCTCCATTGGTTCACGCAATTAAAACATTGAACTGAATGAACTCAACGAGTGGTTTTAGTGGAAAGAATAATAATATTGGAGATACGAGTTCGAGTAGTTTCGTCTACTACATGTGTGTCTTGTTAGAAGATTAAGAAAAAAATATGAACAGATACTAACATTGAATTAACACGAGATCTCATGTTGCTTACAAAGTCTATCACTAAACAAGAAGGCTAATATGCAAAGTGCAAATCCTTTGCCTTTCAATAAAAAATCATGTATTTGCTAATATCCCTAAATTCCGTTTTCCCTCTTTTCTCTGTTCATCGTCTTCCTCATCTCATTTTCATTTTCTTCTATTTCATTTGCTTCATTTCTCTTGATTCTTGCTTGATGATACATCCTAACATGGTATCAGAGCCTCGTAATCGGTGCTAGAAAGCTGCAATTTGATCGGAGATTGTCGTTGACGGAGCAGTGGTTTTTGGAGAAACAGTTCGTTAGCTCTCGAGTACCTGTGGTTCATCTTTGTGAGCAATTCATCCGCTCATCTTCTTGTTGTCTTTTGCTTTGGCGATTGTGAGTATTTTCTTTCTCTGTTTTCTTGAGCGGCTGTTTCAATTGTTCGCTGGTCTGTGCCCTAATTGTGCTCGTGAGTTGAATCTGTGCCCTAGCCGTGTTCCTTTGTTGATTTTCGGTCATATTTTGTATCTCTGACGCTCATCTTGTTCTTCATTTCTATGTGCAATCTGGTTTTGTTTCTAATCATGTTACGGATCTGTTCTTCTTGCACTTGATCTGTCTGCGTCGTCTGATATTTTTTGGATCTGATTCTGCTCTATATCAGTATTCTTTGTTCTACTTGTTGATGCTCGTTTGTGTACTCTTCTGAATCTGATAATCTTCTGAGTCTGAGCTTGAAAATTGTTGATGCTCATTTGTGTACTCTTCTGGATCTGGTAATCGTTTGATCTGTGTTTGTCTGCATCGTGTTTCTTGAGCTTCTTATTCTTGAAGTGTGATCTGCATAGTGTGTTACTGTTCTTTAGATATGACTAATCCTGAAACTGGAACTACCTCTCCTATTGTTACCAATACTATTGAAACTGATCCTCCTAACACTACCACAACCACAACATCTACAAACTCCAATGCCTCCTCTAGTAAGTTGTTTGGTTCTAAAAAGATTAATGTTACCCTAAATGATGAAAACTACTTGCTATGGAATCAGCAAGTCCTCCTCACCATTAAAACCAATCGATTACAGAAATTTATTGATGGCAATGTCACTTGGCCACCACAGTATATTACTAAAGATGGAGTAGTTTCTATTAATCCTGACTTTGAGTATTATGAAGAGCAAGATGGCTCTCTTGCCTCTTGGCTCCTTTCAACTGATAGTGAAGGAGTTCTTCCCAACCTCATTGGCCATAATACTTCAGCTGAGATCTGGAGCACACTTCATAGGATTTACAGTGGTAAAACCACATCTAGGCTTATGTCTTTAAGGAGGTTGTCACATTCACAGAAGAAGGGGGATTTGACTATGAGGGAGTTTCTGATGAAGGTCAAAGGTGTCTGTGACAGTCTAGCAAGTTGTGGTGAGATGATCTCTGATCAAGAACATGTCACTGCTATACTGAATGGATTACCTCCTGAGTTTGAATCAGTCATCACAGTGTTAACTGCTAATCCTACTCCATCAGATGTTAAATCTGTTCATACTGTTCTTTTGGATGCTGAATCTAGACAGAATGGATTCTTGAGCCATATCAGTGCTTCTGCTAACCTCACCACTCACTCCTCCAACGGTTCTCAGTCTTCAGTTTCCAAACCTTCAGCCCAACCTCAACAATCTCAGCCTCCACCTCAACCATCTGTTCCTTCTACACCTGTATCTTCCTATACACCTGTTGCACCTACATCCACACCTTCTGTGCAACCACAACCTATTCCCCTAGAGGTACACACTGGTTCATATGATGACAATGGTGAATACAGTCAAGATAATGGATCTGGATACAGTATGACCTATAATAGAGGTAGAGGAAGGTTTTCTTCTAACAGGCCTCAATGCCAGTTATGTGGAAAGATAGGTCATTTGGCTGAAAGGTGTTACTCTCGGTTCAATGTTAACTTCAAGAATGAAGCTTCTAGACCACAAGGGAGAGGTTTTCCTCCTCAAGCTCACTTCAGTGCTTATGCTGGATATGGATCTGATTCTAGCTATTCTCATGGTCCTGTGTATTACCCTGGGCCACCACCATCCTTTTATCCTTCTGCTCCATATTATCCTCCTCCTCGATCTGCTGTGTATGCTCCTTCTCCTCCTGCTGTGCAACATCATCCTGCTCCTCATCCTGCAGTTTATCCTACTCAACCTCATGCCTTTATTGCAACTCCTGAAGTTGTCAGTGACAACACTTGGTATCCAGATTCAGGGGCAACACATCATGTCACCAATGATGCTCACAATCTTCATGTTACTTCCTGTTATCCTGGTTCAGGTAGTGTGAAAGTGGGTAATGGTAATATTATTCCTATTTCAATTATTGGTCAATCTTCTTTGTTAACAAATCCTAAATCATTACATTTAAAACATGTTTTATTTACCCCTGGTATTACTAAAAATTTACTTTCTGTGTCAAAGCTTGCACAGGACAATCAGGTGGCAGTTGAATTTTATCCAAGTCACTGTCAGATTAGAGATTTACATACCAACCATGTTTTGCTGACTGGTGGAATGCACAAAGGACTTTATACCCTTCCTAGTTCATTAGTGTCTGCTACTCCTGTTCTTGATAATAATGCTACTCATGTCAATAATGTACCTGCATCTGCTTCTATTTTTTCTGCAAGTTCTATGTCTGCTAATAATGTCTCTGGTTTAGACAGTTCCTGTTGTTTTACAATTTCTCATAAGTTGCCTTTAGAGGTGTGGCATAGAAGACTAGGACATCCTGGTCATGATGTTTTGGTAAAAGCTTTAAATCATTGTAATGTTTCTTTTACTAGTAATAATAATAAGCAAGAATCCTCTTGTTCAGCATGTAAATTTGGTAAATCTCATAAGCTTCCATTTGTTGATTCTCATTCAACATATACTTCTCCTCTTGAACTTATTGTTACTGATGTTTGGGGTCCTGCCCCTCTTTTCTCAAATGGATTTCGTTATTATGTTGCTTTTACAGACTCTTTTTCTAGATATACTTGGGTTTATTTTCTGAAAACAAAATCTGGTGTACTTAATGCTTTTATTCAGTTTCAGAGTCAAGCTGAGAGGCAGTTTGGATGCAAGCTGAAGGCAGTTCAGTCTGATGGGGGAGGTGAATTTGTTGGACTGACCTCTTATCTGCAAAGTCAAGGTATTGTTCATCGCTTCTCTTGTTCTTATACTTCAGAGCAAAATAGATTGGTAGAAAGAAAACATAGGCAGATTGTAGAGGTTGGTCTAACTTTATTAGCTCAGGCTTCAATGCCTTTAAGATTTTGGAATGAAGTCTTCACTAGTGCTATATATCTGATTAATAGACTTCCCACTAAAGCCTTAGAAGGTTTGTCACCTTTTGAAAAACTTTTCTCCCAAAGACCTGACTATCATTTTCTAAGAATATTTGGTTGTGCTTGTTACCCTTTTCTTGGTCCTTATAACAAACACAAGCTACAGTTTAGGTCTACAGTGTGTGTTTTCTTAGGATATTCACCAAGTCATAAAGGATACAAATGCATAGATTCCACTGGTAGAGTTTATATAACCAGACATGTGCAGTTTCATGAAAACCTCTTTCCTTATGAGAATCATCCCTTGTTTTCAAAAACACCTATACTTTGTCAGTTTTGTTCTTCAAGGTCATCTTCCACAAAATCAGCATCTCTTCCTGTTGTTCAGCCTTCACATAGTCAACATATTTCTGTTTTTCCTTCTTCACAAAATAATCTCAGTGTCAACACTCAGTCTTTTCATGGTTCACCAGTTCATACTTCTGTTTTTGTCCCAACTGAGTCACATGCTCACACAAATGCTCATATTCCACATGTGTCTGTCCCAAATGAGTCACCTGAGTCTGATTCCAGTCAGTCTTCTTCTTTTCTTCAACATACAAATCGGTTCAGTCAAAATAAGTCTGAGTCCATTTCCACTGAGTCACATGTGCATCCTCCTCTCATGTCTCCTGTAAACACAGGTGTCTCAGTTCAGTTTAAGTCATCATTTGTTTCACCTGCAGCATCATCAGGACATTCATCTTCTTCCACAGATCATTCTACCTCCATTATTAAAACCACTAATCCTTCCACTACAACTCCATCTTCATCTACACTTCCTGTCACCAGATTACTTCCATCTTCCATTTCAACATCACCATGTCATACTATTTCACCTCCACAATCCACTCCTACCTTCATTCCATCTTCCACCACCATTCCTGGTTCCAGTACACATATTGTTTCACCTCCACAATCCACTCCTACCTTCATTCCATCTTCCACCACCATTCCTGGTTCAAGTACGCATATTGTTTCACCTCCACAATCCACTTCTACCTTCATTCCACTCTCCACCACCATTCCTGATTCTAGTTCTTTCACAGTTCTGAATAAGCATCCTATGGTTACTAGAGGAAAGGCAGGGATCTTTAAACCAAAGATCTATACAGCAGCAACAGTTACCCCTGATGAACCCTCTGATGTTTTCACTGCTCTTCAAGATCCATCATGGAAGAAAGCTGTTGAGTCAGAGTACAATGCTCTTCTTCTGAATGGAACTTGGGAACTGCAACAGTTACCTCCCAATAGAAGAGCTATTGGTTGTAAATGGTTGTTCCGAACAAAGAAAAATCCAGATGGTACAGTTGAAAGATTGAAGGCCAGACTGGTAGCAAAAGGGTTTTCCCAGACTGTTGGTTTTGATTACCATGAAACCTTCAGTCCAGTGGTTCGTGCCAATACAATTCATATTGTCCTTGCAGTGGCCGTGATGAAGCATTGGACAATTCGACAAATAGACATCAACAATGCCTTTCTCAATGGCAATTTGTCTGAAGAGATTTATATGGAACAACCTCCAGGGTTTGAGCAATATGGTGACAATGGTGAAAAGTTGGTTTGTCATCTGAAGAAAGCTCTATATGGACTTAAACAAGCACCCAGAGCATGGTTTCAGACTTTGAAGAGTTTTCTTCTTAAAGATTTAGGTTTTGTTGCCTCCAAATCTGATACATCTTTCTTCATTAAGTCCAATGAGAACGGTCAAGTGCTGCTTATGGTGTATGTAGATGACATTGTCATCACGGGAAGTTTCACCACTGAAGTGAATACTGTAGTGCAACAGATCAATGAGACTTTCTCATTGAAGGATCTTGGTAGTTTGGGCTTCTACTTGGGCATGGAAATTCATGAGTTCCCTGAGGGTCTCCTACTGAATCAAAGAAAGTATGTTACTGAGCTTTTAATTAAAGCTGGTATGCAAGATTCAACCCCTGTTATTACACCAATGGTGGTAACTCCCAAACAGACTGCTGATGATGGTGATTATTTTGATGACATTCATCAGTATAGGAGTATAGTATGGGGCTGCAGTATATATGTTTGACTAGATCAGGCATTGCTTATGATGTCAACAAGGTCAGTCAGTTTATGAACAATCCATGTGTCACACACTGGAGTGCTGTCAAGAGAATCCTGCGGTATCTTCATGGTACACTTGAGCATGGATTGTTTTACACATCAGGAGATGTTTTTAGTCTGGTCTGTTACTCTGATGCTGACTGGGCGTCTTCAGTGGAGGACAGACGTTCAACCACTGAGTATTGTGTTTTCTTGGGCAATAATCCTATTGCTTGGAGCTCAAAGAAACAATGTGTTGTATCACGCTCAACATGTGAAGCAGAGTATAGAAGTGTCGCAAACTCAGTTTCAGAGCTGATCTGGATTGAACAACTTCTTCAAGAAATGGGCATTTCAGTTGTTGGAAAACCTGTAGTGTGGTGTGACAACACGTCTACAGTCTCTATATCTGCAAATCCAACTCATCATGCTCGAGTTAAACATGTTGAGATTGACTTGCATTTTGTCCGTGAAAGAGTGGCTGCTGGACAACTTTTGGTCAATTACATCCCAAGTTCAGAACAAACTGCTGATATCCTTACAAAGCCTATACCTCCTTCATCTTTTCAAACTTTGCGGTCTAGACTTGGAGTTGTTTCTTACTCTGAAGTTAAATCCAAGTATCAGAATGTTGAAGAAAAGGAAGAAGAGAACGAGGAGAATATTAGAAGTATTCCAGAAGAATCCAAGTTAGTTAGTCAAAGTCAGAGCTGTTGAATCTGTTTCAATCAGTTAGTGGGCTGTTAGTCTGTTAAAGTTGTATTAGACTTGGGCTATAAATAACAGGCCCATTCATTGTATTTTGAACATGCTTAATGAATAAAATCTGAGATATTTTCCTAAATTCCGTTTTCCCTCTTTTCTCTGTTCATCGTCTTCCTCATCTCATTTTCATTTTCTTCTATTTCATTTGCTTCATTTCTCTTGATTCTTGCTTGATGATACATCCTAACACTCTGGGTTGCTGGTGTCATTTGTTTTGCTTCGGAAATGTCCGGCAACGGTAGACGGCAGACCGGGCACGTGGATTGTTTTCTTAGCCACAAGTCGATGCAGGAAAGGTGAAAATTGTGGCCGTATTTAGGCATGATCCTCAGCACATCTTTCTCTTGGTACTCACCCAAACATATGGAGCATCTGCATACAAACCAAATATGGTAATATCTTCCATTTTGATGCAAAAAGTCCTAAACCAAATATGTAAATTCCTCATTTTGAACTGAATATTTGATTGTTTATGAGGACTCTGAACTTACTGTGTTTCTTCAAAGGAATTGAAATCTTCACTGTTGAACTTCAATGTCGGCATTGCAGCAACTACAACCGGGACCTTCGAATCCTCAAACAAATGGTTATTGTACAAACAAACACAATAAAAGTGGCACCTATTACAAAACCAACAACCGCTGGGATCAAATTCATGCCTGAACCCATCATCCAAATAATCAAACCAAGATGTAAAAAACAAAGGGAGCACCACAACACCACCCTCAGATTCCCATAGGGAAGAAGAAAGTTGGTTTCCTTGTTCTTTCACCTTTGGAATTGCAGTAAAGGGGTCCACTTTCTAACTCTTCTGGACCCTCCAAGTTCTTAGATTTTAGTATATCAGCCGGTTGACACTTGACATGGTAGTAAGGGGTGCTTAACGAGTTCAGCAGCTCGTGAGTTGCTCGAACTCGACTCGGGCAAAATTCGGTAAACGCTCAATTCGGGTTAACTCGAATCGAGACTTTAACGAGTAGAATCGAGCAAAGTCTAACTCGACTCGATAAGTTTGCAAGCAGCTCGTTAATTTTTAAAATATTTGTGAATTGTTACTTTAGTTTTAATATGCTAGTTTGGTGTATTTTTGGATTGTTAGTTTGAAATTTAGACTTTAAAAGTGCTTTATACACTCTTTTGATATTTTTTTGGTTAAATTTGTTAATTTATGTTATTATTAAGCCCCATATAGTATTGTTGAGCTTAACGAGCAATGAGTCGAGCTTAACGAGCAGGGAGTTGAGCAACAAATTTTTTAACGAGCACGAGTCGAGCACAATTTTAATGAGCTTAACGAGCAACGAGTCGAGTCGAGCAACAAAATTTTTTAACGAGCACGAGTCGAGCACTGCCCAACTCGCGATCGACTCGCTCGATAAGCACCACTATATGGTAGCCTGTTTTGGCAGCAAAATTCCAAGAGAAGCAATGATAAAATAAAACAGGTGGATATAAGGCTGTAAATGAGACGAGACAGATCGCAAGCTACTCGAGCTCGACTTGATTGGACTTGGCTCGAGTTTTTAACGAGCCGAGCCGAGCTATGTGATACCCGACTCGAAAAGCTCGCGATTTACTCGAAAATATAATATACTAAATTTTTTATAATTTAAAATCTAAATATTTAAACTTAAAACCCTAAAATATAAACCCTAAACATAAGTCTTAAACCTTAAATTCTAAATTCTAAACCCAACAACCTATGCCTCTAAACCTTAAACTAACACTAAACCTTAAAATTAACAAGTTTGAGTTTACACAACTTGTGTATTAAAGTTTTTTCTTGATAGAACTTTAAATGAGACGTGACAGACGTCGAACTACTCGAGCTAAACACGGTCAAAGATCGGTCAACACTTGACTCAATTGGGCTCGAATAAAGCTCAAACTCGACTCGAGTTCTTAACGAGCCGAGTCAAGCTTAAAATTTTCAGGCTCATTAAAAATTACTCGAGCTCGAACTCGACTCGAAATTTTAACAAGCCGTCGAGCTCAGCACTAATCGAGCTCGGCTAGAATTGTTTACACCCCTAGGAGGATATATATATATATATATATATATATATATATATATAAACCTTTATAAGGTGATAACCTCTGCTTTACATCTGTGCTACATATGGAATATATATTTGATCTTAGTCTTTGCTACTTTTGAGTAAGCCTAGTCTAATGTTCAATAGAATTTGTCTAGAAAAAATGGCTTCTTTTCCTTCGTTTTTTTACTACCTGGTTTAACAGTAAACAGCTCAAAAGAAGGGTCCTGGTATTTTTCTTTGTTCTTAAGAAAAGACCAGAGTTTCATTGCTTTAATTTCATTCATTTTGCCATCCTTATTTCATTGTCGAACTTATAAATTTTTAGGGGACGAACTTATAAAAGTTTAGGAGGAGAAAATAGATTTTTAATAGAAAATACATAGAAAAATTTTAAATTTTTTTCTAAATCATATATGATTTTCAAAATTTTAAGGGACCAGCACCCCGTACATCCCTGATCATATTTAAAGCTAACTCTCAACTGTTGAAAAAATAAAGCACTTTGGCTTCTAAAACAAGCCAGGCGTTGTATTTTCTTCTATGTCTAGACAATTGGAACTGATGGATCTACCAGAAATCATCAAACAGGGTTGAAGCATAATCTCCATTGTTGAAAAGATCAGTTTCTTCCACCAGAACTCGCTCGGAATTCCCCATCTGTTGAAAAAATTCCAGCCCTCCATTATTTGTGACATTGTCCCCAGTTTGGTTACAATCTGTGTAAGGAACAGGCATGTAACCATTAAGATTCTCCCAAGTTTGGCCGTCGATGATATCTTGTTGCTGTGCTACCGCCATTGTCTGTGGATCGAATTCAGACAAAACATGATTAGATGCAACATGTTCTTCAGTGGAACCTGTGTCCATTGTCTTCTGAATTGTTTCTTGCTGCCGTTTCACAGATAGACGATATTTCTGCAAAATCAACATCAAAACAAATCTGATTGCCCGACTAAAATGATGTTACTTTAGCAAATAGCAACTTTAGGACAAGTTACATTCACAAACCTGCAAATGGCTTGCCACATTTACTTTCTTCAGTCCTGGAACGTTCATAAGTTCAAGTATTTTCTTTGGATGAGCTTTAATTCCCAGCAATTTGATAGCTTGGAGGAATCTATTATGCAGCTCATCAGTCCAAACTAGCTTTGGCTTCTTTTGAATCACAGAACCATCAATATTTTCCTCTTTTTCGTCTCGTATTTCATCCGATCTTTTCCTTTTCCGGTTTCGGAGATTCCGCCTCTTGTCAACACCCGTTGCACTCTCCATCGATGTCGCCTCCTCGATACCGCTAGTCTCATCGAGGATTAATACATTTTCTCGTTGCTGAATGAATGCAAACTGCCACAGGTTCTTGAGATCATACATGGCAATTGGCTTCACCATGTATAACATTGCACCTTTAAAGAGGCTACCTATAACGGCATTCCGATCGTAATCGGCCGACATGACTAGGCACGAGATTGACAAATAAACACCATCAGACAAGGAATGTTGCACAATTCACACTAACAGAAACGATACAGAGGGCAACTGCTTACGAATAATAGGAATGGAAGACATGTTGCTTATCGTCTCAAGTAGCTCGTATTTATCCATGTCGGGCAGCCAAGCTTCCGCTAGGATAAGGTCGATTTCGTGTTCTCGATCGTGTATTATGCGGAATGCATCGGTTGCTCGTTTAGCCGTAATCACTGCAAGGGAACACAAAGCACAATTTTTTTAGCAGATCAAAATTAAGTTTGAGGATGGATGAATTTAGAACATAAAAATACCTTGATAGCCAATGGTGCGAAGCATTTTTGATATGATAGTGAGACAGGTTGAATCAGAATCCACAAGTAAAACAGTAACAGCTGCAAATCCAGTGTTTGAGTTGGATTCAACTGAGATAGACATCTTGCCCTTGTTCATATGTGTATGTGGAAGAATGTTATTTTCATGTACAAGCTCACATTTACTAGCTTCAGATGCTTATATATAACTCATTTTTAGGGTTTTGACCAGTTATTTATAACGTTTAAACTATGCATATCTGAATGACTGAATGGTCAAAGTTTCCATATTAAGAGATTGAAAAACATGGAAATCATCTACCAAGTTGCCTTATGAATTTGTTCCATTTCTTAAAATTTAATAATTACTTTTGACTCATTTGACTGCAATGTTGTTGTTGACTCATTAATGTCCTAAGAAAGTTTCCATAAAATCTCATTTTCTCCTTATGAAACAGTGGAGTATAGGGTTACTTATCGAGCAAGTCGGTCGCGAGTTAGGCAGTGTTCGTTAAAAAATTTTGTTGTTCGACTTGATTCGATTCGTTGCTCGTTAAGCGCGTTAAAATTGTGTTCGACTCGTGCTCGTTAAAAAATTTGTTGCTCAACTCAACTCTCTGCTCGCTTAAAAAATTACCTTATTTTTAACTAAAAGTAAAATTTAACAATATTATAGGGGGCTTAATATTAACATAAATTAACAAATTTAACCAAAAAATATCAAAATAGTGTATAAAGCACTTTCAAAGTCTAAATTCCAAACTAACAATCCACAAATACACCAAACTAGCATATTAAAACTAAAGTAACAATTCACAAATTCATCAAACTATCATATTAAAACTAAAGTAACAACCCACAAATGTTTTAAAAAATTAACGAGTTGCTCGCAAACTTATCGAGTCGAGTTAGACTTTGCTCGACTCAACTCGTTAAGGTCTCGAGTCGAGTTCGAGTTCGATCGAATCAACCCGAGTCAAACGTTTACCGAATTTTGATCGAGTCGAGTTCGAGCAGCTCACGAGCTGCTCAACTCGTTAAGCACCCTTAGTGGAATCTGTCCCAATTTTTGATAAATTAATATTTAGTCCTTCAAATTTACTTATCTAATCCATCTGATGAAACACGAGAGCAAACAAAAAAGGATTGGGTGAAGATAAAACGCAGAAGGTAAGTATTTTTTAGAATAGAAATAGGCACTAGGAGAAATTATTACATGGTCCCGGACCACTACGTCATCCATGGTCCCATCCATTAAAAATAAGCTATATAATTTCTTTTTTTCCATGTCTCTATGTAACCACCCACTCCCTATTTATATAGCTTAAAAAGATTAAGATTTATCTTTAAAAAAATAATATGAAAAATACGTGACTAATTTTTAGTGGAAGAGACCATTAATAACGTGGTGGTTCGGGACCATGCAATATTTTTTCAGTCACCAGGTCTCGCCTATAAAGACGAGTTAATGCTGTAGCGGTGGAGTTTGCTGCCCTTTCTTCTTTACTGATGGAAGAGTAATCCCAGTTTAATAGCATTGGTGATGATAGCTTGAAAATTAAGGTGAGTTGATGGGTAATTATTTTTATTGTTCATTAGGTTGGCTCGGATAATTAATATGATTTTAATTCAATATTATTAGTGTTTATATGTGGGACTCGAAAAGGAAATTGGATAGCTGGAGATTAGAAATATACAAGGATTTTTATGATCCCGACGGATTATTCTATTCTCTAGGAAAAAAATAAGTTATTGATAAAACTTTTAAAACTCGTCGAAAAATGATATTTATTATAAAATGCGATAATTTTATGATTTTACGGATTATATCTATACTCTCAAAAAAAAATTATTTTTCGAGGGATTACATTTATTCACTCGAAAAATGATATATAAAATAGCATATTTAATGTTTTCGACGGGTTACGTCTATTCCCTCAAAAAAATTCTTGAAATCAACAAATTTCCGATGGAAAAAGTAATTAAGTTTAAAACAAACACCTTGATCAAAACTTTGTGACAGAATATTTTATTTCTTTCTGTAAATTGTGACGCGTTTGAAGTCGTCGAATTTTTTCGCTTAATAATTTAATTTTTTTTGTAGTTGCTCAATTTTTTTTTGTTGTCCTCCCAGTCAGGGGCAAATCTAGAAATTTAAACTTGGTAGTTCACCGACCAGTGTAATAATTTAGAATCAATTTACACCGTTGTAATAATATATTAATGAGTGATAATTGTTGTGCAAACAAACATGATTTATAGTCAGACACATATTGACATTGAAGAACCAATTTGCGTAAATATGTCTGAGAAATTAGAACTATATTACACCAATGTAATTGTATTTTAGAGAGTAGAAAAAGTTACTCTAGTGAAATTAAGTATTGATAGTGGTAATTATTGTGCAAGCAATCATAAGTTTTATATTCAAACCCGTTTGGAGTTCTAGAATTTTTTAAAAAGATTATGAAATCAAAATCGTTTTAGGTTTCAAATACTCAAAATGTAATTTTTAGTTTTTGATTCAATAATCTTAACCATGAGATCACTAACTTGAAACTAAACTTTTTTAAACTTTTGGCAAAACGAATCTTTCCAACAGTTGGGATTGATCGACGATCATTCCGTTAATCAAAATTATGGTCTTGACAAAAGTTATAACTTTGAAAAATTAAGATTTTTTTAGGAATAAGACTTTAAAGTGCCACATCAACATTTCTTAATGGGTTAACAGTATTACAAAATAATCATAATAATTTTAAATTAAAAGTTTAATGACTATACTGAAGAATTTTTAATTTCAATGACCAAAGTAAAAACACCCTAAAAAATTAGTGATTACTAAAGTAGTTTATCTTATTTTTTAATGGAGGGTCAAATGAACCACCATGCACCATGGTGCATCCGCCAATGCTCCTAGTTCTCCGAGTCTTATCCTGACTAATTTGGACCGGTCCGCGTCGCTCACTTAGTTTTAGTGGGTGAGTCTTTCGGCCAAAGTTTTCTGCATACAAAAGACCTCAAAACTCATTTAAACGATATTAAACTACTTACCAATTAGACACTAAAATCAACTTTTTTATATATATATTACATAAATTTTTAATAGCATTCAAAGTTTACATCCAAATCCAATCCACCTAACTGACTGGTCCACATGAAATAGTGTCGGGAGATCAAAGCAAGCATGAAATAGTGTCGGGAGATCAAAGATTAAATTGAAGAAGACACTGTACCAACCAGTAACTGAAAATCTTACTGCCTTTAACGTCAGCAACTTCACTTTTTCTATGTTACTGCCAATTATTAGTGGGACAATTAGTACTGCCATAATCACATGGCGGACTGCCCTCCACGCCTCTGATACTGAAACACAAATCATACAATTAATACAAACCGGGGAAACCCTATCCTGAATAGCTTCTCTATACACAATTACAATGATTCATATATATATATATATATATGCACACACAGTCGGTAATTGGATGATAAAAAAGAAGAAAGTAAAGATGTTGCAGTACGGGAGCCTTGAAGGAGCAGAGTTGGCTCTGGGGAGAAACTTAACAGTAGCGGAGAAACTATGGTATGCTTACTCAGCTCAGAAATCAGACTACGTGTTGTATATCCACAGCTGCCTTTTCCTGTTCCTGGTGTTCTCTTTGGTGCCTCTCCCATGGGCGTTGGTCGAGCTCCATCGGTTCGACGCCATGAAAAAGTTCAAGGTTCAGCCCAGGATGAGGAGATCGTTCCCGGAGTTGCTCAAGTGTTACAAGGATGTTATCATCAACTTTGTTCTTGTCGTGGCTCCTCTCATTCTTGTTTCCTTCCCTGTTCTAAAGGTACGTCTTCGTAAGTAACTACTTTCTGCATGCATGATGGTTTTAGTTACGAAGAAGGAACATACATGCGGGATACGGCAACTTTTATAAAAGTATATCCTACTCACTAAATTATATATTTTTTTTTTGGATAAATGTGTGTTGTTTGTATTATCCAAGAAAGCAGGTAAAACCTGCATCAGTACAACCTATGAAGACTTGAAGGACTGATTAAAAAAGTCCCCAAGTTATACACATATCTCTATTTACAGTATCCATTCTAATGTTTTTGCTATGAGTACGTATCTTTACAACTTCCTTTATACATTCTATGAGACTACCACAGTTTCTACTTATGCCCCTAAACTTCCTATGATTTCTCTCCTCCCAAATGTAATAAACATATGAACTCCATGCTAGCTTGAGGATGAACACCAGCAAAGACTTTCCCTTTAAATGACTGCACAACCAGCAAATTTCATTTTCCCAATCCAACATCTCCCTGCGTAAGCCACACATCCTGAGGATGTCACTCCAGACATGCCTCGAGTAGGTACACTCTGCAAATAAGTGATTTCTGGATTCAGGAAAATCAGCACACAAAAGGCAACAATTCTCTGCACATACCCCCATACGCTGTAGCCTATCCAAAGTAGGCAAACGATCAAGAATGGCCATCCAAAGAATCACAGATTGCTTTGGTACATGCAAGCTGAACCAAACTAATCTATGCCAAGGCACTTTAGTAGCCACCTCTCTGATTTCATCCCATATACTCCCAGCCTTCATATCCCCTCTAGAGCTAAGAGAGCGAAGAACAGGCCTGAGACTCAAAATTTTCCGGATCCCCCAACTGAAATGAGCTTTAGATTCAACATCCCACATAGCTCTTCCCTTGAACACATAAGCATGGATCCAAGCTACCCAAAGGGAGCCCTCAGAACATAATAGTGCCTTCGCTAATTGCAGTGTACATGCCCTATTCCAAGTTGTAAGGTCTTTAATGCCCATACCCCCCTCACTCCTAGGTGTACAAATGACCTTCCAACTCACACGAGCACCAGCAGCAGGTTCATCTTTCCCCCTCCAGAAAAATCTCATACAAAGCTGTTCAAGCTTACGAATCACACCCTTAGGAAGAATAACCTGCCTACACCAATAATTCGCTATGCTGAACAACACAGCATTGATAAGCTGAACTCTCCCAGCATAACTAAGGTGCCTGCTAGACCATTGCCCCAACCAAGCCTTCACTTTGTCAATGAGAGGCAGACAATCCTTCTCTGATAGCTTTCTTGTGACCAAAGGAATTCCAAGGTACCTGACAGGCAGCTTACCAATCCTAAAACCAGTAGCAAGCCCCAATTCATTCATATCATCTGAGCTTACCCCTGCCACAAATAACTCCGTTTTGGCCACATTTAATCGAAGACCAGACAGAATATAGAATTGCTCGAGAACACACTGCACTCCCACCAGTGAATCAAGGTTGCCTTTGCAGAAAATAAGCAAATCATCTGCAAAGCATAGGTGAGTGATACCTATTTTCTTGCACTTTGGATGGAACTGGAAAAGACCATTCTTTGCAGCAAGGTCAAGCATGTGAGACAACACATTCATGGCTAACACAAAAAGATAAGGAGACAGTGGGTCTCCTTGTCTTATCCCTCTCTTCCCCTTGAAAAAACCCACCAAACTCCCATTGAGGGAAATAGAGAATCTGCTTCCAGTGAAACAAGCCCCAATCCAATTTCTGAATGTCTGAGGTAACCCAATAGCATCCAAAACATGCAACACAAAATCCCAATTTAAGGAATCAAAAGCTTTTTGCAAATCAACTTTCACAGCACACCTAGGGGAGATAAACTTTCGACCATACCCCCTTACCAATTCTTGAGCAAGGAGAGTATTATCCACAATGCTTCTACCTTTAATGAAAGCTGACTGATTTAGAGAAATTATACTAGGCAAAAAAATAGTCAGACGCTCAACCAAGATTTTTGTAATAGTCTTGTACACTACAGAACAGCAAGAGATAGGTCTGAAGTCCTTAGCTCTGCAGGCATTAGGGATCTTTGGCACAAGTGTAATGGCAGTAGCATTAAAAGCTGGTAATAATTCTGAGGAAGTAAAAAAATACCTCACAGCTGCTGTGAAATCCGCTCCAACAATGTGCCAAGCTTTCTTGAAAAACCATGAAGTGTAGCCATCTGGCCCAGGTGCCTTATCTTTGCCTTGTCCAAATATTGCAGCCTTGATTTCCTCACTTGTAACATCACGCGTAAGCAAACCATGTGCATCAACTGGAATTTGCACTTGAATTATACTCCTCAACTCTTCAACAGCACAACTTCTCACTCCCCCATCAACAGAGCCTATTTGCTTTGTGAAGAAGGCAATGAATTCCTCAGACATCTCCTCGAAAGAACTAAGCCTCTGCCCCATCTCATTCTCTAGAAATAGAATAGTATTTCTTTTCTTTTTTGCCGCCACTGCAGAATGGAAGAAACGAGTAGATTGATCCCCTTCTTGTAACCAATTAACTTTCGCCTTCTGTCTATAGAACAACATTTCAGCCTTCTCAAGATCCTCCAACTCTCTCATCAAGCTCTTCTCATTCTTAACAGCATCCCCATTCACAGGTAATGCAAGATTTAATAGTTGCAAAGTCTCTAGCTGACTTCTTTTATCAGCAACCTTCTTCGAGATATCAGCATAATTTTCTTTGTTCAAGGCTCGTAAACAAGGCTTCAATCTCTTCAACTTACTAAACAGAGATTGTAATGGATTGCCATTAGTAGGCAAGGCCCAGGACTCTGCCACCACTGTCTCAAAATCCCTATGCTGAGTCCAAAAATTAAAGAATTTGAATGGTTTAGGCTTATGCACAGGAGCCTCCACCAAAGTTTTCACCACAGCTGGACTATGATCTGAAATCCCTGGTGCTAAGAATTCCACATTAGTGCATGGCAAGCTAATAAACCACTGTGAATTTACCAAAACCCTATCAAGCTTCCTTGCGAGAAAAGAGTCCTCCTGTTTATTTGACCAGGTAAATACTGGGCCAGAGAAAGGATGATCACTCAGACCCACCTCCCTAATGCATTCCAAGAATTCCTCCATATCAGAGGAGATATGCTCAACACCATCAAAAGCAGAACTCTCAGCAGCAGATCCAATGACATTAAAGTCTCCCCCTACCATCCAGGGAAGCACTCCCACCATGGCCTCAATCTGCCGAAGTTGCCTCCATAAATCTCTTCTTAAAACACAATCATTGCTTCAATAAACTGCAGAGACAAACACCTCTTTACCATCTACTAGCCCCCTAAGTGTAATAACTTGAGAACCAGTAAACACCACCGAGAACTGTAGTTGCTTCTTGCACAGAACCCAGATCTTCCCCAAATCAATGCAATTATAGTTATCAAAACAGTTCCAATTATCAGCATATTGTTGCCAAACTGAACCAAATTTCTCTTGCCTTACCCTGGTTTCGAGTAAGCAAATCACATCAGCATTCAAAGTTTCCATCCTATGCATCACTTTCCTCTGCTTTTTGGGGTCATTAAACCCCCTCACGTTCCAAAAAGAAATAATCATTTAGCATTCTTTGCAGCAGACCCCTTGGCCTTTACTTTATCCAACTTCTCAGCTTTCTTCGTTTTCATCTCTTGCAATAATACTGCAACACCAAGAGAAGCATTCCTTGGCTTTCGGGGTTCATCAACTTCCAATCCATTAAGCACTTCAAACTTGTTCGAGGATTGTGCAAATAACCCAGACTTTCCTTTGCTCTTGACCTTGCCATGAGGACTATGCAGGGGGGAAATTCATTAGCCATAATATCCAGCCCTCCCACCAAAACAGTTACATCAGATTGAACTGCAGCAGTGCCAGTCACTATCCCTTCAGCAACAACTTCAACATTAGGAATTACAGCCTGCTCACCAAGTTCTGCATTAGGCACAGCAGAACCAACATCAAGGGCCACAGCCTGCTCACCAGATTCTGCATTAGGTATAGCAGAATTAACATCAAGGGTTGTATCTTGCTCACCAATTTCGACAGCAGCAGATTCACCCTGCAGATTTGCACTCATAGCCCCATTTAGAATATCTGAGGCCTTGGAACTCGATGCACCGTCCCCAGCAACAACATCTTTAATCCTCCATTGCGAACCTTCCTTTCCAAGCACTGCATTAGTAGGATTCTTCGCAGGCACTAGCTCACATAGTTTATCAGAGTGTCCGAAAATTTTGCAGTGAGTACAGAAAGCCGGCATCCATGGAATTCGCACTTTCACAGTAACAATGGAACCATCCCTCAACTTAACTGGAATTGTGCGAGGGATTCTATGTCCTGCAACTACCTCAACACACACCTTCGCAAACTCCAGTCTCTCCCTGGAAGCCGTAACTGAGTCCATATATAAAGGAACCCCCAAACCACTGGCAATGTAACTCAAACCCTTGCGCGTAAACAACTCCAACGGAACATTGTACAACTGAACCCATATCGGCATCCTCGTTAAATCAAAGTCCAGCCGCTTCAAATTCGGCTCCCACTTCCTTAGCACAAGGGGCTTATGTTGAATGTGCCAAGGACCATTCTCTAACACCCAATCCCTAGCGGTATCATTCACGAAAGAGAAAACGTACAGATTAGGGCCTGCGAGACTGACCTTTGTTAACGACTCCGCTCCCCACAGTGAACCCACAAGCTTCTTCAACGCAATGAAGTTCGGAGCAGCTCCGATGAACTGACCCACCAAAGAATGTCTCCAATCCGAGACTCCTTCATTGAAAATTTCTGAAGGAGGATCAATCAAGAATGAATCCGCAGAAGCAACGGGGGGAAAAAATTCAAGGGCCTGTTCATCCCCACCCCCACAGAATAGCGATTTCCAATCCACCCGACTCATACAAGACAAAGAAAGCGAATCAATGGAGGAAAAAACCCCAATTTTGGTTCAGAAACGAAGAAGGAAAGAGGAAATCTCGAAAACCGTTAGGCCTGCTAACATACGCCTCGAGAGCTCCCCAAAAGTGTAGTTACTAAATTATATTTGGATTATTCTGACACATATATATCTTTTAAGTTAAAATAGTTTATTCTTTGTTTCTTTCATTTGCAATTCGTTACAAATAATAAGTCAATTTTTTATATAATTTATTGATGGATTAATTCAGATCGAGTATCACGAAGGTTCACTATAAGATAAGCGTTATAATTTAGTTTGTTATATTTGCGATGTCATAATCCGAACAATGACATTATTTAAGGGATTAAACATCTCATTTTACTATGGTGACAGAGTGTCTAATCAAAATTTCAAAATAATGAGAGAATTAATAAAATATTTTTATAAGTTTTGAAGGTATAACTAAATTTTCAAAAATCTACCTTAATAAAAAAAATAATACTAATTTTGAAGGTTTCATTAAAATATTTTAAAATTTTAAGACTCAATAAGAACTTTTAAAAATATCATAAGGGGTATGAAATATAGTATGGAAATCATTTGCTCCTTTCTGGTGCTCCTACTTATGCCCTCATGTTCAAAATTAGATTTAAGGTTTAAGGTTCTAGGTTAGGGTTTAAGGAATTTAGGGCAATGTGTATTTTTTAGGGTATAGGGTGTAGTGTTTAGGATTTAAAATTTAGGGTTAGTGCTTAAAATTTAATTTTGTAATGTTTTTCAATGTTGGGGCATAAGTAGGGGCACCGAAAAGGTGCCGAAAATTTTTATCCAGAAATATGAGGGTGTATTACAAATTTTCTAAAATTTTGGTGCCAAGACCCTCTCTAACCTTTGTTACCATCTGCCTATATTATGATAGATAATTGGTAGTTGGTAAACAATAAGATAAATTAATTACTAACTAACTTATTTGAAATATATTTATAATTTGTCACGGTGAATAGTTAGTTATTTAATTGAAATTAATGTTTATAAAGATATATAAAGTAATATTGTTGAAATTCTATATGTTCAATGTTCAATATACACTACAATTAGATTAATAACATTCATTTTATTAAGAGTTTAGCTCGAATGAAACTTTAATCTAATTGATTCATGTAAACTTCTTGAATCTGTTTGCAATCATTCTCAAAAACACAAACACTGCACTTAGGCCTTGTATCACAGATGCTACCCTTGTATCACACCGGCATATTAAATTAAAGTACCCTTACCCTCGAAGTTCCAACATCTTGAGTATCGACTGATTTGATTATGTTGACGGCAGTGGGTCGGGATCCGAACAAGCTTGCCATTGCCTTCAAAATGGGAGGTGATAAGCCAATTGGTAGTGTATTTCCTGGTCGAGGACTACACTAACTACTGGATCCATCGCTTCCTGCACAGCAAATGGGGCTACGAAAATATCCACTACGTGCACCATCAATACAGTGCCCCCATAGGGTTTGCAGCACCATACGCCCATTGGGCAGAGATTGTAATTTTGGGGATCCCAACATTCCTCGGCCCGGCGATTGTTCCATGCCATATGATCACATTGTGGCTCTGGTCTGCTCTGCGCCAAGTCGAGGCCATTGAGACCCATAGCGGGTAATTAATTTACAAGATAATATTTGTTCATACTTTTTCTCAACTCTTTAATAAGACATACACTATAAAGAACATTATACTCTTTTTCACTGGAACCGCTCATTAGATTCAGTCTATATAAACCCTAAACCTTCGATCTATGTTGGTTTGAATAGTATCATGATGTGTGTGTAATGTTTTAAGGTTAATTCTTTGATTTATGTAGGTATGACTTTCCCTGGAATCCCACCAAATTGATACCATTTTATGGTGGGGCAGAGTATCATGATTTTCACCATTTTGTTGGGAGACAATGCCAGAGCAATTTCGCATCTGTTTTTACTTATTGTGATTATATTTATGGGACTGATAAGGTAAGATAAAATGTTGATCCAATGCTTAAGTTTTAAAACAATAAGTGAATACGGATATTAATTATTTGATTAACAAAAATTAAGAGTGAATTTGGTTAGTGAAAAAAATGATAGAAAGAAATGGTGAAAAGGTAAAAAAGGAAATAAATATTTTGTATAATGCAGGGTTATCGTCACCACAAACAAGCTGTTAAAGAGGTATCATTCACAAACATACATTGGCAAATTATTAATATTTTATTTTGTGGGATCTAAAAGTTACCTTAAACTTTTTGTGTAGGTTAAGGAGCAAGTGAAGAAGCACGTGGAATGATTTTGAACGTGATCATAATGTTAAAAATAAAAGGGTTAACCTTGACTTCTTTATATATAATTTATTCTCTGATTTTGACTTTGAGCTGCAATTTTTTTCGATGAAAGTAGAAGCGAGCTACATAAATCAAGCAGATGAATGAGCAAAATGTCACCATGGAATTTGAAAGTGATCATAGGTGTATATTTGATTGATTCAACCTTGACTAGGGTGCAATTGAGTTGAGTCGAGTCGAGTCCGTGCAGTGTCGAGCTCGACTTAGTTCGTCAAAAATTTGAGTCGAGTTCGAGCTCGAGCTGAGTCTAAATAATATTAAACTCGAATTGGCTCGTTAAGAATTCGAGTCGAGTTCAAACTCGAGTTGAGTCTGATCAGTGTTGAGCTCGACTCGACTCGTTAAGAACTCGATATATTTTAAAATACTGATTAGAGTTTTTTACTCAGTATTTTTTTTATTAAACTCTCATTAGATTACGATATAAATATTTTTAGAGACAAATAAAACAAACTTGAATGGAGAAAATAATATACCGTGATTCCCCCAACATCAAATGTAAAAGAAATCACAAGACGAGACAACCAAGACGCACAAAGGAGACTCATAAGCACCAAAATCCGCAAAACAAATGCCAAAGTAGCAACGGAATACATCACCGACAACGCGGCCATCCCGTCACCCCTCGTGAATTGTACCACTTTTCACTATATCCGGGGTCAAATGTGTATTTTCAAGAATTATTATTTCGATGAATGGTATATGTTGTCTTGATTAAGACAGTAAATGAGACGAGATAGATCTCAAGTTATTTAAGTTTGATTTGGTCAAAGTTTAAAAAACACTCCATGTAATTGGACTCAAATTTGAGCTTGAACGCGATTCGAGTTCTTAATGAGTCCAATTAAACTACTCTAAACTCGACTTGAAAAGCTCCTAAGCTACTCAAAAATATAATATACAAAATTTTTAAAATAAATAAATAAATTAAAATGTATGTTGTTGGATAATAATAATAATAATAATAATAATAATAATGTTGTAAATGAGAAGAGACAGATCGCGAGCTACTTGAGTCTGACTCGGTCAATTTAACTCGATTGGACTCGAGTTCTTAACGAGTCGAGTCGAGCTCAACACTGATCAGACTCAACTCGAGCTTGAATTCGACTCGAATTCTTAACGAGCCAATTCGAGCTTGTTGGTAATGCTTTAAGGAGTTACCAAAGGCAAAGCTATATCCCACATTGGTTGGGAAAATAGCTAGGGAAGGGTATTTATACCCATGCTTCCTCCCTCCCTTGTTGAGTGGGAAAGAACAAGGGAAGTCCTCGCGCACCGCCGCCGCCGCCGTCCGGCCGGGTTCGGGTAACACGTGTCTTCCAGGACAACAAGGGAAGTCTGTTCAGTGGATGAATATAGACTGTTTTTCAGTCAGGTTCAAAGTGTAACAGCACAACAATCAAACACATTCCAGCTTCTCTCTGTTTTCTCTTCATTTGTTCGAGTCGTTCCACTGTTGTTCACTCCGAGAGTCGAGTGTACGATTCAAGGAGCGTCCGTGTGCACCTCGGGGGACAGCCTGCCCGTGAAGCGACTACACTGTTCGGGGCAGTTTTGTTTCTAAGGCAGTGGCCACCATACCACGACACGGTCAATCATTTTACGTTCTGTTTTTGCTTACTTTTTCCAGTCAGTACTAACAGCTGTTTTGCAGTTCACTTTACCAACAGAGCTCAGCATTACTTAGACTTAGCTCGAACTCGACTCAATTCTTGACGAACCAAGTCGAACTCAACACTATACGGACTCGACTCAACTCAATTGCACTCTAATCTTGATTTTGCCATTCACCTCCAAGCAGCGGTTGAATCAATCAAATATACTCCTAAAAATAATTAATTGGATAAATAATTCCATTCGAAGATTATTTAGATAAATGCCACCCTTTCGGTTCACGTAGGACAAATTCGTATTTTATGTAATTCGAACTTCACTAAAAGTGGGTTCCATGTTGAGTGAGTATGTAAAAAGACTAACAATTTAATTTATCGTTTTTTACACATAACTCACACCGGACTAGGCGCGATTCTTGAACTCTCACTTGACTAGACGTGAATTTGTCCTAAGTGGACTGGAATAAGGGTATTTATCTAAATAATCTTCAAATAAATTATTTATCTAACTACTTATTTTTCAGGTATATTTGACTGATTTAGCCTAAAGCAGAAGGCAAAGTATGAAAAGAGACCCCTACAACTGGGGTTCATAAACGACATATTTTATCGAGACGAGACTACGGTATAACACCTTAGGGTGCGGCTAAAAAACAACACAACTAAAATGTTAGAAAATATGACAACTTAAAGTGTTACTACTCAACTGAAATGTTATAAAAAATGTAACATTTTTAATCGGAAGTCTCTAGACTTGATTTTGAATGAATCTCGAGACTCACCCAAAAACAAGTCTCGAGACTTCTAACCTAACGTGTTACATTTTTATAACATTTCAGTTATGTAATAATATTTTTAAGTTATCGTATTTTTTATAATTTTAAAATAAGTAATCATTTAATAAACATTTAAATATTTTTGTTAAAAAAATAAATATTTAAATATTTTACAAATGAAAAATAATTTGAATAAATTTAAATTGATAATAACTTAAATTTGTTATTAAACTCGAAATTCATTAATTGGCCTAATAACTAAAAATATTTATTTTACTCAATCTTTAAATTCTGATATAAAAATATAACACATTCCTATTTAATAAAAAATTGTCACTAAACCCAAAGAAGTTAAGACACCAAGAAGACTTCCAAAGTCCTAAATATCAAGCCATTCTTCCCAATAAAACTCCAAGTTTTTCTATGACACGTGCACATACGTGGAATTATTTCTTTAACACAAAAACTTGCAAATATTGCAATAAGAAACATAAACAATTTACAAAGTGATCAGCTAAAAATCACGTTAATCACTTGATTGAATGTAATTCAATCGAGATTGTTATTGGTACAATATATAGAGGTTTATATTTATGTGTATGTTTTAAAATGGTTAAAAGTAAAAGAACATACATTAATATGTAATTATATATTTTTTTGGATAAATTACCATGTAATTACATCATAATGTTAAAAATTATTCACAAACATAAAATAATATTTTTTGAACAATTCCTACCTAGGAGAGGGGAAATGAGAAATTTGCTCCTAATAAGTAGGGGTGGGAGAAAATACCCGACCCGATTGACCCGACCCGAAAACTCGACGACCCGAAACTAAAATACCGGGTAATTCCCGAAAAAAATTTACCCGACCCGGCAAATTTCCCGGAACACGGGCCGAAAGTTTTTCCTTACCGGGTACCCGACCCGACCCGATTAAATTTAATATATATTTTTTACATTTAAAATTATATTTTTATTTTATGTTTCTTAATATTTTCACTCTAAAATTAAGTTTAAATTCCTAATTTTTTCTATGTTTGTATTATATTCTTTTAAGTTTTAAGTTTAATTTTTTAAAAAAATATTTTTGTGTTTAACATGTAATTTTTTTATTATTTTAAAATTAAAAAAAAAATATGAACCGGGTACCCGAATCCCGGGTACCCGACAATTCCCACCCCTACTAATAAGTCTAGAATCCACAACTTAAATGGAGAGGATGTGTCAACTGAGAGCTTTTAACCACTTGCTCTAAAGATGATTGACTAAAATAATTTATTTTTAAATATACATAGTCGATTAAAACTAAAATCTTATTATATAAATGAACCAAATTTAAAAATATAAATAAAATTTTGAATAAACGTAAATTCCATTAACCTATAAACATAAGTACGATATAAACAACTCAACTAAATTTCTTAAATATGCTTCTATACATTATCCTAACAATTTCGAAATTATACCAAATTTCTCTATTCACAAATCAAAATAAAATTTATATATATCATGTTATACATTAAATAAAATCAAATTTAATGTATAAACTTAAGATCTATCACTAATGTAAAATATAAAATATTCAAATAGCATTGATTTAATATAATTAAAATTTAATTTATCAACAATCAGTTGGTTTAGTAGATGAGGAACTAGATCTTCTAATTTTTTGAAAGAAATTTTATTAAACATTAAAAAGCATACAAAGGATCAAGATGATGCAAGGCAATACAGTCACCAAAAAAGCTGACACGCGTCGTATAGTGTCAAAAATAAAACCTTAAACTCAAAATAAATAAGAATTAAATTAATATAGTGAGAGTAAGGGTCGATCCGCAGGGAATAGGAACTCTAACACCTTTCTTCTGATTTAGACCAATAACCTGTAGAAAATAAAGGGGGATTTTAGAATAGTGATTTGAATGAGAAAAATAACAAAAACGTAAAAATAAATGTTGAGAAAGAATTATGGATAGAAATAGCCTCAAGCCACGCTTTGCCACGACATCTTCGATCACTGAAGTTGATTTTTCTTCGACTTTCCTGCAGGTTACAGTCTACAAGGCCCAACCCTTGTAACTTACTTCTCGTTGGTAGATTCGACTCCTAGGGCAATCCTTGAAGTCAAACTTTTGTGAATTAGCCACGGCAATCGATGCTAACCCAGATCTGAGTTAGTGCTGGAGAAGCCCGTGCTCGGATATTCGTCTCGATGAGAGTTGTTTTCCGATTTCGATTCCCCTTAGTGGACCGCCACTAAGTTTGTTCTTAGGGAGTTGAATTGGCTACAAGCTTTTCCTCGTCCCCAACGATGGATCTAAACCACTTTAAGCCGATGCGCGCTCTCGGAATGAAACAATTGCGATGCCTAAAGATTAGGCCGGTTGCCTAATCAATTTTGCAGAGAATCTAAAAAGGAGTTGTTGAAGGATTGAAGTATTTTCCTAATCTCACGAGGTTTGTCGGGTTTGGCGTTGCTTTTGGCTAAAGGGAATTAGTTAAGCATGGTTTGTGAAAAAACCATACTTAATAAAATAAATAAAAATGGAGAAAAGAAAATGGAGAAAAATGGAGAGCTTTATTACTCAAGGAAGAAGAGAACAATGGAAAATGTTTGATGAATAATTCACCCCCAAAGTGGGGTATTTATAGTAGTTGAAAAACCCTAAAAACCTAAGATGATAAATCCTAAAATAAATTTAAATAAAATTACATAAGATAAATATCAAAGTTTTGAATTTAAAAGATAAAATTCGGATGATAGGCTATCTTGATAAGTGGACTGATAGGTTATCAAGCTTGCTGACGTCATCTTCTAGAAGGTGCTGACGTGGCGCCCAGTCAGCATTCATGCCCTGGTTCATGCCCATGAATCTGCCCACGAATTCAGTATTTCTGCAGCATTTCAACTCGTTTCCGGCATTACGTAACCTGCACGAAAACAACACAAAAACAGCCCAATTAAGTCCTTCAAACATATATATTCGATCAAAACAAGGACTAAAAACATAACCAAAATAAACACTTATCAAATTCCCCCTCACTTATCCGATGCTTGTCCTCAAGTATCTCAAAATTAAATAATCTTAAGTTCAAGTTTTCATCCTTAATTTCACGAAGTCTCAAAAATTCTCAATATGATTAAGCATCTAAATATGAGAGAAAACTAAGGAGCAAAAATAGATAAATGGCAAGACTAATAATTTAAAGCTAAGACGACATTCTAAAACTCTACTAACATCAATGATGCAAACCAAGTACCCTCACAAGGAATCGCTCATGTCACTCAAAGTGTTTAAGGGTAAGAAAAATCACTCGAGCCAAAGCTAATTAGAGCATAACCATAAGCTTGTGTTTAAATCTAATCTCCACTACTAACATGAATATGATGCAAAAATCAAGAGGTCTTAAATAAGGGTTGTAATGGGGCTAAGGTAAGGGTAGGATAAAGGCTGAAAATAAGGGCTAAAATTCAAGACAAAAAATCATCTCAAAATATATTCGAAACTGTTTTTTTTTTCATTCGAACCAAATCTGCTCGACAGTGTACCCTTTTTTCTTTTCGAACTGCACTGTTTTTTTTCTGGTTTTATTTTTCTGCAGACTCGAACAATTTCCTGCACTGTATATTCGAACCAATTCTGCACTGTATATTCGAACCAATTCTGCACTGTTTTTTTCTGCACAGTGTAATACACTGCTGCACTGCATTTATTCGAATCTGTTTTTTTTAAGATGAATTTTGTCTTGAAAAAGGGAACAAAAGTGATGGATTTGAGAAGAAATTGGATTAGACTTAAAATGTGGTAATTATCAAAAAAAGGCTAAGGCTCAAAGATTGTTTCACTAGGGGAAATTAATTAAAGGGTAGGTGTTTTATTTGGGAAGAGAAATGGTTAAAACCTAGTGCCTCTATCATATTAAAGCATCATAATCAATCAATGTAATCTCAAAAAGAATTTAAAAACAAGTTCTAGAATGCAACTAATTTAGCTAGGCACACTCAAAGAAACAAAGAGCAAATATCATGCATGCTCATTAGGCTCAAAAACTCACAAATATGTCTTGTGTACTTAGGTAAGCATCAGGTGGATTAATAGAGAAATAAAATGTCATAATAAAATTAAAAATTAATCATGCCAAAAATTTACCATGCAACCTAGAGTTTTCTAACAAGATAGATTTAGAACCATGTGAAAACAATGAGACAATGCGAAAATAAGGATTTAAACAAAGAACTTAAATTAATAAATTCAAGATTTCAAGCGAACAATCAAGACGGATAAGCAAGATAAAAAAAATGATAAGCATATCTCCCTCCCCCTCACTTAGATGCATTTTGTCCCAAAATAAAAAATTAAAATAAAAAAGAAGGAATATGAAACTCCCTTATTTAACATCGGCTGCGACGGTGCAAACGAGTGAAGGTTCGAGTTCGACTGGAGGAGTGGCATGTGCTTGCTGCCATGTTCTCACCATGGTGATCGAAAGAATGAACGAGGCAAGGGGAGAGGGTAATCGCAGGAGATGGAATTGAATGAGAAAAACTTGACGGTGGGGTGGGTGTTTCGGCAAGCTGTTATGGAAGAAAAGAAATAAAAAGAGAAGGGTTTATTTGCGGGTCTGGTGAAGAAGTAAAGAGAGGGTTTAATGGGGAGGCCCACAGGATTAAATTGGGTGAAAGTGTAGGTGAGGGAATATATATATATATAAGGAAAACGAAAGTTGCGGCTAGGGAGGTGTAATTGGGTGTTTGGTGGGGTCCACGAATGGTGGTTGGGTTGAAAAAGGGGTCTTGACCGGTGGTGGATAAGGTAGGGTATTTAAAATTGGATGGGATAAAGACAAAAATATTTTAAGAATTGGGCCCACCAAATCCTTTTGAAAAAAGATAGCTTCTCATCCTTTATTCGATCTAAATCATCTGCAAATAAAATAAATAAAATATCAGATAAAAATAGAATTCGAAATAAAATAAAACGATAAGATAAAATAAAAAGATAGATAAGATGAGATAAAAATAAACTTAAAAGATAAGAAAATAAAATAAACAAATATTAAAAATAATGAAAATAAAATTGATAAGAGATAAAATCAAAATTAAAAAATCTTTAAACAGATTAGTTGATTTCGATTCTTCTCCTTTTTTATTATTATTTTTTTTAATATTTTTTCGTTTTTTTATTATTTTTTTTGTTTTTTTTAAATAACATTAAGAATAAAGAAAATTAAAATAAAAAGAAATGGGTTGCCTCCCATCTAGCGCTTTATTTAACATCGTTTAGCTCGACGACCTGGTTCAGACTACAGGCATTGCGAAAAATACTTCTTCCAATTCTTGCGCTTTATCCAACTGAGTATTTCCCTACGAGAAATTTTGCGATTATGGAGTTTTTTTACTGAAAAAATTTCTCTTTCACTCTTCAATTTATTTGGAGGTAATTTTAACTCCAAATTCAATTCCTGCAAAATGAAAGAAAACATTTTAGATTTTGATGGAGTTAGGCGTAAATCAGAATGAACAGAAGAAACATTTTTCAACTCTTTAATTCCTTTGTCGCGATCCTTCAAATCCCTGCACGAATCATCAACAGGTTTAGATTCTATAAATTCTTCAATGGTGGGCTCAATAACATCTATAAAATTTATACTAGCAACATTATCAGGATGTCGCATCGCTTTGTAAACATCAAATTTTACCACCTCGCCATCGAACTCCATTGTAAGGATCCCGCTTCTCACATCGATTTTCGTATTTGCAGTACTTAAAAATGGACGACCAAGAAGGATTTCGGAAGAATTATTAGTCCGATCGTTTTCCATGTCTATGACATAGAAATCTGCCGGAAAGATTAAATCTTTTACCTTTACCAGGACATTCTCTAGCAATCCTTCCGGGTAAATTATGGATCTGTCCGCCAGCTGTATAGTTACTTTTGTATCCTTCAAAGGCTCAGCAGAAAGTGAGTTATAAAATGAAAGTGGCATAACATTAATAGAGGCCCCTAAGTCACACATTGCTCGTTTAATACCCACTTTACCGATTTTGCAGGGAATGGCGAACATACCTTGGTCCTTCAATTTTGGTGGCAACTTTCGCTGGAAGACCGCCGATACATGCTCTCCTAGATTAACCTTCTCGATTCCAATAAGACGACGTTTATTAGTACATAAATCTTTAAGGAACTTAGCATACCTTGGGATTTTTCGGATTACGTCGAGGAGTGGAATATTGATCTCTACTTTTTGAAAAACATCTAGGATCTCCTTTTCTTCTGCTTGTTTGTCTCTTTTCATTAATCTCGACGGGAAGGGTGGTGGTGTAGCGTAGGGAGAAGGTATAGGGGTTGGATCGGGCATACCTTTTCTAGTAGGGGTGATTTCTTTTTCTTTTCTTTTTGTTCGCCATCTTCTTTAGCTTTAGGTTCGATGATTGTACCGCTTCGTAGAGTGATGGCGTTCACATTCTCTCTTGGATTAGGCTCCGTTTGAGAAGGTAATTTCCCTTTGGATTCTAAGCGACTTACCGCTAAGGTCAATTGACTTATTTGTTTGTCAATTGCTTCAAAGTGAGCTTCGGTCTTTAGTTGAAATTTTTCTTGGGCTAGCGCTAACTTTTCAACAATTGACTCCAACGATGGCTTTTGCGGTTGATATTGTTGTGGTGCAATTGGTTGATAAGCTTGATTTGGCCTCTGGTTTTGCGCATAACCGAAGTTTGATTGGTTTCTCTATCTCTGATTATATGCATTTCCTATGGCGTTGGCTTGGGCGACATCATCTTCCTGAATCATCGGACAACAGTCTGTCGGATGTTCTGGACTAGTACAGATTCCGCAAAGTCTAGCTGTTCTTCTTTTATCTGCAACAAGAGTTTGCACTATTTCAGATAATTTGTCAATCTTATTTTCCAATGAAACTGTACTTACCTCGCGAACCCTTCGAGATGGTTCGCTAGATTGATTGAATCGTTGCGAGTTGGCGGCCATGGTTGATATCAGCGTTTTAGCCGCTGTTGGTGTCATGTTGACTAGAGCTCCGCCACTTGCTGCATCTATCACTTTCATGTCCATAGGCGTCAATCCTTCGTAAAAATATTGGAGGAGGGTTTGTTCCGACAACCCATGTTGTGGACAATTTGCACACAATTTTTTAAACCTCTCCTAGTATTCATACAAGGATTCAGTTTCTCTTTGTTGAATGCTTAGGATGTTGCGCCTGATTTCGCTCGCTTTTGCTGCAGGCAAGAACCTGTCAAGAAAAAGTTTAGCCATGTCAGTCCATGTTGTAACAGAATTAGGGGGTAAATCAAATAACCAATCTTTCGCTATATCAGATAAGGAGAATGGAAAAGCTCTAAGTTTGATTTGGTCATCGGATACTCCCTGTGGCTTTGTACTTAGACAAACCATATGAAATTCCTTCAAATGTTTATGAGGATTTTCTGTCGGTAAGCCGTGAAAGGTAGGCAAGAGATGGATCAAACCCGTTTTTAGCACGAACGGTGTTTCGCCATTCGGGAAAGTTATGCACATAGGTTGTTGGCCATCGGGCGCCTCATTAAGTTGGCGAATGGTTTGATTTTGGTCTCCCATCGGATTGGGCTCGTAACTCGATTCTGCTTCGGATGTGATTTCTAAATCGCGTTCGAGTCTCTGTTGGCGTCTTTTGTTTTTCTTTTCCCGAAGTGTTTGGGCGTTCAACTTTCGGGCTAGTGCTTCGATTTCCGGGATGAGATCAAATTGTTCTCCCGGATTGCTCATGGTCATAAATCAAATAAAACGATATTAGTGATTTGCCGTATTCCCCGGCAACGGCGCCAATTTTGACACGCGTCGTATAGTGTCAAAAATAAAACCTTAAACTCAAAATAAATAAGAATTAAATTAATATAGTGAGAGCAAGGGTCGATCCGCAGGGAATAGGAACTCTAACACATTTCTTCTGATTTAGACCAATAACCTGTAGAAAATAAAAGGGGATTTTAGAATAGTGATTTGAATGAGAAAAATAACAAAAACGTAAAAATAAATGTTGAGAAAGAATTATGGATAGAAATAGCCTCAAGCCACGCTTTGCCACGACATCTTCGATCACTGAAGTTGATTTTTCTTCGACTTTCCTGCAGGTTACAGTCTACAAGGCTCAACCCTTGTAACTTACTTCTCGTTGGTAGATTCGACTCCTAGGGCAATCCTTGAAGTCAAACTTTTGTGAATTAGCCACGGCAATCGATGCTAACCCAGATCTGAGTTAGTGCTGGAAAAGCCCGTGCTCGGATATTCGTCTCGATGAGAGTTGTTTTCCGATTTCGATTCCCCTTAGTGGACCGCCACTAAGTTTGTTCTTAGGGAGTTGAATTGGCTACAAGCTTTTCCTCGTCCCCAACGATGGATCTAAACCACTTCAAGCCGATGCGCGCTCTCGGAATGAAACAATTGCGATGCCTAAAGATTAGGCCGGTTGCCTAATCAATTTTGCAGAGAATCTAAAAAGGAGTTGTTGAAGGATTGAAGTATTTTCCTAATCTCACGAGGTGTGTCGGGTTTGGCGTTGCTTTTGGCTAAAGGGAATTAGTTAAGCATGGTTTGTGAAAAAACCATACTTAATAAAATAAATAAAAATGGAGAAAAGAAAATGGAGAAAAATGGAGAGCTTTATTACTCAAGGAAGAAGAGAACAATGGAAAATGTTTGATGAATAATTCACCCCCAAAGTGGGGTATTTATAGTAGTTGAAAAACCCTAAAAACCTAAGATGATAAATCCTAAAATAAATTTAAATAAAATTACATAAGATAAATATCAAAGTTTTGAATTTAAAAGATAAAATTCGGATGATAGGCGATCTTGATAAGTGGACTGATAGGTTATCAAGCTTGCTGACGTCATCTTCTAGAAGGTGCTGACGTGGCGCCCAGTCAGCATTCATGCCCTGGTTCATGCCCATGAATCTGCCCACGAATTCAGTATTTCTGCAGCATTTCAACTCGTTTCCGGCATTACATAACCTGCACGAAAACAACACAAAAACAGCCCAATTAAGTCCTTCAAGCATATATATTCGATCAAAACAAGGACTAAAAACATAACCAAAATAAACACTTATCAAAAGCCAAAGCACTAGAAACTCAAAACATAACCAAAGGACCCAAGAGAAAAGAAGGGACACCTTAGCAAAGTGACAGAATAAGCAAACAACAGTCCGCTGACAAAGCGAAAGAGCCCAAAACAACAAGAAGGGACACCTTAGCAAAGTGACAGAACCACGTCTCTGTGTTTTCAAGGGGAATCAGGCTCTTTAGTTGGCTGCGTTGTAGCATGTTTCAACTTTTGTAAGTGGTGTTACAGTTTTTTAGAGTGGTTGGAGCTGTGTAAGAATGTTGTAGCAGGGTGTGGTGGTATATGTTAATGTTAGAGAGTTTCTTTGTTGATGTTGTTTTCAAGACCAGTAGAGGGATTGGTTGCTGACACTAAAGACAACGATGGAAGTGTTTGTAGAGGCAAAGTGGATCAGTAAAGCTTATCCCCGGGTTGAATTCGACTCAAAAATTGTGTTGTTTTTTTTTGGTTTAAGGAGGATATTCAAAGACCTTGATGATGGAATGGCATGCATCGGGACTTCTTTTTTATAGCATGGTGGTAGGAAAACATGGAGGTTGAAGATAGTTGGGACTAGGAGATCATGTGTGTCTCTTTTTGCCCATGGTAAAGTAGTTTTCGAGTAATTTAGGGTGGGTATTGGGATGGTGATTTGGCTGAATTTAGACAATCTAGCAAGTTGGGTGTATATTGTTATTGTGACTTCGGGTGTATTTTCCTTTGTTGTTTTCTCCCCTTGTTGTATTACTCTTTTCCTCCATTCTAAGTTTAGGGAGATTTTTAATGAGGCATACAACTTGGGTTTCATAATAATAAAAATCTTTTTGCCGAGCAAAAAAAAAAATCAAATTTCAAATACATACATATCGTGTGGGTATCTTAGATCTAACATGACATATCTTCTTTTTAACATAAAACATGACATATCAAGCTGTCCGAGCAATAGGTATGCATATGTTTGAAATTTGATTGTGAGTTTTTTTTTAAATATGTTTAATATCATATCTAAACTAACATTGAATGTTCAAACTGATGGCGAAGTTAATGTAGTGACCAAAATGACTTGACATTGATATTTGAATACTCAATTAGAAATTTTAAAGTTAAAGGACTAAATTTATAACTTGGACCATAATTTAAGAACACATTGTGCAATTAATCCACCTCCTCTCTTCTCACCGTCTAAAATTGTGAACGGTACACTTGTAAATGAAAAAGGTGGCCGTCAAAGGAAAAACGAGAGTTTTGTTTTCACGTGTTATGCATATCAGCAATGAATTTAGCACCCAATATATTTTTGTTAACAATATATTTTTTTAAAATTATTGGATATCCATTATAATTTTTTTATGGAAATTTATTAGACTTGGCTAATGTATTTAATTTCGTTTTATAAAGCAGAATTCAAAAAGATTATGACAGATTAAATTAAGAGATTTATGCGTTAAAAATAAAAAGTAAAGAAAATAACTTTTTTTTAACCAAGTACGGTTGATTTAGTGATAAATGGTATAATGTTTCTTAATGAGTTTGAATCATGAAGTCGTATATGAAGTAAAATGGATTAAGGTAACAATCTTAAGAAATTTTTATAGTATCTGATCCAGATTAGTTAGCTAATAGTTTATTTTTAAAATAGAGAGAGATTGAATTATTTTGTTTATTCTGAGAACACCCAATTTGTTTATTTTTAAAACTAAGAGGACCTCAAAGGTCATTTTACCCTCAAATGTATTATTTAAGTATCTTATTTTTAACCACGTGCGACGAACATCGATGAACACCACTAATGATGAACACCGATGAACACCATTAAATTAATTAATAAAGATTTAAAATTTCAAGGACCCATCATACAATTAATAATTATTTCAAAAAAATTAATTAAATTATTTTTTATATATATTAAAATTTTATATTTTAATAAGGATAAACTATATATTTAATACCTCACTTATTTCCAAATTTCTATTGAACCCTCATTATTTAAATATTATTTCAATTTGATCCTATTCTTTATAAAAAAAATAATTTAACCCTCAGCCTAAAACCCTAAACTATTAAACCTTAAACCCTTAAACTCTTAAACATATACCCTAAACCATATACCTTTAAAAATAATTTCACATCATCGACATAATAGTTATCGTTTACCGCTCGTTTTGATAGCGCTCAATGTGTTGTGAAAATTAATGATCGTTGTTTTTTTTTGTAAATGAGACAAATTAAACTAAGAATCACCCCAGCCTCTACAATATACAATACTCGATACTCGATACTCGATACAGATTAACTAACAAAACGAAAAGGAAAGAAAAAGAATGGTTATTGCCTCCATACTTGACTCACGTAGCCTGGAGATAAAAAATGTAGTTATTGGAGCTGTGTTGTTTCACAAGTGCTTCACTCTCAAGTCTCAACACCACAACCAAGGTCTTTGCAAAATTAACAAAATCAGAAAAGGCCTCTTACAGGCACACCAATCAATTTGGGGTCTATCTCATGTAGCTGATAGCAGGCTTGAATCCCGTTTACCAGAGATGATACCTTCCTTTAACTTGAGGTATCAAAATCTCCACCGTTTGTAGGATTCGTTCTAACCTCAAACATCAACGAAATTTACCAGCAAATACTGAATTTATCAAGAGACACCAAATTCAAGTCATGGAAACTAGAAAGCTCAGTTATGTTCATAGCATTCAACAAAATAATAGTTCTTCCAGCATATCATCAACCGTCCATTTAAAACACAAAATCAGTCCTCGCACCTTCTTGTTCGATTCCATAAAAGACACTTCACATCTTTTGGTTCCCGATTTCCATGCCACCACTCTCTCTTCCCAATCGTCTCTATAACCTCTTGTTCTGCTTCTTCTTGACTCTTGACCAATATTTCCACTCCTAGGTCCCTTGGAACACCTCCAAGGTCCCTTTCATTCTCAACCCTTCTGCTTTCTTATAGATCATACCACATGAATTTATTCGCATCAAAACCTTATCGGCAGAGAAGAGGCCGTCGTTTAGGCCTCGAGGAACAAGGGAGATATCGGCGCTGGTTTTGAGGTAATGGAAGAGGTGAAGTTTGGTGAAATCTGGATCGTCAAACAAAGAGCACCATGCCTTTGAAACGCTCTTGAAGCGTAGAAGATTAGTGATCGTTGTTAACATTATATTAGGAATCCTGTAATGTTTGAGATGTATTGTATTCTGTCGGGTATGTGTTTGATCGTAAATTAATTAAATTCGAATCTCCTAGAATTAAACTAGAGTCTCCTAAAATTAATTTTGATATATATAAAAAATAATTTAATTAATTTTTTTAGGAGAATTCAACGATTCATTGAATTGAATTGAATCGATGATGGTGAAATTATTTTTAATGGTATATGGTTTATGATATATGTTTAAGAGTTTAAGGGTTTAAGGTTTAATAGTTTAGGGTTTTAGATTGAGGGTTAAATTATTTTTTATAAAGAATAGGGTCAAATAGAAATAATATTTAAATAATAAGAATTTAATAGAAATACGGAAATAAGCGAGGTACTAAATATATAGTTTACCCTTATTAAAAAAATAAAATTTTAATATATATAAAAAATAATTTAATTTAATTTTTAAAATAATTATTAATTGTATGATGGGTCCTTGAAATTTTAAATCTTAATTAATTAATTTAATGATGTTCATCGTTGTTCATCATTAGTGATGTTCATCGATGTTCGTCGCACGTTGTAGAATTTTCCTAAAAATTATATCAAAGTATAAATAGGATTATATAAATAAATATTATTACCATTTTGTCAGCTGAATTATGTTGAGATGAAAGTGTTGCATAAATGGAGTAGGTTTTTTTGGTACTTAAGAGCATAATAAATAAAGGCGGTGGCAATGAGCATATGTTTCTATAAATAAATTCCTATCAAAAGAGAAATAAAAATATGGATGACTCTACCACGTGCGACGAACATCGATGAACACCACTAATGATGAACACCGATGAACACCATTAAATTAATTAATAAAGATTTAAAATTTTAAGGACCCATCATACAATTAATAATTATTTTAAAAAAATCAATTAAATTATTTTTTATATTTATTAAAATTTTATTTTTTTAATAAGGGTAAACTATATATTTAGTACCTCACTTATTTCCGTATTTCTATTGAACCCTCATTATTTAAATATTATTTCAATTTGACCCTATTCTTTATAAAAAATAATTTAACCCTTAAACTAAAACCCTAAACTATTAAACCTTAAACCCTTAAACTCTTAAACATATACCCTAAACCATATACCATTAAAAATAATTTCACCATCATCGATTCAATTTAATTCAATGAATGATTGAATTCTTCTAAAAAATTTAATTAAATTATTTTTTATATATATCAAAATTAATAAACTCGAATCTCCTAGAGTTAACGCTATCATCTTATTTGAGATGAAAATAAACTCGAATCTCCTTCATCCAACATCCTCTCAAAAATACCAATCGCTTCCTAAGCATACCCACTACGAACATAACCATCAATCATCGAATTCCACGAAACGGAAGTCCTCTGTCTCATCCCATCAAAGATCAACCTTCCAATTCGAATATACCCGCATTTTGAATACATATCAACCAATGCAGTATTCACATTCACAAGCCCTTCAAAACCAGCTCTAAAAACATAACTGTGAACCGACTCCCCTATCTTAACCGACCCCATATTAGCCACGGAAGGCAAAATGGAAACAAGGGTAATTGAATCAGGCCTCTGCCCTTCCTCCTGGATCTAGAGTTTAATAGTATATGGTTTAATTAAATTATCTTAACCGGCGTAATATTTCCATCAACGGCCCTGTAGAATCAGAATATAAAATTAAAACAAAATAGGAATATGATGAATTTTTGAAATTACAAATACAATCAGAATACTTTTTTAAAGTAAACAATGGCCCTGTAGAATTCAATACTTATGGAGATTTTACAAATACAAGAGAAATCCTTCGTTGATTCCTTAATCCTTTGCGATCTAAAATAGTAAAAAATTACAACTTTATTGCTCAGATGCCATGCTGAGCATTTTACAAATTGTGACCAATTTCACTCGATTTCCATCGGAAAACTCACACTGATTTTATTTATATGTAAAATGTTTTATGTATAATTTCGGGTTATGAAATGAACATTCTTCAGTAAAGAGTTCTGAAACTTAATTCCTCGCTCAAAAGAATCAATTGAAGCTCTTTAATATAAATGATCACCAAACTATCTATATGACTGCCAAAGGCAACGATCTATCGAAGCTACCGCGCACGACTCTTCCTTTTGACAGTCTCCGCTTTCTTAGCTCCGCTTTTGTCTCGATCTATTTTTTGATTTTCCCGTTTCCGAATAGAGTCGGAACCTCCATAGCGGCGACTCGTGGCATGCCGACGGTTGTTGTCGCACCACCATGGATCAGTATCATACCGATGCCTACATAATGTAATGAATCCGCAATTTGCAAGGGTTTAACACCTTTGTTAGTCCTTGATTCCACATCCGCGCCTTTCTTTACCAACAATTCAACCACTTCAGCATGGCCTAATTTCACCACACAATGCAAAGCCGTGTATTCGTCTTCGTCTCTCAAATCGATATCGATCCCTTTACCGATCAGCATCTTCACGGCATCCGTTCGACCTTTGAATGACGCTCGATGTAATGCGGTCCATCCATATTGATCTCTCCCATCGATCGCCGCCCCGTTTTCAATCAGCCTCTGGATGGCCCTCACTTCACCTTTTCGAGCGGCTAAACACAAGTTGTCACCAAGCTTAAGTGCATCAAACAGTCTAACGTGACCATGTTCCGCCGGTTGAGATAATTTAATTAATTTTTTTAGAAGAATTCATCGATTTATTGAATTAAACTGAATCAATGATGGTGAAATTATTTTTAATGGTATATGGTTTAGGGTATATGTTTAAGAGTTTAAGGGTTTAAGGTTTAATAGTTTAGGGTTTTAGGTTAAAGGTTAAATTATTTTTATAAAGAATAGGGTCAAATTGAAATAATATTTAAATAATGAGGGTTCAATAGAAATACGGAAATAAGTGAGGTACTAAATATATAGTTTACCCTTATTAAAAAAAATAAAATTTTAATATATATATAAAATAATTTAATTAAAATTTTAAAATAATTATTAATTGTATGATGGGTCCTTGAAATTTTAAATCTTTATTAATTAATTTAATGGTGTTCATCGGTGTTCATCATTAGTGGTGTTCATCGATATTCGTCGCACGTTGTAGAATTTTCCTAAAAATATACACTACACGTTAAGTTCTTATTTTTTTGTTTTCTTAAAAGATTTATATCCAATATATTAACAAACACCTTAGTTTTAAGGTTTAGGACATTAGTTTAGGACGTGGAATTTAGGGGTTTAAGTGTAGAAGTTTAGAATTTAAGAATAATGGTTAGAATTTAGGGTTTAGATTTAGAATTTAGAGTTTAGAGTTATAATAATCCCTTTTTTTAAAATACATTATCACCAATTATAATCTATAGATTGGGGGTGCTTATCAAGCGAGTCGATCGCGAGTTGAGTAGTGCTCAACTAGTGCTCGTTAAAAAATCTCGTTGCTCGACTCGTTTCGTTGCTCGTTAAGCTCAATAAAATTTTGCTCAACTCATGCTTGTTAAAAAATCTCGTTGCTCAACGCAACTCATTGTTCGTTAAGCTCGCCAAAATTTTTACCTTATTTTTTAAATATAGTTAAAACCTAGTGATATTATTAGAGCTTAATATAAACATAAAATAAAGAAAAACGTGAGGTCAGAGGAGATAAATAAATGAACCTACTATGATCGAGTTAGAGATGAAGTCGAAATTCGAGTGTAATACTCTTTTCAATTTCTCAACCATCTTCAATGAACAATAAATGAGAAAATGTCTTAGGAATTTTGAGATTTTTACTTTCAATCCTATTTTTTAAAATGGGAAGCAAAAACCGTAAATTTTCCACTTTTCTACTTTTATACATAAGGTAATAATAAAAGAAAAGGAACAAACTTTAATAAAAAGGTAAAGACTTATTACTATAATTTAATTTCTTATTAATACAAATTAATATTTTAATTCTCGTGAAATATAAAACTTTTTGGAAATTTAAAACCAAAATTTAATGGGTAAATTACCTAACAATTTACTGAACTCCAAAAAAAATCATAAAAGACTTTATATAATAAAAACAACGAGCTGCTCATGAACTTATCGAGTCGAATTGGGCCTTGCTTGACTCGACTCGCTAAGATCTCGAATCAAACTTAATTTCGAGTCGAATCGAGCATTAACCGAGTTTTAATTGAGTCGAATTTAAGTTATTTGCGAGCTGCTCAACTCAATAAGCACCCGTACCACAACCATAGATTAATTCCTTGTATTTTCTCCATAATTTTCAAAATATAATTTAGGGAATGAATCTGGTACATTTAGATATGTTTTAGCCGCCGAACTTGAATTTTCTTAATAAAGAATGAACCAGAAATAAAAACTGCTCAATTATTATTCAAAAAAAAAATCAAAGCCAACTTAATTATAATCTTATCTCCTCTTAAAAGAACACCAAATCTTAATTTCACGAAGAATTATATTATGGCCCTTCTCACTATATTAGTTATGGTCCAAATCAATAAAAACTACAAATTTTATTAAAATTTTTATGTAATTTTTTATCAAATAAACCTTCATTTATATTTACTACTTATAAATTAAATTTAAAAATAACTTTTATAAAGTAAAAATTCATTAGTAGAAATAACATTAAAAGCTAATAAAGTAAGCACTTTTTATTGGTTGAGGTATTTAATGAAAAGGACTCATGATATGATTTTCCAAATTCCAGCCATGAGATCAAACCCTAAATCAATTTAAAAATATTCCTAATTTATACAAAAGGTTTGACCATAAATACCAAGCTATTATTTTCTCTCTAAATCAAGCGATATATTTCGGATAAAAATTTTCTACCTCTTTTCGTTGTTCTTATTTATGTCCCCAACACTAAAAATACAATAAAATTAAATTCTAAGCCCTAACCCTAAATTTTAAATCCTAAACCTTATACACTATACCATATACCCTAAAATACATCATACTCTAACCATAATCCCTAATTTAAAATCCTAAATCCTAAACCATAAACCTAATTTTGGGTGTGGTACATAAGTAGAGGCACCGAATATATTTCCCGTGAAAACGCACATAGAAAATACAAATTCCACCTCTTTTTATGTTTTACTTAACACTGTTACAATTATTTCCCTCCCTCTCCCTCTCTCTCTTTGCTCTGTTTTCTCTCTGTTGGGCAAAACCCAGAGCAGAGTAATACAACACTGAAACACAACCAAATCGCTACCAAATTCAACATGCAAGGGAAGTGAGTTCTAAAGGGTGTTTTCTATATGGTTGATCCGACTTCGTTTTTGTAGCTTTCACTAAATTGAAAGCCTTTTTTCTAAGTTATTAATTGGAGCGAGTGGGAAAAAAAAAGCAGAGACAGCAATGGAAAAAGAAGAGCAAGCACGTTCCTTGTTTGGGATTTCGCTCTCTGATAAACCTATATGGAAACAGTTTCTTATTTGCTCTGCTGGGTTCTTCTTTGGCTACCTTGTCAATGGCGTTTGTGAGGTATTTTTTTTATTGATTTCTTCATTTCTGTTTTTTCTTTCATTTTTTAATAGTGTTTGGTTTATGGGAAAGTCTGAAAAACCGAAAAGTCTTAGTCTTGAATTTTGTCTTTTAGTTATTCTTTTGATTTTTCCGTTTTCTCAGCAACCAAACAAAGTTTAAGGCGTGATTTTTGTGAGGTTTTTCTCGATATGATAATTCGTTTTTGAAATTGTACCTGTTATGAATCTGTAATGGTTATCAGTTTTTTTCGAATTCCCTTTTCTAAATAAATAATTAATGCATGGATTCGTCTCGAGATTTCATTAAATATTCTTGCCATTACACTTGCTTTGATTTAATTTTCTTTTTGGTAATTAAATATTTACTGCTTTCCAGGAATATGTATACAACAGGCTCCAGTTCAGCTATGGCTGGTACTTCACATTTGTCCAAGGATTTGTTTATCTGTTTCTGATATATCTTCAAGGCTTCACCCCAAAACAAATGGTGAATCCATGGAAGACTTATGTGAAACTCTCTGCTGTTCTTATGGGTTCCCATGGCCTTACCAAAGGGTCTTTGGCTTTTCTCAATTATCCTGCTCAGCTCATGTTTAAATCCACCAAGGTAATCGCACTATATCGTGTTCGAATGTACTTTTCGAAAGCACTTTTTAATCCCAACAACCATATTAAACTAGCCTTTAATGTCTTAGGTTCTTCCTGTAATGGTAATGGGCGCCTTCATACCGGGTTTGCGACGAAAATATCCGGCACATGAATATGTTTCTGCTGTTCTTTTAGTTGTGGGGTTGATTCTCTTCACCTTGGCCGATGCGAAGACTTCCCCAAACTTCAGTGTGATTGGTGTAGTGATGATATCCGGTGCTCTAGTAATGGATTCGTTTCTCGGCAACTTGCAAGAAGCTATCTTCACATTGAACCCCGAAACAACACAGGTGATTTAATGTTTTGATGTGTGTGGAATAAGGCTCTTCCTCATGGAAACATTGTGACTTTAGCTTTACATTCAATGCCTTTTTATGATTTTATCCATAGATGGAAATGCTGTTTTGCTCGACGGTGGTTGGTTTGCCATTCTTGATCCCGCCCATGCTTGTAACGGGAGAACTATTCAAAGCATGGAATTCATGTTCACAGGTAAAGAATTCACATACACACACACATACCATTACCGACATACGTTACGGTTTTAGTCGCTCTACCGTGTTGAACTCGTGATTATATTGTTTTGAGCAGCATTTGTACGTGTATGGCGTGTTAGTGTTCGAAGCAATGGCCACGTTCATCGGACAAATATCGGTCCTTTCCCTGATTGCCATATTTGGTGCAGCCAGCACAGCAATGGTAGGGTTTTGCTCACATCTTGAACTTTAATTGCTAATAAACATTTGCACATTCAAAGCTTTATTAATACGTGTTGTCACAGGTGACAACCGCAAGAAAGGCAGTGACTTTATTACTGTCATACTTGATATTTACTAAACCGTTGACCGAGCAGCACGGGACCGGGCTTCTGCTTATAGCCATGGGGATCACTTTGAAGCTCTTGCCGTTGCAGGGTGATGGCAGCAAACCGGTTTACAAAAGGGTCTCGAGTTCTGCTACAAGTGAAGATAAAGCTTCTCCGGTTTAATAATTTTATATTGTTATTTTTGCTAAATTATTTTAAAGTTAAATTTGTTTTATTGTCGCTGTTGAATTAATTTTATATAGTGGCCAACTCTATTTCTTTTCGTTTTTTTTAACTTTATTTGGAATTTGGGAGACAAGATCAAATGTGAAAGGAACTCCAAATATTTTATTAACAAATGAACCTACCATGATTGATTTAGAGATGAACTCAAAATTCGAGCGTAATACTCTTTTCAATTTTTCAACAACCTTCATTAATTTTGAGATTTTTACTTTCAGTCCTATTTTTTTAAATGGGAAGCAAAAACCGTAGATTTTCCACTTTTCTACTTTTATACATAAGGTAAGAAAAGGAACAAACTTTAATAAAAAGGAAAGACTTATTACTATAATTTAATTTCTTATTAATATAAATTAATATTTTAATTCTTGAGAAATATAAAACGTTTTGAAAATTTAAAATTAAAATTTAATGGGTAAATTACTTAGCAATTCACTGAACTCCAAAAAAAATTATAAAAGACTTTATATAATAAAAATAACGAGCTGTTCATGAGCTTATCGAGTCGAATTGGGCTTTGTTCGACTCGACTCTCTAAGATCTCGAATCAAACTTGATTTTGAATCGAATCGAGCATTAACCGAATTTTGATCGAATTGAGCTTGAGTTATTTGTGAGCTGCTCAACTCAATAAACACCCCAATTATATATTAATTCCTTGTATTCGATTAAATTTGAAATACAATGGTTAAATATTTCCGTAAAATAATTTTTGTTTAAAAACCTAAATTTAATCTTAAATAATTTTTGTTTAAATTTAATTTATAGTAAATATAAATTATTTTTTAACTTTATTTGGAATTTGGGAGACAAGATCAAATGTGAAAGGAACTCCAAATATTTTATAACAAAAAAGCTAAAATAATTGAAGGAAAACGTTGCTTAAGTAACAATGAATCAGTAACATGGAGAAATCTCCATGTTTAATGGAGAGATAACGAAGGCATTGCTTTTCTCTAAAACTCGCTATTGGCCTCGGTTTTAGCTTTAATTCATGAAATTATTAAATAAATTAGCTTCAATCCTGGTTTTAATCTTCCACTTTGCTGAAATTTGAATTTTTTTATTTTATTTTGACGATTCAATTCTCTATTCTTGTAATGTAACTAATTGATTTGGGGATGATAAAAAATATATTTACACGATGGATGGGTTTTGAGTTTTGACTTTATTCGATACGGTAGGGTTGGCTTTTACAAAGTTTAGTATTTCAAGTTGAATTTTTTAAAACAGCTCGACCCGATTTAGAAAATTTAAAAATAATCATATAAATATATATGTTACTAGTTAGATTTTTACCATGTTTGGCAATTAGCGGATAGCTGATAGCGGATTACATTAGCTGATAGCGGATAGCTGATTGCATTAGTTGATTTGACTAGCGGATTGTATTAGCTAATTGTATAAAAGTGTTTGGTAAAATTAACTGATAGCTGATAGCTGTTTGATTATTTAAACAAACAAAATGACATATAAGGACATAATTATATTTAATACTTGTTTGAATAATTTATCAGTTATTAATATTTTGTATCTACTAAATATTAATTAGATTTGTAAAATTATTTTTTAATATAAATTTCCTAAACATATTTGAAAGATTTATATATTAATTTATTATTTATATAATTATTAATTTTTTTATATGCACATATAAATATGTGATAATAAAAAAATAGAATTAACTTACAAATGTCATCATATAAATTAGTAGTAACAACAAATAAGTCCAATATTTAATATGCTATTATTTATATTAAAAAATATTATTATTTAATTTAGGTTATTTGGAGAATTTTGGTAATTGTTAAGGGTAAAAGAGTCATTACAACTTTAATATCAAACCTCTAATCTCAAAAAGCTCATATTTAGAGCTTTTTCAAAATTAGCTTTTTCACCTCAATCCGCTCTTTCAATCCGCTATTTACCAAACATCAATATTAGCGGATTTGACTAGTCAAACCTCTAATTATACCTCAAACCTCTAATTTTTGCCCAAACCGCTATTTACCAAACAAGGCCTTTGATTATTTTACTGTTTTGACAAAATAATTTGTGAAAATTGGAGTTTATGTTGAATCGGGTTAGATCGAATTCAGTTTTTCATTGAATTTTAAGTCAAGTATAGACTATTTAAATAAATATAGGGACATAAATCTAAGTTTTAACTTTAAATCTTAAATTCTAGACCCTAAAAATACCATATCTCTAATTCCATACACTCTAATCTTACACTTTATCCCTAAATCTCATCTCAAAACCCAATTTTTTTAGTATAAAGACATAAAAATGGATATTAAAAAGGTGACAGAAGATTTCTATTCAGATTGTGGTGCCACCATGACCAGTAAAATGTATTTCTTTTCTAATTTATGTTGGTAAAATGACAAAATATTCCCCTAACGTTTACATGTTTTGTAATTTGGCCCCATATTCTTTTTTTGGAGCAAACAACTCTCAACGTTTCAATTTGGTCCAAATATGTCCCTGTTGGATGAAAATTGCCAGTCAACTGACGATCAATTGCTAATTCTGACTGGACTTGCCACGCGTTAAGATCGGCAAATGTGGCATATGCCACGTCAGATTTAAAAAAACATTTTGTTTATACCCTTCTTTATGGTGACACATGACTGACTATCATGCTGGCACGTGGCTGAACCGGATGGCGACACGTGGCGAGTATGATGTTGACACGTAGTGAATATGATGCTGACACGTCAACAGATCATAACACGCGCCAAGTCCAGTCAACATCAGCCGTTGATCGTCAGTTGACTGGCAGTTTTCATCCAACAGGATCATATTTGGACCAAATTAAAACGTTGATGGGTTATTTGCTCAAAAAAAGAAAGGGAGTCAAATGATAAAACATGCAAACGTTGGGGTATCTTTTGTCATTTTGCCATTTATGTTCTGTTTGATATATGCAGTGTAACATATCGATGACAATCTGTTTTATTCTATGTAAAGAAATAAAGAAAGTGTGAGGGCCGTATAATCTGTCTTATGAAGTATCAAATATGTTTATGCTCAGATATGGATTTGGCAAATTCATACCATAACTTTGAACTGGGAAAGCTTGTTGTATTAATACAAGGTGGATCTTCTTAGATGAATAAATGCGGTTTCTCTTTTCTTGTAGGTTGCAACAATTGCATGGTTTGAAGCCGACTCAGTTTGCGGAAGTATGGAGTTGCATGTTGTTTTCAGCTTTAAAATATTCCACCGCAGTCCATGTTATTTTTCTTTCGGCCCTTACATATCATCCTCTCGCTTTTCTCAAGTTTTGTTAACCAATCCACGAAGAAAAGTAATCTAATCAGTTAATTGTTCCTTTTTCTTCTTCTCAGGTACGGAAATCTTTGCATGTTTCAAACTTTCAAAAGCTAAAGAAATTTCATTAAAAAAAAGGAAGAGTAATTAAATCCCCCATGAACACGAGCAAAGGTCCGTTAGGGTTGTTTTTTAAGACCTTACAAAGAAGGTGACTCTGGCGTAATACAAAAATCGTGGACCTCTTTATAATAAACCCTCTAAACTGGTCCTCACACCACACTCGTGCCACCCCGGCCCCCTCTTTTTTTCTTTATATAAATACCAAACTTCATCATCATTCAATTCTTGTCTCCAATGGCTTCTTGCCATCTTTGTCAGAGGCAGCGGATTTCGGAAGCTTCTTGTTGGTGCTGTGTTTTCATGTTGGTAACCCTACTGCTATTACTAAACTGTTTCGACCAAGCTTGTACCATAACAAACGGCGGCGGCGACGGCAATGAGCGTATTCGTGTCAAAGGGATGAGTTCGGTGCTGGAGTTGGACCGAGCATGTGATGAAATCTATGTTGTCGGAGAAGGTGAAACGCTTAACTCCATCATCGATAAATGTGGTGATCCATCTATAGTGGAGCACAACCCTCATATTCATGACCCAGATGATGTGATTCCCGGGTTTGTTATTAAGGTCAAGCCTGCCAAGTCTAGGAAATCATTGAATTAGCTTCCTAAATATGAGATAGTTTAGACAAAATTATTTGACTCAAAAGTGAGTATGAAAATCTGTTTGAAATATGTAATTTATATAATGCGAAACTATGTAAATATTACTACTATAAGATAAAACTATGTAAATAATACTCGACATTAGTATTGTGAATGAAGTTGAGTTGAAAGTATCATCGGATAATAAACTTTTTATAGTACCCAAATTTAAATTATTCCGACCTTATACGGACAACAAACCATGTAAAAAGGCCCATCGTAAAGCTTGAAAGAGGGCCACGTGATATACAATAGCCCATTAGATATGGATGGCTCATCCTAAGCCTGCCATCATGCATCAATAAAAGGCTCATTACAAGCGTTTTGGAGTTGCTTTCTGGGGATGAAATTCTCTTCCCCTTTTGGTGCCCCTATATATGCCCTAACGCTTAAAATTAAGTTTAAGATTTAGCGTTTATGGTTAGAGTTTAGAGAATTTAAGATAGAATGTATTTTTTAGGTATAGGGTGTAGGGTTTAGTATTTAAAATTTAGGGTTAGAAATTAAAATTTAATTTTGTAGTGTTTTTTTAGTGTTGAGACATAAGTAGAACACCAAAAAAGAGCAGATAATTTTTATCCGCTTTCTGGTTCCTGAGTGGACGTCACAGTTGCTATACGAATATTCATGCATATGCTTCCCCTGTGGACGTCACAGTTCCGATGACTGATATCGAAATTTTGATGAAAATGCATAGTGAGATCAATTTGCTTTAAATTTTGATGAAAATCCAATGACTGATATGGAAAAGTTTGGTAAAGAAACTGACCCTTGGGTGAATTATCTCCACAATGGGATTATATGGGAAAAAATTCATGATGTAGGGCACCATATCTTTCAGAGCTTTGGCTTTTACTGCTTTTTTTAATGGCCTGAATATGCTGCCTGATAAGCCGACAAAAAGATATCACTGACTTATACAGGGGTGTAAAGAAACTCGAGTAGCGTTGAGCTCAACTTAACTAATTAAGATTTCGATTTAAAATCGAATAATTCACGAACTGTCTCGTCTCATTTATGGTTCTAGTCTTTGAAACTCGAGTGACTCATACATATATAATTACATTAATTGTTAGTGTCATCTTTCTGCAGATTCTCAATTAGTCATGTCAATGAAGTAATTAAATAAAGATAAAGTAGGGCTTGCACTACTCTCCACTCATAAAACAAAGTGGAGAAGATGGTGGACGTGGTGGCTTGGGGTTGGCTCCTGTTTTGTTTATGAAAAGCCATCCAAATTATAAAAAAAAAGAGTGATGAACCAAATTAAATTCCCTTTCAAAGCATGTAACTTATTTTAATATCCGTTCAAATTCAAATCTTTTAAAAATAATAACATTGATCATTGAAATTAAACTTGCAAAGTTCGGATATCATAAATTTGTATTTTCCATTTTGATTCATTTATAGTATTTATACACAATATACTGCAGGGAATATTCATGAAAAAATTGAAAAAAAGCATTTCAGATGGATAAAAATTTTATGTCCCTTTTCGGTGCCCCTACTTATACTCCAATACTGAAAAATGCTACAAAATTAAATTTTAAGCATTAACCCTAAATTTTAAATCTTAAACCCAAAACTATATACCCTAAAAATACATCATACCCTAAATTCTCTAAACCCTAACCACAACCTAATTTTGAACATGAGGACATAAGTAAAGACACCGAAAAAGGCTAGAAAATTTCCATCCCTTGCAGATTGCATGGGAATGAATAAGATTCAAAATAGAATATTCAATAGTAAAGGACCACATAGAAGAATATGGTTGTCATGCAATTTTGGGTGTCCAGCAGATAAAGACATGGCCATGGATTTAGCCCTTGCAAATTTGAGAATATATTCTCACATGGTTTGTTATTAAAATATATGTTTGTGGTCGTCCCTATAAATTACTTTAGAACTCCATAGTCCAGAAGCAGTAGGTACACTAATATTTTAAACTTTATAGCAAGGAATATACGGTTAATATCCACCTTTTATGGATTTAACTTTTTAACTTTCTGGAAAAACAAACCCAAGAAGCGACAGTAGTTGATGGTAAAGTAAAATATATTCTACAGATTTCCAGAGGTGGTTTAATGGCGACCTTTCAGTATTTTAAGGAGCCACACAGTTATCCAACGACACGTGTTTTGTTTGGTGACTGTGTAAACAGTAGCTTAAAGCCTATTTTCTTCTTCGTCCTACTCATTCCATTTTATGAGGCTGTGTTTGCAGATTGCAGCCCCCCACCCTCTGCACTATATATATATATATTTACACCAATGGAGTTTACTTACTACCCACGGTATTAAATTACTTCCCCTTTCTTCTTCAATGTAAACCTTTTCTGCTTCAGCTGCAATTCTGCTAACTTTTGAGGGGACAACCTTCAATCTTTTTACCAACTCTAAGGTATTGTAAGTTAGTTTTCTTACGTGCATGTTGATTTATTACTTATTTGTTGCTGTTTGGTTGGTTTAACGTGTCTTGTTTGTTTTTCATGGTTAAGGATGACTTGAAAACTTTCATTTTGGCTGCTAATCATGATTAAAGCTTAGTATTAACGACACATGGGGCTTGCAGAATTGCAGATAATGACTTAGTATAGCATGCTATTTGTTTAGACAATGATAAGCATAATCATAATCAACAATTTTAATATATTTTATGAAATTTCTTATACTATACGCGATTTTCTAGTTAAGGTATATTATATTTTTTAAAGATAGATTTATAGATTATAAGTTTAAAAATGATTTTGTTAAAAGAGATAATCTGAATCTGATATGTAAATTTGACACGAAAAATTAAAAAAATAAATAAATTAATAACCACTTTGTTTAGAGAGATTAGATACTAAATTTTTTTAGCAAAGTCAAATGTTCGAATCATGTTATTGTAAATGAAACTGATGGTCTCTATAATAGATCAGTTAATGAATTGGGTACCGATAATTAAAAAAATTAAAAGAAATAAGGGAACGGACTAGCTTTGAGGAGCTGGCGAAGCCCAATTCAAATGAGGCCTAGCTCGAGTCCAAATATACCTCTAACGTTTTAATTTGGTCTTAATATGGCTTCGTTAGATGAAAACTATCAGTAAACTGACGTTCAACAGCTGATGCTGACTGGACTTGCCATGTATTAAGATCTGCTGATGCCACGTCAAAAAAATTTTATAAGCCGTTGACCGACAGTTGATTGACAGTTTACATTCAACAGGAGCATATTTTGACTATAAATAAAATGTTGAGAGCATATTTAGAACAAAAGAAAAAATAAAAGGCAAAATGATAAAATATACAAACATTGGGGGCATCATTTGTCATTTTACCAAGATAAAAAAATATATGAAACCCAGGAGAATCTCTGTAGTTGCGGTGCATTAAACACGTGTATATGGATGCCACGTCTCTCTTTATGTAGTATATAGACTATAGTAATATTATCAACATCGTAAATTGTCTTTGCCAACTAAAAACCAAGACCACATTATAAATTTCGCGCGAATTTGATCATTAATTTCTGTCGGCCCTTCTTTTTAATTTTCTCCAGAATTCTCGTCCAGTGACCTTATAAAGGTGCTCCCTTTAATTTCTCGTCCAAGGAAACTCTTTTTATTTTTTTTCCCATTACTTGAAATTCTTTGCTTAGTATGTCTACTGTTCTCAACGCAAATGACCAACGTGTTCGAATAGAAACCTTGTTTCTTTTCATCTTTATGTATCTGGGTTTCCTTTTAAAGGTCCAATGGCCCCCGCCCTTCTTCTTTTTACTCTGGGATTTTCTTCATTCGGTGTATTTTTCTGGAGTTTTTTAAATTCTAAAGTCGCTGGCATATAAAGAAAGTATCTTTGGGGTGCGAATTTGTGTATTTGTTAGTTAATTAAGTTCATATCTTTTGATCATGTGGTTTTAAGATTTTGAAAGTTTCATAGCTCCAAGAAACATAGATAGTAGTTTTACAACGGATTCTCATGATTCATATTGTATTTTGGTTCTTTTTGTTTATAGGAGTGAATTGGATTTTTGACTGAAAGATGGTGGCCTTTGGGAAGAAGTTGAAAGAGTCACAAATTCAAGAATGGCAAGGGTATAATCTGATTGATAGTTGATTTACTTTGTAATTTCTTCAAGTTCTCCTAAAATGTGCTTATTTTTTCCCCAGGTATTATATTAACTACAAGTTATTGAAGAAGAAAGTTAACCGATATGCTCAACAACTGGAAGTTGGAGCACAAGATCACCATTATGTTCTCAAGGATTTCTCAAGAATGCTAGATAGTCAAGTAAGCTTAAACAAATTTGATGAGTTTTATTTACAACAAGAAGTTATGCTAAAACAAATCTGTTTACTACTTTCTTTATTTGCTTGTTGGGGTATTTTTTTAGATTGAAAAGATTGTATTGTTTCTGCTGGAACAACAAGGAGAACTGGCAAACAGATTATCTGATCTTAGGGAACAGCATGATGAAATTTTGCAGCTGTCTGATGGATCCAAAATATTCGAGTTACGAGAAGCATACAGAGGAGTAGGTTATGATCTTTTAAGGCTTCTCTTTTTTGTTGAGATGAATGCCACTGGATTGAGAAAGATTTTGAAGAAATTCGATAAGCGCTTTGGCTATAGATTCACCAATTACTATGTCAAAACCCGTGCAAATCATCCTTATTCTGAGCTTCGACAAGTTTTTAGGCATGTGGTAATGCACCTGATTTCAGAATCAATTTTATCTTCTCTTTTATTATGCTTTTAATTTATATTACCGGCATTTCTTAGTTGTAGTCCCCCCTCCTTGATAAATGACATGCAGATAATTATACAAGCATGAATCAGCTACTAGTTGACAATTCATGCAGGGTATTGGGGCTGTTGTTGGAGCTATATCTCGCAATCTTGCAGACCTGCAAGACCATCAAGGGAGCTACGTATCAATATACGATCAGCCTGCTTTATCCCATCCGGTTTTTTCTTCAATCCTTTTGCACTATTTAGGCAGTGTTCAATACTCTGTTTTTATATAGACGTGTTCGTTTGTGTGCCTCAAATTTAGAATATGTAAAACATGCAGGACCCTGTGATTCATTCCATAAAAGCAGCTGTAAACAAATTATCAAATTCAACAAATTTTCTCGAGTTTTTGGGGAAGCATGCATTTATCATGCAAGATGATCTGCCAAGTCCATCTGAAGATGATGCTGCCGAGCAGAGATACCATTTCATGTCGCTGCTCTTGAATCTGGTTAACACATTTCTTTATATGGTTAACACATATATTGTTGTCCCAACAGCAGATGACTACTCCCTTAGCCTTGGAGCTGCTGCAACTGTTTGTGGTGTTGTAATTGGTTCAATGGCTGTTGCACAAGTATTCTCTTCAGTCTATTTTAGTGCATGGTCAAACAGATCATACTTGAGGCCACTTGTGTTTAGCAGCATCGTGCTTCTCATTGGGAACACCTTGTATGCCCTGGCTTATGATCTTAACTCGATTGTTGTTCTTCTGGTCGGTCGACTATTTTGTGGGTAAGTTATCTGAAAAGAAGTTTGCATCAATAAGTGTTTCATGCCTCTTGTTATTTTAAATGACTCATCTTCACTACTATTACTATATTAATGAACAAGTTCATGCTCATGACATTCCCAGGTTAGGTTCTGCTAGAGCTGTAAACAGGCGTTATATCAGTGATTGTGTACCACATAAACTGAGGATGCGGGCATCTGCAGGTTTTGTTAGTGCAAGTGCCCTCGGAATGGCATGCGGTCCAGCTCTAGCTTGCTTATTCCAAACTGATTTTAAGATTTACAAGCTCACGTTTAACCAGGACACTTTGCCTGGTTGGTTTATGTCTCTTTCCTGGCTTGTCTACTTATTGTGGTTGTGGATTTCTTTTAGAGAGCCTCCTCAGTACGTCAAGGAGAACAGAAGGCCACAGGAAGCTCATGCTGGTTGGTCAACAAGACTGGAACACTTATTGATTACATCTTGCATTAACTGTTATTTTCTTTCTTTCTTTTTTCTCTTTTAATTCATTTTACATCATATCAAAGTATTGTCATTTTCTGCATCGCTAGAGATCATTTTGTGTGAGTTGTGCTATTCTGGCTCCAACATTTTCTACTCTGTAGAAACTCCACATTTTATCTTGTATATACAAGTCCGTCATGGACAATATCATTCAACAGTTCATTCAAGGAACAAACTTTGTCTGTTTTAGGATCAGCGGTGAACTATACTGTAGAAAACGGTTTCACACAGCCGTTGCTTTTAAACATGGAATCCAAACAAGTTCAAAACGGAGACCAAGAATATGATGATGACGATGAGGAAGATTCTTGTGAGAAAACTAGCAAACCTGTCACTTCAATTGTATCAGCATACAAGTTACTCACACCATCTGTGAAGGTATTAAGTTGATGCTTCATTTTCAGTTTAGCTTGTATGAACTTCTAGTATCTGAACTGAATTTGCATCGAATGTGTGTTATTGTTTGACAGGTGCAACTATTTGTCTATTTTATGCTTAAATATGCAATGGAGATATTGCTTGCTGAAGCAAGTGTCATCACTGCATATTACTTCATATGGTCAACCAACAGTGTGGCCATCTTTCTTGCATGTCTTGGCCTAACAGTACTTCCTGTAAACATCGTTGTCGGAACCTACATCAGCAACATGTTTGAAGAACGGTAAGTTCAAGATGAAAATAAGCATACTAACGGTACCATCGAAATCACTTGGAGCATAATGATAAAAAAAGATAAACTGTCAAAAGGTATTTCTGTTACTTTCAAGTACCAGGAGCAAGAGCATAAATATTGCAGCTGACAAACTGAACCAATAAGTTTCGAGTTCTAGAATTCTAGTTATGCTTTATAACAGTGTAGTGATCATAGTCGGATAAGTTTACCGCAATTTTATTCGCTTTAATTCTTGAATGAATGACCTACATGTTATTTAACTTGATTGCAGGCAAGTTCTGCTGGCATCTGAAATCATGGTTTTGATTGGCATACTCCTAAGCTTCCATATTGGAATCCCTTACTCTGTGCCTCAATATGTTGCCTCTGCACTCATCACTTTTGTATCTGCGGAAGTGCTTGAAGGTACATTTTTGGGACAAATCAATGCAGTTAAATCTAAATAACCCTGGCTGCTATAGCAAAATTGAGTAGTTTAACACTCTTGTCCAGGTGTGAACTTGTCACTCTTGTCCCGAGTTATGTCATCGAGGCTTGCACGTGGAACTTACAATGGAGGGCTTCTTTCAACCGAAGCCGGAACTCTAGCTCGTGTGATTGCAGATGGAACTATAACACTGTCCGGCTACTTCGGTGTGGCTAGGCTCTTGAATGCTACCTTGCTTCCTTCATTATTCATTTGTATCTCCTCCATTGTTGCCACCTGCGTCACTTATAATTCTCTTTACTAACACTTTGTTGTATGCAAAAGATTTTGCTGATAGTACTATAAATAAACCTTTTAAATCAATTGCTAAATATACCAAAATTAGATCAAATTTCTCGAGCTTTTCTAATGGTTGCTGTTTTGAAACATTCAAAGCAGCCTGCGGCAGTTACAATTATATTGCAAATTTTATATTATTAACGTGACAATAAAAAAAAACATCACCTTTAAGAAGAAGAAAAAAAGCATAATATATAAACAATAACGTACATCAACGAGAGCTCTACTTGAATGTAAAGGTCTTGTAAATTACAAACATTTATGTTACATACAATATGAAACATTCCATGAATGTCTTATGTTATTAAAAATGAAACCTTTCCACAAATAACTCCTGTTTTGTTGTAAGATTTTTTTGGTTGCTTCCAATTGGTTTTTGGGCGACACAAAAAGGAAGAAAGCAAAAAAGCATTGTTTGTTAAAAGGAGAATGACGGACAATCATGATTCACCGGTGCCGACGGTTCAAAACATATTGGACCAGAAGAGCCTGAAGTGGGTTTTTGTTGGCGGCAAAGGAGGTGTGGGGAAGACCACCTGTAGCACCGTTATATCGATCCTCTTGGCTGGGGTCCGACCCTCTGTGTTGATTATATCCACGGATCCTGCTCATAATCTCAGCGATGTTTTCCAACAAAGATTCATAAAGACACCCACTTTGGTCAATGGCTTCACCAATCTATATGCCATGGTACCCTTTTTATTTCATTCGATTCTGTCTTCGGGGTCTTTAGTTAAAAAATATATGTGTTGGTCTAGATTTTTTGTTTGTGTTCATTCTCCATTCAAACTTATTTCGGCTGATTGATCATTTGTCAATATGTTTTGTTTGTGTTCATTCTCTATATAATGCATAATAGGAGGTGGATCCTACATCAGAAGAAGATGATGTGAGTGGGGGTGAAGGGATGGATGGTTTGTTTGCGGATTTGGCAAATGCAATTCCAGGAATTGACGAGGCGATGAGCTTTGCAGAGATGCTTAAGTAAGAATATTTCTTTGTTCACAAGTTTCAATGGCTGTTGATTCTAGGATTTATTGGGAAAATGTGCAGTCTTTCGAACTTTTTTATATCGACTACGATGGTTGTTTTGTTTTGCATGCTCTTGGTCACTTTCTACTTGTGTTTTTTTATCTTATTGTTGTCTGAATGTAACACTTCCTTATAGATTGGTGCAAACAATGGATTACTCTTGCATTGTGTTTGATACTGCCCCGACTGGGCATACGCTTCGGCTTTTACAGTTTCCAGCTACCTTAGAGAAGGGACTTGCGAAACTGATGTCATTGAAAAGCAAATTTGGTGGCTTATTGAGTCAGGTATGACATTAAATTCTACTCTGTCTAGGAACCTGATATAGCTCAGCTGGTTTTCAATAGATTTCTCTCAACAATGGACCTCTAGATGAAAAGATGATAGGCTTAAGGTTCTTAGATTGATCAGTTCTTTCTAAAGGTTATATGGCACTGGTGTATTACCTTTGTTCTTTATCGTTGATCAGTTCTTTCAGCTCACGTATGTTGAAACTCGCCGTGGCAGATAACCCGTCTTTTTGGGATTGATGATGAATTTGGGGAGGATGCACTTGTGGGGAGGCTTGAAAGCTTGAAAGATGTGATTGAACAAGTTAATGAGCAGTTTGAAGACCCAGTAAGTTATACAATGCTCTTCTTTTTCCCATACATTCTTTAATATATATATATATATGTGTGTGTGTGTGTGTTTATCGAACAACAAATTGTGAAATATAACCTCAAAATTAACAAGGAAAAGAGCTGCAGGTGCCTGTGGAGATCTACTACAGCTTGCGAAGTGTGTTGAAAGCATTTTTTGTCACTTTTCATTTGTGTGTGTATGTGTAAATGAAAGTTTAGTGTAAATGTGTAATGCTCTTTCCTTTTGGCAGGACTTGACAACCTTTGTCTGTGTTTGCATTCCAGAGTTCCTCTCTCTCTATGAAACAGAGAGACTAGTGCAGGAACTCACCAAGTTCGAGATAGATACGCACAATGTTGTCATTAACCAAGTAATTTTCGATGATGACGGTACGGTTATTTAATTTCTTACTATGTCTATCATTTCCCTTTCTCCTCACTCCCATTGGAACAGTCCTTTAAACGAGATGTTTACCATTCGATCACCTGTGTTTTAATTTTAAGAGGTCGAGTCCAAGTTATTAAAAGCAAGAGTGCGGATGCAACAAAAGTATCTCGATCAGTATTACATGTTATATGATGATTTTCACATCCTTAAGCTGCCACTGCTGCCAGAAGAGGTGAGTTCAAGGATAACTTTATGTAAAACTTTTACTTTTAACTATGCATAAGTCCTTAATTATGTTATTTACCTCGTATCGTTCACCGTTTTAGTAAGAAACATTTCAGCATTTATAGAACAAGCCTTGAGTTGGTTGAATCTGAATATCAATATCTAGGCATATGTTGCTAGGCATTTTTCCATTACAATATATTAGCCTTTGGATGGTTATATATAGGTTACTGGGGTTGAAGCACTGAAATCATTTTCGCAACATTTTCTCACACCGCATCAACCGGCCATCGCCCGAGGAACAAAAGATGAACTCGAGCGAAGAATATCCGCATTAAAGAAAAACATTTTGGACACCGAAGCTGAACTTGAGAAACTTGGATAATGAAACTAAAAGGTCCGGTTGCTGTATATGACTTCCGATGACCGTTTCCGGGTGGCCATTTGGTCAGCCACATCTTAATATTATCATGTTGCAGTGCATTTAGATTATTTTAGAGAAGATTGTTTACAATACTTTTTCACCATTGACAATTGACATCAATAAGCTGTTGCCCTATTAATGTTATGGAGGCATTCTTTAAATCCATCTTGTTTTCACGAGCAGCATCGAAACCTTTGAAAATAGTTCAAATTCGGGTTTTATTGAAAACAATTTAAACACCAAATTCATAACTTTCAGGACTCCAGATGTACAATTCTATGTAATTTTCCATATCCTATAAATTTGGTGTAAAATTGTGTCGAACTGAACTAAAGGGGTTCAGATTTTAACATAATCGAGGGGCTAAAGCCATAATTCAACATTAATATCTATGTCCAAGTCACTGCAATGGAGCTTCTAACATGGTACGTATTAGAGTACACCCATTCTATAAAGCCAAAGGAGGAGTCTTGGAGTGTTGATCCTTTGTTTTGTGTGAAAGTGATCTTATAACTAAGCTTCTGGCCTGGCTTTTCAAACTTCAAAATCTGTGGCTCGATCACCATCGACACGCCATTCGGTTCATTCTTTTGTACTGAGTATGTAACATCGGGGATCCCAACATGGGTGACGGTCCTTTTGAAGGTTACACTGTTTGTTTGGCTGTTTCGTTTGAAATTCACTGCAAATGAAGGGTAGTTTAGGTCGCCAGGTTGCATGGTTGAACCTTTGGGACAAGTGAAACCCTTCCCTGCAAATAAGGCTATCTGGGGAGCTGAATAATTTAGGGTGCACAGATAGTTTTGGTAATCTTCTGGGGTGATGTCGTAGATCAATCCCGGGTCTGAAGCCTTTTCCGGGTTGACATGACCTGAACCGAATGCGAAAGGTGTAGCCATAGTAGTGTTAGTAAAAGCGACATCTATGATTTGTCGGTCTGTGTTGTCGTGAACGTATGCTGTTGTCATGAGAGCGGATTTGATAGCTGCAGGGGACCAATCCTTGCGCACTGATTTGAGGAGTGCTGCTAGGCCGCTTACATGTGGGCAAGACATCGAAGTGCCGGAAACAACGTTGAAAAGAACACTCCTTTTGTCATTCTTTAGCTGAGTTGGGCTAGTTAAGGGTGGCCATGCTGCCAATATGTTCATCCCCGGTGCGGTTACGTCTGGTTTTATCAAGTCCGGTCCAACCTCATTCGGTCCTCTCGATGAAAACGCTGCCATCAATGGTGCAGGCTTTCCATAAACTGTTCCTTTGAATATAATTGAAGCAGTTGGCGTTTTAGTAGAGTTGAGGTAGTTTTTGATGGCTTTGCCTGCAGTGGCTCCTAATGAAGTTGCTGGTAAAATGTGTGCATCTGCGAAAAGTTCCTCGCCTTCTTTGTCTGTGTTTATCATTAGCATTCCGGCACCTCCGGCCAATTTTACTTGCTCTCCCTTTGCAGCTCGGCTATTGATTCCTCTTTGGCAAACTACAATTTTGCCTTTGACAATCTTTTTCTTGAGTGAGCCATCAACACAATATGAAGCTAATATATCACCAGCTGAGTTTGCATAAACAAGGGGTAATTGCTTGGTTGCCTTGCCAACATACAGAGATGAGCCCACAAATGTTTGTCCGTCTCCAAGTTTGACAGTAGTTTCAAAGCTCCGATCAAGGTAGCTTGCAGCCACGGTCATAATCCATGGCGCGGTATTGGAAACGGTTGAGCTCGATGGGCCTGAATTGCCAGCAGAGCATGAAACAAAAACCCCATTCTTGATTGCATGAAATGCGCCTATTGCGATGTTATCGTTATAATAAGGCCTGGCGGAGCCTCCTAAAGAGAGTGACAGCACATCAACACCATCAGCAATGGCTTGGTCTATGGCTGCTAGTATATCAGAGCTAACACAACCTTGGGACCAGCATGCTTTATATGCTGCGATTCTCGAGGTGTACCTCAGTCCACCAGCTAAGCCCTTGGCCAAGCCGAAAATGCTTGCGTTTGCCACAAGGTTACCAGCTGCAGTTGATGCTGTATGTGTTCCGTGGCCTTCAGCGTCTCTCGCGGACCTATAATCTTCCGTTTCGTTGATTCTGCCAACAGCAGCCTCGTAGCCTTGGAAAAAGGCTCTGGCACCAACGAGTTTCCTATTGCAGTTCGATTGAGAGAACTTTGTGCCTTCCTCACATGCACCTTTCCATCTCGTTGGCACTGGAGGCATGCCTTCATCGTCGAAACTGACATGTTCTGGCCAGATTCCAGAATCCACCACACCTATTATCACATCAGACTCCAAATACGAAGCACTCCAGAGTCCTTTTCCCGGTTCTAGGCCGAGAAATTGAGGCGAGCGTGTAGTGTGTAATGACAGCATTTCATCAGGAGTGGCAGAGAGGAAACCATCGAGTCTTTTCAGTGATTCTAGTTGCTTAGTTGAAAGCTTTGCAGCAAAACCAGAAATAGCTCTTTCGTAGACATGAATCAGCTGGGAAGATGCCGGTTGTTCAGACTCACGTTCTTCTTCAGCCGAGAGTTCGGTGATAGACTCGATCACCGATTCGTACCATTCTTTGGAGTTGCCTGGAGACTGATCTGAGGTAGTCATCATGGTATTGTCCATATGAACTATATAGGTCTGCATATTCTTCGATGCATTCGAAGCTGTTGCTATGAAGATCAACAATAGCAAGGCTATTTTACACATCATGGCAGCTGTAATTAAAAAATAACCAAAACAATATATATAAGTTATCTGATTGATATAAAACCATAGATGTTAACATGTCAAATTAAATTATATTGACTAAATCTCAAATTTAAGTATAACAGAGGGACTAAAACCATAATTTGACCCAAAAACAGATAAAAAAAGAAATGAAAGATTATAAATTAAAATGACCACTATAACATCAGGCTATGCACTCATTGAAAGACAAAAGAAATTAGACAAATGAGAGATCACCTGTCTCCATTGCAGACTGAAGAAGGAATGTAAAGGACACAGAACAACCAACCAGGAGAGGTTCATATATAGGCAAAAGAGTGGTGGAAAACTTAGTGTGTTTATGGCAGGCAGCCCCAAAGTGTGGTGGGTTGCCCCCCATCCAACGGACCAAAAACCTCGATGTTCATCATCATTCATCATTATACACAACAAAAGTGTTTCCATGCACTTTTTTTCTTTGCTTTGATTAAAACGGTGCACGCTTATACACATTCTTCCTCCATCAGCAAGTGATGAGTAAAGGGATGGAGAGTGGGACCAAACCCCCAAAGTCTTCTACATACGCCAAGATTTTGTCACAAGCTACGCAATTATAAACAACTTTTTAAGGCTTGTTAACTGTTTCTTTAAAGTTCGAAAATGGATTCGGATTAGAAGAAACTCCCTTTGTAAGAAAAGTTTATATTAGCCTATGGAATATGCAGCTTTGCCATGATAACGGATTCAAAGGTTTGGATAGGATGATTGTCACTTTTCCGTGGTGCTGAATTCTTTAATCATTAAGGTTAGGAAAACCAAGTTAATGGAGCATTAACATCAAAAGCTTGTTAATGGAGAATCTTGTTTGCATGTTACTGCTATTATATTGCAGATTTCATATTTTGGCATGCTGCAATGGAATATGGATAGTATATTATTGCAGCTGAGTGAAGTGTGTGCAATATGAAATAGTTTATAAGATATGGGATCTTAAAACAATATTATTATAAGCAGAAAACACACACCATTAGTGGGGTGGAAACCACAAACAGTGGTTTTGACAGAGGAAAAAAATAAAGGGTCTTTAATTCAGTAAAGCCACCTCCATGGACCATAAGTGTTTGTCTATGTTAGATTCATCTGGCATTTCAAATGCCTTTATTTCCAAGTCACTGCAATGGGACTTCTTACTCTGTGTTTTCCAGACACCCACACTAAGGATCCAAAAGATGAGCTAGCAGCTGTCTTCTTTCTGCTCAGTCCTGTGAAACTCACCTTGTAACTCACTTCCTCATTCAACTTCTTAAAACTCAGAACTTTAGGCCTTACGGTCACAGATACTCCTTTCGGTACTTCGACTGATACTTTATATGTACTTCTAGGAATCCCGACATTTGTGACTGTCCTTTTGTAGGTAACGGTAACATTATGAGCCTTACGCTTGAAATTCACTGCGAAAGAAGGGTAATTCAGGTCACTCGGTTGCATACTTGCTGCCTCCATCGGACATGAAAGAAAACCCTCTTCAAACAAGGCTATCTGAGACACATTATACTTCAGGCTGCATAAATAATTTATGTAATCTTCGGCAGTAATGTTATATATTAACCCTGGATCAGAAGCTTTGATGGGGTCAACATGGCCTGAACCGATAGAGAAAGGCGATGCCAAGCCATATAATCCAAGATCAGCTATAGGTTTTCCCCTATTGTCTATGGTATAAGCAGTTGTCATGAGGGCTGATTTGATTGCTGCAGGTGACCAATCCTTGTGCTTTGATTTAATCAGTGCTGCAATGCCACTAACATGAGGGCAAGACATCGATGTGCCCGAAAGTATATTAAATAACACCCTTCTCTTGTCGCTATTGAGCGTGATCGGGCTAGTCTCGGCTGGCCATGCTGCTAGTATATTGACTCCCGGTGCCGTTACATCCGGTTTGGTCATATCCGGTCCAACTAAATTTGGTCCTCTCGATGAAAATGCTGCGACTTTCGGTGCACGGTTACCATAAGTTGTGCCTTTGAAGATCATGGAAGCTTTTGGTGCTTTAGTTGAGTTCACGTACTTCTGGCTAGATGTCACGCCCCACCAGGGCGCACCAAAGCCAACCGAGGGGCACACCCGCCAGGGTGCACCGAGAAGCACCGAGGTGCCCCACCTAGGTGCGCAACGCGCACCCGAGGAGCCCCACCCAGGTGCAATCGGGCCAACAAGGGAAAAATGAGAAGCCTTGGGCATTTTAAGGCCTAAGATGATCCAAGGAAGAATCTAGAACGGCCTAGAGAGCCCCACACATCTCCACACTCATTCAAGGGGTTCAAGAATGTTCCACAACCATCTAGGCTCATCCGGAGGAACCTAAAAGACTCGGGACAAGTCGAGAAGGCTCGAGATAAGTCCGGAAGGCTCGGGACAACTCCGGACAACTCCGAAATATTATAGAATACCTTAGAATATTGTAGAGCTTTTAGACCATTTAGGATATAATTAGATAAGTATGGAATTATCTAGACATATATAGGTGTAGTAGATATTTTGGGAGGCGAAACCGTAGCCGTTGGATCAAATAGATCCTAGCCGTTCATTGAGGAGGTGGGAGCCTATAAATAGGGCCACCCTTCTCATTTGTAAATCACTCAAGTAGTCACTCACTTAAGCATACTTGTAAAGCTCTCTTGTAAGCTTCATTTGTTAATACAAGGCTTTTTCCTTGTAAAACTCTCTTGCTCCTTCTGTTTTGCCATAGCGTTGCGCGATTAAGGCTTGCTAACATTGTGCCGAGAGTGTTAGCGTCGTACGGATTTAGCTTGGAAGAATAAGTCCGTGACATAAGGCTCCTAACATAGCGGCTGGTAAAATGTGAGCATCGGTGGCAAGATCTTCACCTTCGAGGGTCATTATTAACATTCCAGCTCCGCCAGCCAATTTCACTTGCTCTCCGCTTTCGACCGGCTTCATGAATCCTCCTTGTTCACAAATAACAATTTTGCCTTTCACGAGCTTCGGATTAAGTGAGTTGGGAAAGCAATACTCAGCACCAGAACCACCAGCAGTTCTCTCATATACAATCGACAAAGACTATAATGCCTTACCAGTGTGGACAAATGACCCTTCAAAAATTTGGCCGTTTCCGAGCTTAACAATCACCGGGAAGCTTCGGTCCATGGTGCTTGCCGCTACCATCATGATCCACGGTGCAATTCCACGGCGAGAATCTGGTGCCTTTTTCACAAGCACCTCTCCATCTTTTCGGTACAGGAGGCAAGCCACAGTCCTGGAAACTAACATGCTCGGGTCAAATCCCACTGTCCACCACACCAATGATCACATCCGACTTTAAATTAGAAGAACCCCGTAGTCCTTTTTTTCCTTGCAAGCCAAGAAACAGCGGACTGCGAGTGGTGTGGAGGCTTAGCATTTTATCAGGAACCGTAGACATAACCATCCATCTTTTTCAACGATTCTAACTGTTTACGAGATAGCTTTACGGCGAATCCAAAGAAGGCAATTTTGTAGGAATATAGTAGCTCGGGAGGTGTCCCTTCTTGAGATGAGACATCGTCAGCTAAAGAATCAAGGACAACTTGGTGCCATGGCTTGAAATTGGCAAGGGAATTATATTTGTTTGTGATCTTAGTTTTGTCCATTCGAACTATATACGTCTGTTTGTCAGCTGAAACAGTTGAAATAACGGCAATGAATGCTATTAACAGCAACATTGCATTAAAGATCTACATGCCTAAAGAAATAGAGAAAAACAAAGAGTTAACTTAACATCACAAGAGTAATTGGACTTAAGAATGTATTGTCAATTTTTCAAACATGTTTCAGGGGTTGATCTTCATGACATTAACAAGAGTAAGAAGTTTCGAAACTAATAAATTAAGAATGAAAGTAAACAAAAATGGAATTACCAGTACTCTTCTTGGCTATCTTCTAATCTTAAGATCAAGAAGAAGAAGAACATATGGGGAAAATAATATGTTACTGAAGACTAACTAGTGGCGACCAGCAGGGGTCTTATAGGCAAGGCTAGCCTTGAAGAAAATTAATGCACATGATTTTAATAGGATTAATTAACTACTAAAACATTCTTCTCTTACTTTACTTTTGTTAAACAAATAAACCCTTCACTTTATTACTTAAATGCCTTTTCATTGCGGATGGAAATCATCTTGTCCCTTATCATGCCTCATTTTATGCCCCACTTTAAAATAGTGGGTTTAGGATTTAAAGTTAGAAGTTATGGTTAGAGTTTAGGAAATTAGGGGTAGGGTGTATTTTTAGGGTGTGGGGTTTAGGGTTTAGAATGTGAAAATTATGGTTAGGGTTTAGAATTTAATTTTTAAGTTATTTTTAGTGTGGGGAAGAGGATTTTTATCCTTTCATTGCTAAGAAATTTAGAGCAAAACCATATGCCTCCTAATTTTGCCTCCATTTATGTCTCCCGTTAAAAAACACTTACAAATTAAATTAAGAACCCTAACCTTAAATTTTGAATCTTAAACTTTACACTCTATACCCTAAAAAATACGCCCTACCTTAAATTTTCTATATTCTAACCTTAAACTTTAACCCTAAACCCTAAACTCCTAATTTTATTGTGGGACATGATAAAAAGATAGACGATTTCCACCCAAAAATTTAATGTTACTTAATTATAGAAAGGATTGTTCTATCATATATGATTGAAACAATATTTGTTTAATTATACATAAAAAAGTTCTTAAATTATGTGTACTATATAAATACTACATTTGAAATGAAGAGTGATAAATGTAAAAAAAGTTATTTATTTCCAAAGTAAGCAAAAGCCTTCATTAATGGATAAAGAGAGAGTGAAAGTGAACGCGCCTCACGCGCGCCAAACTCCCCCACCCCAAAATTATCTGAGCCTCAGACATCTGCTTTGATCCGCCGAAGCCGGCCCTTTTGCTTGGTCGTTACACGGGCGCTTTCGTCGCCGTCGGATGGCCAGCTGATCGTCGGCATCTTAGGGGACGACGTTGACTGGTGGTTTGCTCATAGGGACTTCGGCGGCGGAATAATGAGGGAGGCTCGCGGTCGGGATGCGTTTGGTTTTGACACCTTTTACGATTCTCCTCCGGTGACCCTAGACGCTTTCTCCATTGCAGGGAACTTTGCGGTTGGCACGGCGGCCGCAGATCACGGCAGATGGCTATCTGCTCCCCATCCCTGCAGCAAGCTCTACGAAAATCGATTTGTTGAAACTCTGGTTCTCGACGGCGATCATGCGTTTTACCTCTACTTTGGATCTGGGCCAAGGTCCTCTGACTACGAAATGCTTCGATCCAGGTGGAAGGAGGAGAGGGCGGCATGATGGCCCTAGGAGCTTTGTTTCGGGGCCTTGGGTGCTTCTGGTTTTGAGAGCCAGAAACCACGGTGTCTCTTTTTCCCTGGAGTTGCTGGGCTCGCAAAGACGATGGTTGGGTGAGGGTTCTGATCAAGACGTTTGTATCCATGACAGCCGTCGGCCCGTCGGAGCTTGGTCCGGCCTTTCAACGGTAAAGATGAGCAGGTTTCCACTGGAGAAGGCAACAATGGCATGGGAAAAATGGACTTTTTTCATCCTGCCAACCTTTTTCATCCAAGGGCCCCACCTTTCCTGTTTTGAAAACTTATCAAATCCCATTTTCAGTTTTTGTGGATCTTGGATCAGATTTTTCCTTTTTAAGCCAAGCAAATCCTCTCTTCATGGGAGTTGGAAGGTTGCTTGGAGATTTATTGGGCCCACCTGGCTGTTGACTTTGGATCTTAGCAGGCCCCGACTTTTTTGGATTGGAGCTTTGGATGGGACCCGGGAGGGCATAACGTTACAGTGAAGTCCCGATTAATGTGGCATCGCTTTTCGGTTGATCACGCATTTTGTTTTACCGTGTTTTGGTTTCAGGACGATTTTACCACAGCTGATGTGTTCTTATCCAACGTGTCGTGGCCACAACGTATGAGCTACGTTCCGCTTGCCTTGATAAGGCTCATCTCGTGTAGAGTGGGAGACTGCCTCCGGAGGGAGCTCTCAGGCGAGTTTCGAGCGTATCCCTGTTGTCTCAAGCCTCGACTGGTCGTGGATGGATCGTTGTTGTATCTGCCGAGTTCCGGCTGTAGTTTGAAGCTATCCCTGGTTGCACCAGTGGACACTACCTTTGTTTCAGCATTTCGTGTATGCTGGTTTTCTCACGGTGTCTTTGATCCCCATGGAAGCTTATGGCTCGTGGGTTTGTTTTTAGGCGTTTTAGGTCTTACATGTCCTTTTGCTTTGATTTCTCTCGGATGTTTTGTTGATCTCGTACGTGTACGAGATCTTTTGTTTTCTTATTCTGTATTTTTCTTTGGGTAAACTACACAGTTGACCACCGAACTATGGGGTTGGTGTCAATCTTACCACTATTTTTTTTCGTCTCAAATACACCACACAACTATTTAAATGGTGCCACGTTTGGCACACGCCGTTAAAAAAAACGAAAAAATTGACGGAACTGTTAAAAAAATTGGTATAATTACACATTTGGTCCTCTATATTTATACAATATATCAAAAAAATTTAATTAATTTTCCACCTCCAATCAGGTGGTGACACGTGTCACCCAATTGGAGGTGGAAAATTGAAAGGAACAAAAACGCCCCTGCTAGGATTAGAACTCAGAACCTCTAGGTAGAGAGGCTATGTGCTTGCCACTGAACCAAGCACACTTTCGTGCTATAGGGTCATTAATATATGTATTTAATGATTGTTAATGCCCAGAAAATTAAAGAGAAGAAAATGCAATTTCTAAGATTCGAACCAAAGACCTCATGGACTAAAGCACATGTGCTTGCCACTGCACCAAGTGTTTTTTTTGTGATATAAAGTACAACATTTAATATATGTCTTATATATATTTTAATGCTTGAGAAAAGGAATGAAATGTGGTTTTAAGAAATTCGAATGTAATATTTTTATGATCAATAAAAAAATCTAACCCAATTAAATAAATCTAATAACTAAATTAATATTATATTAAAATTATTATTTTCACGATGTGCTTGCCCTCGAATTCGGTTAATATTATTTTCACGATTAATTTTTTTAATAAATATTAAAATTATTAATTAAGTAAAAAAAACTCAATTCAACGATTATATATGTGGAATTATAAAAATAAATCTAAAATTGAAAAATATATTAAATTTAGTTTAAAATATAAAAATTTTAAAATAATATTAATTTAGTTATTAGATTTATTTAATTGGGTTAGATTTTTTTATGGATCATAAAAATATTACATTCGAATTTCTTAAAACTACATTTCATTCCTTTTCTCAAGCATTAAAATCTATATGTCTTCATTCCTTTTCTCAAGCATTAAAATCTATATAAGACATATTAAATGCTGTACTTTGTATCAAAAGAAATACACTTGGTGCAGTGGCAAGCACATGTCCTTTCAACCATGAGGTCCTTGGTTCGAATCCTTGCAATTGCATTTTCTTCTCTTTTATTTTCTGGGCACTAACAATCATTAAATACATATATTAATGACCTCATAGCACGAAAGTGTGCTTGGTTCAGTTGCACCTAGAGGTCCACGTGTCACCCAATTGGAGGTGGAAAATTAATTAAATTAATTAAATAAAAATAATTAAAGACTTCCAATAAGGTGGTGACATGTGTCACCATCTTATTGAATAATTAATTTATTTTATTAGATTAAATTTAGGACTAAATTAATATATTGTATAAATATAGAGGACCAAATGTGTAATTATACCAATTTTTTTATATATTGTATAAATATAGAGGACCAAATGTGTAATTATACCAATTTTTTAACAGTTCCGTCAATTTTTTCGTTTTTTTAACGGCGTGTGGCAAACGTGACACCATTTAAATAGTTGTGTGGTGTATTTGAGACGAAAAAAAATAGTGGTAAGATTGACACCAACCCCATAGTTCGGTGGTCAACTGTGTAGTTTACCCTTTTTCTTTTAACATTAATGGAAGTTATGGTTTGAACAAAAAAAAAAAGCAAAAGCCTTCATTATCAAGATATAAAGTACTTTCCTTCAGCTACCATTCTTAATCCGTTTTCTCTTTTGTATTTAACTTTGTTTTATTAAAGAAATTTGTGCAGGCACGTTCAAAAAGTAAGAATATTTTGCACGAAAAAAGCACTTTTATAGTAACCATAAGCTCCCAATCATGGAGAAAAATAATTGATAATTACCTGCTCAGCTTTTTCGTTTCCAGGGTTCATAGGCTCAAGAAATAAAAACGGCCCAACTTGCTTGGTTTGTTTTTGTTCATTTGGCATTTGCCATTGTTAATGGCAGCCGAGTGAACCAATACAAAGTAAAAGAACAGTTAGCTTACTGTTTCTGGTTACATTTAAGGCATCTTGTTTTCTAATTGCAAATTATTGAGCCAATGAAATGGTCCAACTGCTAAAATTCATGATATTTCACACACATAACGAACTCATTGAAAACCAGATCATCTAGCTCGGTACTAAGGTCACACACACAGACTTTATTCTTTTGGCAGGTGACAATATTCTGACCCAAGCCATTTTACATGCCCCATTCGGCAGAAGGCTATAGCCAAGTCACTGCAATGCTACTTCTAACTCTGTAGTTTCCAGACACCCACACTAAGGATCCTGCAGATGCGCTAGCAGCCGTCTTCTTTCGGCTCGCTCCTATAAAACTCACCTTGTAACTCAGCTTCTCATTCAACTTCTTAAAACTCAAAACTTTTGGCTTTACAATCACATATACTTCTTCGGGTGTTTCAAGTTCAACTGATACTTTATACGTACTTCTAGGAATCCCAACATTTGTGACAGTCCTTTTGTAGGTAAATGTAACATTCTGTGCCTTCAGATCGAAATTCACTGCAAAAGAAGGGTAATTCAGGTCACCAGGTTGCATGGTTGCCTTCTTTGGACATTCAAAACCATCTTCAAATAAGGATATTTGAGACTCATTATACTTCAGGCTGCATAAATAGAGTAGATAATCCTCCGCAGTGATGTCGTATATTAGCCCGGGATTAGAAGCTTTGATGGGGTCAACATGGCCTGAACCGAAAGCGAAAGGCGATGCCAGGTCATCAATTGCAAGATCTTCTATAGGTTTTCCCCTGTTGTCCATGGTATACGCAGTTGTCATGAGGGCTGATTTGATTGCTGCAGGTGACCAATCTTTGTGCTTTGATTTAATCAGTGCTGCGATGCCACTAACATGTGGGCATGACATCGATGTGCCCGACATTATATTGAATAACACCCTTCTCTTGTCGCTCTTGAGCGTGCTTGGACTAGTCTCCGCCGGCCACGCTGCTAGTATGTTGACTCCCGGTGCTGTTACATCCGGTTTGATCACATCAGGCCCGGCTAAATTCGGCCCTCTAGACGAAAATGTGGCGACTTTCGGTGCACGGCTACCGTAAGTTGTGGCTTTGAAGACAATGGAAGCTTTTGGTCCTTTAGTTGTGTTTACATACTTCAAGACAGCTTCACTGGCTAAGGCTCCTAACATAGCAGCTGGTAAAACGTGAACAGCAGTTGGAGGATCTTCACCTAGTGGGGTCATTATTAACATTCCAGCTCCTCCAGCCTGTTTCACTAGCAATCCCATTTCAGTCTGCCTGACCACTCCTTGTTCACAAATAACAAGTTTTCCCTTGACGAGCTTGGGATTGAGTGAGCCAGGGGAGCAATACTCTGCACCTGAAGCACCAGCAGATTTTCCGTATACAATCGGCAGAGACTTCAAGGTCTTACCAGTAGTGTACAAATATGACCCTTCAAAAGTCTGACCGTTTCCGAGCTTAACAATTGCTGGGAAGCTTCGGTCCATGGTGCTTGCGGCTACAGTCATGATCCACGGTGCGGTGTTGACAGCAGTGTAGTCCCCCGGTCCGCTGTTACCTGCGCTAAAGGCGACGAAAATCCCTCTTTTGACAGCATAATATGATGCAATAGCAAGGTAATCTTGATAATAAGGCTCTGCTCCTGTAGAGGATCCCAAAGAGAGAGTCAACACATCAACCCCATCTTCAATGGCTTTCACAATAGCCATCAGGGTATCAACGCCTGAACATCCTGGCCAACATACTTTATACGCTGCAATTCTTGCTGTGTACCTCATTCCGGCCGCTGAGCCATTGGCCAAGCCATAAAGATTTGCATGTTCCACAACATCACCGGCTGCTGTCGACGCTGTATGTGTCCCATGTCCGGATGTATCTCTTGCAGATAGATATTCTTCGGTTCCGTTGATGCTGCCGCCCGAGGCTAGATAGCCTCCATAGAAATATCTGGCACCAATTAGTTTTCTGTTGCAATTCGATGGCGAGAATCTGGTGCCTTTTTCACAAGCACCTCTCCATCTTTTCGGTACGGGGGGCAAGCCGTGGTCCCGGAAACTAACATGCTCGGGCCAAATTCCACTGTCCACCACGCCAATGATCACATCTGAGAGTATATCAGAAGAGCCCCATAGTCCTTTCTTCCCTTGTAACCCAAGAAACAGTGGACTCCGAGTGGTGTGGAGGCTTAGCATTTTATTAGGAACCGCAGACACGAAGCCATCCATCTTTTTCAGCGATTCTAACTGCTTACTAGATAACTTTGCGGCGAAACCAGAAAAGGCGGTTTCGTAGGAATACAGTAGCTCGGGAGGTGTGGCTTCCAGTTCCTCCTGAGATGAGACATCAGCTAAAGAATCAAGGATGGCTTGGTGCCATGGTTTGGAATCGACAAGGGAATTGTAAGTGTCTGTGATCTTGGTCTTGTCCATATGAACTATATAGGTTTGTTTGTTCGCTGAGACAGTTGAAACAGCGGTAATGAATGCTAGTAACAGCAACATTGCATTAAAGATCTTGCCGACTGGGGAAAGAGAAAGACAAAAAGAGTCAATTTAACATCAAAAATAGTAAATGAACTCAAACATGAATGCAGTTAGGTACAACAGTTAAATCCTGCGTACTATCGGTTTCAAAAATGTTTCAGGGCTGATCTCCAAGACTTTGGGAACTGAAGTACTTCAGTTGTTAATTAAGCATGGAAGTAAAAAAAATGGAATTACCAGTACTCTTCATGGCTATCTTCGAAGCTTAAGATCAAGAGGAATGAGAACCCATGGAAACTGACGAGTGACCAATAGCAGCATATTATAGGCAAGGCCAGCTTTGAAGAAAAAAATGTCACACGTTTTGGATAGGATAAATTACTAAGAAAATTCCTTGACATAAAAAAGAATTCGCTATGGCATATGATTTCCGAAGCAGAATCTTTTTTGTTTTGCTTTAAAAAAAAGCATTTAGCATCCGAAACTTTTCATTAAAAAAGGAGCTGGTGACGATATCAATCTTGATGTTGGTACGTACTTTTTTACCTTTTGACACCCTTTTATTTTTTTGTTCGGTCGTTTGGCCGCTTTTTTTCTTTTTATTTTTTATCAGGAATGAATTTGACGTCGCCACGACGGATCAAGATGGTGCTCTTTATTTATCATGTTGATCTCCCTGTTTTAGACACTCGAATTGGATTCAGATACGAGCTCACAATCATCATTCTTGTTCGCGATTGAGTTGCATTAATAATTGTGCTGTCAACGTGTCTTATTATTATAATATGCATTTTTTTAATGTCGTTTGTTATTGGTTTTTTACCTTTCATCGTTGAGCGTTGGTGATGTTTGTATCTATTTTGTTTCGAGTCTTTTTTTTTAACTCGTCAACATGTATGCTTTATTAGAGAATAGGAACATACATGACCTTCACGCCCATAAGCCTCGTTAAAAATCTCTCTAAATCCTATAGAGGAAAAGAGTACTCAGGGACGTGTGGAACAAAAAAAACCAAACACCAAATAGGTCCAAACAAACTCGATTCGGGATCAAAACACTTATGCAAATTGTTTAAACCAACCAGGCCGATCCACACCACTCTTCGTCAATGCATCCGCAAGCCTATTCGCCTCCCTATAGACATGATGAAAACACACATCACTCAACATTTCACACGCCTCATCAATTCTCCGCAACCAACGCCAAAATTTCCACGACCTTTTTTTCCAAGTGCAAAACTCATGCAATGGTCGTTGTAGAATCCGATTCGACCACCAACGGGCATTGGCTACCTTTCGATTCTAACATGCACTCCAACGCAAAGCATATGGCTTGGAGTTCCGCTTCATTTGAATCCGCTATCCCAATCGGACCCGAGAACAAAGCTAATATGTGCCCAAACTCGTCACGTAGAACACCTCCACACCCAGCTTTACCCGGTTTCTCCCTAACCGATCCATCGACATTGAATTTAAGCACTCCCATGGGTGGTCGTTCCCACTTCACATTAACTCGTACTGATACGTCACGGGGTTGAAACTCACACTGCCATGGACATTCCCACCAAGCCGACTCCAAAATAACACCTGAAGGACATCCCATCCGTACTCAATACATCGATCGCATCTTTATCAAGAAAAGAATTTCACCCGATGTCGCCCGTGTACCCTTAAACAAGCAATTGTTTCTCGCCAACCACAACGACCATAACGTCGCTGCACACCCCGCCATCCACCATCCGCGCACCTGCCCGACAAACAAGCAATCAAAACATATTGCCAGTAACTCCATCACCCCACACGGCTGCACCATGTCTACTTGCCACCAACGAAAGAAACATAACCAAACCTCCCATATGACCGGACATTGGACCATAATGTGGTCCAGCGATTCCTCCACTACCTGACACCAACCACAGCGTGCAGCATCCCCCTCAACACTCACACCCCGGTCGATCAACACCGCCATTGTCGGTAATCTATTCATCCATGCAAACCATAGAAAAAGCTGCACTTTGGGCGGGATGGGCAGCCTCCAAATCATGGCCAACTCAATATCCACAAGGCCAAAAGATTGCATTAATTTGTAAAGTCCCGCCACAAAAAACTCGCCTGTAGCTGAATGCATCCACACAAGCCTATTAACTTGATTCGAATATAGGCGAAGGTCCCAACAAAGAGCACGAATATCCTGGATTTGAGATACCTCAAAGGACCTTAATGTTCTACCAAAGAATAGTCCCCATTCCTCATGCTCGAACTTCCCCTCCCTCGTATACTGTTTAACCGTCACTCTCTTGTCAATCGCAAGACGATAGAGTCTTGGGAACATCACTGCCAAGGACTCCTCACTGCACCACACGTCCTGCCAAAAAAAATTTTCTCACCATCGCCTAATTGCCAAACAAAGGCTGCCCGACCCATAAATCGATTCACATCCCCATCATCTTGTACTTCAACAATTTGTCGCCAAACTGTCGACATCTTCTGTATCCCAATTTCATTCGGCCACCATCTAATAGAATTACAACCATATTTCACATCAATTACAGCACGCCACAACGAATCCTCATTCATAGCATAACACCACCTCCATTTAGCTAATAGCGCTAAATTTCTTGCGCGCAAATTGACCACACCCAATCCCCCAAGCCGACGTGGTCTACAAGCAACGGTCCAATTAACTCTACTCAATTTAATTTTTGTGTCTGACCCTCCCCACAAAAATATACGCCTGATGTGATCGATTCTAGCTATAATGCTCCGCGGTACCAAAAATAAACCCATGTAATATAACGGCAAAGCTGATAAGACCGAATTAATCAAAACTAACCTCCCTACAAATGATAATGTGTCACATTTCCAACCAGCCAAACATTTCTGAAACCGCTGAATTAGAGGATCCCACATTTGTAGACTCCTCGGATTGATACCCAATGGTAATCCCAAGTAAGTTATCGGCAATTGATCACATTCACACCCCAAAATCGAAGCAATCTGCGCCATTAAATCGTCATCCACTCCCACTCCATACAATTTCGATTTGGCAAAGTTAATCTTCAATCCAGAGGCGTATTCGAAACAAGTCAAAAGGCGCTTCAAATCTCTAGCAAAACATACATTCGCCTGGAAGAAAAGTATCGTGTCATCCGCAAATTGCAAATGTGACACCTCACACCCTTCGGCCACCGTCGCACCTCTAATTCCGTTGCATTTCGCAGAAATTGATGTAGCAATTTCGCCACTATTATAAAAAGCAAAGGCGTTAATGGATCACCCTGTCACAGCCCCCTATGCATCGCAAATTTGCCTGTTGGCGAACCATTAACTAGGATAGACAACCTCAATGTACGGACACATTCCATCACCCAATTACGCCATATCGATCCAAAACCCATTTTGCTCATAATTTGATCAAGACACTCCCACTTAATGCAATCGTAAGCTTTTGCAAAATCTAATTTCAGAATTAATCCCCCCTCACCTCCTTGTCTCTTCTGCAACGAATGAATCGTCTCATTGGCTAGCAAAATGCCATCCAAAATTTGTCGCCCGCTGACGAAAGCCGATTGCACATCGCTAATAAGTTTTGGCAACACCAATTGTAAACGTCTCGCCAAACATTTAGCCAAGATTTTATATAAAGAATTAAGTAGGCAAATCGGTCGATAATCTCCTATTACTTTCGGATTCTCTTTCTTGGGGATCATCACCACGAAAGCCGAATTCGCTCCCTGTATTTCGAGTCTTTGAATTAGGGTTTTACACATAACGGATAAAAAAAGAGTGGTGAGCGATGCAAACTATCAGGTAGAATGTTTCGTTATACCATCAACCGAGTGGGGATCTAACTTTGCATGATCACCGACAAAATCATAATAAAAAACTAGCACCGATTAAAATCTTTATACAAGCAACAATCTTTCGTTAGGGTATGTTGAATCATGCCACAAAAACGCGTGTCACAAGGATAAGGAAAACACATGCCATAAAGATAAAAATTCTTATTAAAAAATAAAAATAAGAGCAAAACAAGAAAATAATAAACACTGACGATCGATAATTAATATTTAAATGATCACCGACTAGCGTAAAAAATTAAAAATTTACAGACGACACAAAATTGTTAGTGAAAAAAAAAAAGTAGAGTTAAGAAAACAAACAAAATTAAGTATTTATTTTCTTCCGCTTTGCAAGTTGCAATAAAGCATTTTTCACGTTGAATAATAATATCCACGACCTTTATTAAAGACATATGAATGCTAAGAATAATTCGCAGGAGAAAGCACGTTGGCTTATCCTCCGTAATTAATAAAAAAATAACAATTAACAACATTATAAAAGTAAAAGAATTAAATCGTACCGAATTAAAATGAAATTATTAAATCTCATATCTTATTGACGAAGGAAAAAAAATATAATCTATGCCAAAAGCAAAAACAATATCAATATTCTAATCAAAGTAGCTAAATGAAAGGCAAAAAAAAGTAAGGGCCCTTGGGAAGTCGATTAGCCTGTCCCTCTCTAATCTGTATAACGTCAAAAATGAGAATAACTGAACTTTCCAATGAAAACAATATACAATAAAATCTATATAAATTAATAATGTCGGAATTAATTAATTTTATTAATTTAAATAGATATTAAGTAATCCATTAATAATTAATTAATTTAAAGATATTTTTCTGATTTAACAAACCTACATTATATTTTATGAACTTGATACATGATTCATGGCCTTGGGTACCGCAATAAAATGGATGTCAATCACCTATTGGATCGCCTGGATAAAAATGATGCGTGCTCAGAGGTCCAAAGTTTAGAACAAATTGTAGCTAGTGTTATTGAAAATCTTATTGAGGATGAAACTGAAGATGATACAATAACTTTGCAACCAATTACGCGGAAGGAAGCACTCATAGCGCCAACAACTCTTCACAATTTTTTGTTGCAGTATGAGAATGTAATACCAAAACTTTTGGATGCAATAAGGAAAGTTAAAGATGAAATACATTTAGATTTAAATTTTAAGAAGAAGCAAAAAAAATAATATAATCATATTTTATTAAGTTGTCCTAGTTATATTTGTAATTTTATAGAATTATTAATTTATAATATGGAATGGACCATAATTTATACAAGGGTCTTTCGGAAAATTATTATCTTATTAATTTATCGAAATTATTAATTTGGACATTGAACTCAAGTCAGAACCGAAAAATTATTATTTTAAAAAAATTATTAATTTATCAAGTATTAATTTATAGAAATTTAATTGTAAAATAAGGACTAAATCGATATAATATATAAATATTAAATGTTAAATTTATTATTATGTTAATTATACACACGGTTGTGTTATCTATCGTTAATCAATTCAAAGTAGGTGACCAACAATGATAAGCTCCATAAATTAGATAATTCTTTTATAATTGAAGAACAGAGTTTAAAAGAAACTGTCGGTATAATTTATCTTTACATTAAAAGAAATAATTCAGTAGTTTAGAAAGAATACCAAAAAAACAAATCCCACACTAGTAAAATGTATTGCATAAAGGCTAACTGGGTGGGACTCATAGCCCAACAAGAACGACCAGGACTTGGTTTGTTTTTGTTCTTCTTTCGACTTTTGCAATAATTAATGCTGGGGTGGCTCCATACATTTTTTTTAAATCTAAAGTGATTATAAGTAGATTATTTGCTCTTAATATAATCTCAACAGTTTGACAATGTATGCTCAATTACCATGCTGCAGTTACTGGTGTTCGAATCTATAACCTCTAAAAATAACAATTGTTCCCTTAATCACTAAGGCAAGTTGGTTCGTACTATACATGGAATATTGAGATAATGTTTATTCCTTTCATTGCATCTTATCTTCATTTTTTCTTAATGAAAGTCTATGCTTTTCTACTTTCACTATTTTTCTCTTCATTAATAGTAGTTTTGTCGGTCTTTTTCTCTCGCTTTTATGCATAAAATAAGATGGTATTTAATAGATTTAGATGTTTACCGGATCCACTTCTTTTCTCTTAAGTTTCATATTCAAGACCCTTTAAAAGCGTTACTTTCACTTAAATTTTTCTTCTCCCCTTTAAGTAATAGAATAAGTTTTTTTTAAATGTTTAAGATTTGCATGGGGTGATTGGGAATCCAGCTGTTAATTTGAAAATTATTATACCAAGTTTTGGATCTACTTTATATGTTTGTTTTCTCAAGACATAAAAGCTAATTTTTTTTTATGCAAAATGCAATAAATTGTCAATTTTTTCAAATCAGAGGCCGCCATGCACACACTAATTCTTCATTCATGAAATATTGCTATTTGCTATAAAATAAGTAAACAATCATGCAAAATTGCAATGTGGGTCATCATCGAAATGCAATTAATATACCTCTTCGATGTATTTCATACAATAAAAATTATCTCCTTCTTTTTGGTATCCTTATTTATGTCTTTATATAAAAAAATTAGATTTATGATTTAAAATATTTAAGGTTAGGGTCTAGGATTAGGGTTTAAAGAATTAGGAGTAGGATATATTTTTTAAGATTTATGGTTTAAGATTTAAAATTTAATGTTATGACTTAAAATTAATTTTTTTGTGTCAGACATAGGAAGGGGCATCGAAAAGGGCATATGATTTTTGTCCTATTTCATACGCTTTAGTAGGCATAGTCGTCTTTTTTTTGGGAAAAAATATGTATTAGGGGTGTAAACGAGCCAAGTTGAGCTCGAGTATTACTGAGCTCGACTCGTTAAGAACTCGAGCTTGAGTCGAGTTCAATCGAGTCATGTATTGACCGACCGGACTCGAGTAACTCGCGATCTGGATCTCATCTCATTTAAAGCCCTATTAAAACAACTTTAATACACAAGTTATGTAAACTATAATTTACACAAGTTTGTTAATTTTAGGGTTTATGGTGTTAGTTTATGGTTTAGAGGTTTAGGTTGTTGGGTTTAAAATTTAGGATTTAGGTTTTAGGGCTTATGTTTAGGGTTTTAGGTTTAGGAATTTAGATATATTATATTTTCGAGTAGCTCATGAACTTTTCGAGTTGAGTATCGAGTAGCTCGATTCGGCTCGTTAAAAATTCGAGCCGAATTCAATCGAGTCATGTATTGACCGAGTCAAACTCAAATAGCTCGCACTCTTTCTCGTCTCATTTTACACCCCTTGTAGTACAGACTTTATTTAATATTTTCTACGCTTAATATTTACAAATCAAATATTTATATAAAAAAGTTAAAATGTGCTTCAAATTCTTGTATTTTGCGCACATTTGGAATAACGTATTTATGAGAATTTTTAGGGAAAGGTCTCTTAAAAAAAATTTAAAAAAATGCGTACATAAATTTTTATAAAAAATCGTAAGAATTTGTGTACATATACCGATATTCTTACAAAATAGTAAGGATTTGTGTACACAAATCCTTACCACTTTTATGTACATACATAAATCCTTATAAAAATAGTAAGTATTTGTGTACATATATCGAGTTCACGATTTTTGTAAGGATTTGTGTACATGTAACGAAATTCTTATAAAAGTGATAAAAATTTGTGTATATACATAAATTCTTGCAATTTTTATAAAAATTTTGATACAATGTACACAAATCCTTATAATTTTTATAAAAATTTGTGTACATTCATTTTTTAACATCTTTTTAAGAGGATAGTAATTAGAATTTCCCTGTATTTATACCATGTTAGTGAGAGAAATTTTTTGGAAGAACGTATTATTTTGTTCCAATTCTTCATGCACCAAAACAACACGTAGGTTGGAAAAAAAAGGCAATGGCGATAGGAATGAAAGCGAATGGTCAGTAATAATCAATTCCCAATCCTTGGCAATAATTACGGGTTTAATGCTGTCCTACTGACCCGACAAGCATGTTATATACTTATTCAGGAACAATATAATAGAGACGAACATATAATTTTATATTGATAGAATAAAATTATAAAATTTTAAAAAATGTATACAATTTTGGTGGGTGAAATAAATTTTTATTAAAAAAATATAAAAAATTATATAACTTTTAAATTATATACGAATTTTAAGTTCAACCCCAGCAGGCAGGGTTCCTTCATTAATACTTACAACTGTCTCTTCGGTTCCTCAAGAGCCAGGCTTTATCCTATATCTTTTGCTCTTTAATACACTTCACACATTGCCTTAAATAAATAAAAGAAAATGTATATGAACTTCACTTCTCCATGGTCATAAATATGAATGCGTACCAGTCTTCCTTAATTTTTCCAAAATTCTAGGAGTCAATTTGCCATTGATTTTATGATGGAAGTGGAACCCTCTCCAACAATATGTAGGGTTGGGCACGGGTCGGGTCGGGTCGGGTTTTTGGCCCACCCGAACCCGACCCGAAAATAAGTATTTTAAAACCGAACCCGACCCGACCCGATCTAATTTTTAAAAAAACCCGACCCGACCCGACCCGAAAATAAATATGTTAAACCCGACCCCGACCCGACCCGACCCGACATATAGAAAAAAAATTAATTTTAGGGACCTAATTGTAAAAAAATAATTTTAAGAGGCATAATTATAAAAAATAATAAATTTAAGGACTAAAATGTAAATAAAAATTAATTTTAAGGATCTAATTATAAAAAAAATATTTAAAGAGGGGTATTATTACAAATATCCCTAAAAAAATAGGAGAAAATTACACTATTAGTCCCGGGTCGGGTCGGGTCGGATATTTTCACCCTAAAACCCGAACCCGACCCGACCCGACCTCACCCTACATAAAAACCCGACCCGACCCGACCCGAACCCGATTTTTTCATAAAAATACCCGACCCGATCGGACCGGGTCGGGTCGGAACCCGTCGGGTCCGGGTGAAATGCCCATCCCTAACAATATGAATTAATGGATTTATAGTTCGTATTAAATTGCTCAGTTTATTGACTTTACTCTTTAGATATATGATAGGGACCTTGAAATCAGCTTTAATGAATGTACCAGAAAATAAAGTATATTAATTTTTTATTAAATAGAAATAAATTATATTTGTTATTCGAACTCATACAAAATAAAATAATTTAGATCTATTAGTGGATCTCAAAGTATATAAGTTTTAATGGAATACATCTACCATCTAGATGACTTGAATTCGAACAATATATATATATATATAAGACTAAAAATTAAGCAAATATTAATGTATAATTACTCTTAACATATTAAAATATATAATGTAAAATTATTATGATTTTATTATAATAGAGTGAATCGCATCGGACACGCACATGCACGTTAGTAAATATTCATGGCTCTTCCCACGGGGCTGGGCTGCTACATTTTTTTATTCATACTAATTCTACACATACTCACATGGATGTAAATATTTTTTTTCTTTTTCAGTACTTTTATTTATGTCTCATGCTCAAAATTAAGTTTAAGTTTTAGTATTTTAGGTTAAGGTTTAAGGAATTTAAAATATAGTATATTTTTTAAGGTATAAAATATAGGATTTAAGATTTAAAATTTAAGGTTAGTACTTGAAATTCAATTTTATAATATATTTTAGTGTTAAGACATAAGTATGAGCATAAAAAAGAGACATACAATTTTTATCCTTCGAAACATGACGTCGGCAATCCCAAGAAATCTAAAATATTTTATGTCCATCATCCTCTCTTTTTTCTTTCTTTCTTTTTTTTTTGTTCCTTTTAGAAAATAAAAAGTAATAGTAATAGTGGAAATAATTTAATTTCAATATATGAAGGAATCATTCAGACAAATGGCGTTAGGACAAAGCCCAGATTAAGAAACAATTTAAGATAAGATTTTTGAAATGTAAGAAAAATGATGATCCTCACATGCAAATCACGTGGCAACAAAAAATGTAAGAACCAACGCACTTCTCCGGTTTTTGGTCGGAAACCAATCAACTTCAACTCCACCATACAAAAAAGAAAGAACCCAACCTTTTCTTTTTCCTTAATTCACTCATTCCCTCCTTTATTTTTTCAATCTCACATTTCTGATCTCAGAAAAGTAAAAAAAAAAAAAACGCAACGTGTTCCCGCTGAATCTCTTCATTTGATTCAGAAGAAATGGCGGAACACGATCTGACTTCACCTCTCCTCTCTCCTCGATCGTCCGATCAACCCCAAACTGTCCTCACCATCCGCGACGATGAAGATTCCGAATCATCCCATCAATCGCCGTCCAATCAACAATCTTCCATCCAACCCAACACTCATCATCGGAACCACAATCGCACCCGAGTCAACAACGGGAAACTCACCGTCAGCTCTCCGAACCCGTACGATTTTCTGGGGTCGGACGAGTACTCAGTACCTGCTCCGACAACCGTTGATCCATTTCGAAACGGGACGTCGTCTACATCGGGGGTTTACGAGGTAATAAAAATCATCCTGTGTTTGCCGATTGCTTTAGCGAGATTGGTCTTGTTTGGGGCGTGTTTGGCTGTCGGTTATGTTGCAACGAGGATAGCATTGGAAGGGTGGAAGGATAAGCAAAACCCAATGCCCAAATGGAGGTCTAGAATCATGTGGGTCACTAGACTTTGCGCTCGCTTTATTCTTTTCTCCTTTGGGTAAGCTAAAAAAATCATAACTTTATTTTCTCTACTGGAAAAATTTATATTTACTTCACTCTTTTTAAAAAAACATACATTTTCTTGTAGCTATCAGTGGATTAGAAGAAAAGGAAAACCAGCTCCAAGGGAGATTGCTCCAATTGTTGTATCTAATCATGTATCATATATTGAGCCCATATTTTATTTCTATGAATTATTTCCGACAATCGTTGCATCAGAATCCCATGATTCAATGCCCTTTGTCGGAACTATTATTAGAGCAATGCAGGTAATGTACAATCTTAATTTTAATTATCTTCTTACAAAGTTGCTGTTTGCTTTCTTCGTGTACTAAAGCTATTCTTTTTATCGATTGTAGGTGATATATGTTAATAGATTCTCACCAGCATCTAGAAAGAATGCGGTGCATGAAATAAAGGTAGAAACTTTCTATGGCATCTGTGTTTTGGCTTGTTCAGTTGTTTGATTTTGATGTTTCAAACTTGAGTTGAGGAAATGAAACTATAGAAATATTTAATGCTTGAGTTTAAAGTATTTTTCGATAAACTGAAAGATTAAATATTTTTAATATTGAATATATGTTACTGTGTTATGTTAGTAAAGATTAAGTATGAAATGAAATTATGTTAGATCCCTTAGCACAGAAAACTGGTTTGGGAAGGTCGCTCCCATATTGGGCCTTTGCAAAACACTAACCGGATTTGTCGGTCAATAAATTGGATACCGGTGGTTAAATAAAAAAAAATTATGTTATTTGATAATTGGATAAATCTCAAAATTTATACATGAACTTTTATTCAATGTGATGCATGAATTTCGATTTGGTACAATTTTACACTTTTTGTTCAATTATTCACAGAAATTTTTATTCTGGTTCAACTGTACAGATTTTAAAAACAAACGTATCCATTTATTTTCATATTGGATAAATAAATTTGTTTGCACATGATATGTAAACATAAGGTGGTGTTATGTAGATAATGGTGTTTGTGGTTTGTGAAAATTGAGCCAAATCAAAGTTAAACATAATAATTTGAATATTTTATTTAAAAATAATAAAAACTAAATGTTGCAACTTTTTCTTTGAAAATGCAACACCCTTAGCCAAGTCTAAAGAAGTAAATTTATAGGTTTCTTTATCAATTTATTAGCTATTTGATACAGAAATGTGCTTTCAAGGATCTAAATACAGAGAAGGGCTGCATGCGATAAATTTCCTCGAGTGCTACTATTTCCAGAGGGAACCACCACAAATGGAAAGGTCCTTATGTCATTTCAACTTGGTGCATTCCTCCCGGGTCATCCAGTTCAACCCATAATTGTTCGTTATCCTCATGTACACTTTGATCAATCTTGGTAGGACTCGATTTCTTTGGTCTCTAAATTTTCAAAATTTTATTTTCTCCTCACACTTGCTAATTACTTTTGTTCTTGTTTGTTTAGGGGGCTTATTTCTTTGGCTAAGCTCATGTTTAGAATGTTTACTCAGTTTCATAATTTTATGGAGGTCTGTCATCTAGCATATTCAATTCAAAATTTCAATGTTGCATTCCAAAGTCCAGCAAATTTCACTTTTTGTTTAAATCTATTTCATGTTTTTTCTTAATTGACAGGTGGAATATCTCCCTGTCATTATGCCCCCGGATAATAAAATACAAAGTCCTGTCCACTTTGCTGAGAGGGTGAGTCTATGCTTGTTCTTTATCGTTGTTACTTAGTGTCACCGTTAGTGTGTATTTTTAGTTTTTAAGAGCTGAAATCCAATTTACAGATTATTGATTAGTTCATATGTGTGTTGCCAGACTGGTCAAGCTATGGCAAGTGCTCTGAATGTAGTACAGACATCTCATTCCTATGGGGATTTAATGCTCCTCATGAAAGCTGCTGAAGTTCAACAAGTATGTGCTTCTCTCAATGGTTTTTTTATGAACTTTTTAAGAAATGGGGTCTCACGACTTGTGATTCATCGGATTTTCTATTTGTAGTTGGTGTTAATAGTTATTTAACATAAATTTTGCAGGAAAGGCCCTGGAGTTATATGGTTGAAATGGCCAGGATTGAATCGGTGAGTCGAGCATTGAAACTCTTCTCCATTGAAATATAACTTCATATTCTTTTTGTCTTCTATGGAAAAACATTTGTATTTAGATTTGAACTTGATTTAGCCGTGTCTACATTGGTTTCTCCCTACATTTTGCAGCTGTTTCAGATAAGCAGCTTGGAGGCCGTGGACTTTCTGGACAAGTTTCTTTCAATGAATCCAGACACCAGGTATTGCTAATGTAGCATCTGCAGACTTGTAGAACAACTCCACCTCTAGTTCAGAAACAGAAAGATGTTTACTCCTTTCTTTTTTAGTAGTTTTTAATGTTTCGAATCATCTCTTCTTGCAGCGGTTGTGTTAAACTTCATGACTTTTTGAGGGTTCTACGATTAAAGGCATGTAAACTTTCTGAAGAGGTCAGTTGCCCTTACCCTGTCTATTGATGTCCGAGTAGGATTAACTATAAACACTTTCTTCTTGCTTGCTTAGTTTTCCTTTGGCTTATATCATGTTTATTTCCTCATACAGATTTTTGGGTTCCTTGATGTGGAGAAGAATGGATCAATTACATTTAAGCAGGTCCGGTTATCACCACCCCGAATTTTCTACTTCTGTTTATTTATTTCATGTTAGCATCACACCATAGTGTGTTTCTACCTGACCATGCATCCATGCCCATGGCAAGATATTCACCGAAAATCATACCGCTCTTATCTCCAATAAACTAACTCCACTTGGTAATTTTTAGTCACTCACATGAATTAGTTTAGACAAAGAAAAGGAATAAATATTGCTTATCTTCAATAGGTACTATTTTTTTACTGATTTTTTACTCATCTTTCTAACTTCAAGCTTAGATTTGTACTATCTTTGTAACCGAACATAGCGTTTAGAGATAAACTTCCAGTGGTCTGCTGTGCCTGCCTAAGCAAAATTTAGGAGAAGATGTACAGATGATGATATTTAGAGGCTTACTATACGGTTTTCTTTTCTTCCTGGCAGTTCTTGTTTGGAGTAGCTCATGTCATGAAGCAACCACTATTCACGCAAGCCTGCGTACAAGCGTTTGCCGAATGTGATGTGAGGGGAGATGACTACTGTATGAAGGATGAAGTATGTGGCTCGTTCTTGCTTTCTTTGATACCTTGCTCATTTTTCATCAATTTAAGGTTTTTGCTTTGTGCTCAGAACATTAAATTAAAAACTCCGTTGTTTCTGTTTTCTTTTGGAACAGTTAGCAGACATTATTCGACAGGCAATTCCAGACTTGGCTGAAGATGAGGTAAATAAGAATACTATTCGGATTGGTTTATGCAATGAGTAAATTTGTGACTTGATCGAACCTATATATGCACCGATGGCTACATGTAGGTCGACGGGCTATTCAACCTATTCGATACAGACAATGATGGGAGAATCAGCAGAGATGATTTCCTTTCCTGCCTGAGAAAGAACCCTTTGCTGATAGCATTGTTCTCACACAGATTGCTGCAAAAGGACTTCCCAACCGCCGCTGATAGAACGTTGGAGGAGATTGTTTGATCGGCCGTTGTCTTCTGCAATGGAATTGTTTTTGTTTTTGTGTTGTATTTATGAGGAAAAATCCATTTAAACCAATGTAAAACTTAATCACATTCGTAACAATTTTATATGATTCATATAGGAGCGGTTCACATTAGCGTAAAACTTAATCACTTTTGTGTTGCTCTCAGCTCTGTTGAAACGTCTATGGAACATTATGGTGCTCGATTTAATGTAAATTGATTATAAAGAAATTAGAATTCTAAAACAGAAGACAAAACGTTTCACAAACCAGGCAGCTCTTTACATTTATGGGCATGAACAAACCCGAAACCCCTAAATACATACTATAAACTCGAGCAAAATTGGCTACATTTAACACACTTGGCCAAGGCAAGGTTTTTGCTAACTATGAACATAAGGAGCGAAGAGTTTTACACAAGGATTTGGATCATACTGTATGATTTCAGCAGCTCGTTCAAACTCCTCTCTCAGAACTCTAATGCTGAACTTGTCCACCACACGGCCAAGGTCATGAGAAATCTCAAACGGATCCTCTATGCAGATTAAATGACGATCATTGCCAACTCTCCTTGTCCAGTCTTTCTCTTGCTTACTGTACAAAGAAATGTCATAAATGAGAAACATGTTTCTTCCTGATCAAATATTGTAAACCTGTGTCGAATTTCTAGAACTAAAAGAACCAGAACGGTAAGGCATATAGAATAAGATGGGGACATAGATTCAAGCAATTTACTTGCGCTTGCATGTTCAGCAATCGTCAAGACAATTTATATCTCACCTGATTATACTTCCTGTGCGAACAGATATTACTGAATTTGCATAATCGTGACCATATGCCCAATAGTTAAAGAATCCCCACACCAGTTGAGCAACAGTTTCCTTGTTAGGAGAGCCAAAGTTTCTAAGTTGTTCGACTTTGTCAAAGTAAGCACACTCAATATTATCCACAGTGACATTGTAGGTTTTCTCCATCCCCTGAAAGAGAATTTGCAAAAACAAAATCCAAATGATAACCCAACAACATTCGGTCACAGTATTAGGCAAGTAAGAATAAAAGAAAAGGCAGAGCTTCTCATTAAATGTTTCATGCAAAGGAATAAAGGTTGAGATAGATTCAACATGAAACTAACCACATTAAGAACCACAAGATTTATCATAGGAAACGTAATCAACAATCATACAGGTTTTTCCATTAGTTACATTATATAACTCTCGTTGTCTGCCACACTTTCAAAATATCATGCAACTGAAAATGGTCAAGCAGCAAATAGATATCATGTTACCATTACTATCTAAGAGAATGTTTTCTACTAACAATATAGTAGTAAGGGTAGATAAAAATTCAAATATTAAGTTCCGCAAGTTTTTGCACCATAGAAATAACATAAAGGAACCACATGAAATAGCAGATATATGAAGCAAGAAGTCCTACACACCTGCAAGCATGGAAGGATAGCAGGTCTACGGTGCTGTAAGAAATGAATGCACATCAAAACATACCTGCAAAGAAAATGCTAATTAAAGACAAAACTTTGAGTACAAGCAAAAATGTTTCCTACTCTTTTTTAGATGCACAAATCCTAACCACATTGACCATCATTAGCTTGTAGTCATATCTATGCTTACACTCCAAAGCAAGCTAAACAGCCTAGCCACTAGCACCAATTGGAATATGCTGCACAAGAATTACATTGCTGATTATCAGAATAGAGTTATAGTTGCAAAAACTTACGCATAGCTGGATAAAGTTCCTCGATAAGTTTCATTCACTCCTCTGGACTTGGCCCAATGTTTAACAATAAATGCCAACTGCCGTAATCTAACATCTATCTTTGCATAATCCCGTAGAAGCTTAGTATTTACTACAGCCAAAACATTGTTTATGCATATGTCACAGGAAATTCCAGTTGCCGGATCCATAAGCTTTACTATGGGGACTCTAGCACGAGTCAATGCCTGCACAGGCGGGAAGCGGTAAGTTGCACTGTATATTTTGTGTAAGTTTTAGTCTAAACCATGGAAGTATGGTATCAGGAAAGGACAACAAAAAGGAAGAAGTTTAATGAAAATATAAAACAAAGATAACAAAGAATACTGAACCTAACTTCACAAAATAATATAAATCAGATAATGAATCTTAAAATTGAAGATTTCTTAGGGTGCATGTACTTATTCAAATTCAGAATAATATTCTCAACTTATATTAACATCCACCTAGAAAAACAGAAAAGTGATAAAATAATCTAGGCAACTATTTTGATATCAACTTAAAAGGGAAAAAACACAAGGTAAGATTGCACTTATAGTTGATTGCATTAAACTTTAAAGGAGTTAGCAATATAACCAACCTGCACATTCTGAAGATTATCTGACTGCAAAATATCTGCCAACTTTAACAAGACTTCAGACTTGTCGCTAATGTCCTCATTAAAGGCAAGACAAACATCAATATCACTTTTAGAAACCCCAAAAGAGTTGGCACATGATCCATAAAGAAATAACTGTGCTTTCGGCCATTCTTTGCAAACTAGTTTCTCAAGTAACGACATTAACTGTTTTTGCTTAGTTCTTTCCTCCTCAGGCGGTATAAGTGACTCATAAATAGCAAGCAAAGGTGCATTAAGCCTGTGAATGTCACCACGACACGCCATCTGCCTTTTCAACATTCTAACTCTCTGGCTAAGTAACCTTTGGCCTCTGTTATCTATTCTGGATTCCTGATATAAAAATCAAAAGTCAATACCAAATTTAAACAAGAGTCTATTTGGACTCCATTTGAACTTTATAATGCGAGGCATTGGAATTTCGAAACTAATGTTACAAACTAAATAAGTGATCTATTAAGCATATTGTACCAAAATTACTTGTGTGTCTGTTGAAACTCTATCTAAAATCCAGACCTACTTGGCTACACCTTAATCTTTAATTCTCTTATCTCTCAAAGCTTCATAAATCATTGTAATGAATTCAAGGGAATAAAAGTAACATTGGGGAGGGGCCGAGGGGGGAGTTTACCTTCTCATGACGATGCTGCTTCTTATCATTCTTATCATCAGATTCTTCCTCAATCAACAAAGACTCAGCAAGCTTTTCCCCAACTTCATCCACTTGGCCACCATCTTCCCTCTTAAACTTATCACGCTTTGAGAACCCATCTCTATAACCAACCCTGCGCGATTCCAAAAGAGACTCTTCAATATCAGTAGCTGAAACAGACCGCAGATTACTCCCTGCCGGCAGCCCGGGGTGATCAAGCTGTCCACGAAGTCCCATCTCATTGTCACCGCTCAAATGATTGTATTCGGCTTTTAATTTATCTACATTGTACTCAACATGCTTCCTCCTACTTCCAAAATCCTGGTTCCCTCCTCCTCTAGGTTTCCCCGAAAACCCTGGAGGCCCTCTCATAGTTTCCTCTGATGGGGGAGGCCTGTAATTCCCAAAATCCTGCCTTTGCTTTCCTCTTCCACCAGAATTTTGATGTTGAAAGGCGTATGGACTCGAATTCGGATTGGAATTAAGATTGGACACCGATGGCTGTTTAGATAGATCCAACTTCGATTTTTCAAGCAAATTCCCATTAAGTAAACCCTCACGCTTCTGCAGGATTTGAATATCACTAGGCAAAGAACCAAAGAGGAGCTTTTGTTCGTGATGCTTTTGCTGCTGGATCAGGTTCTGGATCACGTGAATGTTGTTATTATCAAGACCTGGAAACCCTAACCTTCTCAAGTCATCGTTTAAAGCTCCTTGATTACCGACAAATTGATTTCCCGGTGAAGACCAAGGGTTTTGAGGAAACCCTAGTAAATTAGGCGCGAAAGGTGGAGGGTTTGTTTGCGGCCACGGAGTCTGGAGATCCATTCCGTTCGATGGCCAGGATGGAGGCAAAGGGAGTGCGCGCCCAACCGCTGCAACGGCAGGATCTAAGGGCAGCGGCTGCTGCTGCTGTTGTTGCGGTTGAGGTATGAGCATGGCAGTAACACTAGACAGTAACGGAGAATGTTGTTGCTGATTTGATTGGGGCTTTTGGAGTAAAGAAAGAAGGAATTCGCCACCGTTGGAAGTGGGTGCCAGTGGCGCGTCACCACCCCCGCCGGCCATCGCAGCTAGTTTCTCAGGATTTCGATTGGCAAAGGAATACGTGAAAACCTGTCAGGGTTTCTGATTCGGCTAAAAGGTAAAAGCTTTTTGAATGTTTAAATAATCGTAGGGGAGCATACAGTTGGGTCGACAGACAACCGTTGGATCTTTTAGATCGAAGGGTGTCAGATGGCGGTTCAGATATTGACTTGGAGTGTTTTTCCAAAACTCAAACTCAGCTGCTTATCTGAATTCGGACTTCGGGCGCGTATTTGTCACCCAATACGACGTTGCACAGTTCTCCTACCACCTATAAAGGAGCGAGGCTACCAACCGGAGCCCCTTTGAAATTGTCTTGGGACACTAAACGACCACACCGCTCTCCCTTGCCACACGCTATGAAGAGAAAAGCCCCGCAGCCTACAAGCTTGTCAAGTCGTGGCACGAGCTGAACGAGCTTACTCAAGTATCCTTACACAAGGTTGCCAAGAGGATAAAGAAGTGAGCAGATAAGAAAAGAAGGCCCCTAGAGTTCAAGAAAGAGACCTTGTCATGCTCAAGCTCCTACCCCAGCAATTCAAGACCTACGAAGGGTGCACAAGGGACTAGTCCGCAAATACGAGGGACCATTCCCGGTGATCAAGCGAGTAGGCAAGGTGTCTTATCAACTTCAGCTTCCACCGAGGCTTAAGATTCATCCAGTCTTTCATGTGAGTTTGTTGAAGCCTTATCATGAAGACATGGAGGATCCATCAAGGGGAGTCTCCACTAGAGCACCCACAGACGTGGTCACTTCCTTCGACAATGAAGTTGAAGAAGTGCTAGCCGATCGGGTGATTAGGCGAAGGGGCGTGCCAGCATACAAGGAATACTTCATCAAGTGGAAGAGTCTGCCCATTGCAGAGGCGAGTTGAGAGACTGAAGAAGCCCTTTGGCAATTCAAGGACCAACTCCGAGAGTTCAACGAAGGCGCGACGAGGCCATCGCGAGCTTAGGTGGGGGAGAATGTCACAACCCACCGTTTTTTCCTAAAATCCAAACCGAGGTTCTTGTCACTCCTTGGGCACTTTTGAAGCAAGCAAGCACCAAGGAAGGCTTTATAAAGGCCTAGGACGACTATGAAGCATCTAAGGACATGCCACAACGTTCTAGAAAGGTCCGGGACGTTCTCTCCAAGTCTAGACACACCCGGGAGGACCCAGAAGGCTCGGAAAAGCTCGGGACAAATCCGGAAGACCCTGGAACTCTCTAGAACCTTTTGGATAGGTGTAGATATGTATACACATATGTAGAATACTCTAGAATAGTGTAGTCCCTTAGAAGATATTTTGGGAGACAACATTTGGACCGTTGGATCAAATCGATCTCAACCGTCCATTGAGGAGGTGGGAGCCTATAAATAGGGTCACCCTTTCATTTTGTACTCACTCAAGCAATTAGCCACTAAGCATACTTGTAAAGCTCTCTTGTAAAACTTCCTTCTTAATTCAGTACAAGTTCTTTACTTGTAAACTCTTTAGCCTTCTCTTGTGTTCCTTGTTTAGCCATCACGTTGCGTCGCCGCACGTATCGATTTGTGTGAATTAGTCCGTGACACTTAGCTACCAAGTTTCAATACAATTGTCTCTCTTCTTTGTGTTTGATTATTTCCTACTTTTATTAGAGTATTTTATATTGATTGTTGAGCAAGTAATTGATAAATGTGGTCAAATAAAATTTTAACGATTAACATCATACGCAACACGAAATCTTCTACTCCAGCTCAGATGGTTAATACGGTTAAAAGGATTATAATTATAATTATGGTTCCAACAACTACTGGGGGAGGTGTGATTTTATGTGTCGGTGTCGCGGTGGTGCTTCAACGTCGTCTCCTCCCCAAACTTCGGCTGCAAAAACCTTGGCGGTATGATTCTAAATAAAGAAATCAAAGCAGAAGTTTGAATTTTATTTGCTTTTTCATACTCTACCAACCAAGTAGTTTTGACATTTTTCCTTTTTCAGGATAAAGAGTTTGAGTTTTGGGCGACCGGGAGAGACTACTTTTATGATACAGATGGTAATGTTGTTGGAGTATCAGGACGTTAACTGTGACAATTGAATGAGTTGGGTTTTTATTTAATTTTTGAGCGATGAGCTGGTTGGAAGAATTTGAACAACGCGATGAAAATAAACGTGGGACGACTAAGATTTCATGAGATCTATATTGATGGCTACTAGTGCCCGATGCCTGAGGTATTAAGGAAGTGAGGGATGGGAGTCGCGTGAGTTGAACTGTATTTGTTTATACCACTTATTAGGTCAAATTGTATACAAGTTTGTTGTTCTCTTCTTAAAGCCAAGTCTTCTAGCTCACGCTCGTCGGGTTGACACTTATTAGGGATGGGAGTGAAATCGAATATGCTTGCTTTAATTAAATACAAGTTCTGATCTTACTCAAATCAACAATTTATTAATAAAGTTCGAAACAGATTGAGTAAAATGCGATATATACAATAAAATAATGTAATAATATTCTTTTTCTTAAAAAAATTAAACAAAACTTTCCTTGAACACTATGTTGGAGAATGAAGCAAGAACAATGAAGAAGCTTTTGAATCACTTAAACCCCAAGCTTTAACTTCATATGCCCCTTCAGCACTGGAATTTAAAGTGGGGCTTTGCTCCACCTTATGCTTGGATGAATCAGGATGATGCTACTCACTTCTTCTACTAGATTGCCCAGTTAATGTCCTGCCCATGAACTTCCCTGCTTTACTCAGTCCACTGCCAACACTCCCCTTCATCCTACCACTAGCACTACCAGGACCACCAGGTGTGGTCACTGTTGCATCGACTGCGGCTGTTGTGCTTTGGATAATTCCGGCTTCTTTCAATTCCTTTCTAGCTTCTAGGATCCTCTTCTCTTCTTCCAGCGCGTCCGTCTGTTCCTCCTTGCTAAACAGATGGTACGAAAGCTAAAAGTATAAAATAGATGTTAAGTTAATCAAAAAATCATATACTACAAATAGTTAAAATGGCATCAAAGCAAAAATATTACTTTGAAAATCCATCATCTTAACACAAAAACATTATAAAAGAAAACATTTGTAAACAATATATCTACCTTAAGGGTACAAGTTCCTCTGTCTTTCTTGTCTTTTACTTTAAGTGTATCAAGTGAAGCCAGAAGCCTCAGATTAACCTCTTTGGGTTGTTCTGGTTCCAGCTCACTCAAACGAAGTTTCGCAATTCCTAATCTCCCGTCTTGCCCGATATCCTCATCGAAAACCTGTTTGAAGCAATAATGAGTATGTGCACAATTCATTAAAAAGTCCATATTGGATACGTTCAATGAAGTTTCTGATAAGCCCGGACGGATATGTATCCTACACGAGTATGTGCACAATTCATTAAAAAGTCCATATTGGATACGTTCAATGAAGTTCTTCTGTGTATTTAGATATTCATAGAGGATGATATTTCGATATCTATATCCGAAGATGCATTGGTGAGGGATACTTCAAGAGAAATGAGACAAAAATGTGTTCAAGGTAAAATGTAATCTGTCAAGAATGTCCAAAAATTTAGAAATTTCCAACGTTGATATTCAATATAAAAGCAGGAATAGAAAGAGTGGTTCAGTACCTCTACGGTGAGTGACTGTGTCTCTCTGTCTTCTGCAATCAACTCAAAGGTTTGGTTCCAAACAGGATTCAGGTTGTTATCAACGACTTTGGTTTTATACTTGAAGCGAGGACTAATGTGCACAACCACATAGGGATCAGATTTTCCAATCACTTCCTTGTTCTTTAAATCGTTAGCTTTCACTACTGTAACTGTCAGCCTTCCCTCTGGTTTAAGCTCGAATTCACTGCATAACAAAAGAAGTGGTATTCATCCAACAAACGAAAATTTCTTGACATTCAAAAAATAAAAATGTTTTTATAAAAAATTTATGTTTCTTTTGCTTTTAAAATTTGGACTAAAAGTTTCATTATTACCTTGTATCAACTTCTGTACCCAATGGAACAACAATTCTGTGCGGCCACTGAAGCGTGTCTGTGACAATTGACTCCACAATATCCTACAAAAAATGACCAAACTGGAGCAATCAGCAACATGAATGAGTGTATCTAAGAAATTAAGAATGAAAAATCAATGGAAGAATATTAACATATTAAGATGTAAAAACAAGAACCAAAAACTTACATCCATAATATCTGAAATTCCAGGAAGTCCAGTTAAGCTTCCACCAACAGCCTTCAGAGTGTAATCAATTCTAGGTTTTGGCTGATAGGGTTTAGAAAAGGAATCAGCCATTTCCACAAAAACCATAAGACTCCAAGTTTCATTCTTTGGAATTTTTATTAAAGCCATTTATAAATAGTATTTCTTAGCAAAAGTTGAATGAAAACAAAGAATTTTGGGGGGAACAAGCAAAAAGGACACCTATAAAGCTGGACATCTTCATGTATAGGAATCATATATATACTTCAGTAAAAACTATAAATAATCATTTCTCTTTCAGAAGTTTATGAAAATCTTATCCAGATTCAAGACAATCTTACAACAATTTAAGTCGCATGTGTCATATATTGCAAAATTAAATGTTTTTGTGGAACATCCTAGATTGTTTGTTCAACCAAAAAAACTATACAAACCCCTGTAAAATTTCAGCCATTCAGAAATTACTTAATGGTACCTCAGAAAGAAGAGCCACGAGTAGTGCAGAAATACAAGGCATCTCAACAGTAAGTTGGAAAATGACTCGAACAACCGAGAAAAATTGAAAATCCTTGAACTGCATCATGGAGCAAAACACTAATAGTAAGCCAAAACAATACCATCTCATAAGATTCAAACTATAAAGATGGCAAAAACAGCATGGTAAGCTGTAGTGTTTAAAATATATGATACTAGAATATCATGTGCGTGTTTGAAAGGTTGTTAATGCTACAACCTGAATTGGTATTGAAGCAACAGGCGTATCAATATCTAGAACTATATTTGGATCACCACCCCACCGAAAATCAATATCCATTGTGACTTGACCTTTCTTAAAGCTCTGAACACGAATACCTGCATTTCCATAAGTAGGGCAGGTAGAAATGCTTAAAAAGGACATATAGATATGTGGTATTCATTTTATAACACGTATAAACGAATCCTTAGGGCTTAATAACATGAAAAACACCACTAGCTGAAAGACAGCCATAACAATTGTAAATGGGTCTCCTTGATAAAAGATAAAGAAGTTATATCAAGAAAAAATTCGTTGGTTTATACCTTCAATCTTCGGAGCTACAGTTCCAAGAGACAATTTGGCGAACTTCAGTGAATTAACTCCTGGAGGTCGGTAGTCTTCCAGGATTGGTTCAACAGATTCTTTGATGACAGCTGACGCTGCCTGGAAATATTCAAGTTAAACAATATTTGGCTCAAAACTCATTATGGAAATCCATTAAAACATATCAGAGCTTTTTCACTCTTCCATTCATTTACCTTTCCAGAAAAAAAAATAGACAATAAACAGGAAACCCCAATTCGGTTCCATTAGAATACACTTGACCCTCAGCATACATTATTGCAGGCAAAGATAATAGTCTGATACAGGTTTTATCCACTTTAAAAACTATTTAATTACACATCCATATAGAACAATGGCAATTATTTTCACTTCAGAAAGCACCATAAGTGCTGAACAAACTGTCTAAATCTAATCTGCTATGATGGAAAACCTAAGTTACACGAAAGCAATATTGCTAAGTTCCTTTTACTAACATAGTCTCTCAGCCTACTTGAAATAAATAGCTAGCAAATACTACGAATCTTATAGCAAAATATGTAAGAATAACAAGTAGCTTACCTCCGCAACAAAAGGCCATAATTTGCTCAATTGCTTATTCAACCATTTTACCTAAAAGAGCCAATATAGTGCGACTGTAAGCAAATGCACTGCATGAAATCTTAATACAGAAAACGGGAGCACATTTTTCTATACCCAACACATACAGATGTATATGTTCTTTGAAGATGCATATTTGAGGAACCAACAGTAGATGTTAAATATAATTGGACAACAAATCAAACTCTCAAACAAATCGCCAGAGAATATCTCAAAAATATTTCTAGAAAATATTTCCTTTCAAGAAAAAATGAAGGATTAACGCATATACTGATTCAAAAAAGGAATGCATTTCGTTCTTTCTTTTCAAGTATAAGGTATATAAAAGAAACATATCATATTCTAATCTTTCTGTGATGAACAAATTTGCACTGATGCGAGTGATCAAGAGAAATTTGGTCTCAACAAGTTGAATCAAGCGTGTGGAAACTTATTAAAATCGTAGTAGCCTAAAAAAGGTTAATAGGAGTACTAATTAATCTAACACCATTAGACATACCTGTTCAAAGACAGGGAATGATATCCATTCAGGATAATTATCACCACAGATTTTCCTAAGATCATCTCTACTGAGAGACCCAAGAGTTCTTATATCAATTGCCTGTCAAATAAGAGAAATATAATGGTTAATAAGCATTTGAAAAGACGAATGCATTCAAAAGTTTAAAATCAACCAAGTCAGAAGATCTAAACTACCCTAATGAAAAGTTCAGTTTCCATGAAGACGAAATAAAATGTAACCCATTACCTAACTGAAATAGCAGGGACATATGCTTCTCCCACATTTTTGCATCAAACTCTTAATGTATAATGAATTTAGACGCAATTGATGAGAATATTGTTCAGTGTTAAGCATAAAAGAAGATATTGTAAAACCACCTTATAATGCTCAATTAGTTTTTAATTACTGTCTGACCACATATAATCATATTCTAAAGTAACATGGTAAAAAAATAATTTCTTCTCCTCGAGGATGCTTCTGCTGACACAGTTCCTTCGAAAAATACTCAAAATTAAACCAAGCAACCAATTATATCTACTGATAACAAATGCAGGTTGTTTAATGAGTAATCCCTTCACTGTGCAATAAAGCTGAAAGCATGTCCATTGAATTGATCGATTGGACATGGAAAATTGAAATGAACTTACTCAGGCTTCATACGGATGCGATCCAAATGATGCATCTACCATTTTTCAATAACTTTAGAATTCTCTTCAAATCATTTCATCAATCAATGGAAATAGCAACAATTAACGAGAAGATCAACAGATTGTGATGAATTAAACAAAGGAATAAGAAAGTGAATTAATCAAAGAAATCAAACAAATTACCTTTGAGATCCGCTTGTTGCTTCGGTACTTCATCATTTGAAGCCAGCCAGCCATCAATGAAACTCCGAAGAGTATCCCCATCAAAATCCCCGAAATCAACCCCATTTTCCTAGACTCCAAACAGAAACATCATGAAAAATGCATGCATGCGTGCGTGTGTGTAAAACAAACAAAATGAATTCAAATTCGAAACAAAAAAAAGTATAGAAATATTGGAGATCGGATAAGAGATTACTGATGTTTATTTCGCAAGTTGAAACTATATCGCTTGAAATCATTCAAAAATTAAGATATTAACAACATCAAGATTTTATGTGGATCCAAACAAGATGGACGTAGCCGTTGGGCAGTTGAAAGGATTGGAATGAAAAAGATTGAAAAATTCAAGTAATGTAGGACGTAGCTAGGGACTGTGGGAGAATTGAACAGAAATGCAGATAGAGAGCTTTTCTCCTCCCCCTTGCCTTTGAATCTTCCGCATTGAATTTTCTCTCCTTTTTTTCTAGTAATTACACGTCTAAGGCATCTAGCGTTTCTGTTTCTAACTCGTTGCAGGAGATTTGATTAGATTATTAAGAAATATTTAAAAAATTAAATTAAAAGCAACATTACTTTTCAATTAACGTGACATGACCTGAGTTCCAGAAAAGGTGATTTATGTTCTTATATTAGTCTTATACTCCCTCCGTCCCATTAATTTTATCTATTATTGACTTTTTTTGGGTCAAATTTTTTAAACTTTGACTTATTATTATATAAAATTTATTATTGAAAAAAATATAAAAAAATATATTTTGTAAACTTTTAATCAAGTAGTTTTAAAATATATATTTTATAAAATTTAATTGTTTAAAATATTAAAAATAATCATGGTCAAAGTTTAAAAATTTTGACTTTTAAAAAGTCAATAAGGGACAAAATTAATGGGACGGAGGGAGTATATGGAATAGAAGTGATTCAATTATTTAGAGTTGAATTTATTATTATAATGGTATTTATCATTTATAGGAATTTTTTGCATGCATAATTTGTGTAAATAAAATATGAAAAATAACGGTCTATTCTTATTTTTATTAAATAAAGAGATAATTATATTTTTAAGATAAATGTCGAAATTCAAACTTATACAATATGAGACAACATAAACATTCTTGACCGCTTGATAATTAATAATTTGAAGATACACAACGAATGACTATATCCCCTTATTTGATTGAATACTTTATTATAATTTTAAAATCTCCTAATAATGCTAATCACTCTCATTTCTCTAACTACCTATACTAATAATTTAGAATTTATTTTAAGCTGTCAATATAAATTGATTCTTATTATAACAAGTTATATTAAAGTATACGCTTTATCGTTCATCTCATTTGATAAGTAATTTGTAAGTCATTTATAGTATTTTTATGATATTAATGTTACATCTTAATCTTAAACTGAACTAGTTTTTCAATAAATATATTTCAAATTTAAATCATACACAAACGATCTTTTACTCAAATATAGAAAGTATATTCATGAAAATATACACCATGCAAAATGAGAAAAAGTATTCTTTCAATATTAACTAAATATATAATATAATAACCATTGTTTGTTCTCATCAAGATCGATGAAAACAGAGGGTAATCTTCTGTCCCCTTTTCGGTGCCCTTATTTGTCCCCAGGGATGAAGCCACAGCTTCAATGGGAGGGTTGTTGCCCCCCGTAGGGGGAATTTTTTTCTTTTACCCTTTGATTCCTTATATTTTTCTTGAAAAAATTGGGATAATTGTGAATTTGCACCCCACTTTTCAAAATTTATGTTTTGCCCCCCAATTTCAAATCCTTGCTCCGTCCCTGTTTGTGCCTCATGCTTAAAATTAGGTTTAGGGTATAAGGTTTAAGGTTTTATAGTTAGGGTTTAGAGAATTTAGGGTATGGTGTATTTTTTAGGGTATAGAGTTTAGGATTTAGAATTTAGATTAGGGCTTGGAATTTAATTCTATAGTGTTTTTAGTGGTGGAGCATAAGTAGAAGCACCGAAAAGTAGTATAGGATTTTTATCCGATGAAAACCTATACTTTTATCAAAACGTTTACAATGAAATCAAAGATTGAGTTACGTGAAAGACCTCAAATCACAAATTAGCTTCAAGCTGTATACATTACCATTCTTTCTTCCATTTCTTTCACTAAAAAAGCTTTAAAAACCAAAGAATTGTATCTTCTATTGATTCAAGACTTATTCAAGCCCCATCTAATACAGTAATACTTAAATCACAAGCCTACTCCGGCACCGACTCTTCCTCGTGTAGCCGATCGAGCTTCTTCTTGGTGTGAATGCCGATAAAAATCGTAGCCCCCACCGATGCACAAAATCCAGAGACGTTGAGTATTATCTGTTTGGGAGTAAGACTCCTTTTGTCTTGCGTCGCCTCTGCAAATGATCGTATCAAAATCCCACTACAAGAAGAAGAAGAACAGAACAGTTGGTTTACACAAAATTATGGTTTTATAGTGTTAGTTTAGTAGATGATGTTGGATGTTCTAACGTGTAGAGTGCGATAAAAACTTCAGGCAACATCCCCACCCATGTCCCCATCAAGTAAGGAGCGTAACGGACGTTGGTGGCCCAAGCGGCGTAGTTAAACATAATGTAGGGCAACGGACTGATCCTAATCAACGTTACAGTTCGAAACTGATGAAACCAGTTCCCTTCTCCGGCGAGTCTCAGTATCGAAGCTTCCTTTGGATATTTCTCTAACAACCGCTACGTTGTAGCAACATGAAAACAACAAAATATTAAACAAATGATCAGTAGTCAGTTAAGAGTAATTAGGGTAAATTATAGTTTTAAGGATTAATATCCTATACACTGTTTGAACAAAAAAAATCCTATATACTGGCGCAAACTCTTTAGTTTTAGGGTATATGGAGTTAGTTTAGTGTATATGGTTTAGGGGTTTAGAATTTAGGAATAGTTATTTCGATTTAAGGTTTAGGGTTATTTTATAGATAAATTATAACTCTAGACCTTAAATTGAAACAACTATATCTAAATTCTAAACTTTATACCCTAAACTAACTCTTTATACACTAAAATTAAAGCGCTTGTAGAAACCGCCGATGTATAGGATATTAATTCTAGTTTTAAAAGGATTAATATCCTATACACTAGCAGTGGAGACTGAAAGTTTCCACAAGCGCCTTAGTTTTAATGTATATGGAGTTAGTTTAGGATATAAGGTTTAGTGGTTTAGGGGTAGGGATTTATAATTTAGGGATAGTTGTTTTAATTTAAGGTTTAGGATTATAATTTAGGGTTTATAGGTTAGGGTTTAGTTTTTAGGTAATTTGGTGAAGATTTAGGTTTTAACCTATAAACCCTAAATTATAATCCTAAACATTAAATTGAAACAACTATCCCTAAATTCTAACCCCTACGATTAAACCCTTAAACTCTATACCCTAAACTAACTCCCTATACCTTAAAACTAAGGCGTTTGTGGAAACTTTTAGTCTCCACCGCCAGTGTATAGGATATTAATCATAGTTTTAAAACTCACTTGAATTTTGGCGTGGAAGACAGAACCAACAAAGTAAGGTAATGATACACCTACAGAAACTCCGGCCATGACCAGCAGCAGTCCTTTTACATATCCATAAGCCATTCCGGCCATCCACATTGAAGGTGTAGACGGCAAACATATGGTTGGAAATACAGCTAATATAGCTAAGATTACAATTATTCTCTCCGTGGTGTTGAACTCAAGGGCCTCCCATTGTAAAGCTGGGACAACCACCTGCCGTCAATTCATATAACACCAGCACTAAATTTATCTGAGGTTCAAATCTTAGCATCTACAATCCATTCTACATGAAAAAGAATAGATTTTGAGATCGTTTGTTACCTTTTTCAACACAAAAGGTCCGATCCATTTAACTGCAACTACGAGCACAATGACCGAAGAGATGACGATGGCGATCAACTTCAGCAGCCGCTTCCATGATTTCTCGCTGGTAGGGATTTGAGGTAAGGGTTCTTCCTGCAAAGGAAACTCAGCTTCGGAATTGCAATAGGTTTCTTCTTCTTCTCCTTGTTCTTGTTCGAGTTTTGTTTCTTTTTCTGCTTCTGTTTCTTCTTCTTTTATTCTCGCATACTCCACGTTATTAATTTCCATTGAACGTCAAGATTCATGACCGGTGAATTTGCTGTTTTAAATTCATAACAATAATAGTAATTTTTTTACAAGCAAATCTGATCCCTTTATCTCCTATCAAAGAACAAGAACGAATTAAAAAACGGGTTTGAATTTTGATCCTTTATATATTATATATGAAATGAAAGCATTAGTTTTGAAAGAATTGCAGTGGTTGGGGAGAGAGAAGCATTGTATCGATTGGGAGATTTTTTTAAGGTACAAAAAAAAAACTGTTTTCTACGAGATATTCGGCCATGAATTCTCAGGAATCTATCAAGTTTTTGTGTGGTCTGTTGAAACTGGCTGTCAAAATTAACCTTAGAACTATGTTAATTAACTAGAAAGTTGGACATGCAACACAAATCCGACACGAAACAAGCTCGGCAGATTATCTTATAACTAAATTAAGACATTACAATTTACACAAACACAAATAAAAATTAATTAAAACACAATATAACCCAAACAAACGAAAACATTATCTTATAACTAAACGCTAAAACTAATCTCTAAATCTTACTTCAAATAATTTATCTCGAGTTTATATAATTATTTTATGGGTAATTATACTATGTTTTGGCGGTAAATTTTTTTAATTTTTACATGTGCCTTAAATGTATAGTTTAAGAACTTAATTTAAGAATTAGAATTCAGGGATTTATGTGTATGTTTTTTAAATTTAGGTGTTATGGTTAGAATTTAGGGGTTGAGGTTAGAATCTAAGGTTTATAGATTAAAACTTAAATCTCTAACATATTACCCTAAATCCTAAACCCTAAATCTTGAATTCTAACCACAACTCCTAAATTCAAAATCACTTAAATTTAAACCTTAAATTTAATGAGTTTATAGAAATTAAGAGTGCATTTGAGTCTAGAGAATGGAGTCCGTTTTTATTTTCATTTTTTTTCTTCTTGAAAAATGAAAAACAATTGAGAAAACATGTTTTGGTTGTAAAAATAGAAAATTATTTTAAAAATTGAAAACAAAAATAAGTGGAAAATTGAAAACATAAAAAAAAAATATTTTCAATGTTTTCATTGAGAATGTTTAGGAAAATTGAAAATATGAATAAGAGTTTTCTAATTTTATCCCGGGTTTGAATCTTTTTAATACTATTTTTTTCTTAAAACTTTAGTTTATTTACTCATATTTTATTTATTATTATAATAATATTTTCTAACGATATTTTATTCTAATTACTTAATAATTATTTTTTCATTTTTATTTTAAAAAGTTATATACTAAATATATTTTTCTCTATTTTTATTTTTGAAAATAACGTAAATTATTTTTAAAAATAAAAATAAAAAATATTTTTTAAAACCAGATGGAACCTAAAATTTTCATCAACAATGTATAAAATATTTTCCCTCTTGCAGGGGAAATACAAAACAAAGGAATTTTAGAATGTTCTATGGCATCGACAACCTAAGGTTCTATGGCACAAAGTTATTTGGGGTGGACCATCGATACCTAAACATTCATTCATTTCATGATTAGTTGTACTAGATAAATTGCCAACTAGAAGCCAAATGATGCAATAAGGATACCAAAGGGGAACATGGTGGTTATTGCGTGGATCTGCTTGTGAATCGAGGGACCATTTATTTGGAGAGTGTTGTTACACGAGAAATCTGTGGGCGTTACTCTTGCAAGGTTGTGGGGTGAGTCGGGTCCCTGATAGTTATAAAAAGATGTTGACCTGGGTCTAGTCAGCTGGTGAAGGGGGTCCTTGCGTGCGAGGATTATTAGACTAGCATGAAATGGCTTGAATGATTACCTCTAGCAAGAGAGAAATGGTCACATGCATGGGAAAAGGCCGAGGCTAATAACTGATATTTTTGATCTCGTAAAGTACAATGTGAAATGAAGAATTATAGGTTGCAATAGATTTACTTTTACTGGTAATTGTATAGCCGTAAATTAGGGTCTTTATGAGTAATTTTTTTTTGTCTGTATATAAAGGGTAGACCATTGGTGATTTTACTGTAGTCTTTGTATTTCTTTGAGGTAGCTTGAATGAATGAAGTATCAATTTATCCATATATATATATATATATATATATATATATATTCCCTAATTTTATACTAAACTGATTTTTATTGACACTAATTACGTTTCTCTACCCCCATCTTTAATGAAGCAATCTCATTCGATTCGGGGATTGCTTTTATATTATGTATAGATGATTAGATTAATAAATTAGAGATAATATCAATAAATATTGAATGTATTAATAAAGCACATAATATTATATTCTTAAAGGAAGACATGAGTTTAAACTTTAGAGATAACTATGATGGCAGAGACATTGGTGGGTCGCTGAAATGCCTCATAAATCACACTCCCCTGATCTAATCAAACGGTCAGGAAATTTCAACAAAAAAAAAAAACGAGTCTTCCAAGACAAGCTTCTGTCTAACGCTAAAAACCGCTAGGGTTTCAAAATCCCCGCCATTTTTACTTCGCTGGTTACTCCACATTCCCATCAATGGCTACTCATGAAGTAGAAAAACCGGAGACCTCGAATTCTTCAAAGCACAGTCAAAGCCCCAAAGACAATGTTCCACAGCCGGCGTCGGTGCAGCCCAAGCAAGCCGATGACTCCCCGCCTTCGAAGCCGCCGTTGAGTTCCAAGCAGTTCATAGTCTCGGTCGCCGCAAACATCTCCTCTCAGCCTCTCCCAACCTACGATCCCAATGTTTGGGGCGTTCTCACCGCTATCTCTTACAATGCCCGCAAACGCCCTCTGGTTTGTAGGTTATTTTTACGCTTAAAAAGTTTCAACCTTTTTTGTTGCATCATATGGAAAGCCCTCTTTTTGTAGGTTATTTTTACGCTTAAACTGCCTAATCACCAACTTGAAATGAAAATTTGTTAAAATTGTATTATAGAAGTGAAAGACTGATGTAGATACTATTTCTCTAGGGTATGAATATGCTTTTGACTGCGGATGAGCACCGCATTGGCCGATTAGTAGAGGATACAAATTTTCGAATTGAATCAAATTCTGTTAGTGCGAAACACTGCATAATATATAGGAAGAGAGTGACTGATGAAAATACTGAGCAGTCGTCCAACTGTTCTTCATGTGTTTTCTTAAAAGATACGAGGTTAGTTTGCTGTTATCAACTGTTATTTCCTTTACGGGGATTTTAGTATTTCTAAATTCTGATTGTGTTATTCATCTTTGTAGTACAAATGGGACGTTTCTTAATTGGGAGAGGTTGAGAAAAAATAGTCCTGAATTGAAAGTTCAACACGGAGACATCATTTCATTTTCTGCTCCTCCACAACATGGTAATACTAATACCTATATCTTTTATTTCAGATGACAAACAAGCAATTCTTCTCTACTTCTTTCATTTCAATCAAGGTTTGAAGCTTGGAATGTCTTTCATAAGCAGTTACCTTTCTGGTTACAGAACTTGCTTTTGCATTTGTATATAGAGATGCTCTTAGGTCTGCTCACTCAGCGGAAGGTGTTTGTGCGAAAAGAAAAGCTGGTATATCTTCTAAATTCATGCTTTTTTTCAGAATTTTCATTTATTTTGCTGGTTTGTTCTTATTGAGGAATGACTTACGAAGCTACTACGATGTGAAACTATTGCCCCATATTGCTTAGATGAACTTGCTTGTGAAAACAAGAGACTAAAGGGTATTGGCATTGGTGCTCCAGAGGGTCCTATATCTCTTGATGATTTTCGGAGCCTTCAGCGGTCAAACAAGGTATCCTTTTCTGGATTCATAAGTCTTCTGATTGCTCAAACAGTCAAACCCTTTGAGTTCCGTTGCACAATAAATAATAATGAAACTGATGCATGCAGGAACTGAGGAAGCAATTGGAAGATCAAGTGCTTACAATAGATAAATTGCATAATGAGAATCATGCAACCGTTGAGCATCATGAGAATGTATGCTCTTCTAATGGACCATAAACCTTTCTTTTCTTTCTGATTTATGTGTATGTTTGGGGTCTTTGAGTTGGTATTGTTGAGTGACTATGTTACTGGATACTGTTGTTCTGTTAATGGTAAAGTCAATTGATGCAGCATTTAACTTTTATTTCACGCTGTTATGATTAACGGTGGTTAAACCTTCTTACAACCTGAAATTATTGCATTAATATTTTTTCTTTGTTAACAATCAGTCCACTATTACTAAGTTCAACTGGCCATTATCCTTAATAAAGAGAGAAAATTAATGTGTAATGGCAGACCTCTTTCTGATTTTATGCTATTTGTTCAATTGTACGTCACATGTTTGTTGTTGGCGAATTACTTTTTGTTGTTTGCGGTCCTTGGTGATTTAGATATATTCTTATCTTTTTCTGCAGGAAATCAAAGAAATAAAAGAATCAGTTGCAAATTCATACCTTGATCGACTCAAAGAATTGGAAATTTTACTAGATGTTAAACTAAAGGAGCTTGTAGAGGTCAAAAGGATATCAGCTGAACAAAAGCATGCTATAGAAGACCTTAATGAAAGACTTAGTGCTTCCATGCAGTCATGTACAGAAGCAAATGAAAGAATAATGAGGTAAGAAATGAGTTTATGTTGGCTTTATTACTTTTCCTCAATTTATGGAGCCAAAGAGAATAGAAGATATGATGGCACAGCTTCATACTTTTAGTCAGAAGTCTTCTATGGCTGAACTCAAGGTTCAGTTAGAGGAGGAGAGAGATCAGAGACGAGAAGAACGAGAAAGGGCTGCTGTTGATTTAAAAGCAGCAGTGCAAAGAGTGCAGTCGGAGGCTCAAGAGGAAATGCAAAGACTCTCGGATGTTGCTTTAAAACGAGAAGAAGAGCTAGAAGAATCAATTAATAAGCTTGAGGTCAGAATGCTTTTCTTCTTTTGCTTGCTTGGATTTCCTTCATGTGTAATTTATATAAAAAGAACTGAGAAATGAAATGTTATGCATCTCAATTCTAAGGACTCACTAGGAAAGAGCTCAACACAATTGGAAGGTCTGGTGTCCAAACTGGTACTATCTGCATTGCTATCTGATTTGAAGTTTAAACCTCTGATACCGCATTTTCATCTGAATTCTGAAGTTTCTTAATTCCTTTATCTACTGCAGGAAGACACTAGGCAGAAGTTGATCAACTCTGATAATAAAGTTCGCCAACTAGAAGCTCAGGTTTCAGAAGCAAACCAAGCCTCGGCAAATGCAACAAAAGTAAACATTTTTTTGGTGCCTGCTTGTATGGACAAATGTATGCAAATAAATTCTAAACCTGACATTGAATGTGCTTTTGAGCAGAAAGTGGAAGAACTTGAACATGAAATTAAAGGATTGAGGAAACTGCTTGAGACTGAAAAGGTATCAATTTATATTATATTCTTTTACTTAATTCAAATGTTATATTTTGTATGATATAAACTGCCTGACACTCTGCTGCGAAAGGTTGATGGCTATTTATTGGTTGATAACTTGTTATCACTCTCTTAAATCAGCATGTAAATCTTGCTTCTGCCTGGAGCTTTTGAAGGCATAATAAAACATAAGCGAATGTCATGAAAACTATTTAACTGTACACACTTCAATTGATTTCTTTAATCTATCAAGATACACCTTTATCAACTAAATAAATAAATCAATATGGGTATCGTAGACCTTGGCATGGTCATGTTTACCAAGTAACTATATGTTAAGCTGAGGTTTCCTTCGTTGTTGGTAGCAGGCAGCTCGAGAAGAAGCATGGACTAAAGTTTCTGCTCTTGAGCTTGAAGTAAATGCTGCAATGCGGGAACTTGATTATGAGAGGAGGCAGCTGAAAGGCGCCAGGGAAAGAATTATGCTTCGGTATGATTTCTGTGACAATAGTTATTGTTTGATCTGTAGTTGCACTATTGGTCTAAGCATTTTGCTGATCAAGGTTTGATCCTGTTTTTATATTTTGGGTGTTAATATGGATGTTGTTCATATATATTGTGGATTTTCTTGATTGAGCATGGTGTCATTTATATGTGGTTGAACTGCAGAGAAACTCAGCTACGAGCATTCTACTCCACAACCGAGGAAATCTCCGTACTGTTTGCAAAGCAGCAGGAACAACTGAAGGCAATGCAGAGAACTCTGGAGGATGAGGAAAATTATGAGAACACCTCAGTTGATATTGACCCAAACGTACCTAATGTGAACAATTATGGAACCATAGGCAGAGAAAAGATATGCACCAGTTATCATGGAAACCATGCCACTAAGGCAGGCTCCAGTACTTCAGCTCAGAGGGTTAATATTTCTAATGATGAAGCCAGTGTTACTGAGAAACATGACTGTGGTATAAGAAGTCAAGAAGTTGGTGAAAACACACAGGAGGCAGAATTTACTAGTGCTGATCATTTTGTTAAAGGTGGCTTTGGTTCTGACATAGATGGTGTCGGTACAGCACCTGTTAAAGAAGGAGATACCATTGGAACTGAGCGTGTTCTTGAAACTGAAAGCTTGGGAATCGAGGTTGAACATAATTTTGATTTGAACAGGTCTGGAACTCTAGGCATAGATATAATGCAGTTAGATTGTGAAACTGATGCACATGAAACCAATAATCGAATTCAAACAACTTGCCCAGATACTTCCATGCATTCTCAGTCGAATAAACCTAATGAGACTCAAAATTCTGTGGAAGACACTGAAGCTCGTGGCACAATCAGGACGGCAGACCTTTTAGCTTCTGAAGTTTTGGGGAGTTGGGCTTACAGTACCAATCCCTCTGTCAACAGAGAAAACGGATCCCCTAAAACTGGGGACAATAATGTGGATCATGCCATGGCTTTTCATGATTCTGCTGGTCTTGTAGCTGAGAGTCAAAGCATCCCATCTTCTGATGCCGCTGCTGGTCTGCTAGCATTGAGTGAGATGATTGGGATTGTGGCTCCTGATTTGAAGGAGCAATTCAGGGGTGCTTCCATCAATGGTTTTGATCATCAGGGGAAAAAACAGAGTTCTGCTTCTGACTCAGATGCCACGGGTTGTTCTGACAGTAACGATGAAAATAACGAAGTAGCTGCTGAAAGTGGTTCAATATCGGATACAGAGACAGAGGGGGGTAGTGAGCAGGCAAAAGAGGATGAAAAACGTAATGATGTAATGGATGAGGATGATGAAACTTCCAGTGGAGAGTCCCATATCAAATCGTCTTCATCTTGAACGTCACTCATTCATATTTACTTGGTGTGGGACTATGCTGTGTATATCCTTTCTCTCTTTTAATTTCTTATTTCTCGTCTCCTTCCCAGTTTCCAGTTCATTCATATTCATCACCAATTACACTATCTTGGTTTAATCTGGTTTTTAAAGCAGCGTTGAGTGGCTCAAGCTATGAATTGGGGCTCTCTAACTTGTTTTTCGTCCTCAGGCTTTGATGAGAACAAGGTACGAGAGCATACTAAAAGTCTTAAAATTATTGCTCAATCTATTGCTTATTTGCTTGTGACTGATTGATTCAACAATGTTATGATTAAGAAATAGAAAATTGTTAAGGGGCTAGTGTATTTAATAGTGGGGAGTCAGATGAACATAGATTTCTGAAAAAGAGATAAAAGTAGGTGGAAAAATATCAAACATTTTGTTGGCTCAAGTGACAAAAAGGTTATTACTCTTTAAATTTTAAATGAGATATTAATTTGAATCTTATAAAAGTAGGAAACAAAGTTGAAATTTCTTTTCTCGAGTCCGATTCGATTCTAGATTAGTTAGAAGATTTTGGAGAGAAGAAACCAAAATTAGGACAATTAAATCATTTTGGAACGGAGGAGGGGAATGGATTTCATTGTTGACTACTTCGTATCAACACAATATTATTGTAGTAAATAGTAATCGAGTACTTTGTCTTAGTAAGTAGGACAATAATGAATGGAGCCTAGAGCAGGCTAGGCTAACATAATGGTTTTGGTCCCCCATCAATTTCTTCAACCATTTGTATTCTTCTTCTTTTTCAATTATTTTGGAGGAGGAGGAAGATTGTTTTTGAAAGAAAAAAAGTCCAAAAAAGGAGGGTTCGTTTTCCAAATTAAATGAGCATGGGTACTCGATTACATGAAAGGAATAAGGACAAAAGAACCTAACCACATTGACTACTCCCTCTTCCACACCAATCCCCTATTGTCCTCCTTCCCCACCCCCACCCAACCCTACACTCATTTTCTTTTGGACTTCTCTCCTCCCTTTCGTAGGTCTCCACACGTGCCTTCCCCATCTGTTTATTAACAATTTGGTTTAGAGTTAAATACCCCCTAGTTCCTTGTCTAAACTAATGATAAAAACATAGGCGAAAGCAAAAGGTAAAAAAGCATGTAGCCCATCAGAAACTAACAGAACAATCATGAAGTATATGTGTCCACAGACAAGTGATTTCACATTAAGACAAATTATTATTAGTGATAATAATAAGGATTAAAGGAAGTGGATTTGTACTTTGGCAAATCATAGACGTCTCTGAAAACCCAAAACTAAAACCCGATTAGGAAAGTGTTGGGTTCTGTCGGCTAGTAGGAACAGTAACATGTTTCCAATGTCCAAACCTTAAAAAAGATTCTACCAACAGACATTCTTCTTGATTAAGAATGTATATTTTTATAGAATATCAATAATTTGTATGATGATATCATCTAAATTTAAGTTATTTTTTTAGAAAAGTCAATATTATATTGTATACTAAACATACCTAGAATTATATATTATTAGTACATCAAATACAAATATTTTAGTTATATGAAGCATGGACTGGGAAGAGTCGTTTTCTCACTTAGTTGTACAACTTGAAGCTTGTCCACCCAACACCACATTTGGCTTTAAAGTCTCTCAGACTCTTCACTCAGAGGAAAAAAAAGTAGTCATACTACTTGCAATCAATAAAAGGCATTTATATATATATATATATATATTATGGGAAAATATTTTATGTACTAGTGTGGAGAAATAGTTTTTACAAATGTTTAGTTTTTAGTGATTAAGATTTAATATTTAGTTTAAGTTTTAAAGTTTGAGAATAGATCTTATGATTTAAAGTTTATGGTTTAAAATTTAGGGTGAGAATTTAAGGTCCTTAAAAAGAACAGTGACAACTTTAAAAATCTTCTTGTAGAAAAATAATTTGAGTTCCTTAAATAATTATTCATATACATGGGCGGATGTATGTAAAAAATTTAGGGTACAAATGATCACACTAATCTAATTAAAATGCCTTTCGAATCTATTATAAAGTATCAAAAATAAATTTTTTTATAAAAAAATATATAAGAATTGACCCTACTTGATTTTTTAGATATAGGGTCAACAGTACTTATTGTAGTGTAGAGTTAATCTCAGCTATCCATTTTACCCATTAGAAGATAAAAAATATATTTAAAACATAAAGAATTTTAATGATCTTTCTGCCTTCTTCTCTCCGCAATTCTTCCATCATCCCTACATTGCTGCCCCTTTGTAATCATTACTCCTTTTGTCATCATTACTATGAAAACTGAAAAGCACCCTTCTCTGTTTTAATATATAAGAAATTAGTGAAATCAATAATCGAGTTTGAAACTGAAAATTTAATATTACGTAACAATTTCGGGTACAGATAACACTTGTTTTATCTGGCTAGTTGAAGCGCTCACAAAACATAACCCACTAATATCAATAATATAAGTCCCGACCCTCTCGGCTTTTGCTTTTCCCCGGTGTAAAGCAATCACTTTTCTCCTCTCAATCCTAAGATGCGCTTCACGTCTTCAGAGTCGGGTCCAAGCAATTCCTTGTCTCGAAAACGTTCTTACAGAAGACAACACGTTCGGGTTCCAAGACTCAGCAGGTTTAAGACTTCTTTCATACTTTGATTTGTCTGTTTTCTTTGTTTGGTCGTTAATTAAAACAAGTGTCGAACAGGTGGAGGTTAAGGAAGAAGAAGAAGAAGATGGTTGAAGCAGATGATATGGAAAGGAAGAACTTGAAACTGTACATGGAGAATCAAAGCATCCTAAAACAGAATGAGGCTCTGAGGAACAAAGCTCTTCTCCTTCACCAGGAGAACGAAACCCTTTTGGCTCAGCTGCAAAACAAGTTCTCTAGTCCTCAAATTCACCTGTAAAATGGATAAACCTGCAAGCTCCATCGTTATGAGGATTTTGTACCATGTTCTGTAACTTTATGTTCTGAAAACTCCATCTTTGTTTCTTCTTTTTTATTGATTCGAGTTGGGAATAATTGTGTATTTGATTGGTGAAGGAAAACACTATATTCCCATACATGTTAATGTAGAAAAGTTATGGTCCAAAAGACGATTAAGTATCGACTGCTAACGAACCCAATGAATGGTTTCGAAGAAGAAAAAAGATGATGATAGTCACCCTAAGAGACCTGAATTCGAACAAAAGTGTATGGGGTTTCTAAAGAGTTTAAAAAGAGTATTAACATATACTACCATATAACTAAAACACACAGAAGTACAGGCAAATCAGTCTATTCTAAAGAGTTTAAAAAGAGTATTAACATATACTACCATACAACTAAAACACACAGAAGTACAAGGCAAATCAGTCTATTCTAAAGAGTTTAAAAAGAGTATTAACATATACTACCATACAACTAAAACACACAGAAGTACAAGGCAAATCAGTCTAAACAAAGCAAATATTCAAACATCCATAGATATATCAGTACCACATGTTCTTTTATTTTAAGGAAAAAAACAAACGGGTAGACTTTATCTGTACTTCTATAAACGAAAATGTAAAATTGCAGAGTCGAAATCAAGACATCAGCTGAGAATCCTGAACATCGGAAAAAAAAAACTAATATCTCCCAACTAAGACAAAATCGTCATCATCGAGCACCTTAACGTCTTTTTCTCCAACAAAGTTCTCCCGTCCAATTTCCTTGACCAGATTAACAAATTCCACCCTCTTTGCCAGTGGAAGAGGTACATATGGTAACCTGAAAACTGGCCTCACAACCCCAAGTTGGGAAAGGGCCGTGTTAAGGCCAATGGGGTTAGGCTCCTGGAAGAGCCACTCAATCAGAGGTAAGAGCTTTGCGTTGAGTGAAGGGTTTTTCCCACCGAACATGAGTTCACGCATCAAGCCAGGAATCAGATTGCTTGTAACAGAAATTACCCCGGTTGCCCCATGGCTCCACCTAGCATCATGGCACTGATCGTCATTCCCACTCCACACTACAATTCCATTACCTGTATATTGCTCAATGCGGTCATTTCCAACACATTCCTTGATACCGGCCAAGTTAGGACTCTGTGCTACAGTGTTGACGACACGCGGAGGAATATCTTGGCCAGTTCGTGATGGCACATTGTATATAATGGTAGGCCCCATTGGCAGAACGCGATCAAAGTGGGAAACCAAACCTTCCAGAGAGGTTTTGCCGTAGTAAGGATTGATGTGAAGAGCAGCATGCATCCCAACAGCAAAACCTTGTTCGGTGGCATGAATTGCTTCCCTGGTTGAGTTGCTTCCCGTGTTACCAATTACCTTAACCGATCCACCAAAACAGTTGACCGTATGACCAATAAGCATTATGTGTTCATCCCAGCTCATCAGCTGGCCCTCACCGGTTGTGCCACCAACAATTACCCCTTCAGCACCATTTTCAATCTGCATATTCACCAAGTCATCATATGCTTCAAGATCAAACCTTCCATCAGGTAGATACGGGGTTTTGATGGCCGTTATCAGTCGAAGAGCTTTTATATCTTCTGCTGATGTCCTACAAAGCAGAAGGCAGGCAAAATCATAGACAGCAGTGATTCTTACAAAACAAACCTTCATCTCCAAGAAATCTAGAAATCTAAAGCTACAGATAAACCATCTCCCCATCAATTAGGACACTAAAAATATTAACATTCACCAAAACTTTATCACACACTGAATATACATACCATAGCACCATCATCACAGAACTTGTACATCTTAGGTATCCTCCATGTATGTAGAAATACGCAAGTACCAACTTCAAACATAAGATGGTAACAAGTATGATAAGATTCTTCTAATTGAAATTATGCATGGATCAATAGCAAGTAGTTCGGTTATGTTAATTTCAATGCTCCGTCATAAAGGTTTGAATAACGGAACAATGTCAATGGCACATCCAGAGCATATTGATTATACCAACTATAAGAAAAGACAACAAACAGATACAGCATCGGAAACATTGACATTTCAAGAAGGAACACAGGAGGAAATGCAGTACTTGTCACAAAATGGAGAAACTACAGGCAAATTAACGACAAATTCCACCCATTTAAACATCAACCGGGTTCAAATAGTGGAAAATTTATTAGTTACCTATTTTTAACCTCAAGACTACGCATAGGGAGGTGGAAATTAGGCACCACAGCTGCTTGCGGGGATCTCCATTTTACATTTCTCCTGCTACAAAGCAAGCAAACAAGATGATAAGCATGCAGATATAAATTCCAACTGAGATTAACCTTGCTTCTCGATAACACCCAACAAACCTTAACGAATTTTCACTTAATAATACCAAATCAGCCAACAAATAACGTTGATCAATAAATTAATTACCTAATTTAGCGACTACTACAATTGAAAACAAAACAAGAAGAAAAGGAAAGGAAAGGAAAGGAAAAAGCAATATCTTTCTTAATAAAGAATGTTTAAAACCTCTTGTGGTTATCGGCGCGACTGGGATGCGGAAACTGGGACGTAAACTCTCTCAAGCAAGCGCCATTGCTCTTCAAAAAGGCCATTTTTTCACGAAAAAAACAGCTAAACAGAAGCCGAAGTCTAGATAAGCTTGAATTTGAGCTGGGAAGGAATCTTTAAAGTCTGAAATTATAAATGTACGGAAACCCGAGGGTGGGATGTAGGTTCAGTCAATGAATGGTAATGGTGGTGATAATAGTGGTGAAGGTGGTCGATCGGAGAAAGACGGCGGAGCTGCTCGAGGGACGGTGGTAGTTTGGAGCCATGACGTCAGATTCCTGTTAAGGGGTGGCGGGAAGGGTTGTGGATTGCGGTAGAAGTGAAGGGATTAGGAAAGGCAAAGGGGGTTATTACTAGAATTTATGTGGGCTTTAGCCTTTAGGGTTGGATGGCTCCGGTTCTAATTGTCTACTCCTGCAATCTTGTGCCCAATTCTAAGACCAAATCAAACACATATATTATCTCGTACTCGAAGTCGAATATAATAATAAAAAACTCTTTAATATATTTGTGTTTATTGAAATTGAACAGATTTTATCTTGTAATTACACCAGCATATTCTAAAAAAATAAAATTTCACCGCGAAACCATTATAAATACCATAAAACATCTCTCTCAATTTTAAAATAATATATTTTTTAAATATACTCATGTGATTACATAGTAGTATTTGTTCAATTCTTTTAGCCTATTAATGACACATACACACCGTGATCCGTGCACAATACTCAAATACTGGTCACTTGAATGAAACACATCAACCTTTACTCCTGAAACCATTCAACGGGTTATAAAATAACATCCTATATTATCTACATTAATCCCTTTTCAGTTTCCTAAAAAATATTTTGAACTCAAAACCACTTAAAAAAAAATGAAAACACAACTACAAAATACAAGTGAACCCACGTTATATTAACTTAAATTATGTAAAGCGAATTCTACAGCATACGACCCAAAAATTGAACAAGCTCTGTTGAGCCTCGTACAATTATTAACAACCCAATGTAATTTAGAAGGGTCCAAATACAATCGAGGCTGAACCAAAATACTAATTGGGCTACCCGAAAGTGTAATAGATTCAAGATCCAATTTATGAAGCTCAATAGTTTAGCTACAGGTAGTTATTTATGTATAAATATACATTTAAATTAAATATTATTATTCTATACACATACGGTGAAATTTTTTTGTTTTTACAACCGCCTCAATTTTAAGGTCTATAGTTTAGGATTTAGGGTTTAGAGTTTGGGGGTTTTAGTGTAGGAATTTAGAATTCAAGGTTCATGGGTAGAAATTAAGGTTTATGGTTATGGTTTAGGTTTTAACCTATACACCCTAAATTTTATACCTAAACTCAAAATTCTATCAACATGCCCTAAATTCAAAACTACTACACTTAAACCCCTAAACTGAGGCCCTAACCCCTAAAATTAAGGCGTTTGTGTAAAGGAGTTTCCACAAACGCTTGTGTAAAGAATAATTACCCTTAAATTAATACTTAGTGAATGGTGTTTTTCTATAAATTTATCCTTAAATTTAATCACCAATATTATTCGTGATTAATGCTATGTCAAATGAGTAAAAATCTTACGCTCCCTAACTATGCCTTCTTATATGTCTCCTACTAAAAAAACGCCTAAAAATTAAATTCTAAGCCCTAACCCTAATTTTCATATCCTAAACTCTAAACCTTAAACCCTAAAAAATACACCGTGCCTCCAATTCACTATACTCTAACCCTAAACCAAAACCTTAAACACCAAACCCTAAACTCGCTATTTTAAAATAGAGGCACCAATGGGGGCATAGTTGAGGTAGTCGATTTTCATCCATGTCAGATTTGTTTGTATCTATCTTTTGTTCGAGTTTTTTAGTTGAGTTTTTAATTTCTTTTACTTTTCCCGGCGTAGTCCTTGTATGATCTCCGGTGGCTAGTTTATTGTATTAAGGTTATAGAAAAATATTTAAATTATGTGTTTAGTATCTATTTAAACTCACTAGTTTGATCTAATTGCTTCATACAAGTAATGAATATATTATCATTTTGGATTCAAATCCCCAAATGCATAATCATTCCCCTTATCCTCAAACTCTCTAGTACCAAAAACATTTACTATTATTTCGCTTAGGACTCTTTTCTACCTTTTAATTTTAAAAGGCCAACATTTGATCCTGATTTAGAGGTGAAGTAGGCCTCCATTATCATCCACTTGTAAATAGAAAATAGGCAAAATGGGTGAACTTTCCAGCACTCGAACACCATGTATATATAGTGATAATAAGGTGTGGGAGATTTATCCATTTTAATTGCTTTGCTGTTTAAGTTGGCATTAGATATCTGCCAAAAAAAAAAGAAAAGCGGAAAGGCAAGAACAACGAAACCTTAATATTTTAGTACATTCAAAAGATCAAGGGATTGATGTTAATGATGATGAAGAAGAAGAATGAAATGACTACATGTAAGTATGGTCCACCGAATTATTACCTCCAAGTTGCGGAAAAGCCTATAAGGTATGACTATAATTCTATATTAGTACGGATGAAAATCCTCTGCTTTTTTCGGTGCCCCTATTTATGCCCCTACGCTCAAAATTAACTTTAGGGTTTAGGGGTTGTGGTTAGAGTTTAGGGAATTTAGAGTATGGTGTATTTTTTAGGGTATAAAGTGTAGAGTTTAGGGAATTTAGAGTATGGTGTATTTTTAGGGTATAAAGGGTAGAGTTTAGGATTTAGAATTTAGGTTTAGAGTTTAGAATTTAATTTTGTAGTGTTTTTTAGTGTTGAGGCATATGTAGGGAGACTAAAAAGGAGCAGACAATTTTATCCATATTATTACATAGTTGAACCTATTTCTATATTATTACATAGTTGAACCCTTTAGGAAAAAACCATGAGCTCCTAGGCAAATTTATAAATGAAATCTTTGAGTTTATTAAAGTTTTTTACGCAAGAGATTATCCTTTTATATATATTTTTAATCTTTTAATTAGAGACACAATTTACTGGTAAAATAATTTAAATTTAGATATGCTAAGATGAACATCATTAAATTTTCTATTAAAACTTCTTGTTGAGTTCATTTTAATTTATATTAATATATATATATCTTAAATAGATATCCTTATCCAAGAGGAACCTAAGTTGTTGCTTTACATGGAAGTGTATGGAAATGGTTACCTCGAAAAGGAGCTTTTTCTTTGATGTTATTTACAGAGCAGCGCACGTGTAACCCAGTACCCAATGTTCATCTCTGATTCCATAATGAACCCTAGAAAGTCAGAAAACACCATAAAAAGACAGCAAAACCCTAATGCCCATAACCTCCCATCACCCAGCTTTCTTCCTGTCATGATTTGCCCTCCAACTCCAACCTTAACCAATATATATCTTCATTTTCATCCAAACATACCATCATAATTATTCTTACATCAAGTTATACAAATAAAATTCCTTAGTATTTTTTGAGGATGTGGGTCGAGTAAAAGAATCTCAAACTTAAAAGTATTACCAGTATATGAAGAAAAAGGAGCCCTCTAGGCTCTAAGTGTCTTTTTTTGTTGGGAAAACGAGGCAGAGACAAGCTGAAAAGGAATGCATAGAGAAATGACAACCATCTTCGGGTGCTTCTTCAACCTTAAGCTACTATAATGAGAACAATTGGAAAAGGCTATGTTTTTTTTTTATAAAATACTAGTGATGATAATATTAATAAAAACACCCATCAAAGTGAAATCCATGAAATTTGTACATCCTCCTTCAAATCAAAGCCAGGTGAATCCCATATTCAACATACTTAAATTAAAACATCAACTATCTTATAAAAGAAGAAGAATGAAAAAGGTTATCAAAAGGTCAAACTAACAAGAGAAGTAAAAAAAAAAACCCCGAAAGTTTCTGTTTTGTTAATAAGGAGGACGACCTGTGCCCCAGTAGGCCTCGTTTGGCATTTGGACTGAATTTAGAAGATTTGGTGGCAACGCTTGAGCAAAAGTTCCATTGGGATCTTGCAATAGTTGTTGTTGCTGCTGTTGCGGCGGACTAACCATGCTTCCGGGTGACCCTAAGGGTCCACTTCCAGGAATCGGCGCGGCTGGTGGTTCTTCTTCTTCCTCTAATGGAAGCCTTTCATACGCTGCATTACCGAAAGAAGCTGCCATAATCACCACGGGACCTGAAGCAACGAGTTGACCCACCACGGTTCCTCCAACTACCTGACCTTGACCGCCGGCTAAATATATAGTCAGCGATGATGCAGCCGGTGGTGCCGGAGGAGGTAAAAATGACCCGGATAGTGATAAAATTTCGAATCTTCCATGTAAAGTAACGACCGCACCAGGAGCTCCAGGTTGCCTTAAGGTTACATTCGTTACAGTTCCGCTACCACTCAAGATGCAAACACCTCTTTGTCTTCGCCTAGCGAAAGTCGAAACACTCTCCATAATATCACAGCCGGTAGCAATTTCCATAACGTGGGAACGGAGGGCATTGGCGCTATCCCTGGTTATGATGATTGGTGGCTTAGGCTTGTTCTTGGAACCCGCTGGCCTGCCTCGTGGTCTTCTGGAGATTTCACCTTCTGTTCCGGGGACTACAGCTAGTTCTTTACCTTCGCTCGTGTCGGTAGTGGTGGCCGTTTCTTCTCGATCCCGTTTCTGTCCTCGGTTCTGTTCGTCCTCGGAGTTCTGATGTTGTTGCTGTTGGTGGTGGTGGTGATGTTGAAATTGCTGGTGCGGATTTAGATGAAGATCTCGTGTGAGGAAAGGAGGAAGAGGGCGTCCATGAGCTGTTACCGGGTCCATCTCTTTTTTCTTCCCTTCAAAGTTCAAACACTACTTCTTAAACAAGATAACCGACAGGATTTTGATCGAGAAAGACTGAAAGAGAGAAAAAAGAAAAGGTCTTCTGAGGTTTGAAGAAGAAAAGGGGTTTGATTTTTGAAGCACCTGGCACCAAATTTGCAGCTGAAAAAGCTCAATCAAATCAACCCATATTTCTTCTCTCCAGTGCTCATCATGTGAGCTGAGATCTGTGTATCTCTTGTATGAAGATAAGTTGTTGTAGGTTAAGGGTTTGGGCAAAAATGGAAGAATGGGGAGAGAGTTTATGGGTTTGAGTTGATTTGGGTACAATGTTGTTGGGTTTAGGGTTAGGTCAAGCGCATTGAAAAGAACGGGTTTAGTTTTTGGTTAGGACAGCGTGCGCATGGGCGGTGCGTGGGGTCTCCTTTTTCTCTCTCCCCCACCAAGGGTCCCCAACACCCCACGTTCTCACTCTTTTAATGTCTCAGTCTTGACCTGAGAATTAAAAGCCTGCAGTATAAGATGATACTGTCTTTGGTTTACTTGCCCAAGCCTCGTCGTCTCTTCTTCCCTTTCGCTCTCTTTAAAGTTAAAACTACAACAAATGGAACTAAGCTTTGTGTCTTTCAAGTCCCCAAAAGGTATGTACTTTCAACTTACTTGAAACAAGTACTTTGATGATGACAAGACTAGTCTGCTGTATCCTTAAACAAATCTTCGACACCAAAGCGGTAAAGTAGAGAATGTTTGTTCCGTTTCACTGTCCAAACTCCAAACCATAGATATATGCAATCAAAATCAGCAGTAACAGATGAAAAGACAACATGCGGTTCCCGAAGCCGAAGGAATAAAACTACGAGAAGTATGATAAAACCCGTGCGGACTGTAAGAGGTCGTTTCATACATATTAATGATCTTGACTCGTTTGTTTATAAAAATGAAAACCGCTGCTGTATCAGTCGAGGAGAAGAAAACCAGTCAGACATGTGAAGACTGAGAGAGGCGTTATTGTGGTCGGAAAATGACAGTAGTGAAATAAAAACCGAAAGAGGCTACCGTTACAAAATGTTGCTTTTTTATACGAATAGAGGCGTTAAGTGGGAAAACGGATGATGTTCATCCTGAAGGAAAACTGAATAGTAGAGAACAAATGTAGTTTAATAAAGAGAGAACGGCACTCTCTGATTTTTATTGATAAAACCCATAATATCTCAAAAGCTGAGACTGGGTTGGTTTTATACAAGAGTGGGTGGGTTAGATGACTCAGCTAAAGTCAGTTACTAACATTAACAACCTAAACTAACTTTGCTGACTCATCTTAACCACAATACAAGCTTGACTCTTCTAGACTTATAACAGATTCTTCTAGACTTATAACATTCTCCATACTTTCTCTAGCTCGAACAGCTTCAAGACGACCTTGAAAATCAACCTGTAAAAACAAACAACAAACAACACAGCAGAAAAGCAAACAACATCCAACCTGCAAATAGCAACAGAACATTACACAACCTACACCTACTGCAGAGAAATAGGCAAAACAGCAAGAAGCTGCCTAAACTTGGCAAACAAGGATACAGACAACGGTTTGGTCAAAATATCAGCAACCTGCTCAGTTGCAGGAACTTCATTTACCACCAAAGTACCAGCAGCCACTTTCTCCCGAACAAAATAAAGATCAAGTTCAACATGTTTGAACTTGGAATGTAACACCGGATTGGCTGAAACTGCCACAGCACTAGAATTATCACACCACAGAACATGTCGCCCCACAGAAGACACATGAAGTTCTTGAAGAAGGGACTGAAACCACAAAATTTCTGTCGTAGCACATGCAACTGCCCGATATTCAGCCTCAGCGGTTGACCGAGAGACAACAGATTGCTTTTTACAACCCCACGAAACTGGATTTCCACCGAAAAACAAACAAAACCCCGTTGTGGACCTCCGATCATCAACATCAGATCCCTAGTTAGCATCAGCAAAGGCAGTAATGTCAAACTGAGAAGATGCTGATAAATGTAAGCCGTAATCAATAGTGCCTTGCAAGTACCGCAGAATGCGCTTAACTGCCTGAAAATGACTATCTAAGGGGTTCTGCATAAACTGGCAAACCCTATTAACTGCAAAGGCAATATCAGGACGCGTAATAACAATGTACTGTAGAGCACCTACAATGCTCCTATATTCAGTTATATTCTCAACAGGAGACCCAGATGAAACAGACAAAGAGCAACTTGACACCATAGGAGTTGGTAGGCCTTTTGACTTATCAAGGCCACTCTTTTGTAACAACTCAGTAATATATTTTCGCTGACTTAACCATAAACCCCCATCTTCATGTATAACTTCAATACCCAGAAAATAACCTAATATCCCTAAGTCCTTGAGAGAAAAGGTGTTATTCAAATCATCAATCATCCTTTGAACAACCTCAGTACTACTACCAGTAACAACTATATCATCTACATAGACTAAAAGATAAACCAGAATATTATTATCATTATAAACAAACAAGGATGAATCAGATCTAGAAGACTGAAACCCAACAGTTTGCAAATACGTTCTAAGTTTATCAAACCATGCCCGAGGGGCTTGTTTCAAGCCATAAAGAGCTTTATGTAATCGACACACTAACCTCTTATCACCTTGCTCGAACCCCGGAGGCTGCACCATATAAACCTCCTCAGCCAAGTCCCCATTAAGAAACGCGTTGTTAATATCAACTTGACGAAGACTCCAACCATTGGAAATAGCCAGAGTAAGAATAGTACGTACCGTCACAGGCTTAACGACCGGACTAAAAGTCTCCCGGAAATCAAACCCATCTTGCTGTAGAAACCCTTTCGCAACAAGACGGGCCTTGTACCGAGAAACCGAGCCGTCAGAATTGTGCTTAACTTTAAAAATCCACTTGCAACTAACCGGAGTCCGATTTGGGGGTAACTCGACAAGAGACCAAGTGTTATTTCGAAGCAACGCTGCATATTCCTCCTGAGCCGCACGCGTCCAATGCTCACTACGAAAGGCCTCTCGAATGGTCTGAGGCTCAGACACCTTCGCCACTTGAGTGAGAAAAAGCTTCGGTTTACGAATGCCATCCTTGCCTCTGGTTACCATATGATGGGCATTGATAACTAGAGGACAATCAGAAACAGCAGCAGAAGATTGACTACTAGTCTCTTCAAGCGAAGCATCTGGAACCAAGTGCGACGGAGGATCTGAACCAGTACCCATAGCCAAATCAGCTGAGGAAGAAGAATCAGCAGACGGAGGACATGCAACCAAAGTATCAAAGAAAGCAGAAGACGGAGGATGAGAAGCCGGTGGCAAAGACGAGTCCATCATCGCTGGTAAGGACGAGTCCGCCGTCACTGGAAAGGACGAGTCCGCCGTCGCTGGTAAAGAAGAGGGAACAAACCCTAAATCAGACACAACATTAGGGCCAATATTCTCATTTACAGGAGAGGACCCAATATTATCCGAACAAGAATTGACCACCGGGTCCGGATTATTATTCGAGAAAGAATGGACCACCGGATCCAACAGGGCTATCGGATCCAAATGCACCAACGGATCAGAAGAAACAACCAAATTGGGCTCAGCATCTGTAGGCCCACAGCGAACAGGCGAATCAGGACCAAACTCATTTTCTGAAGGAGGCACAACAGAAGACGGGCACGGTTGTGAAGACGGGCCCAACACAAAGACCAACCCGGGAGCCAAGCCATCACTTATTTTATCAGCAGAAATAGGCTGATTATGAGAGGTTGAAAACACTGGCTGTACCGGACTGGGCCTGTTAATTACGGGGGCATCATTTGTATGAGCAACAGACCCAGCAGACTGACCTATAACATCCGAGGGAGGCCCAATTGAAACAGGCCCATTCACCGAAACCGGGCTAGAAGATATAGATTGTGGCAGATTAGACAAACTAAGCACAGGCAATGTCCTTGTGACCCTGATATCATCAGACAAATCAGAAACATGAGAGAAGGTGTGCATCGCTTGCATAGGAAATTGATTTTCATCAAAAACAACATGACGAGATATAAAAATTCTCCCAGTATCATCAAGACATTTAAACCCTTTATGTTTAGGACTATATCCTATAAACACACACTTCTTTGAACGAAAATCCAACTTATGTTGGTTAAACGGTCGAAGCAACGGATAACACGTACAACCAAAAGCCTTTAAATCTTCATAATCTGGTTTGCGTTTGTATAACATTTCATAGGGAGAAGAGCCACTCAAGACCGTAGTCGGCAAACAATTAATCAAAAATACCGAAGTAATAAAAGCATGACTCCAATATTTAAACGACAAACCAACCTGAGCCAACAAGGTTAAACCCATTTCAACAATATGCCGGTGCTTCCGTTCCGCCTTGCCATTTTGTTCCGACGTATACGGACATGACACCCGATGAACAATCCCATGCCATTGAAGCTATGAACCAAGAGCAGCATACTCTCCTCCACCATCGGTTTGAAGAGATTGGATACAACACCCAAATTGAATCTTCACAAGATTGAAAAAATCAAGAAAACTCTGAAAAACATCCGACTTCTTCCTTAGTAAATAAACCCAAGAAAACCGACTATAAACGTCTATAAACGAGACATAATATAAAAAGCCTTCAGAGGATGTATGGGCCGGACCCCATACATCAGAGACCACAAGTTGAAACGGGCCATCATATGTCGTGGTGGACAATTGAAAAGGTAAACGATGAGCCTTACCCCTAAGACACGAATCACATACAGGTAACACCTTGTCATCATTAACGAGTATATTACACGTTTTCAATACAGATTTAAGAGTAGAAAAGGAGGGATGACCCAACCTCTTATGCCACAAATCCAAAGAATCAGATTTAGAAACATTACACAAAACAGGATTATTACGTGAACCATCAGAAAGCATACAAGACTCAAACATATTGTCTACAGCTAACTGTTTATTTGCAGAATAATCAGAAATCAAACGCCCAGCACCAGCTTTCAAAGACTTCAACTCATAGAGGCCTTCATGAGTGAGCTTCCCCTCCAAAAGTATGTCCTTGGTCTGAACATCCTTCACAAAGCACTTGTGAGGATGAAACTCAAAATAAACACAATTATCACGAGCAAACTGTGAAACGGACAACAAGTTTCGTTTTATATCTGGAACACATAACAGATTTCGCAAAACTAAAGTACGATTCAAAGCAGCAACATTACCTAATCCAACATGAGTAATTTGAACCTCATGACCATTTCCCATACTCAAAGAATCCATACCTGTATAAGCTGTCTCAGTTTGAAGATTCGAACGATCACTCGTGATATGATGCGTCGCACCCGAGTCAGGATACCAAACTGCTTCACGAGACACAGCACCACTCATAGGAGAAAAGGAATTAGCCATAGCACCACCCATAACAGGAGAAAAGGAACTAGTCATCACAAGAGCATGAGCCCTAGTAGGATGAGACGAAGAAGGGTTCACAGGCATTGAGACAGTTGTAACCTGGCCCTGATGACCAGCAGACACACCCGAGCCATTTGCCATATAAGGCTGCACAAACATAGAATTGGCAGGAAAAACATGTGTGTAGACCTGAGGAGCATTCGAAGAAGTAGATAAGACAGGACCACTACGATCAGAATGAGAATTAAACCCTGTCTGAGAAGAAGTGCCTGAGTTGAGAGATAGATTTGAAGAAACATTTTCACCAGAAAGAACACCAGGATATGTCTGATCAAACCTATACCAACATTTATGCACTAAATGTCCATAACGTCCACATAACTGACATTGAGGACGATTATTACCAAAACATCCACGCCCCCTGCCACGAAAAGATGCCGAGCGTTGTCCCCTGAAACCAGAATTGTCCAACTGCGAAGAAGAATCAGAGACAACCTCAGAGGCAGAAAGCTCACGATCATTAGTATTGTAGGAGCTAGCTTTATCAGTAGAGCAAGTGACCAAGTTAGCTTGAATAGACAGCCCATCAACTAAGAATTCTTGCTGTCGAGCCTCACACTCAAATAACATTTCAGAAAGACTTTCCAAAGTAAGTGTCTCTCTCGAAGCAACTGCAATAACGCTCTCGAACTCAGCTGAAAGTCCTGAGAGTACAACACTAACTTGTTCCTGATCAGAAACAGCATGTCCCGAAGCATTTAATGTTTCACAAATCAACTTGATTTGAGCAAGATATTCACTAACAGTCTTTCCACGCTTCCTTTGAGAGTGCAAATTATGTCTCAAGGAGGAAATTTTGGTGGAAGACTTAGCAGCAAACCTTCGAGCAAGAGCATCCCAAACAGCTCGAGAAGATGCCAAACCAGTGAGATGTGGAAGTAAGTCTGCAGACACAGTTGAAAGAAGCCAGGATGCAAGCAATTTATCTTGCTTCAAGTAAGCAAGAAATATTGGATTAGGAACAGTTTGACCAGAATCATTAACTACTGTCTTATCTGGAACCTTGTGTTCAGATAAAAAGGCCATCAATCCATACCCTTCAACAACCAACATGACTTGATGTTTCCATAAAACATAACTACCTTCACTCAACTTAACCGTATCAAGTTTTGGCAATTGTTGAACAGTGTAAGAGCTAGTATCAATTAACAAAGATGCAGGAATTGAATTGGAGCTATCACTCAAGTCACCAGCCATAAGAAAAAATCAGAAGAGACGAGCAAAAAACAGAGCCAAACAGATAAACCACAGTCTCAGAGACAAAACGTCGAACAGATAGTGAGCATGTAAAACTCAAAAGTTCTCTCTCAGCAAAACACGCAAGAAACCACAAATCAACAAATCTGAAAACCTAGAATCAGAAATTCATTCCAAACAGAAAATCTTCATCAAGCAATACATGAATAGACTGTGATGTCGCAAAGGTAATACGAACACACCAATTGGACACAATCTCCAAACTAAAAATCATTCATAACTCACTCGATCTGATTCACAACAATCATTAAGAACCAGATTTCCACATGACAGAGAACAATTTCAAAGTAGAAAGGAGAATTGATGTAAAGACGAGACACAAGTGAGTACGTAAACCTGATAGTTATCGAGTCACCAGTCTAGTCCACAATCACAGCCTAAACACGCAGCAAGGAGAAGACGATGAAGAGAAAACACAGCGGAAAGAAACGAACAATGCTCAACAACCTCCAAAACCTTTTTCGGCGAAAGATACCATGAAGGAAAACTGAATAGTAGAGAACAAATGTAGTTTAATAAAGAGAGAACGGCACTCTCTAATTTTTATTGATAAAACCCATAATATCTCAAAAGCTGAGACTGGGTTGGTTTTATACAAGAGTGGGTGGGTTAGATGACTCAGCTAAAGTCAGTTACTAACATTAACAACCTAAACTAACTTTGCTGACTCATCTTAACCACAATACAAGCTTGACTCTTCTAGACTTATAACAGATTCTTCTAGACTTATAACACATCCGAGAGACACTGATTCAATTACAAAGTCTGCATGGTGTGTGCTTTGTGTAACACCCCAAAAGTTCAAGAAAAAAAAATGAAAATGATATTGAATTGAAATTTAAAAGGGTAGAGGTTGGGGGGGGGGAGTCGAACTCGTAACCTCCCCTTGTTTTGGTCGTTACCCAGCCGTTTGAGCTAGCAAGCTCTTAGTGCAAAGTTCCCCAAAAATTTATTTGAACCTTTTATTTTTGTGAACCTGAATTTAATAAATCTTTGACTCCTCACCTACCAGCTGGAATGAAAAATCAGATCCCAATTCTAATATTTTTTTTCTCTCCCCGAAACCCTCTTTTCTTTTTCTCCCTTGCCGGCGAGCTTGCAGCATCGTCACCGCCGTGTCGTGGCCGTCACCGCTGACCTCGTCGCATCGGCCGTCGCACCCTGATCGCGATGGTGGTAAGCACTCGCGCTTTTGGGCTGTCTCTCGTCGTGGATCTCTACCGAAAGTCCCTACAATCGTCGCCCTTCTTTCTGTCCGTTTTCCAGCCGATTTCGGCGTTCAACCGACGAGCCACCGTCAGATCTGCATCCCCCTCGTCTTGCCGTGCAAAACCCCTATAACCTCGGGTTCAACCGACGCCGGCGAAGCCTTCATCGGAGTTACGCAATTTTCCGGCATAATCGCACCATTTTAGGTAATTTCCGACTCGATTCCGAGTTTATTTCAACATATATGGTATGGGTCGAACTAACAAGGCTTTCCTCTTTGTTTTTCCGGCGAAATCGAGCGTTTTGAGGGTCATCGGCAGTTTTCCGGCGACCATTTCCGGCGACCAGAAATTTGGGTGAGTAAACTGGGTCCAAACCGATTTGAACCGGTTGAACCGACAAGCTTGGTCAACCCGTCCGACCCGACCCGTTTACCCGTTGACCCGACCCGACCCAGTGAGTCAACTCGTTCGAGTCAACTCAACGAGTCAACTCGCCCGAGTCAACCCAGTGAGTCAACTCGCTGAGTCAGCCTTGGACCAGTGACGTCAGCGTTGACTTTGACTGCTGACGTCAGCTTTGACAGTTGACTTTGACCGTTGACCAAAAGTCAAATTTTTCGAAAACTCCTATTTTATGGTTTTTGACGTTCTGAGTCCGTTTTTGAAGCCCGTTTTGCAAAATTCCAACCCGAAAGCCTCAGAATCTGACCTTGAATCCGAGATTGCTTATATGTATTTAATTTTGGTTATGAGCTCTCTGAATAAGGACTGAAATGTGAATCTATGTTGTTGAAGGTATCAAGGTACCCTTGAATTTGAGATGTTGGGGGTCGTCGAATCTTGGGATCGAGTGCGATCGAATGAGGTGTCATGAATCAACTGTTATAGCTCAGAACTAAGGTAATACACTACTACCCCTTGTATGCTTTATGTACATGTCGATATCCAGTTAATGCTTGCATGCTTATGATGGCGTATACTGTAAATTCTGCCTAAACTGAATTAGATTCGAGCAATAAGTATGGATATTAATAAGACCAAATTATCCGAATAAGATTACTAATGGACTAACAGTATCAGAAGTTCTAATAGTTAAATTCAGTTAATCTGCAACTCAATCAACACTGTGTAAGAATCGAGGCCCAGGATACGGAGTGAGAGATGTTAATTATGAACTTTACGAAAATGCCCTTGGAGCATAAGTATGACTAAACTACCCCTCTGATAAAGGAAATGACCTAAAATCTGCATTCGACCTGATTATGCAATACATGTGATACAAACTCGGATAATCCCTCAAACTCTGTATAACACTTGAATGAGAATCCTCTGGAAATATTGTTGAAGTTATAAGTCAATCCTTATGACAGTAATGCGTGAATTAAATGAGAATGATTGTAATGACCAAAAAGACGGTAATGCCCTCGAGCACCGTAATGTCTGATTAATTTGAATGACGTTATACCTTAAAGTTCTGTATTGAATGAATCGTCTGCAAAGGGGCGGAGAGTTATGACGACTTAGTCTCGTTTGAGTACGTGAATGATGAAGGTATTGAATGGTAATTCAGAAAGAAATGGTAGATTTACCCCAATTTCCAAAATGACTTAAAAGCCCTCTTGAGCTAAATATGCAATTATGCAGTTGATGAAACTCTGAGATTTCTAATAAAACTTTAAGAGCTAAGGCGCCCCTAAGTGTTAGGAAGCACACTCATGTATGATAATCACTCCTGATATTAAAATAAGGTTGGAAGTTTTTCCGCACAGAATATAAGTTCGACTACTCCGCGGCAGGTCTGGTGGTGAAATATGAAAGCAACCATTCAGATATACGATACAGCCGGATACTTTAGAAGGGATATGTTAGTTCGAATGGTTTTAGAGGCTCGATAAACTTCTGGAAATTTTAAATATTGTAAATCATAATGTTCTCATGATAGGGCTAAATTACAAAATCACCCATGATTGTTAAAGGACCAAAATGCCCTCGTTGGCTAAAGTAATCAAAATAGCCCCGAATATATCTGATATCGTGAAAGATCTTGACGTAGAAATCTCTGAACGCCTGTTTGGATACCTGATGGGCAAATAGAAGTTTTGAGCCACCGTTTACGCCTTGTTGGTATAAATTACCAAAATGTCTGTGTATGATAAAATGACCATAATACCATTGTAAGCCTAAATGGTTGAATCACTCGGGATATGCCAAAGCTCTCAAAGATCTTGATGTATCATCTCCTGAATATCTGGGTTAAACCGTTAGTTTGAACCCCTTTTAATAGGGGCCACGTTTCAGAACTCCGTTCAAGTTGTCAAAAGTTTAATATGTCCCCTCCCGTGAATGCCAAATATCTCCAAGAAATTATCTGTCTCACCTAGTGTGTTCCATGTGTGCTATATTCTGTTGAATGAACTATATAATTAATTAATCATGAATAATATTATGTTTGATGACATTCTCTGCCTACATGATATATGTTTGCTCAATTTGTATACTTGCTATGTGATTGCTTGATCTGTAATGGTATTGTCTGATTGTCCGATAAACTCGATAGTATGATCTGTTAGTTTGACCTATGATGGTAAAATCTGTTTGCATGATGAATGGTGAAAATGTCTGCTATACTCAATGGTATACCCATTTATCTGTCAAAAGCATGAATCTTCTGTTTCTGATACTCTGAATAGAATATGTTTGTTACATGTATTATGTTACTCATGTCTGAAATCTGATTACCGATTGTCATCTGGGGTATACTGTTGGGTTATGATATGAAGTCTCTGTCGGTACAGCCCTGATCAAGCTGGTAAATCCTTATGGACTCAAGGCCTCCCCTTGAGTGGCACCTACGCCCATCGGGCCTAGGGTAAGTCCTTATGGACCTAAGGCATCCCCTTAGGTGGCACCTATGCCCATCGGGCCTAGGGTAAGTCCTTATGGACTCAAGGTCTCCCCTTGAGTGGCACCTATGCCCATCGGGCCTAGGGTAAGTCCTTATGGACCTAAGGCAGCCCCTTAGGTGGCACCTATGCCCATCGGGCCTAGGGTAAGTCCTTATGGATGCAGTTCTGGGGGACTGCATTTTGGTGTAAGGTTGGAGGGTAGTTCTTGTAAACTTCTGTATGAACATTGAACATTTGCATTTAATCTGTTATGTGCTCATATGATATGATTTGTATGCATTTATGCCTATTTGATATGCACCCATTTGGAACACACTAGGCGTTAAACTCCTTGTTTCCATCCTCGTAATCTATTAGCTTGAATAATTCCTGTTTGTTACTCGATGAATGAATAAAGAGCCAGTATCGTTATTCTCAAGTACATCATTACCCTTAAATATCGTAAAGGAAATGAAGAATGTTACTGCTTGGAACATCATGAAAATGTTATGCCTACCATGTATCTGCATGAGCTTATAGCATCTTTTGGTAGTTCTGTATTACTGAGCTTTTCCAAGCTCACGTTGTTTTTACCATTGCAGGTTAAAAGAATATAACATGGTATAATGTTTGACATCAGTGTTCGGAGTTCCCTCGGCGTTGCCTCTGGAGTACGGTACTGTTTAGTTAGTGGGCATGTATGTCATGTATGTCATGTATGTCACGTATGGTTTTGTGATTGAGTCTGTAAAGTACTTTCTAAAATTTCTGTTATGTTTAAATAACTTCATGAAAAGGTATTTTAAACAGAAGTTGGTTTTACAGTTTAATAAGTGTTTTGAAAAAAATAAAAAAAAATGTTTTTATGTGTATTTTTACCGTGGGTCACTCTTGTGACCCTAATGTGACTTCCTAGGATCCGTTGTAACGCATAAGCGGGTCTAGGGGGTTACACTTTGTCAATAGGTTAAAAATAACTATAAACAGATGCTACCTTCTAATCACTTTTAAACTATTCAAAAATACTCAAATAATCGTTTAATTGTGATGGTAATGGGTGGGAGATGGGGAAGAGGGCGTTAATGGAGGGAAAGAGGAAGGTGCATGTGGGTCATGGGAAAATGGAGATGGACCCACCCGGAATAAAAATGAAAACGGGTCATGGGAGTCAGAGCGTGTCTTAAGGGGGACTCTCATTTCTAGGAATGAATGAATCTCGCTTCTTCATACCTCTATTCCTTTCTTTTTCCTGGCCTGTCCTTGTCTGCAATTTGATGCTGATGTTTTATATTTGCTCTTCTTCTTCTTCTCTTTTCTATCTCATTATTCTCTTTCGTTTAAATTTGAATTTTTACGGTATAACGGATGTGTGTATGGTTGAGTGGACTTATGTCTATCTTAAATTTTTTAATTTCACAAGTTTGATTTCAATTTTTTAATTTGTATGAATTAGTTTTTAGTTTTTTAATGTTTATAATTTGTGTCTACCTTGAAACTTTATAAATTTATGTATGTCCACCATAAAAAATATTCCTAGATTCGTCATTTAATCTTTATGCACGTGAAATATAATGTATATGAATTTGTAATTAAAATCTTAATTTTGATATTACAAAAGTTAACTGTTTAAAAATGATATAAAATAGCTCACCTTTTGTTGTTCCAGTGGTAAAGGATGATGTAATTTATCTAGGTGACCTGAGTTGGAGCACCAGTTCTGCACAGTGTGTGTCTTATTAAAAAAGACTAAGAAAGTTGAACATATGTTACCTTTGTATCACACCAACATATTAAAAAATAATACAAAATAATAGAATTGGACTTATTTAAATAATTAGGGTTTGAACTTATAAATCTTTAAAAAAACGAATAAAAAAAACTAAACACTAAAGTTATAATCACTCTTGTAGCCTATCAGAAATACATCTAATCTTTTGTTTTGATGTTAATCTCTCTCTCTAATAGTAAAACAAAATTGATTAAGAGGGAAAAAGGAAGCGTTGGATTTTGTACGTAAGCTAGTTGCCAACTCAAGCCGGTGCTAGTGAACAGCACAGCTAATCCCAACACGAACTCTCATGCGCTCATCTCCCTCGCACCAATTCTTTCTAAGGTATTTTATACGCAGTAATATTCCCATTCCCCCCGGCCACCAATATATTATTCTCTGCCTTCTCCTTGCCTTTTGATTCAAGCACAGGCACGCAGTTACTTGTACAGTTCTACTGTCCCTCGGTGCAAGAAAAGTAGTGTAGCCTTGCATCCCAAGTGAAGTCTAATGCTTTCATATTACTTCATCTCATCTCAATCTTTGGATACTTTTCATCATTGGATTCATATATACATAATGTAGTTATTCAATTTCACTCCATCAAATTATGGACTAAATTGTCATCAGACTAAAAAATAGAGGGCCCAAATTGCTATGGATAGTAGCTTGAGGATGTCCACCACAATTAATCCTAATATTTAGGATATGTAATAAAAATGAGATGGTGTTTAAGGAGAAACGACAAAGAAAGCATTAAAAGAACCGACAAAGGGATTTGACTGCATCGTCAATGGTGCAACGCTGTATGGTGAATCAGAAACCAGGGCGTGTGGGCGTGAATGAGATGAAAGAAAGAGTAAAAATAAAGCGTGGGTGGCGCTGACAGTATATGCCCTGCCTGCCTGCCTTCACCAACAAAATCCTACTCCCAAGCAAAAGTAACCTAATATTTATGAGCAAACGCTAATTACACCAAATCACTGCTGATTCAGGTCCAATGAGAAACACCAGCCCATATCTAATGGGGGCGTTTCACTGTCCTTATACCGCACCTGCCCGGTTTGATTTACAATACGGTAACGCTCCGACTAGAGGTGTAAATGAAACGTTCATATAGTGCTCGTTTATTAAGCGCACACCACTTATTGACACTGTTGTAAATAAGTAATCATTACTTATTAGTTATTTATGTTCGCAAACACTAAACGAAACCGAGCTCATACAAACCAAATAATAAATGAAATAAGCTTGAATATGATACTAAAATTTTAAACCAACATGAGCCGAACACTAACAATTTAAAAAATAAACAAACAAACACGAACAAACCCTTGTTCGTTTTCACCCCGGCTCCACCACCCTCCATGGTTCAAACCCTATTATTAATATAAACATGCAACAATCTTTCGTTATTACAACTCCATCAGAAGACGATTCCATTTTTTTTTTTTGTAATAGATTAGTATAGTTGATGGAAATTAATTGATTTTATTTTTTTTAATTGGTCGTAATGTGTAATGAAACATGAATAAACTAGTATACCGAACTCAAAGTGATGGTATCAATTAGGTTGTTTTTTGAATGAAAGTCCTTTATGAAAAGGATGGCTCACCTTGATATATACTACTACTTTGCTACCTTCCAACTAATTAATATCAACTTGTTTATTATTAAATGTAAGACAGAATAGTTGGACAGCAACGTTATTTTTAATGTTTTCATGTTTGGTTTAACAAGACTTGTTTACCCTATATTTTAAACGGATAAAATTTACTATTTAACTTAGTTGATTCATATAATTATCTTTGAGTTTATTAATATGATATTTAGAGTTCGAATTTTAACGTTTGCAATATTCATTTATGCTTCTATAGGCATAATCTTTTCTTTTTAAAGGAAATTGAAACAAAGTAATGCTTAGAAATTGTTGGGGGGCTTAGTGATCTAAATTGACAAACACTAATACTTTAACACTTAATAAATAATAATTTAATCAAACCAACTTTTATTAAACAAATCAGAACCCCATTATCTCAGCCAAATTAACAAATATTTTAGCAAAGCTAATCCATCAAGAAAGTGGACCAGCTGAACGTGAAAAAAGAAGAGGGTTTGGATTCCATGTGAGGGGGGCACCAATTGCATTTTGTGTTGCATGTTCTGGCTGCTTTAGTAGCCAAAGTGGGTTTGAGATTTCGGCTGTCCTCCATGCCAATTCAAAGCTTTTAAATTTCTTTTTAGTTAATTAAAGAAAACACACCACATCGAGCACTGGGGAATATTTTAAGAGGCTAAACAGCCGACCAAACTGGGGTTTTCCATGTGGTTGATAGCGATTGTTTTCGAATCATTGTTGTCATCTCTTCACCTGGCTTGCTATGACCTCTTTTAATTAATCCAATCTCTAAACTGCAAGTGTTGCAGCATTATGTCAACGGTTTCGATCTCCACACTGGTTTGAATTTGATAATTCCGGGTTTTTTTTTTTTTGAATATGTTGGTGTGATGTGCAAGGACGGAACACACAACATGCATTACTGGTGCTCAAATTCGGGTCCTATTGGAAGATAAACATCTACTTTTGCCACCAAGACATAAGTAGATGAGCATTCCGAGGTTTTAAAAATACGAGACTTGGTGTTAATAAAGACATAAACAACTTAACATAAACCATTTATCACAATATCAATGACTGGAGAATCTAAGCAGGGATGAATGTAGTAGGAGCGCGGAAGAGAATTGTATTCTTTATAAAAAAAAAATGTCTAATGGTAATATAGGTTATGTTAGTTTAAATATTTATCATGTTCGGATATTCATGTTAATTTTAAAATTAGACGATTTTATTTCTCTTATTATCTAAACATGACTCTATCCCTAATTCTATCAATTATTTTTGATAATATATCTTAAGTACCGTTTAATTAATTAAATATAGGAACAAAACAATATACATGAAGTGAACATTTTTTAATTTGCCGAAGTGGTAATATAAACATTATCCACCCATAAATGAAACTCTTTTTTATTTGCCTTTAGTATCCACACATATATTTATATTTGATACATAAAAAATCCTTATAAAATTTGGTTCCCACATATATGGGAGTGCTGATTATTGTTAGGAACCTCCTTCAATAATACTTTGAAATTTGTAATTTTAATATTTAGTCTCCAAGGGACAATATAATGATAACTTTGAGAAGTTACCTTTTAGCTATCTTTTGCAATTTTAATATTTAGTCTCCAAAGGAAAGGACTATATATACACACACACGGAATTTTATTTTGATATTTGTACTATGACTATTAATTTATGTGGTTCATGTCTCTTATATTACTCATTTTCCACAATGATAGATGTTACATTAATAATAATAACAATAATAATAATAATAATAATAACACATGTTGCAATTTGTTTTAACAATAAATATTATATTTTTATATACAGTTTGATATGATATTTATATTGTTCAAACCACTTTTCACCCAATAAATCGAAGGATATTGAGCATATCAAGTTTGAACTCACACCCTATTATGTATTATATCAATGATATACAAACCAAATTAAACTCAACTAACAACTCATATCATAATTTTAGAATTATGTGAAGTAATTCAATTTATTTTCCTATTAAAACAGAAACTTCGGGCCACACACCGAATATATTAAAAAAACAAGATACTTAGGCATAAAAAACATGGCTTAAAAAGTAAAATTAGACTTTTAAATATATAGATTTTATTTTATCAAGTTAGTCATTATACTTGTTTTGAGTTATGTTTAATTGTTAATCATAAAAAGTATTTTTTTCATTTAAGGAAAATAGTGGCAAAGCATTGATTTTTTTAGTTAAATTCCATACTAACGTGGCATTATTTTAATGTAAAGGTCATTTCAATAAATTATTTAATATAATAAAAATATTTTAAAATATAAAAAATAATATATGGTGGTTGAGGTCATGGCCTAGTTTTATTATGGGCCAGAACTAAAGCACAGAGTCCAGATTGAGCAAGATCAACAGAGGAGCTGGGCACTACACGAAAGGGCCCATCTAATTCCGGAATGTGTAATACTAGTTGATGTTACTAAGCATCATGTTAAACACCTAAACTTCATTATTTATGTTTCAAGTTGGAGCTTGAATTAACTATTTTAATTATTAGCTAAAAGAATGAATTAGATTAATTAGCTATTGAAGTCGATCATTAGAATAAGTAGAGATGTTATGAGTTGGAATCGGGCGAGTTTTTTCATCGTATTAACGCACCTTGCAGATAAAGTGAATTGAACATGAGTTTTCTAAAATGAACATTATCCTCATTTCTTCTGAAACCACTCGTTGATTTAAAAAGTATGTATAATATAAAATTTCGTCTAAGCAATCCAAATTACAAAACTAAATCCAAATGAAATTACATTTAAAAAGAGACTCAAATACAAGTGAATGGTGGTATGACCTACATGTCCACTAAACAAGGATGAGTTAATCATACCTATGATCATCAAAGTTATAAAAGTTTGCAAAAAGGACAATCAAATTTTAACTCACTTACAGATTGGTCCCTAATTTCCTTTAAATTGAGCTTTCAAGTTCTAATTTCCTCCGATTTCGTTCCCAGTTCAATATTAAAAACTGAATCCACAATCCGAACTTCTAATCCGAAAATTGTGTTATTTCACTTAGTATGCCATAATAATAATTTTAGTCATCGAAACTTATACACTCTATTAATTTGGTCCAATTAAAATATAATTCAATAAATTTAATCGTTCATATTTAGAATTTTCGATAATGCACCTTTATGGCATACCCTCTGACCACTTGTCGCACTCCATGTTGTTGTCCAATAGCTCGATAATAGACAAATGTGCTAGCTCGACAAACACATTCACTTCACTACTAGACAACTGATAAACTAATGAAACAAACTCATTATGACCATAACGTCGCCTACTAATAGACACAATCACTTCTCTAATGTAATTTTTAAATATGAATAGTTAAATTTATTAAATTATTTTGAACTAAGACCAAATTAATAGAACGTATAATTTTTTTAGGGACTAATATTGCTATTATATCAAGTCACCCGTTTCAATTTTAATAACAAAGTGATATGTTTACAATAAAATTTTAATTGAGTGACTTAATTTTTTAAATTATTACTTTTAAAAAAATTAATTGTTTGTTATAAAACTTGTAACTAAATGACATGTAACGTATTTTATCATGTATTACATTAACTTAGAAAAACGGATAACACTAGAGGAAACTTGGTTCATGAATGTTGAAGTTCAAATTTAACCGATAATTTAAAGCAACATAACATTGTTGTCCAAGCTATTTTTAAAATTAAATACTTGTACTTAAATCCGCATAAGTTTTAAGCAAACTTCGAGTTTGAATTAGGGGTGTACAAAATACGAAAGATTTAAATTGATTCCGAAACTTAAAAAAAAATTGAACCGAAAAATTGGTTATCTGAATCGAAAAATTTAATTTTGGTTTGGGTTTTTATTTTTTTTAAAAACGGTTCGGTTACGGTTCACGGTTTTGGGATAAACGGGGTAACTGAACCGACTGATTATATAATATATATTATTATATTATATGCTATTTTATTATTTTATATTAAAAATTAAATTTTATTTTATTTTCTCATTCCCCAAAAGTAAAACCATAATTTTATTTTATCAAATTTAAGTGTTTAACTTGCTAGTATTAGAAAAGATAATAATATCATGTGTCGATTTTTAAAAGTATGTACTTTTTTCTAATATATTATTAAAATTTATATTTTTAATAGACAAAATAAAAAATCGTTACCCGAACCAAACCGAACCAAATTTTTCGATTAACCGATTAAACGGTTAACCGGTTGAATGGATACGGCTTAGGGTCGAGAATTTGGTGACTCGAACTTATCGGTTAACCGAAATAATTTGTTAATGGTTAACCGAACCTGATTTTGTACACCCTTAGTTGAATGAATAAAGTAAATTTTTAAAGAGAAAATTTAGTCACTATAATCGATAGTGTATATCTTGACTCAAACCAAAAATAAACTCTCGAAAAGGTGTAGATAATTGTATTATTGGTTATCTCACAATCTTACAAAAGCATAAGTTTCTAATTCAAACTAAATTGAGGTGGAAAGATGATGGGATTAAGACAGCACCACCCAAAATCTTCTAAATTTGAAAAAATCACTTTCTATTTCACTTTTGCCTTACGTGTAAGACCTTTATGTTTGTTGCAGCTCATCCTTTTAATTTGACTGCCTGCCTCGACTGCACCGAGAATATTTCATACCAAGAATGTTCCAATTATTATTATTATTATTATTATTATTATTATTATTATTATTATTATTATTATTATTATTATTATTATTATTATTTACACGAAAATAACGCTTTTATTCAGTTTCATTATTCATAACTTTTAATGTAGTGTGAAAACATGATTCTCGTTTAACAAATTATTTACGGCTCCAAAAATAAACTAAATTTGGATTTCACTGGTACCTCATAAAGAAATTAGGGAGAATAAACCAAAAAATAAAAATAAAAAAGATTAGATATTAAGGTTACTTGCTCAATGAAATATTATAACATGAAAATTAAGCTAGTACGGGTCACACGGACATTTCAAGGCAAGCACAATTAAGGGTCAGTCACTCAAGTTTCACTTCGACAGAGATGGCGATGGAGAAGCATTAGTGCATGGTTGTTGCGGAGACCCTTGTCTATGGAGGAGTTCACGAGCCAACGCTTGAAGATCGCCGCCGCCGCCACCGGTTAATGATGATGAGCCACTCCCTCCAAATTGGCGCGGGTCGATTTGCCTTTGTTGTATGGTCCATGAAGGTTGCACCATAGGGTCAAAAAGCGACGATAAGTCATATGTGGCCGGCACTGAGGAGGCGGATGGGAGGTCCGATATCGAGAGAGGCGACGGTGCCATTAGTGTCTGTGGTGGCTGAGACGGCAGGGGTGGTGATGGAAGCTCGAGTGTAGCTAAGTGAGCTTGCAAATACGATAGCTCCGCTTGTAAATTCACCACCTACCAACAAAATGAATCAGTCGTGTACAAGTGAAATGAACTGTTTCCAATATAGGATAGATACATTTAATAATGCGAAATAAAACAGTGTTTTTTTAGGCAAATTAAAGGCATGTTGTCTTTGTTTACACTAAAAGGATGCTTTGGATTATGTGCACAAGAACATGGCGTTGCGAACAAATAAAGCTTCCTTATGGAAGATGAGGAATAAACGTACTGACTGCTCAAGAATTTCCACGGCATAATTTCCAAGCAAGAGTAGATAAGAAAATGAAATGAAACCCCGACCATTCCCATAATACCTGCAATATCCATAATTTGCAGAGAAAAACTGGCCATCCCATTGCTGTAACCACCGACCAAATGATTTGTTAATTAGAAAACGTTCTAGATTTCAGGAAAGTCCTAAATAGTAAATACTGCAACCAGCAAGCCCCCCGTGCATTCTTTCTTTCTTTCTTTATCGTACTGTTTTTAATATGGTGTGAAAAGGATGTCTTTTCTTTCAACGGGATATGATTCCTTCTTTAGGTTTTATGGAAACCAAATTCTGTGCTAAAGCTACACTTTGATTTGATCCTTTTAGATTGTTTTATGAATCAAAACAAACAGATACTGAATTATTTTTAGATAGTTCATTATATGAAACAGTTTTGTTTTTTACTTAATGAAGAACGCGGTAAACCTAGAGAAAAAGACAACAAAACTAAGCTGCAAAAGTGTCAATGGTGACAATGAATCCTTATCAAAAGTTAATTACCTGTTGTTGAAGAGCAAAGATGTGAGCAACGCAGCCATAAACAGGGTCTCTTAGCCGAGCCTGAGCCTCGTAACATATGGTGACCACCGCATCGAGCCGTTTGTGAACCGGGATATGAAGGAGCAGCTTCGACACATTGCTTGCCCCAAAAACCTTGTGCACCGCTGCAAAATGGGCTGCGCCTTGCTCCGAGTCAAAATAAGGCGCAAATATACAACCAGGCACACATTTCCTTCTCAAGAACTTGCACGCGCCACAAGGTCCGCCTCCTCCTCCTCCTCCTCCCCCACCACCGCCACCACCAGTAGAACTGCCAGCACCACCACCGCTGCTGCAAGGGTTTGCACTCATGATTGGAACTCTTTTAGCCTGACTTTCGTTTCCCTTTTAAAGTAATAGGATAGGTCCCATGATTAGGGTTTGTGGGTTCCTTCTAGAAGTTGGAAAAAGGGTTAAGAAGGAGAAGGAAGATGAAGAAAAGGAAAGAAAAAAGGGTGTTCTTTTAGGGTTTGGGTTTGGGTTTGGTGGGTGTTGGTTTTTTGGTGAAGGGGATTTAAATTAAAACGCTGGAAGAAGTCTTTAAAGCCACGCGAGAGAGCAAACCCCCCCTCTTTAGCTGCTTGCGTGAAGCAAACATGCGATAAGCATAAGCCTAGCTATTCTCAACTGCCCTTTTTAATTTATTTATTTCCACTTATCTTCCTTTATCTCGTGAATTTTACAACAAAACACATGTTCCTCCCTCTCTAGTCTTAACTCTTTCTTGTTCTGTTGTGTATATATTGATTAAACCTGTAATTATAATTTATCATTTTTAAAGAAAAAAAAGGGTTTTGATGTTTTGTGCAACTAAGGTTTGGCCTGTATCTGAATCTGTCTTGCAAACAAAAGAATGGATTTTAGATATCGAAACGTGTCATCGGGGTCTGTCTAAATTTGCCACTGCGTGTTTTAAGCTGCGTAGAGGGCAAAAGACGCCATCTCTCTATACGTTGAAAATGACTCAGCTATTTGCTTTCCTTTTTCTGCACAATAAGCCAAAATAAATCCACTGGATTTTCGAGAATGACTTGCTTACCCACAGTCTTATTTTTCATTTAATTCTTGTGGTTGAATACTATAAATAGTATGACTCTAATAAATGATAATGGGATTCTTTTTTTAAGAATAATTATTAATGTTTTGTTCAGTGGGGAATGAGAAATTACCAAGAAATGATTAAACTTGGGGAACTGGATTTGTGTAGTCCAATTCTGATTTGGCTTGTGTTAAGGTTACTTTCACAAATGGAAACACATCACCATCTTAAAAGCTAGCAAAATTTATACGCATTGCTTCATTTTTTATTCTTTTTGCTGGGTTCAGATGTCACTCAGGTAAGCTCGCATCAATATGGATGATCGGTTTGATGAGCGTAATCAATTTGACGATGACAAACAACAACACTGATTAATTTCGGTATTCTAATTATTATCGGACGTTTTGTATATGTGCGAGATGAGCGACCGTACAAAGCCTTCATTAAAAGAATGACCCCAAATGAATTGAATTAAATGTTTATATAGGAAAACCAAAAGATTTTAATTTATAAATTACAAGAAAAAAATAACTTTAAAGAGAGCCTCATAATACATTTTTTTATTAAAATAAAAATATTTTAAAAATCTTTGTATATCGTTGCCATTATAAATTAAAAACCTCGTTTTAATAAGCTGCACATGGCCCATAAACCTTTGAACCTCACCTACTTATGCTAATTATCATCGTCTTTCGTGAACAAAAATTTCTTGTCCCTTTTGAGTATTCTTATATATGTTTCAACACTAAAAAAAATAAAGCATACATTTTAACCATAAAATCCTAAATACTAAACCTTAAAAATTAAACTATACCCACTAAATTCTAAACCGAAACTTAAATTCTAACTCTAACTCTAGACCTAATTCTTTTTAGTGTTTGAACATAAACACTAAAAAAGGTAAAAAAAAAAAAGGATTTCTATTTGTCTTTCGTGGTTATTATTACGTGTCACCCTTTACATTAGCATTGTCATATAAATTATAAAGCTTACGTTACTTAAAATGGAGATTGCCAATATAAAAGTTTTCCCGGCCCTAAGATTTTTATGTGTCATTTAATCACAACAAACTCGAATTATTTCAATTTTCAATATTCGAATCAAGTCTAGAGAAAGTATTAAATGAAATGGATGTGCAACATCAGCTCATATCCTATTCCATTCATTTTAAATTATGTCGTCATCTTTCATGTGTGAGTATTGTGTTTGTGTTCATTTCATACTTAACATATTCACTTTCTTCCCGTGGATACAAAAAGGCTTATTTTTCTAAAGAAAGTTATTTAGTATATGTTAACTTCATGAAAAAAAATTCCTTTAGTTATTGTTTTAATGGTTTTGTAATTAACATACATTTAACCGTATAATGTTTATTAAGTGTTACTGTTATGTATAAATTTATATTATATTAATATCATTTTAAGATTTGATTTGCAATCCAAATTTTCTGTCTCTCTTAATGTGATCATATTAGGGCCAAAGTAATATAACATGTAAGTTTTAGGGGCTAAAATTATTATTATACTAAATTTTGTTTCAATTTTATTGACAGAGCGATTTGTTTGTCACAATATTTTAATTAAGTGACATGTTCGTTTCTAAACCTTTAATTGAGTGACATGTTCGTTTTTAAACCTTTAATTGAGTGATTGAATTATTATTTTTTAAAAATTTACATGTTTGTTTTAAGAATTATGATTCATCGACTGAATTGATATTTTTTAGAAGAAAATGACATTTGTTACTAACCTATAACATGTGTGATTTACACAAAAATAAGGATAGGAGAAGTGAGCAAATAGTAAAGTTTTGAATTCTACTCTGTTCAACTTTTTTAGTCTTTTCAAAGACGGTACACACAACATGTATTACTGGTGTTCGAATTCGAGTCATAAGAGATAATGAACATCTATTTTTACCACCATGACAAAGGGATGGGCTTCATACATCAAAATTAAAAGAATGATATGCGCTATTAATATTTAATAGAATAAAAACGTACAATAATCTTTTAATTCATTTATATATAATATAAAATTAAGGTCAATACTTGAATTCGGCGTTCAAAGCAGAAAACATGAGCCATTCGAATGCATTGCTGCCACGTATGACTCTTTGACGAAGAACGTAACGTCCTGGTAAAACCATGACCTCATTTTTTTCCGAGTGGGATCCACACGCCGTTCAATTGAATAGTGTAAAGTAACGTTCGTCAAAATATATATATTGAATATATATAATAAACAGTGGTTTCCCTCTTCAAAATTGAAGTTTTTAATTGATAAAAATGCAAAAATATTTCAGAAAGGGGAAGCATAAAAGAAATTGTAGTAATAACGGAGTTGTCACCGCGCCGTCCGGCGATTGTCTTATCCGTGTGGTGTGAAGAAGAAGCATTGGCAGAAATTCAAACCCTCTTAGAAGCAGCAAGATCGAGACACGTGGCAGTGAAGGTACGAGTTTGATGACCGAGGGGTGACGTTGGAACAGTTCCACATGAGAAAGAACAACATCTGCAATTCTGAATTGAATCCTAGTATAGTGTAGTAGCTTGTGTTGTCTCATGTCTACATCATACATATATATCTATATGTCCTTTCGTATTCCCAATTCATTCATTCAAATCCCATGTTTCAAATAAAATCAAGAATCCATAATTTGACACGATTAATGATTAATTGGACCCCCTATATATAACATGTATTGAATGTAACATATTTATGTTTTCACGTGCATCACATCCAAAACTATGTTGTATGATACAAAATGATAATGAACATGTTACTATAAGGGAGGTGAGTTCATTATTATTATTATTATTATTATTATTATTATTATTATTATTATTATTGGATAATTGATTTTTATTATCCAAGAGCAGAAAATCTGCTACAGTAAACTGAGTTATAATGTAGAATTTAACTAAGACTGTCAAGTCTCAAGTATCCCCTTTATACAAGTATACCCCAACTACTACATAATCGAATATTCACAAAATCAGTTTTAACAATGTTCTTTCTTTTTAGTCTAACCTATACAACTTCTTTAATGGACTGTAAAATAGCTTGCCCATCCAAATAAGAACGTCGAAATTGTGTGTGGTTTCTTTCCTTCCAAACAAAGTAGATAAAGGCACATCAAGCCAATCGAAGTATCACAGTAAGAAGAGACTTCCCCTTGAGAAACTTGATGGCCCATTCAACTTCTCTACTCTAATCATAAACATTTTGAGCGATACTGCAGAGCTCCAATACTCCTTTCTAAATATTTTTCGAAAGTGAGTATTCGAAAAATAAATGACTACCGATTTTCAGTTCACAATCACACAACGTGCTTCTCTCATCAATTGTCATCCCCCAGTTGAGTAACCTATCCTTAGTAGGTAGCCTACATTGGATGACCATCCAAGATATTAAAGCATGTTTGGGTATATTGAGTGGAAACCATATGAGCTTGCACCAAGGCACTTTATCACGATGCACACGAACCGCCCTCCAGATATGCACTGTATTTGTCAAAGTGTTGTCCAAAAGGACTAGCTCTTGAGAAGAATAGTGATCTCTCACCTTGATAAGTCTCCTCCAAATTCAGTTCATTGAGCTTTTGAGCTGAATCTGCAGTAAGCTAACTCCCTTGAAAACATAAGCCTGGACCCAAGCAATCCAAATGGATCCCTACCCTGCCAAAATATTTTTGATCAAATATAGTAAGCAAGCATCACTCCAGCTATACAAGTCACGTAAGTCGAGTCCTCCAAAATTATGTATGCTAAAGATCGTGGACTTGATGAGTTCCAATCTGCCAGTAAAACTGAGATGCATTTGTTCATATTATTATTATTATGGTTATGGATTTTAGATGTAGGATGTTCGAGCAACATTGTTCCCATAAATGTGGGGAAGTCTTCCTTATGTTATGTCCTAATAAGACATCCTCATTTTTTTCATGAGAAATGCATTTTAATGTTGTATAAATTGTCTTAACTTTAACTAACACCTACAGTCTAATCAGAGCTCGAAAATGTTTTATACTATGCCATAATGAAATATTAGAAGCATTACGCCATTATCCCACAACCAGAGGTTTTCCCCACTCGTGCAGTCAAAAAGGAAGATTAAACGGATATAATTATCATCTGCTTTACGAACTTTATGACCAAAGAAATTGGTTATAAATTGCAGGATGTTTCCTTATGATACGGCAAAGATGCTTTCAGGTCTAGTTTATACTAGATTTATAAATCGTTTTAGGTACTAAATTTTAGCTGATCAAATTTCTAAACCGTGCTAGAAACGAAATCTTAAATCCTGGTCAAACTGATTAATTATATTTGTTAGATATATAAATATTAGGTTGCAATGATGCCATAATGATGTGTGAACAATGTTATCATTGCTGCAGTTGGAAAGCGGCAATCATTTACTCTTTTGCACCAATTCCCAGAATATGAAGCAGTCACTCTCATGCATATAATTTATAATTTATAATATAGATATTATGGTACACTGTGCTGCAAATTTATGTAGCAAGTACTCCACAAGCTTAGCTTTTCTTTGAAAGGGTAATTTAATCATTGTTTAATGGTGAGTGCAGCAAATCTAGTGCTACTTTTTACAGCTCTTTAGGAATACCCTTTTCCGGTTCTTATTGGACTCAACACTGACACCTTGGGCAGCTTCTTGTAACAATCTCAAACAAGGAAGCTGACAAATTGTAAAGCCAATGTCCAGCTTCAAGACTAGCAAATGTTTCTTTCATTGCCTTGCATATGTAAATTTACAAATATGCCACATTTTTTATGATTCGAACCGATTTCATTATCTAAATCGATATTTAATATGTTAAGATGACATGATTGATATAATATTAATGTCTTAATAATTCAAGCTATAACCTATAGCTTTCAACATTTTGGTGAAATAAAAACAAAAGAAATCTTAAGTATCGCCATCGTAATGTTATTGGGCTTGTAATTATCCCAAAGATGCTATTAGGCTCAATGGCCAAGGCTACTGCACTCTAATCTCTCGCTCATTTACTTCGTTTTTTAAGTAAAGTCAGAAGTTTCAAATCTTGATATTGTAAATAGAAAAAAAAAAGTAAGTGTTCAGAATGAAATTTTTTGAACGGTTCAAGTACTTGTGCATGAGTAAAAACCTCTCCTATTTAGGAGAGAGAAGTCTTTTACCTTTCCCTATCTATTTCAGAATGAAATTTATTTTCTGTAACATTTTGCTTTCTTTTTTAAATTGGAGAAGTAAAAATCTCTCCTATTTCGGAAACTGTTTGATGAGTTGTGAATATTGATGACCGAAGTCTAATATTTCCTTGTAAGAGGGACGACCGTTTCAGAATAATATAGTATCGTGATTTGATGTTCTAATTGGTAATTTATTAAAGAATGGGTTTTCATGTCACGACTTAAATTATTTAAACCAGCCGCACATATTCAAATTTCAAACTATATTTAATTTGTTCAACGTAATTTACAGCTTCGACCTTTAATTCATGTATTCGAAGGCTAAAATAATATTACTCAAAAAGAGAAGTACTAGCATAGTAGAAAAATAGGGCCCAAAAAGGTAACAATAGCCTGATCCCAAGCCCACAAACGCCCAGGCCGGGTAATGAGTCCAACGGCAGACCAAGCATCAGCAGAGGAAACAAATAGTAACAAAAACACCTAGTTGATATTTATTTTTTGGATTAATATCATATACACCGGCGGTGAAAACTTTTAGTTTTCACATGCGCCTTAGTTTTAGGCTATATGGAGTTAGTTTAGGCTATAGGTTTAGAGGTTTAGGTGTAGGGGTTTAGAATTTAGGGATAATTGTTTTAATGTAAGGTTTAAGGTTATAACTTAGGGTTTATGATAATATGGTGATGATTTATGTTTTAACATATAAACTCTAAATTATAACCTTAAACCTTAAATTAAAACAGCTATCCCTAAATTTTAACCCCCTACACCTAAAGCTCTAAACCATATACCCTAAACTAACTTTCTATAACCTAAAACTAAGGCGCCACCGCCCGTGTATAGAATATTTATCCTTATTTTTTTAATAGTCTAAAAGTGATTATAAGGTAATATTCTTTCGTATATATTTTTAATCATTTGGCAATGAATATACACTTTGTAGACAAAGTGATGTAAACCCGTGTGTTTTAAGATTAATTTTTTTTTACCAAGACACTTGTTAAGTTCAGTTGATATGAATTTACTATAAGGGAAACTTTATTAAAAATATTATAAAGTACTTTTTTATAAGGAAAATGGTAATAAATTTCAGTCAATACCTATAAACACATATCTTATTTAATACTACAGAGTACAGTCTAGAGAGGAAGAGAGGTGAAAAGAAGAGAATAAAGAAAGCAAAGGTGAAGAAAAAGAGAAGGAGCGGGACGCAAGGGGTAAAAGGCAGCAGATGCAGATCAATGGTCTGATATTTGTGCGAGCCGAGTAGAAAAGCTGAAACCGGAGGTGACAAGAGAGAAAGATGATTGGATGGGGAAGATGTTTGCTGTCCCACGTAGGGCTCGCACGTGTCTACAACTGCTGCTGTTGGAAGAGAAACACAGAGTTGAACGCACAGATTGACTGAGACTGACTGCCACTCACCGCATCCGCATGTTTGTTTGCTTCACGCAACCACCAGCTGCTCCACTTCCTCTCCCCCGTTCTACTTTGCCGTGACTTTCAAGTCTTTTTAATCCCAAACCTAAAGCACCCTTTTATTATATACATGAACGGTGAACCCTACCTACTCATACCAATAAAATATTCCATTTGGTATTATTAATAAACAATGGATTATGATTTATGTATGTGTAATATAATGGTTAATTATCTGCATTAACATGTATAAAGGCTCGTTCCAGTTTAAAATGGACAGGGATTATATATTTAAAAACCAGTCTTTTCCACGGTCACCAACAGAACCGGTTAACAAACAAAACCCATTCTCCCTCTCTAAATACCCATTTTTATCCTCTACTCTCTTTCTCTTTCTCTCTGAATATGAGTTCAACAAATAAAGAAGGTGGGCCTTGCGGCGCTTGCAAATTCCTCCGGCGGAAGTGCGTGAAAGGGTGTATATTTGCACCATATTTTGACTCGGACCAAGGGACGGCTCACTTTGCTGCAGTCCACAAGGTTTTTGGTGCAAGCAATGCTTCCAAGTTCCTGCAGGGAGTACCGGCTCACAAGCGTGTTGATGCTGTTTTTACACTTTGTTATGAGGCTTTGGCTAGGGTTAAGGACCCTGTTTATGGCTGTGCAGGTCAAATATTTACCCTCCAACAACAGGTAGGTCACCCTTCTCTTTTTCTTCCCCATTTGCTACTTTAAGGATGAGGCGGCGACTTGTTAGTAATTAGTATAAGTAAAACATAAATCTTAAGAGTTTCATTTCATGCATTTTCTTCTTTACATGCACCAGGGTTACAAGTTTTTCTCAATTAGAACTGTAAAATTAAGTTTTTACTGGTCCATAATTACTACCCTAATAAGCTAATAATATGAGTAAAATCTTACACCCATATGTGGCATGAGGGCCAGTTGTTTCATAGCGCCTCAAAACCCTTTAAAGAAAAGGCTAAAACTTGGTTAAAATTCCAAAGTGTTTCATGCAAACGTGTGCTTTGAATGGTGTACCCGTCCGGTAAAAGTTTGACAACTGAAGTAGTATATTTTTGTTATATATAGTGGAAGCAATCTTACCAAGTTAGTCAAAGGTTTCACATTTCAAGAACAATACTTGTGAAACTCAAGCTAAATATTACTTGGAAATGTAGGTTTTGGGTCTTAACTAGCTACTTCTATATATATATATATATATATATATATATTGAAATAACAATAAATTCATACTACTATTCCCTTCTCGGAGGGAGGGAAATCAGAGACGAGGACTGGCTAAGTGGCCCGGTTGCTTGCCGGAACCACCAAGCAAATTTAGCAACTCGAGAAATATTCTAAGTATTTTGGTTTTGACTTTGTTAGTCCTTTGTCTTAGCATTTTTTTATAAGTTAAGAAGCTAGGTAGAATATTTAGTAATCTTATAAGAAGCGTTTATAAAGTGAGTAAAAATTTTCTGTACCTAATCATGCCTCCTTACATGTCCTTATTAAAAAATATTTAAAAATTAAATTCTAAGCTCTAATCCTAATTTTTATATCTTAGATTTTAAACTTTAAACTCTAAAAAAATACACCCTACCCCTAATTTCCTACACCCTAAGTCTTAACCTTAAACCTCAAACCTTAAACCCTATATCCTCTATTTTAAAACAGAGGAACCAATAGAGACATAGTTAGGAGGTAGACTATTTCCATCATTATAAAGTATAATTAAGATATTAGAGAATTGATGGGTGTTTCTTATGGGTAAAAATCCTCTGCCCCTAATCATGCTCCACACTGAAAATCACTTAAAATTTAAATTTTAAACCCTAACACTAATTTCCACATCTTAAAACCTACACCCTAAAAATACATCATACCCTTAATTCCTTAAACCCTAACCACAAGCCCTAATTTTAAACTCTAAACTCTAAACCCACTATTTTAAAGTGGGGACATAAAAAGGACATGATAAGGAAGCAGGCGATTTTCATCCGTTTTTATTGCACGATCAATGGTTCATTTTTTGTCTCGGTTATGTAACCTTCAAAGCACTTTAGATGTATTAACCGTTGTATTACTAAACTGTGTTAACTAATTCACCTTATGATATTGTAGGTAGAGAATTTACAGGCAGAGTTAGCCTACATTCATGCCCGTGTTTCTACATTGCAACGTCTCACTCAAATGCCGCCACCTCAAGTCGAATGCCGATCGCCGACGACCATTCGTTATTCATCGGAAATAGGATCTGACATGGTATGTTCTTCTAACATGTCCATGAACTTTGATCTGCCACAACCGCATCAACCTTCAATCGAGCTTGCAAGTTCTCCAAACCCCTTTGAACAGGGAACAGACGACGAGGAGCTTCAAGCCTTGGTCCGGGATTGTGTCTCAAGATATCTACCCGGTATTCGATTTCGACCTCCGGCTTCCGGCCAAAACTTTTAATTGTTGTTAGCTTCCATAATGTGCGTTGTCCCGGATACCATTGATTCTGGATTCTAATGAAACTATCACCTTTAATTCTATTACATGCATAATTTCTTTTCATTAGATCAAATTTCTCGTTTTCTCACTCCTAACTCAAAACTTTTAATTGTTGTTGGATACGATACGAATTTTTCGGATTATCCAAAAATTTGAAATATTTAAAATTTTATGCATATGAATTTTGTTTTAGTTAGCAATTTGAATCTTGTTATGTCCGGAAATTTGAAAAATTGAAATTCTCTTAGATGCGGATCATGTTATATTTTAAATTTTGTTGTTTGTTGTATTTGAAAATCTAAAATTTTCACAGATATGGATGTAATTTGAATTATAGGATATAATACCGATATCTGAAAAAATAAATATTTGAAAAAAATGTTTATTAATTATGTAAGATAAAATTAATATTTTAAAAATTATTTCGATTTTTTTTCAAAATAACTAAAATTTAACCCACACTAGCGAATACAATGGAAATTTATCAAGTGAACTGTTATTTAAGACTTGATCTGTTTTAAAATAAAACAAATATGGGTAATGTTCACAAACAGTCCCTTTCGTTTGGTGTTTGTTCTAGTTTGGTCACCAAATTTCAAAATAGCTTATTGTGGTCCCTTACGTTTATAATCTGTTTTATTTTAGTCACTTTACCGTCATTCTCCGTTAGAGGAGTAACGGCCGACTGACATGACAATTTTAAAATTAAAAAAAAATTCCACGTGTATCCACTCCACCAATATACAAAGCCGGCGGTGATATGACCAAGAAAAGGTTCCAACTCAGCTTTTGCTTCAGACTGACATTTTCCATTAGAAACAAGCACAACAACGTAATCCTGAAACAGCGAATTGTTTATCAAACTTTAAAGTAATCTTTGTTCTCATTCTCAATGGTGAAAGAAAAGGAAATGTAGTTACAGCGAGAACTCGGATGCTATCGGGAGTGAAATTAAAGCCGGCAAGCAAGTGAAGAAGCTTTTTTGAAACAGAAGATTTGAGAGTGGAGTTGGACGCCATTACTGATGGTGTTCGTTTCTTGGTTTGATTAGGGTTTTCTTTGCCCATTTCCTTTTCCTTTTCCTTTTTCTTGATTTCTTCCGGCAAGCAAGGAAAGTGATGTTGTCCGGCATCTCGTTTGACTCTTCCATTCTTTTGAAAAACTCTAGAGCTTCTTCGCTCTTTCCATGAATGGTAAAACCCGATATCATGGAATTCCAACAGGCGGTTTTCCTATGACTCATTCCTTCAAAGATCGACCTCGCTTGGCCTAAATCCCCGCATTTTGCATACATATCCAATAATGCATTCGAAAATAACTGATTAGCCTTCATTCCCTTCGTCTTGATACGATAATGGATTTCTTTTCCAACATCTAATTCACCTAACTGTGCACAAGCAGATAAAACATAGTGATGATAACTTCATCGGGTTTGAAACCTTCATTTTCCATTTTCTTAAACATTTCCAAAGCTTCCTCACAGAATCCGTTTTGTGCATACCCTGAAATCATCGAATTCCAGTTCACAGAATTGCTGGAACAACCAAAGAGCCCCATCCTTTGGCTGTGGCCATTCCACAAGCAGTTGTCGGGCACCGATGTTGGCATTCGATGCCAAAAGCAATAGTTTTAGATCGAAACCGAATAGCTTTCCAAGTCCAAGCATCACCGCAAGATGGACAGACACTTGAACCACAACAAATAAGAAAATACTGGGTGCTGTGTTGATCACATTCCATAAGCTCCCATTAGCACCCACCACTCCAAAAAATACATGTCACGAACAACAATACATGTCGAACCGAATCGAATAACATATTATTAAGCCAAATCAATTCGAGCTTGAAATATTCAAACCTGCATGAGAACCAGAGCAACCGCATCACCAGCAGGTGCAAGGTCGCCAAATTGTGTAGGGAACAAAGTTGCTAGTATTACAACAATAGCTGTTACTCCAGGAAGGATGCCCCCTTCAATCTTGAACAAATTTGTAAGGTAAGAGCCCATCTTTAGTTGCACATGGAAAATGGTCTGTCAAAAATCCTCCACCATTTTTCCTGTCAAAAGTCGCCGTGTAGCCCCATTCGTCGCCCGGCAAAGGACCCAGATTACATATTTCCACGGCGAGAAGATCGTCGGGCATGGCAGGTAAGCCGTCCTTGTCTTCAACTCCGGCAGCCAAAACCAGAGAAAGAATGCCGAAAACATCGAAAGGTTCGTAAATATCAGTTATATAACATGCTATTTTTGTTTTCTAGTATGACGTGTATTATACACGTAGAATTTTTTAATTTTAAAATTGCCATGTCAGCCGGCCGTTACTTCTCTAACGGAGAATGACGGAAGAGTGACTAAAATAAAACAGATTATAAACGTAAGGGACCACAATAAGCTGTTTTGAAATCTGGTGACCAAACTAGAACAAACACCAAACGAAAGGGACTGTTTGTGAACATTACCCAACAAATATTCATGTCCAAAAGTAAGTGAAATGTCCAATAATGAAACAACAAGCTCTGTTTAAAGGACTTGGTCTGGGCAGCCATATTGGGGGAGGGGTTGGTATGGAAGCCCAATAATACGAACGACTATTAAAGCTTAGCTGATTCCTTTTTCCTACACTCAATTGTCCGAACGAGAACTCATCCGATTTAGGTAACATGTCGTTGACTTGTATATTAATCTGTTCTGCCGATTATTTGTTAAACCTCGAAAATTAGTTCGTCTAGTAAATATTCATCTTTTATGAGAAGGAAAAACTCTTACATGTTACAAATGCTAATTTATATTAGTATAATCTGTTTTTTTGTGTTCGTAGAAGATGTTGAAGCATAAGCAATTATTTTATTTCTGTCTTAGGCTGATGTATTTATGGCACCTCAAATTATTGTAGCTGCAGAACTGTTTAAGATTGACATGGTAAAATTACCTTTCTCTTTATTTTTTTTCTTAGATTATGGGTTATATTTATTACACTATTGCATTGTCCATTACTGAAACATGAACATGTTCAAGTTTGCACACGTGGTACTCTTCGTTTCTTTTTCGCTACCCGACAGACATAATTATGAATGCTTTGTTGATGCAGTCCAAGTTCCCTACTTTAAGTAGGATATATGAGTCTTTGAAGGCGTTGCCGAAATTTTTAACTGTCTCCCTGAAAGACAATCTGACGCCGTCAAATGACTAATAAGTAATAACCAGAGCATATTACCGCTAGTCCCGCATTTGAAACTTGGAAACAAATTATCTGTATTTATGTTTTGAAGATTTTAATGTTTATGCTGTTTGGTTGTTTTAAGAAAGAAAAACTAGTGATATCAAATCTTAAGCCTAAATCGGGTTTATTTAATACCACTTCCGACCAATTTTATGGAAAATAAAACAACTTATTCTCAATAGGCAAAGCTTATTTAGACAGGGTTTGCATAGGATCGATTTTATTTATTTTTATATCGTACCGATGATATGTCAATCGAATTAAATTTGAATGATGAATTGGATTGAGCCCTTAATATGAAAACAAGCTCCAACTGTTGTTTTGGATCAAAAAGAAAAAGCTCCAACTGTTGTTTCTTTCTTTTAAAATATGGTTGTGAAAAAGATTTGTCATTTTTTTTTCATTCGAATTGACCAAAATTTAGTCATTGCTTACTCCGGCCGACTGAGTCAAGGGTGCCGCGTTTACCCCCAACCCGTTTTTGTCTGAGCCGGAAATTAAATAGAAATAAATACAATTCTCTATCTAGCTCCCTCCGGTCTCTGTCTAGCAACTTGGATTCCCGAATCCCATAAACCCTCGATTTCTTAATTTTATCTCAGAAAAAACTCTCCTTTTGTTCTTATTCTACTGTTGTCCCTGTTTTCTTATCGACTGTTCTCAATTATCTCAACTTCCAAGTCATTCAGACAACCTTAATTTGAACTTTTAATTCTCAACCAGTAAGCACTGCCAGAGAGAAAGAAAGAAAAAGATCAGATTTTTGTCTCTTGTTTGTTAGTGGTTAGCTGTGTATTATGCATAGATCTGGAACGACGATGGCGTGGAACGTGTTCAAGTTTTGCACGGTTCTGAGGGGTCTGGGCTCGATCATGATCCTGTTGGTTTTAGGGGTCGTGGGTGTCACATACTACTCTGTCGTTGTGACCAATTATGGTCCTGCTTTGTACGATGGTGGCCTTCACTCTCTTCTTTCTGCTGTTGTTTTGATCTTGTTTCATTGCTTGGTAAGTCTCCAAGGTTAATTCTCTTTTCTTTGGTGTCGTTTTGCTAGCTTGTATATATTGTGCTTCTGGGTTTGGTACCCTACAAGTTCAACTTATCTTTTTGGTCTGCATTCTGAAAATTTTAGAATGGTTATGAAAAATTGATAATAGTGAAGCTTGAGTTTTGTGTTTGATCTCAAATTTTCTTCCTTTTTGTCTTCTGTGTTGTGAATCAGTTAAAACTTCATGTTTCTTGCTATTTGTTATTTTTCAGGGAAAAAGAGCAAATCTGAAGTATTGTTAAAATACAAGCTTCCCTTTTGGACCCTTTTTAGATTTAGTTTCTGACTTTAGATGCTAAAATAATAAATTGGGTTATGGAATTGCGATTAATGTAATCAGAGTGCTAAAAGAATGGATAAATAATTGATGATTTTAAGTGTGGCGGAAACTGACTCTAAATTTGGAAATTTTGATGTGCTTCTGCAGTTGGTTATGCTGTTGTGGAGTTACTTTTCTGTTGTTTTGACTGATCCGGGGAGTGTGCCACCTAACTGGAGGCCAGGTGCAGATGAGGAGAGAGGGGAGGCTGACCCGTTGAATGATTCGGAGTTCAATGGTTTGCAGTCAGACTCATCAAATCAAAGAATTCGATATTGTCGGAAGTGCAACCAGCTGAAACCACCTCGCTGCCATCATTGTTCTGTTTGTGCGTTCTTCTTATGCCAAATTTATTTATTCCTTTTTCTTGATCGGCTTATGATATTGTTATTCTTGAGGATCAATTTCATATCGATTACATTGTTTTAGGTGGGCGGTGTGTGCTAAAGATGGACCATCATTGTGTGTGGGTTGTCAATTGTGTTGGTGCACGAAATTACAAGTATTTCCTTCTTTTCTTGGTATGTCTCCTTTATTTGTATCTTAGATTCTCATACATTTTATGCTTCCTTGGTCTTACATACTATATTAGTCTTATCTTCGAGAAGTTCCTATTTTCAAATGCATAAATTTAGTTTGGGAGTGTTTCTTTTCGGCTTTTTGCTCGTCCAGTCTTACCTCTCTGCATTGATGATTGTAACACAGGTCAATTTACGAGATGTTGCTGGAGTAATGCTTCTGTTTTCTTGGCATGCATTTGACTTTGATTTTAATCCTCAATGCAGTTTTACACATTCCTTGAGACGAGTCTTGTGACTTTGGCCTTATTGTCTAATTTCCTCACATTCTTTAGTGATGAGGAATTTCCTGGAACTCCTGGCACCCTCGCTACAACTTTTCTTTCCTTTGGTATGGGTTGTTTGGCCAGTGTTCTTCTGACCTATTGAACTTTTTTTTTTCTGTTGATTGTCTATGTGCTAATATATGACAATTTTCTCTTGTCACAGTTTTGAATCTCGCATTTGCTTTGTCTGTCTTGGGGTTTTTGATCATGCACATATCTTTGGTGACTGCTAATACCACAACTATTGAGGTATCGTCTTCATCTTGAATTTTATTTATTGTCGTAAATGTAATAGTTGGTGTTTTTTGTGTTCACCATTGTTATTAGTTTAGTATGATGCCATAATACCAAGAGACATGCTCTTTCAAGTGTGCGAATCTTTTCGCCCCTCCCCTGCCCAAAAGAGAGAAGAAAAGAAGTATTCATTCTGAAAAACTCAAATACCACAACAGAAAAAACATCAACTGAATACCTAGTGAGAATATAGGTTCATCTTTCGGCCAGATATGTGGTGTATTCACCCTCTTTAGGATTAAAATGCATAGATTTACTGAAAAAAATCTTTGGTCTTTTGAGCAGGCATATGAGAAGAAAACCACTCCAAAATGGCGTTATGACCTTGGCCGAAAGAAAAATTTTGAACAGGTTAACTGTTTTTTGCAACACATTGCTGTTTTCCATTGTTTTGGTACATGCATTTATTGCATTAAAGAACATTCATATAATGTTAATTTGATGACCGTTCTAGTCAAAATCCGAACCATTTGGAACTCTGCTCAGAGTTTGTGCTCTTATAACTGGTCTCTCCGGCAAATGTTAACTGTCATCCTCACTTGTTGGTTTACTCAAGTTTTGGTGCTTTTCTCTATACAGGTGTTTGGAACAGACAAGCTATACTGGTTTATTCCAGCTTATTCAGATGAGGATCTACGACAAATGCCAGCACTTGAGGGTCTTGAATTTCCATCGAAGCCTGATTTTGATTCCCAGGAGTTCTAAAAAGTTAAATCCTCATCCACAGCCAGAAAATTTGGAAAAACTTTTCTTGTAATTATAGATACGGAAGCCCCCTGCATTGCTCCCTTGTATTCGTACAGGTATATTACTAGGCCGTAGTCAATTCGAGCTAAACTTCTGAGCTTTAAAAAAATTGAGCTCAATGAATCAACTTGAAAACTATATCCAAAAAATGCATGCATGGTGGGGGGCTGACAATTTGATTTCAATTTGGTAGGCAGGTTGAATTTATATTCTTGGAAGGTCGTGGAACAATTTGCTTAGGCTGTGGATTGTAACAACATTTGGCATTGTGCTATTAATTTGGTGGTTGTAGATTTGTTGTACTTGCTGATTGAAAATACAGAGAATGCATTTGTATAAATCTGTCATTGTTGTTTCATCTATTTTACAGATTATATAAACATATGATTAACGTCCATTCAAATTCGACTCGAACTCACATTCTCAATAATTTGAATCCAAAACAACCTCTGGTCTCCAAAGCCTAAAACGAGCAATCGTCCAGGTCGAATCGCGAAACCAGAGAACAAACAGTAGAACATCATGGGTAGGCTGCGATTGTCAATGCATATGCCTGAAAAAAAACAAGGTAATCTTACTTAGATTCCAGTGTTGGCTGTTGGGGGGAAACAACCATTAATGTAACCTTATTCTAGTGTATTTTATATGTCAACTTGGTTGGTCTCGCGCATCAAAGTTTTCAATTTTGTATCCATTTCTCTTGTTATTAATACTGTTGTAGATTCCCTTGGCCGGCGGTGAAGCTAATTATTTGTTGGAATCAACAAAACAAACTCGACAGTCGACAACTATGGTAATCTTTCAAGGTTAAGTCTGGACTCGGGTCTATGTCTACTGGAAACTTGGAGGGCTCTGTTTCTGAAATTCCATTGAAACATTAAACTTTACTTAAAAGTTCTCTTATTGTGGGTTCATAGGACATTATTACAGCTAATATGTGAATATTTTGGGAATGGCGTAAAACATGTAGAAATCAAAGTCCAATATGATTCACAATTTCTAGGATTTGAGCTATATCTAGGAAGGTCACAAATTTATAAACAAGAGCTGGGGACTCACGACTGGTGCGGGGAACTGTCCCTGGGACTTGTTGGCAACATGTGGGAGTCATTGCCTACAACATGTTCCATCTCTGCTCAATGCTTTATTCATTAATATTTAGTATGGATCGTGGTTTCGAGACATTTTTAAGTTGTATAGATTGAAAAACTGTGGGCTGAAAGAGATTTTTTGATAGATTCTAGGTTGTTAAGCTCCCTTTGTTGGCTTAACACAGCAAACACATTGGATGTAACAGAACTGTTCTTTCTCATATATGCTTTCAGTCTTTAGGAAATTTCCTATTCCACTTGATCTCCATTGTGTCAATTTGTTCTCTGAATCAGGTTAACTGTATCCACAGTAGGTCGGCAAGACATTATCCCATAACAAGACAGGAAATGGACAATAGGCTGCAAACTGCTCCATACCAGAAAATGATGTCTTGACTAACATTTAACTCTGTCCCATTCCTTGTTGGCCATTGGATAATGTGGATATTGCATATTAATTCAACATACACTGAATGATGGACAAACAAACTCAACTCCCCATTCTTGTTTCATTTTCAGTAACTTTCAACTTTTGTCGCATTTACAAGCATGTGTTCGAACTTGAGAGAAGACATGGCCAGTTGGCATGGCAGAATGTATTCAATAAGAACCTACCTCAGTTGCTTGCATGGAAATATAATAGTAATAATCCAATATTAATATATTAACAATACCAATGAGTGTGATGCCGGGGCTCCCCCCTTTAATATATATATAAAACTAATGGCAAAGGTTATGGTTATCAAACATACTTTCAACTTCCAAGTTTTTCAAGCAAGACAACCCTAACAAAGAATGGCTCATTGGTCTGCTGAGAATGCCACCAAAGCTTATCTCCGAGCCTTGAAAATGGTAAGCAAAAGCTACATGGTCGATTGATGCTGTAAAATATATGAATATATATATATATATATATATATATATATATATATATATATTCTCATTATTCTGAATGCTTTTTTTTTTCAGGGAAAAAGAGGCAAAGAGCCTGACGTAGCTGAGTTCATATCCGCCATGGCGGCAGGCAACAACGCGCAGCTCATGGTGATGACATGTGCCGGTGTTGCCGGATCCACCGCGCTAGCCTTGATCGCGGCGTCACGTCAAACAGGAGGCAAAGTGGTGTGCATCTTAAATAGTCTCGACGATTACGTTGCATCCAAAAATGCACTAGGAAACTACGGAGGTTCTTTAAGCTTTGTCATAGGGGATGCCAAGAGGCTTCTAAATGATTACAGAACTGCAGATTTCGTGCTCATCGACTGCAATATCAATGACCACAAGGAAGTATTAGAGGCAGCACAAGAGGTTGCAAAGCACGGGGGAGCCCTCATTGTGGGGTACAATGCCCTTGACAAGGGACCATGTTGGAACACTGATGAATATAAAACCCACTTTCTGCCCATCGGGGAAGGTTTGCTGGTGATTAGAAAAGCTGCATCAAGCAAAGCCGGTGATGCATTTAACAGCAGAAATGCCAGAAAAACAAGCCGTTGGGTTGTTAAAATAGATAAATGGACTGGTGAGGAGCATGTTTTTAGGATCACTTCACCATGTTTTTAGTTTCAATTAATATTAAACTTCCCTTGTCTTTGCTAAGCTATCGAGCTTGGAAAAAGGTTAACTTTTATGCTACTGATGTCCTAATCAAATCAAGTTGTAGATAAATTATTGGACCTAGTGACCAACATGTAACTCCCATCTGGCTCTGTAATTTTTAAAACAAGTTAGATGTTTTCTTTTAAATAATATAGCAATTAGTTTTATCCGGGGACTCACTTTAGAGCATACATCTTGTTGTCTGCCCAAGATCCACTACTCTGGATGACATACCATCGTGGATAGTCTATCTCATGATTCAAGGTTCCGTTCGCCGCTGTTCAACAGAGAAGTCATAATAGGCTAATAGCATTGAGACACACCAATATCGGACCATGAAACTTGATCGTTTTGATCATACATTACAAGCTTTCAGAGAATATTGACTGAATGCTGATCGTCGATTGCTAATACAATAAGTTTTATAATAATTTAGCATACCTTCTGTTGATTTCAAGAGGGTTGAAACAATCTATTTGTATTGAGAGTTGTAGTTTTTTTCTTTTGTTGAAATAGCATTGTGTTATTACAAGACAGAAGCTGCCACCTGTGTGGAAATGGTGAGTATTTGCCTCATACTTTGAAGTCCTAGGTACTATCGAAAATCGTCTCATTGTGGTGGTTAGTGCCTCTACTCGGTCTGTGTTGTAAATCTCGACATACGTTTGTTTATGCAGCGAGTCTACCACCGCTTGCACCCTCATGGCTTAACAGAAGGCAGTTTCTGAACTGGCTTCTGTGTTTCGATTGACATCGTCCCAGATATGTAGGACTCAAAACTTGAACATTAGTAATTCTCTTTCTGTTTCCCTTATGGTTTAAAACCTGGAAACGTTAGCTAGTCCTGGGAATGGTTTTGTAGTTTGCAAAAATTCCCCATTTGAGCAAACCAATAGAGTACAGTTGTTTGTTTTAGTTTTAAGCAGATATGAAAGTGAAATTTTCTTGCCTCTCTACATGATCATCACGTTGGAATGGGTATTGTTTTCCCCCTTTTTCATTTTTGCAATTATCGAAATGCACTTCAAATGTGAATTTTATTGGAATTGCCTGGCAATGATACATGTCCAGCAATCAGCATATGCTCTATTGGCCGCTACAATGCCAAAACCACAACAATTACATTCCAAAGTGTTCTTTTGATACAGCATCTGCCTACTCAGCAGCAAACAATGTTAACCGACCACATATCTTGTACAAAGTAGGACTTGATATCCCTCCTTAATACGGCATCACCGAAGATGTTCGAAACAAGGATTATCGAGCAATGACTGGTGAAGTGGTTTATCCGGCAATGAACAGAGAAATATTGAAAACAATGATAAGCAGTACACAATGAACAAGAATTCAGAGGAACTTTACCACAATACAAAGGATGAATCATCCCGCAGCCTTCTTCCCACCAGAATAGTAACTGAGATACCACTTCACAAATTTCTTCAACCCAGTCTGCAAATCAGTCGAGGGCTTATATCCGAGCTCTCTCTGAGCCAAGCTAATATCGGCATGCGTAAACGGAACATCCCCATTTCGTGGCAACTTGGTAATATTCCGCTTTGCGTTAACCTTCAAAAGCCTCTCCAAGATACTCACAAGATCCGAAACTGGCACAGGTGAAGTATTCCCCAAGTTATATACTCTCAATTGCGCCGGACCCTTCTTTTTTCCTCGACTACCAGTACTCTTCTCAGCAGTATCCAATGCTGCCAAGCACCCTTTCACTATATCATCAATGTAGGTAAAATCCCTGGCCACCGTTCCATGATTAGCTGTCTCAAATATTGGTATGGACTTCCCTTTCAAAATATCCCTAGTGAAAAAGAAATACGCCATATCTGGCCTTCCCCAAGGACCATAAACCGTGAAAAACCTTAAACCAGTCAAAGAAAGTCCATATATATGATTATAAGTATGTGCAATTTCTTCACCAGCTTTCTTAGTAGCAGCATATAAACTAGCAGGCTGATCAGTTCTATCTCTCTCAGAAAATGGAACTTTGGTGTTAAGTCCGTAAACAGAGCTGGAAGAAGCCCACACAATTGCAGGCTGTGGATTAGCAGATTTACAAACTTCAAGTAAACTGACAAGACCAGCAATGTTACTGTGCACATAAGAGCTAGGATTTTCCATGGCATACCTGACACCAGCTTGAGCAGCCAAGTGCATGACGTGGGTAAATGGAACAACATCGAAAAGCTTGCTTAAAAGAGCCGAATCATTGATATCTCCTTCCACAATGAAAACCCCAGTTCGTTCCAGGAGCGCTTGCCGAGCTTGTTTCAATGAAGGGTCGTAATAGTCATTGAAATTATCGAGTCCAAGGACACCGTCTCCACGCTTTCTCAAAGAAATCGAGACGTGGGTGCCGACGAAACCGGCAGCTCCGGTGACCAAAACGGTGATGCCGTTGCGGGAACGGACACGTGCGGAAGAACGGACCTGGCTTTCCCAAGCGGGTCCACCCCAGTTGTACGTACGGAGAGAGCGGCGAAAGGAATCTTGCGGGAGGGGATTGGAGGAAGGTGATCGGAAGAAGAAGATCAAGATCAGGGCCAAGAAGATAAAAGACCAAAATGTGAGCTTCGCAGTGGAAGAGTGCCACCTCAGTCTACTGTGAATGTGAGGTGATTTTTCCATCTTGAATTTCCCCGGCGTTGATGGAACGTTGTCAAGATGAGACATTTGTTTTGATATCTCTGAGTAGAAAAGACTCTGCTTTGTGGCGGGTGTCGGCGGCGGAAACGGAAGTTCTTTTTAAAGGGTTGGTTTTGGTGTTGATAATGGAGTTTAATCTTTGGCTACCTACTTTTCATTTTGTGATGAACATCTGAAAACGGGGAATCTTCCAGTTTCTTGAAAGGATGTTTTGGTTTCCTTTAAAAGGAAAGAACAAAGATCAAGATTTGATTTTTGTTTAAAAAGAAGCAACTCAACTCAACTAGTGCTAGTGGTAGTGGTAGTTATAGTAAACTAAAACCAGTTTTGTCCAATTTGATTTGTTCGGGTGGCCTTGGAAACTGGGGCTCCCCTTATTTTAATCATAATTTCCCCTAATTTGGGATTACCTTAACGAGGGTTTAAATGAGATGGGTAATTTTGTTCAATTATGCTAATGCCACTCCCAAGTCCTATCTCCACTAGTACCTTAAAGCAATTGCCACAACATGTTTCAAATTAACTCCAAAGCAATCCACTTCCCATGAAATTAAATTTCTTTGCTGATTGAAATGAATCTGACAATTCAATAGCTTATATTTTATGAAGCAATCAAGCCCCCAGATTTCTACAGATTCATGCAGGCAGTGTACCAGGAATTGCTTTTAATTCACATTCAAGTGTAAATGCTTGACTTTGCAGGCATGGTGCCTTGATTGTTGAACCTTGGTTACTCGATAAGATGAACAAATAAATGACCTTGGTTCCACTCACCCCGTGTGAGGATCTTTTTCTTTTAGTTGGCAGTGCGGCCACATGTTCCATGCGTTGCTAGTTAACGGAAGCTGGAGAAAGAACACACACAGCAAGACACGAGGGCTACTGAAATATTAAATAACTAGCCATTGCAAACGAATCAATCCTTATTCGAGCTACATTGTTTAATATTACATGTCTTTGTGACACGGATCAAACATTAAGAATTCACTCATAATAAACAGAAAACAAGCTACGTAGGAAGAAATGATAAGATGCGAAATGATGAGAGTTGACATCAAAGAAAGGGTTCAACTGCTTTCAGCCTATGATTTTAAGGACAGTGGTCGAACATATCTCTTGTGCTCTTCTTTCATTCTCTAGTATAACAGAGTAAAAGAGCCACTCAATGCTTTGTAACCCTTTCGAGAACTTCAAAGTAATCAGGGAAGGTTTTCCGGGTACAGCCCGGATCCTTGATGGTAACTGGAACCCCTGCACAGGCAGCTAGAGAGAATGCCATGGCCATTCGGTGATCATCGTAAGTATCAATGGCTGTCACGTTTAATTTCTCAGGTGGAGTGATCACGCAGTAATCTGGCCCTTCTTCAACTGTTGCTCCGAGCTGAGATATGAAACAGACATAGATAAGGGAAAAAAAAGGCAAACTAGCATCATCTACCTGATCTTTTATTAAGCATAAAATTAGATCCAGCCTACCTTCCTGAGTTCTGTGCATATAGCAATCATCCTTTCGGTCTCTTTCACCCTCCAACTTGCCACTGAAGAGAACCAAAGATGTTGTTACATAAAATAATAGTACCAAGGCTATATCAGTATTCTTTAGTTGAAACGAGGAAAGAAACATATTTCAAAAGGTATATATGAATCTTAATTCGAAGACATTTCAGGCATTAAGTAAAGTTTCATGCTGATGCCATTCATGCATACTAAAACATGTTCATCTTAGAGAAACAAAAAAGCAATATTATACCATCTCTTATGGCAGTGGGACCATCAGCATAAAGGGCAACAACAGCGAGAGTCATGGCAACATCTGGCATTTTGTTCATGTTGACGTCAATAGCACGCAAGTGCTTCCTCCCAGAGGAATTTCTTGGGGGTCCAGTGACAGTTACGCTATTCTCAGTCCAGGTGACTTTGGCGCCCATCATCTCAAGAACCTCAGCAAATTTTACATCACCCTTAACAAAAGAAAAACAAGCATGAGTTTATATTCAGATGCAGCATAAGATCCAAGGAAGTCTGATAGCTCTAGTGGAAAAACCAACTGGAAAATTCGATGTAAAAGGAATCTGAGATCAGCCTTAAAGACGGTCATACAATTCAACAACACTTTTGAAAGGCAGAAAGCAATGTTGTAAGAAGCCAAAAGTAAAGACCACTGATTCTGGAAATATACATTTACTTTGGTAAGAAACATTCATGGAGTTAACAATAAAAAGGTACCTGTAAACTACTTGTACCACACCCTTCTACTGTGACCGTCCCACCAGTAACAGCTGCACCAGCAAGGAAGTAACTAGCACTTGAAGCATCGCCTTCAACGTAAGCATTTCCAGGAGACCTGAAAGATGTATCAGTTTTATAACTTTTGTCAAAACAGAGTACACAATCGTGTGGTGCTGTTTTTGAGTGCAAGTTCAGAAACCTACTTGTACTTTTGACCTCCTCGGATAAAGAACCGATCCCAGCTATTTGTGTGCTCCACAGTGACCCCAAACCTTTCCATCAATTTTATAGTCATATCAACATATGGGATTGAAATCAGTTTATCAATTATCTCAATTTCCACATCCCCAAGAGCCAACGGAGCTGCCATGAGTAAAGCAGTCAAGTATTGACTACTGATAGATCCAGAGAGTTTCACCTGCAAAAGGACCCAAAACAGAAGAATATCATGAATATTGGCAACAACGCCAGAAGCTATGTCACAGTCATTTTCCTTCTTATCTTAATCAAAATATAATTAAAAAGAGCAAAAGAACATGAATCTTAAAAATCACAAGTAGTTCATACATTTACTTCATAAAAACAGTTTACCACTAGAACATAACAAAAATAATTTAAGCCTACCGTTCCCCCAGGAAGACCACCCTTTCCGTTTATATGAACAGGGGGGCAATTCGTGCCAAGAGTACAATCAACATCTGCACCTAGCTGCTTAAGACCAGTAACTAAGTCCCCAATTGGCCTCTCTCTCATCCGGGGTACGCCATCAAGTATGTAGCTAGAGAGACATGTAACATATATGCATTAGCTAAAAATTTGATTCACAATACACAAAAACAAGGAGCATCAGCATATAAGCATATGGTTCATAGAGTATGCAACTTTTTCTTTACTAAACTATGAAAACAAAGGGACAGACCTTGAATTGCCACCAGCGGCGGTGATAGCAGCGGTAAGTGGTCGCATTGCAGTTCCAGCATTCCCAAGGAAAAGCTCAATTTCTTGGCCTTCCCCTTTCCCTACTGGAAATTGACCACCGCAACCTTCAACAATGGCTCGTTTCTTTTCACTGTCATGTTCCACACGCAGGCCAAGTTTTCCCAAGGCGACAAGCATGTGATGAACATCATCACTGTTCAGCAAATTGTCTACCACAGTAGTTCCCTGCATATCAAGACAAACATTAAAACCTAAAATAATTGAAGAATATAAACTACCAAGTTTTTATTTGATCATGAAAATCAACATACCTCGGATAGAGCAGCTAGAAGCAGGATCCGATTGGACAGTGATTTGGACCCGGGTAACTTTACCGTACCCGATATTTCATTAATTGGTTGAAGAATCAGTTCAGATGCGCTGGATGGCTTCTCAGCTGTTGCTGTTGAAGCAGAAACCTTTAAAGACCGAACCTTGATTGTTCCCAGCTTGCCATTGGTCTTCACGGCCAAACCCCAGGAACTTGAAAAGCCTCCTTTGATATTTGATCTGAATGAAACTGAAGGAACGTGTTTTGGCTTCTGGGGTTTTGAGACATTAGGCAAAACACATGTCTTTTGTGTTCCATTGTAGATTTTGCTAACCTGTGCCATCTTTCCGACTCTTAAACTTTCCTGAGACAAAGATTACAGGTTTGTTTCTCTAAATTGAGAATGGAATTGTTGTGGGATTAAAAAAGGAATTTTTTTTGATGTGGTGGTGGTGGTTGTTGTGGGATTGACTCAAGTGGAAGGGTTCACCAACAACCAAACTCCAAAGGCTACCGTAAGACGAGGTTGGTGTTGAACCAAAAAGGAAAAATAAAGGGGGGTTGGTGTGGGAGCTGGCACTGGCACTGGCCTCACCAAATCCCAATTGCTTAAACAAGGTCCACCCCACAGGCAACCATTGGCGGATAATCCAGCAGTTATTTTTTACTTTAGGCGAGCCCAAAAAGCAGTAGGTATTGTTTAACACCGCTTAGAGCCTTAGACACCATATCCACATGTTTCGTAAGGCTTCGGCTTGGGTGGGTGGGCATGAGTTTCCTACTTCAAAAGCCATCATAATTGCTTGGATTTTATGGTATTGGTTTTCTCTTTTTACATTTCCTCGTTGAATTATTTAAGTAGGTCGACGGCTGAACGTCTCTTCATCAACATTTCTATCAAAACATGATTGAGGGTTTGAGGTTAAGTTTAACAATGCGGGCGTGTTAGTTTGTTCGAGGGGAGAAAAAACTAAGCATTCAAATAGAGGGGAGAAAAAGCTAAGCATTCACAAAAGAAAGGGGAGAACAAAGGCAACTCTAATTTAAAGCAGCAACAAGTATTGCAAAATCTCAGGAAAAGTTCCAAGAGGAATTACAAACTCAAACATAAAGAAATGTTTTGCCATCGATGAATCACAAACAACAGAAGAAAATTTGATTCTGTTTCTTATTAAGACAAAAAGAGACCGTCGAAATGTGTATTGCTTCTCTATAGTACTTCTAACCGCGCCTAGCAAAGTTCATTCGCTGCTGCAACAACAGCCTCTTGAGTTAAACCAAATTCATTGTATAGTTTACCAGCTGGTGCACTTGCCCCGAACTGATCGATTCCAATTGCCTTCCCTTTGGATCCAACAATCCTTTCCCACCCAAATGTTGTTCCAGCCTCAATGCTTACCCTAGCTGTTACGGCAGCTGGCAAAACACTTTCTTTATAGGCATCTGATTGTTTATTAAAGAGCTCCCAAGAAACAAAGGAAACAACCCGAACGGCCTTTCCTGCCTTCCTTAGTTCATCAGCAGCTTTAGCAGCAATCTCCAACTCAGAACCAGTTCCAATCAGGATTACATCGGGGTTGTTTCCTGAAGAATTGTCTGAAATAATGTAACCACCTTTTTCAACCCCCTCGATAGAAGTTCCAGGTAGCTGGGGCAGCTTTTGCCGAGAGAGTGCAAGGATGGAGGGTGTTTTCCTGTTGAGGATAGCAGCCCTGTATGCACCAGCAGTTTCATTTCCATCAGCTGGACGAAGCATCAAAACATTGGGCATTGCACGGAAGCTAGCCAAGTGCTCAATTGGCTGGTGGGTTGGTCCATCTTCCCCAAGACCAATGGAATCATGGGTCATTACATAGATAACTCCAGCTTGACTCAAGGCAGAAATCCTAATGGCAGCTCTCATGTAGTCAGTGAAGACAAAGAAAGTAGCACAGTATGGAATCAGGCCAGGGCTGTGATGTGCAATGCCATTGCAGATGGCTCCCATTCCATGTTCCCTAACGCCAAACCTAAGATTGCGTTCCTCGGGGGTGTCCTTCTGGAAATTACCATACATTTTGAGCAAGGTCATGTTGGAAGATGCAAGGTCTGCACTTCCACCAAGAAATCCTGGAAGTACTTTAACAAGGGCATTGAGATTTTGTTGAGAGAGATTTCTGGTAGCATCGGCAGGGTTCTCCGGAGTGTATGTCTGGAGATCACAAACAGAAAAAGACTCATTTTTACATACCAACATAATCAGACTATATTAATCTAATGAACAAGATTGTCTAAGAATACAGGTGTTTGACTCTAATTAGTCAGAACAATATGAGGGCTACTTACTGGAAGTGCCTTCTCCCATCCAGTTGGTAGTTCACCAGTGATGATTAACTTGAGCTCTGCAGCTTCCTCTTTGTACTTCTTCTCGTATTCAGCAAACTTGGCATTCCATTCAGCTTCAAGAGAAGCACCCTGTTGGACATGTTGACTCCAGTGCCTAGAAGTGCCAAGAAAGTATTGAACACCAAACCAGAAAACATAATTAAACGGATATGTAGAAGTTTCTATAACCCCCTTACCCTTTAACATCTTCAGGTACATGGAAAGGCTCATGTGGCCATGCAAGGTTTTCCCGAGTAGCATCCACTTCCTTGGCACCCAGTGCACTACCATGCACACTATATGAGTTTGCCTTGTTTGGAGACCCATAACCAATGGTGGTTGTCACCTGCAATTATCAAGACGAAGACGTTTTTATGATCCTAATCCCGATTCCCATCTTAAACATAAAAAACAAAGTCAAGCATAAATATGCAGAGATGCAAGTTTTTATCACTTTTTAATTAAGGCCGTGCTTCTAAATTTATGCACCATCCTTTTAGCAAAGGCTATAGCTGAGAAATTAGTTTAACAAAGAACTACGGAACTTAAATTTCAACCATATGAGATTCACATCAATGTAAAATACAAGTGTGTTACGTCCAAACAAGATAGATAGAAGTAAGCATCTTGAAAATATCTGACCTTGATCAAAGTGGGTTTGTCTTTGACAGCCTTTGCTTCCTTAATGGCAGCACGAATCTCATCATAGCCAGTGTTTCCATTCTTGACCCAGATAACATGCCACCCAAGCCCCTTAAAACGCTCATCAACATTCTCAGTAAACGCAATTTCAGTGTCACCATCTATCGAAATGTGATTGTCATCATAAAAGGCTATAAGCTTCCCAAGTCCCCAGTGCCCAGCAAGTGAACAAGCTTCATTTGCAACACCCTCCATTTGACAACCATCTCCTAAAATACAATATCTGCAAAACAAAGGCCAATATATCAATACAAGATTGTATGTGCAAGCAACCGGGAAATAGAAAAGTCCTCGAGTTATCATACGTATAATGGTCAATGATCTCATTGTCTGGCTTGTTGAATCTAGCAGCCAGGTGCTTCTCGGCAAGAGCCAATCCGACAGCATTTGCAATACCTTGACCAAGAGGACCTGCATGTAACGGAAAAAAGGACCACATATTAGTACATACATTTGCTTAACTTTTAGTATGACATTGACATGTTCTTGATAAAAAAAAAAAAAAAAACAAATGCAATCGCTTTTGCAAAGGAGTCTAACATACCAGTTGTAACTTCAACTCCAGGTGTTTCAAAATTCTCCGGATGTCCAGGTGTTCTGCTTTGCCATTGACGGAAATTCTTCAAATCATCTTCCTATAAGAAAATCCAATAATCATAAAGTTCAGTTCTTTAGTACATGAATAATTTTTTCCCACGAGTTAACCTCAAAATCTAAACCCTAACAACTGAACAGATCATTAAGAAAACATTGAAAAGGAATCTGCAGAAAATTACCCAGATCCAATTTTCACCAATCAAAATTTAAAAAGAAGAAGAAGAAGGAATCACAAGATCTAAAGTAAAAAAGAAAAGCTTTACCTGGACGCTGTCGTAACCAGCTAGATGAAGCAGAGCATACTGCAACATACAACCATGACCAGCAGACAAGACGAAACGATCACGGTTGAACCAGTAAGGGTTCTTCGGATTATACCTCATGACTTCATCGTAGAGAATGTGACCCATCGGAGCACAGCCCATGGGCAACCCAGGGTGGCCTGAGTTAGCCTTCTCGACAGAATCAACAGCCAGGAATCTGATCGTGTTGATCGATTTTTCCACCAAGGAAGTATCGGCGGCGGTGCCAACTGTCTGGACGGCAGAAGCACGAACTCGAAGGCTCTGGTTTGAGCGCGTGGGAAGGGCTGGATGGGAAGCGGAGGAGCGGAGGGAAGTAAGCTTGAGGCCGGAGAAGGAGGGGGCGGAAAGAGAAAGACGGTGGTCAGAAGAGTGGGTGGAGGCATTGGAAGAGATGGCGCGAGCCAAGAGGGCTTGAGACAGAGTGAGAGACGAAGTGGAAGCCATTGTTGCCTGAGTGAGTCGAGTCGAATGAGGTTGATGAAAGGGAAGAGACCTGGATCTGTTTGAAAATGTTAAAGAGAGTTTGGTAGATATATCCGAGGAAGGAAATACAAGAGTCGGGCAAACTATGCAGCCACCAACCCACATCGATCTTCTCGTCTACACCAAAGGACGTCAAATTGTATACAGGTCCTTTCTAGTAAATGTCACTCTTTTATTATATGGGTAAAGTACACCAGTGGTCACCAAACCTTTAGAGTATATTCATTTTGGTCACGGAACTTTTAAAATTTTCATTAAGGTCATCAAACTTTTAGTTCACTTTCATTTTAGTTCCTCCCGTTAACTTCCATTAAAAACGCTTATGTGGCACGTTAATTCGTTTTCTTCCTCCACCTTCTTTTCTTTACTTGCTATGTTTTTTCCTCCGTTATCGAAACTCTGTTTTTCCTTCATTTTTTCTTCTTCCATTTTGAACCTTCTACTCAAGTTAACGGGAGACCAAAATAAGAGCAAACTAAAAGTTGAATAAAATTTTAAAACTTCAGTGATTAAAATGAACGGACTCTGAAAGTTCGGTGACCACTGGAATACTTTACCCTTATTATAATTTAATCATTTCGAATAACACCACTTATCCTTTAAAATAATTTTTTTGCTCATTTTACTTTTCCACTATAATTTAATCATTTTCAAGATTATGCGCCAAATAATTTATTTAAAAAAAAAATACTTGTCGCAATCCGAGTATGATTACAATTGTGTTCATAACAATTAAGGCCCTATCAGTTAAGTCAAAATCGTAATTTCATAACAAGATTATCTAAACAGTTTCAAAATTAAAATTTTAAAAATAACACCATATGAATATAACAATATTTTCGAACCTTAGCCGCCTTAATTGGACCAACATTGCTATGCTAAATAAAATATGAGAAGCAAAGGTGGGAAGGTTGTTGGCAAGTAGAATACAGCTTGGTTGTTCGGTGGAGTAGGTCAAAGAAGATGATCATCTAACCTTTTGCTTGGAATTCAATACATTTTGTTCAAAATTTCCTGCAAAAACTTTATAATAAATATGAACTTAACTAATACGTAAAGAAACAAAAAATTTCCTTCAAATAGTAACCCATTTGACATCACTTCTTTCATCATACAATTATTCTTGTTACAAAAGAAACTAAAGGAAGCAAAATCCATTTCATACACGATCACACACTAAAATACCACTACTTCATTATCTCTTTCCCACCAGGGGTAACTTCACTTTGGGGTCCCTTATTTTAATGCGCCAATGAGACTGGTCACTTGTTTAACCAAGGGAACACGTCGGGTGATGAAGGTAGTCGAGCTGTAAGAACTTCGACCCCGGTTTCCGTAACCTGCAGGATAATAACTAATAAGCATTGAAGAAGATTGCACAGATAGAAATCATGAATCATTAGAAACTTTGAGAAGCAATACACAATCGAGGTGTAGATGTCATGCCAACGATAATCACAAGCAAGCACCATATAATCACAGTTCACAGATGATCTCAAATTATTGCAAGACAACCAAAAAGGAACAAGGCTGTCCAGTAAGTAGCTTACACAGGAGCAAGGTCAGAATCCAAACGTATATAAAAATAAATGAAGTTCAAAATACATAAAGAAAAGAAGATGAAAATGGAAATGAAAAGTTACCAAAAGGGTGTGTTCAAACTGAGCACTGCGTTTGCCATCTGCTGTAACAGCAGTCCATCCATCAGGCCACATTTGATCGCGCCAAACCCCTAAAGAGGAAAGTCCATAAAGACAGAGTAAGTAAAATGAAAGGATTATAAATGCAAGATAAGTACCCATCTTCAAGAGTTACCTGTGTTGATCATCGGCTCAATTGTAAAAGTCTGTCCAGCTTTCATTACCCCAACAGCTTTATTTCCTGCTTGGGTTAAGGGAAGCAACAGATAAAGCAAAAGAAATAACATGCTATCTGTCTAGTTGAATCAATTTCATAGACCTCCAGTTTACATAAGCAGTTGAATCATTACAAGTCGTTGAGGATTTCCCGTTAAGCATTTAGGATAGTCAAAACAGAAAATAAAATGCAACTGGTTTGCTAAGCTTGATCTAACAAGGATACTTCCATAATGGGGAATATTTGGGGCACAGTGGAAGAGCTCTCCAATTCCATGGCCACAATATGACTTCACCTATAGTAACAAAAGTTAACGAAACAAGAAACAAACAAAAACTGCAATTGGGGTGATACGAAAACTGGGATATATGCATAGACCAAATTTCACATTACCACAGATAACCCTGACATTGAAGCATGGCGATTAATAACTTCTCCAACATCACGAAATCTCACTCCAGGCTTAACTGAATTTGAGTGCCAAAAAACGAGAGAGACAAAGAAATATTAAGCAGAAATCAAGTTTAAATTCTAGTTTTTAACTACCTATATCAAACACAAGTAGATGTAAAGAAATCAGCTTTCTTTGTGTCAGTGTAACCATTCTATCTTTTAAGACAATCCCTATGCCATTGCAAAGATTACATTAAGTCATCAACAAAATGATTTCTTGAATCACATACCAATAGATATTGCTTTATCTAAGCACTCATATGTACACTGAACCAGCTTACGAGATGCTTCATCTACGTTCCCCACAAAATATGTTTCGTTTAAATCACCTGCATGATGAGTCAAATCTTAGTCAATTATGGAGCTTCATTATTTTCAGCAGCATTTGAATCAATATACATGAACAGATCCCTACCATGAACACCTTTATAGTAAACAGTCACATCAACATTTATTATATCACCGTCTTCCAGTTTCCTAAACCAATTAGCACATAGTTGGCCATCAATATCAGTTCAAGTAGAAAATGAAAAATGCCACAAACTAATATTAACACTTCAAGAACACAACTAATACCTTGCATCAGGAATCCCATGGCATATAACTTCATTAACTGACCTGAAAAAGATAATGAAATGTTCAATCAATCAACACAATAATCCCCATAAAATTCAAAGAATATGTACAGAAGTACTTACGTGCAACAAGACTTCGGGAAGAAATGATAATTGAGAGGTGATGGATATGCTCCTGCACGAGAGATGCATATAAAGTGAAACAAGAAAGATGCCCAATCATAAATATATGCTGCAAAGTAATAGCTCATTCAAAACATGCACCTGCAGCAATAGTTGCCTCATGAACCACTCGATCAATTTCATCTGTTGTAACACCAGGACGGATCATTCGAGCAGCTGCATCCAAAACCTCCCTTGCAATCTAGCAGAAGAAATTTAAACAAAATGAGATTTTCAAACAACTCAAGAAATATTAAAAGTTGATTCGAAGAAAATTAGATAAATAGGACGATTTCCAAGGAGAAATGGATGTAGTTGAGATTGGAAAGGATTTTGCACTAGTTCCTTCCTTCCTTTCTAAAAATTATTCTTAAGATTTGATCAAAAAGGGTCAGCCTTCTCCTATATAGCACTTATGGTGCAAATGTCCTAATCTAGAGGAGCAGGCCTCAACCATAATGGGAATTGGCTTAGTAAAAAGAACTTCTACATTAAACAGAAGTACAATTCCAGAATCATTCTACATAAATTTGTTATTACTCTAATTTAAACCTCAAAATTTGGCCAATCCAGTCTACTATCTGTTAAAAAGAGTTTAATGTAGAGGGCAGAGTGTGCTTATCAAACCATTGTCAATCCTTCCATTTTACAGTATGTTCAGTAAACCAAACTATGTTGAAGCTCATTTTAAGATGATTTGCTTTGGTGGTAGGGAAAGACCTTAATTTTCAAATGAGGCGGAGTAATGCAACATTTGTAGGAAAGACAGAATACAAGTAGGAAACAACATAGCATGATAATCTCCCAAGTAAAACATAGTAGGGGGAAAAAGGAAGGCGGAACTTACTCGACAAGTTTCCCGCATTGTCTCAATTTGATCTGGAGTCTTGATCTTCAGACAGACACACCCAAAGTTAAAAAGAAAATAAATAATAAAGGGAAAATCACACGGGGCATATAAAGGTATATGCTAGTACTATAAGAATTACGAGATTTCACTAGTATCCACTTACCTCGACACGATGTTGCAAATCACTGTTCGGCTCAACCTTCGGAATTCCCTGCATGTGAAAGGAAAGCAGATATATCTTAGAGATGCAAAAGCAACCGTAAAGCAGATAAAAAAACTAAGGTTAATTGTTCATTTATCACTCTCTCATCAACAAGTTTACTCAATTGCTAATAAGTATTCGATATAAACACAACTAATTCCAAAATACTCACATCATCAGCCCAGTCAGGTTTATCAATGTGAGCAGGTACAATTCGCTTGACGGATATGGGATATGGTCTAAGTGTCCTGAACAAGTTAGATAATAATAATAATAAGATTCAGAATAGCAGGGAAATAACTATCCAGGGAAAAAAGTTTATGACAAAAGCTTGAAAATACTATAGAACGGAACGTAAGAAACTGATTCAAAGCAGTAGCATAATAGAGGAACAACAATACTGTAGGAGTACCCTGTCCAATTAAAAGGAGGAAGTTTTGGAGTCCGACTCTGTCCTTTCCTCAAGCAATATAGCCAACCATCACTAGCTAAATCTGAATTTTGTTCACCAGCACCATCTGTACCAGGTGAGGGTAACTTTGCCTTCAAATGAACTGACTTGTGTGAGCTCCAAGAGGCCTTGAAACAGTCCTGAGTGCTGTCAATAAAAACGGCAACCAAGAAAACAAAAATGCTTAATAAGAATTTATCAAATGTTGGTAAGAACCAAGAAAACTCAATTGGTATCAGTTTATTCAGCCAAAAACAACTCGCCAACCAAGTTTTAGCTATTGATAGAATAAGTCGATTCTTGGCATCTTTACATTCTACAAGAAAATAATAACATACCAAAAAGCAGCACCTTCACGAGGAAGCTTTAACTCCACACACTTGGGACACCTGCATATAAGAAGTTATATCAGAAACAAAGGATTCAGCTCAATTCTAGAGTTCACACTATTAACCAAACAGAGGATAATACACATTTTAAATCACCGCCAGATACTAAAAATATTACATTATTAACCAAATAGAACCTAGTTCAAAACGAATAAAAGTCATAATTTTGAAAACTACCCTATGTTAATTGCACCAAGAAAATTATACCCTGAGAGATGTGATTCTAATATTAAGTGAACCAGAAAAAGAACAAAAATTTAAAACGAAAATAATAACGTACTGAAGACTAGCAGGCTTGCCGCAACGAGCACATGAAAGAGTCTCCGCCACATTCGAGCCGCCGGCCATCGGACCTTGAATTTACTACTTGTCTCTTTTTAATGTGAACGATTGAACCGCTAAGTTCAACTCAAAATACAGATGAAAGAAAGAAGTAGTAAACTGTTAGTTATTGTATGTAATTGGAAATATTGGAGGAAATCTTGTATTGAAAATACAGGATTAAACTTGAGTAACAAATAATCTAGTTCCGCAAGCAAATTCCCCCAAGAAAAAAAGTTGATAAAATTTCTCCCCAATCTGGGGACCGAGATTGTTATATTATGATAGACAATGAAAGAGGTTGACAAATGAAATTTCCGCCGAATCTCGGCTGAAAAACCTAGTTATCTCAAGGAAGAAAAAGCCCTAAACTTTTGGCGCTTATTAGAGAATTGGGTTTTAAACAAGCACGTTTTTTAAGTCCATCCCCAGCTCAAAGATATTACTTTTTTTCTTCTTTTGGGCTATTTGATTTCTCTTTTATTCGGTTGAGTGACACTGTGCAGGCCCAATCTTACATTTTTTTAATTAATTTTGATAAATATTTTATATACAGGCGGTGGAAACTTTCCAGTTTCCACAAGCGCCTTAGTTTTAGGGTATAGGGAGTTAGTTTATTGTATAGGTTTTAGGGGTTTAGGTGTAGGGGGTTAAAATTTAGGGATAGTTGTTTTAATTTAAGGTTTAGGGTTATAATTCAGGGTTTATAGGTTAAAACCTAAATTCTCACTATATTACCCTAAAAACTAAATCCTAACCTATAAACCCTAACTTATAATCCTAAACCTTAAATTAAAACAATTATCCCTAAATTCTAAATACGTACACCTAAACCCCTAAACCATATACCCTAAACTAACTTCATGTACCCTAAAATTAAGGCGCTTGTGGAAACTTTTAATTTCCACCGACAGTGTATAGGATATTAATCCTTTGATTTTGTGGTGCAATCCGAATAAGCTCACTAAATCCTTAGCCAAGTTCCTAGATTGCACAACCATGGTCCTATCTTCAGCAAATGGTTGGGAAGGGTGAGCTTTTTCAAGGGTTGTGTTTGTTGCGTTTGCCGGATGTGCATTCAAATTATGGTCTGATTAGTGCTAATACATCTTGTATAAATTCTATTTTTTTAGCTTATTGGCATGACAGATTAGGTCATCCAAGCTCGAATGTATTGCATTTGTTAAAGGATGTTATATCACCTTCAAATTCTTGAGTTGATTGTCCCTTTGCTTTGGTTCACTGTGACATTTGGGGTCCATTTAAGACTCCAACATATAATAAGCAACGTTTTTTTCTTGACCTTGGTTGACGACTATTCCAGATATACTTGGACTTTCTTGTTGCAGCATAAATCTGATGCTATCTCCATAGTTCCCTCGTTCATTAATATAGTGAAAACACAATATGATTATGATTTGAAGGTTTTCCGGTCTGATAATGCACTTGAATTGCGTTTCATTGAGTTGTTTGCTTCTCTTGGCATCGTGCATCAATTCTCCTGTGTTGAGACACCTCAACAAAATGTTATTGTTGAACGTAAGCACCATCATTTATTGGCCGTTTCTCGAGCCTTATTTTTCCAATCAAGAGTTCCAAAGAGGGTTTTGGGGTGATTGATTGTTGACTGCTACATATCTAATCAATAGGCTGCCTTCTTCCTTGTTAGGTGATAAATCTCCATTCGAACTTTTACATGCTCGTCTTTCTGATTATAATTCTCTTCGAGTTTTTGGGAGTTTATGCTTTGTTTCAACATTACGAGCTTATCGAGACAAGTTCACTGAGAGGGCTTTGCCTGGTGTTTTCATTGGTTATGCTCCTGGTATGAAGGGGTATAAGATTTATGTTCTCAAGTCTCGTTCCATTGTAACATCTCGTGATATGGTATTTCATGAAGAAGTATTTTCTTTTCACACTATTACCAACTTTGAGGCTATTATCGATCCTTTTCCTGACATTTGTTTGCCCAATGGTGTTTCTACCAACATGCCTGATCCTTCTCCTCAGTTTGATGCTTTTCGAAATTCTCCAAGGGTGCAGGGTGTTGAGGTTATTGTTGAGATTGATGCGCATATTGAACCGATAGTTGAAACTGAAACAGACCCGGTTCTTGAGCCTGTTATTGAACCGGTTGTTGAGAATGAGAGTGACCCGGTTGTTGAACCTGAGCCAATGCTTGAGACCACACCTCTCGTTGATCCGATTATAGTGCCTGGACAATATCTTGATCCTGAGCCACACATATCTACTAGGGTTGCCAAGAAGCCTTCATACTTGCACCAATATTACTGTAATATTGCTTCATCTTGTTCATATCCGATTGAGGATCAGCTTGTATCTTCTTCATTATACTCTTCTCATGTTGCTTTTCTTGCCAACCTATCTTCTACAACCGAGCCCTAGTTTTATCACCAGGATGTCAAAGTTCCTGAATGTAGAAGTGCCATGCAAGATGAGTTGCAAGCCATGGAAAACCTTCATACATGGACGGTCATTCCTCTTCCTCCATGCAAGCAACCAATTGATTGCAAGTGAGTTTACCGAATTAAACACAATTCTGATTGGCACCTTTAGCCAAGATGACCTCCTTCAAAGTCATGCTTTCTCTAGCTGCAATTAATGATTGACATCTTCTCCAATTAGATGTCAATAACGCATTCCTTAACGGCTCACTCGATGAAGAAGTATATGTGAAGCTCCCTCTTGGTTACAAAACTGATGTTCGAGGGACTGATTTGGTGTGCAAGCTTCAGAAATCAATCTATGGCCTGAAACAAGCCTCTCGGCAATGGTTCCAGACCTTTCATGTTGTGGTAGTAAAGTTTGGTTTTGTTCAATCCCCGTCTGAGCATTCTATTTTCATTAAAGAAGCTGGTGATGATTTAATAACATTGCTTGTCTACGTTGACGATGTGGTTCTTGCTGGCAAGCACTTAGATTCCCTGTTGGCTGTTCAGAATTTTCTCAAAGATCATTTCAAGCTCAAGGAATTGGGACCTTTGAAGTACTTTCTTAGTTTTGAAGTCACTCGCAATCATGATGGCATCTCCTTATGCCAACGCCATTATGCCTTGCAGCTTCTTGAGGACACTGGTTCTCTAGGTAAGAAACCTGCCGACTTACCTATTGTTGCTAATCACAAGCTCAGTATGAATGATGGGGAATTGTTGCATGATCCCCAAGTTTATCGTCGATTGATTGGATGCCTTTTATATCTCACGCACACCCGTCCAGACATCACTTATGTTGTTCACTTATTAAGTCAATTCGTGTCCATGCCACGAGCTCCTCATCTCCATGCAACACATCATCTTCTGTCATACATAAAGAAAGTTCATAGTCTAGGTTTATTTTTCTTCCAAAGCATGTATTCAGCTCAGTTGCTTTGTAGATTCTGATTACAGTGCCTGTCCAGACACGAGGCGGTCTATAACTGGCTTTTGTACGTATCTCAGCACCAACTTGATTTCATGGAAATTGAAGAAACAACACACCGTGAGTCGGTCTTCTTGTGAGGCGGAATACCGAGCCATGGCTTTAGCAACTTGTGAGCTTGTCTGGTTGGCTGCACTTCTCTCTTCATTTCACATTGACACATCACCCGTCGTTCTCTACTGTGATAATCAAGATGCAATTCATCTCGCCTCAAATCAAGTGTTTCACGAGCGTACAAAGCATATTGAGGTCGATTGCCATTTTGTACGGGAGAAGTTGAATTTAGGGTTTCTCAAACTTTTCCGCATCCGATATAAAGGTCAGCTTGTTGATATATTCACAAAAGCTCTACATTCCCCTTCTTTCTCTAATTTTGTGTTCAAGATGGGACTGATCAACATTCATCCAAGTCCATCTTAAGGGGGCTATTGGAATATACAAGATATGGTTAAGATTTGTTAGAAGTTAGTTAGACGTTAGTTACCCTTGTTTGAGTTAGCTGATTATGTTGTATAAATAAGAACCTTGCTTCTAGGGTTAATTAGAAGCTTTCCTTTTACTTTATACATGAATAAACAAAGTTTCCAGCTTTATTTCTGAAAGAGATTGTTTAAAAGTTCAATCACACAGATTCTCGTTAATGTTTTTCATCTAAAATATCTTATTTAAGGAATATCAAAACATTAATCTAATTCTTCTTCTTTGTTACAACTTTTACATGTACGTGAAACAATTAATTAGCTTGTATATGTATCCTTAGCGTCCAACTTATTTTCTTTTCCGGTACAATGTTTCAGCTGCAGACACTTAAACATTCGCGGCATATGATGAGACAAAATCTCAATATAATGAAAGCATTGAATGCGTCTTACCTGCCAACAAAACCACGAAATCAATGCATTAATTGATTCTACGTTAGGCAGGACATGTTCAAACTACCATCACCTCATCAAAGCCGATGACAAGTGGTAGATGAAAGATGATACGAGGGCATTAAGTCATCACCAAAACCCTCAAGATTAAAACAAGCTGCTGAATGCTGATGTACTTTATAAAAGTAGGGTCATTTCTCTGATATTAAGGTTTTGACATTAGATGTTGCTTTTTTTCCTCGTCGAAAGTCAATTATATGTCTGAATCCGATCTCTATAGATTGTACGAAGAAGCCGTTATGTTTCATGTCTTTTGTCTTCAAAACCCTAGTTAAGTTATAATCAGTATGAATATGCCATGCACCAGTAGCACATGTAGTATGTTATGGATGAAGAACAGGTAGATTTATTTATTACTCCATATATGTATAGTATTTTCTAGTCTGTATTAGTGACATTTAATTACTTTATTAATTACGTCACATTTTTTAATTTTATTTTCTGGTCATTTGTAACGAAACTACTCAAAGGGAAATGAATGTTTACAGTTACAGATGTGAACAATGTAGGAATTAGGGTCTTATGATGGGAAACCATCCAGGGTAAAAAATGTGTGATTGGTTGCTGAATTTGTAACTCCGTGGGGCACCCACCATTACCAAGGGTCATGGTTCTTGGGGTGTGGTTCCAAAGGCATACCATAAACTTCCAACAGAGCCTGCAGATTGCAGGCCAGCTATGCCCTAATTATACAGAGAGGCGGTGAAAGCTGCCCAAAGGCATCTATGCAGGACCCACCCTCACTTTTAACTAAGTGGCTTGGAATTTTACCTATAAGGGCAAATCTGGTGCGAAAAACAAAAGGAACCCTTTTGCACCCATGGGGGATGGATGGATGGTGATAGTTTTCAAAAGTGTTAGAGAAATGGCAGCCATCTTTTCCAGCAAAGTTTAGGGTTACCTTGCAACAAAAAGTAAAAACAACAATATCCATTGAGCTGAATAGCAGTTGCAGCAGTGCAGGGTAGTGGCCTAATGAAACCAGCCCAAAAGAAAAGATTAAAGAAAAAACCCTCCATCTGTATGCAATGTAAGGACAAAATAAAGAAAATTTGATTAAAGGATCTGTGCCTGCTGTTATCACTGACAACAACGTATCTCTGTAGTCTGTACATTATGAGAGAGAAGATTAATACGTGAGTAGTCAAGTCGATACTTCAAAAACTTGTTTTTTTTTATTATTTTATTTTGTTATTGTTATGTTGTAGTAGTAATAATTTGGGGGTGAATTCCCTCCCAAGGAGGCTCCCAGTGTTTCTAAGTTGTCCGGCTCTAGCTTTTACCGGCTCCGTTATATGGCAGGCCAGACTTACCCTATTCTTAAAGTATCACAACGTTTTATACTGCTAGCTGCTATTCTGTTTGAAGTAAAGTGCATTGGATATGCAAAATCAGATAGCATTAATTGATTATGGATACAATATAGTATTCATACTGATGATGATCATCGATATATTTTGCTTTATGCAAAAGCTATTTCTACCTTGTTTTTCTTAAATCACGTTTGAATTTTTAGATTTGACACGATGACCGAAGTATATTTTCTCGTTCAATCGGAATTTTTGGACCCCAAACGCAAAACCAAACATGCACAACTAATGACCGTGAATGTTCAGTATCATGAACGGAATTAAGTGATAAGCTTAACATGTTGGAAATTATTGCATCTAATAGATTAAACTGAGTTGAATCATTAGAGACCTTTAACATATGTCAAGTCACATTCGCTTTATCTAGGGACCCTTTAAATTTAATCACATTCAAATGCGTATGTTAAAGGTCTCTAATGATTCAACTGGTTATTTATTATAGATCAGCATGTATGCCAAGGAACCCAGTCAGAAGAATATAAACACTTCTCCATTGAAAGGTCATGTTAAGACACCTTTACATTATGAAACTCAACCAAAATAATTTCAGAGCCTCACACCTTCTCCCTGGTTGCTTGAACCACTATTCAGGGGCTAAATCATTTTTCAAAAGGAGCCGGAGTTGAATGAATTTTTTTTAAAGAGTTGCAATGATACTATTGAATTGGTTTATAACTTTATAATCTTGAAGGATTAAACTGAAGTTTTACCGTTTAAGGTGTAATAGAACTAGAATTTCACCATTGCATTACTCTAACTGTAACTTTTTCTATTTTGGAGTGACAAGACACTATTAGGACACATGAATAGAGATGAATAGAGATGAACATCAGAGAGTTTAGGGGGAAAGAGTACCGTCTCTGGTGATTTTATTAATAGAAACCCGTAATATCTCAATAGAGACCGAGTGGATTATATACAAAGCAGAGTGAGTCAGTAATGTAACGGCATCCTAACAGACTCCTGACCAGACTTGTTGACTCATCTCAACTGACTCAACTTACATCAGTTAACTTCCTTTCTATCTAATCTATACACATAACATGCACTTGTCTATCCCTTTAGCTACGAACAAAAATTCTTTGTCCCCTTTCAGTGCCTTTATCTATGCCTCATATTAAAAACTAAGTTTAAGGTTTAAGTTTTTAGCGTTGAAGCATTAATATAGGCACCAAAAAGTAGGAGAGGATATTTATTCTCTAGTTCTAGCATATATACCAAGGTAAAGAACAGCTAAAAGCTCAAATCTAAGGAGAGTAGGTGCACTGAAATTAGGATTTTGATTAACTAAAAATGCATAGAGATGGTGTGGGATAATTGGATGCAGCCATGGAATTGTAGAGAACCGAGAAAAACTTGGAACAGCCCCTCCCTCCCTCTTAACTGTGAAAACAACATGTGAATGAGCCGAAAGCTAATTACTCCCATGCACACGTCCCTTTCTTACTCCCTCTCCCCCACATCTGCCGCCTCTACTCTCCTCTCTCTCTTTCTCTCCTACAAAGCACCAACATCCATCGGGAATGCCAACCGTTCATTGTTTTTCTTTTCCTTTTTTAAAATTTATACCGGAGACTGTTTATGATACATCAACAACTTGTACAATACCATTGAAACCAACAGCCATGTATGTAAAATTCTTCTGCCCCTAATAAATAATACCTCATTATATACCCTATACTAAAAAAATATCTAAAAATTAAATGTTAAGCTCTAACCCTAATTTCATATTTTAAATCTTAAATCTTAAACCCTAAAAAATACATCATACTCCTATTTTTTTACACTTTAACCCTAAGTCATAACCTTAAATCCCAAACCCTAAACTCTAAACCTGTTACTTTAAAATAGGGACACCAATAGGGGCATAGTTAGGGCCTTAGAGGTAGACGATTTCCATCCGTACAAATGGGCTATATTTAAAATACAAAAGTGAAAAGAGAGAGATAATAGGGGAACACATTCTGGGTCTGTTTCCATCGGATAGAAATCATATGCCCTATGCCTCCATTTGTTCCTCCACTTTAAAATAGTAGGTTTAGGGTTTAGAATTTGGAGTTTAAAGTTGGGGCTTAGAGTTAGGGTGTAGGGAATTAGGGGTAGGGTGTATTTTTTAGAGTTTAGGGTTTGAGGTTTAGAATATGAAAATTAAGATTATGGGACAAAATTTAATTTTTATCTATTTTTTAAGCAATGTCATGAAAGGTATGGTTAGGGATAGAATATTTTTACCGGTTGCCATCTACTAGTATATTATCAACTTCCTTTTCTCTTTCCTCTATCCCTCATCCATCTCCTTTGTATCTTTAGCACAACCAAGAAGATCAGATCAAGGTGTGGGTTAGAGTCTTATCATAATCCACTGATCAGTCAATCTATCAATCAATCAAACCTCATCAAAAAAGAAAGATGTCGTCCTCGTCAGCTGCTTTTTCACCGGACCACCTCTCTCCCTCCGACCAGCTCTGTTATGTCCATTGCAACTTTTGTGACACTGTTCTCGTTGTATCCCTTTCTCTCCCCCTCTTTCCCTTTCTCTTGTCCCCATTGTGTTCTATATTATGTTCTTCTTCTACCTTATTTAATTTTTTTCTTGTGTATTTGTATCATTATCTTTTCAGGTGAGTGTTCCTTGCACTAGCTTGTTCAAGACTGTCACGGTTCGATGCGGCCACTGCACCAATCTTTTGTCTGTCAACATGCGTGGCTTGCTTCTTCCGGCAGCTAATCAGCTTCACCTTGGCCATTCCTTCTTGACTCCTCAAAATCTCATGGTATATGTAAATTAGGGTTTCAAAACATTCCGACACAGTTAATTTTGTGTAGCTTTTGCCAGTAACATTGACATATACTATATGCCAGGAGGAGATCCGAAGTACTGCCCCACTGAATATGCCGATGAGTCAGCCAAACCCAAATGACTTGATTATGCCTCCTGCTATTCGAGGAGGAGTTGAGGAGATCCCAAAACCTCCCATGGTCAACAGACGTGAGATTAGCTTCATATTTTATTATTATTTTCATTCAGTTTTTGCGTTTCTCGAGATTATGCCAGTAACATTGACATATACTTTGCATACTTTTGTATGTGTAAAGGATAAATCTTCTCGAGATTCATCATATCCAGGATTTTCTTCATGGTCATGTTCTTTAAGCATTAAACCATAGCGTACGAAAATGTGACTAGATTTAAGTTGTCTTTCTCTGCCGGAAATATAGATCTATATGTGTAGAGATGATGATGAGGTGATCATGAGGGTGAAGAGAGAGAAGATACTGAAAGTCGAAATTTACAGAAAAAAGTCAGCGATGTGATTTTAATGCATCTGTCTCTTTGTTTGCCTGTGCTGATTTGTTTTTCTATATGTCCAGCTCCGGAGAAGAGACAAAGAGTCCCATCTGCCTACAACCGCTTCATCAAGTAAGCCAACTCTAAATCATGATTTATTTACGCTCCTCTTTAAACACATTATTACATGTTTACTTAATCCACATCAAAAGTTTATTTGTTCTGACAAAAAAATGAAGCACATGCATGATCTCGACATTTATCATATCTGTAGGGACGAAATTCAACGCATCAAAGCTGGGAATCCTGATATTAGTCACAGAGAAGCCTTCAGTGCTGCTGCCAAGAATGTGAGATCCAAGATTCGAGAATGTCTTTTCTCTCTCTCTCTCTTAACACTTCTTTTCTTCCAAAAGAAATGTGTAGGGTTTAGTTAGTCATGTTGTTGATGTACTAATTTTCTTTCTTTCTTTTTGTTTTGTTTTTATCTTCTTCTAGTGGGCTCACTTCCCCCACATACATTTTGGACTCATGCCTGATCAACCCGTGAAGAAAACTAACGTACGCTAACAGGTATTCGAAACCTAGCTGAGACATAAAATTTCGTGATCTGTTAACCCTAAACAATAAACTCATTTTCACTTTTATTTTGGTATATTTTGTGTTGTAGGAAGGAGACGACGTGGGGATGAAAGATGGGTTCTTTGCTCCAACCAACGTGGGTGTTTCTCCCTACTAATAAACAAGTGGAAACTACTGTTAGGGTTTCTTTGTTTCTTGTCTATTTCCTATTTCCTATTTCCTACTGTTGTTTAAGCTGTTATTAGGTGTCATTATCAATTTTTAAGTTATGTTCTCCTAGAGACACATGGTTCACTTAGAACGGGCTTTAATGTTTGTGTAACCTAATAACATTTGGTTGACGTACCTTGATTTAAAGAACTCTTATATATGGAGATGAAGGCTTTTAAGGTAATGAATTTATAATTCTCAGATGTTAGCCTTATGTCATAATAGTTTGTCTAATGCTTAGCCTTCCCCTTTCAACGTTTACTTTGTTTGTATCTTTTTATTTTTGGTTTCATTTACTGATGATTAAGGGTTTGAGAAGTAAGTAGAAACGTAATTAAACACACACAGAAAAGTTACTTGCTTAGTTTTGATAAATGCACTCCATCATCCATACTTTTGCACGCAAAGTTATATTTAAAACATAAGATACTGCAATTTGTTTAGGGTTGGGGTAACTGGTAAGACTAAATTTCAGCATTCAAGGTTTTGGATCAAATTAACAAAACGATGAAGATACGTCCCTTTTGTTAGCGTAGAGCATATAGGGCGTGGAGGTAATGCAGTGGCTGACTTTTTGGCCAAATGTATGCGCGGGATAGAGAGCGAAGAATTTATGTTTATTGCACCACCTCCTAGTGTGGTTGGGTTAGTCGAAAAGATAGACTGGGCGAATTTGGGTAATCTTATTGTATAATACAAATATGAGTAATCTTTTACCCAATTTAAGTTTAAGGAAGTTTTTAACGAGGCTCGTAGACGTATTTCTTTTCTATCAATTTTTTTTAAATGTTTTAGGTGTCATAACTTTCGGTTCTTCTAAAGGAAAACCATAAATAGTAGAGGTAAACTACAACAGAGGTCAGTTAATTATGGGTAAAGTTACATTTAGGTCACTCAATTATTAAAAGTTATATTTGGGTCACTCAAATATGGGTAAAGTTATAATAAAGTGCTTAGGGACATGAAGAGGGAACCAAACAAGTTTTTGCCACTGCATCCTCTCCCCTCGTCTCCTTATCTTATCCCAAATCTACTGTGAATTCACTTCAGAAAAGTTGTGTATCCTTTCAAAAAGGTCCACTGCCTTATCTCGAAGTTTAAGAAGCTTTTTAACTACCCAACTGAAATGAGGCTTGCAGTTCACTGTCCAGTAGTTTTCGCCCTTAAACACATAGGTATGAAGCCATGCCACCCACAAAGACCCTTCCCCAGCAAGTGTGGCCTTGATCAAGAGGAGATGACAAGTCTTGTTCCAACAGTGAATACTCTTTAGACCCAAGCCACCCTCAGCTCTAAGTTGACACACTTGTTGTCAGCTAACTCGTGCTCCCTGAGCTGAAACATTCTCTCCCTTTCAAAAAAATTTCATGCACAGTTGCTCGATCTTAGTGATGACATTTGGGTAAGACTAACTGCCGACACCAATAATTGGCTATGTTGAACAAGACAACTCTGATAAGCTATAATCTCCCTCCATAACTGAGTTTCCTGTTAGCCCAGCAACTCTATTATGGCTTGGATGGCTATTTTGGATAGGCCCTCTACAAGGGACATGCTAGCTCGAATAAGGATAACCCAGGAGACTTCTTGTTTGTTCTGTGACGAGTTAGAAAGTAGGGATTATATTTTCTTCGGTTGCTCGTTTGCAATTGGTATTTGGGAAGCCATTTTGCGTGCTTGTAATGTGTAGAGATCAGTTATGTGCTGGGAAGAGGAATTCCATTGATTAGTTACTCGACTCAAGGGCAAATCACTGGTGGTTCATATTCTGAAGTTAGCATGGAATGCATATATTTACAACATTTGAGAGGAGCGTAACTGTAGATATTTTAGAAAATCCTCAAGGTGCCAAGAGGATATTATATAACAAATTAGGGACATTGTTAGTACTAAGCTGAGGAAAAAGAGTATAGACATAGATGATAGTGTTAATGTGTAGTTGTGTGAAAATTGGGGTATACAGATTAATATATAGGTGTGAGTTTCTGTAATCATATAACAGTGATTTGCTGTTTTTTTTTGTGCAATAAAATGATAACATTTATCTAAAAAAATATGGGTAAGGTTACATATGTGTCACTCAATTATTAAAGGTTACATTTGTATTACTCAATTATGGATAATGTTATATTTGGCTCACCCTTCATATTTAAAAAATATATATCGATTTATGTATTAGATTAATTAATGATTTCAAACAAAATACTCTAATTTGATGACTTGAAGGTTACATTTCAAATGAAGTACCCAATTATTAAATGTTATATTTGAATCATTCAAGTAATGTCACTCAATTGAGTGACCTCCGTTGTAATTTACCCAAACAATAGTAGCTTTGGATAGAAAATTTAAATGTGATGACTGGAAGTAATTTAGAGAACGTGACATGGGAAGTCGTGTAAAATCGCTAATAAATGGTTAATATTTAATCTTTAACATTTTGATAATATATTCCTAATTTTTGTCTTATACACTCATATAAAATAAACATTTAGATTTTCTATTTGACCTAGTGATAAAGAATATTTATATTGGCTCATTTTGTATGTGTTTAAATTTTGATATAAACATATAATTAGGGATGAACTTAGAGGGGCGGTCCCCTAAAATTTTATAAATTCGCCCCAACATAAAGTTTTATATCCATCCTTAAATACAATACCTCTTTATTTAATTAAAAATTGAAATAAATTTAGTTTCAAAAATCTCAACTTATCCGATCATGGAATACATAACTATACACTGAATTTAGCTTTAAATTCTATAAATATATGTTATAATCTGGCGAATAATAATATGTACAATCGTGGCCAAAATGCATTGAATCAACTGTTCTAATGTGCCACATTAGACTTCTATGGTTTAATTAACAAAAAGTTAACGGTTGAGTGATGTTTTTGTTATAAATTAAAATGTTAGTGATTAGTTGTAATAGTTTAAACTTCAGTGGTTAAAATAGAAATATAACCAAACTTTAGTAACCAATGTGTAATTTACGCCATAAGTTAAATCAAACCGCTTTGTCTCGTATCCCCTTTCTTTCTTCCTGATCTCGCAGATTCCAGCATTTCGTTTTCCCTCTATTTCTTTCTCTTCATATTTGTTATTTTCCCAGGAAAAGGATAATTAAAAAACTGTAAATTTGTTGATCTGGATCCACGAGTATGGGAGATTTTATCAGTATTCATCCATCAGAGCTTAAATTCCCATGTAAGTTTTCGACTGCATCCTTCTCTTTTTCTTGTTTTTGTTGTAAATTTTGGTATTAGATAAAAAAAGGAAAAAAAATAAAGTGAATGTAAATGAAGCAAAGCAACAAAAGTTTGAAATGTAGATTTTTAATCTGATCTGAGAAATCAGGAAATAGGAAAACAATCGTGAGTAAATGTTGGTACCTAGAAGAAAATAAATGGAAAGTGTTTAGGTTTTATTTCTATTAGTGTCATTTACGTTTTCTTCTCCGTTTGATTTTAATCTGTGTACAAACAATTAGATGTTTTCATTTTCTTATATGGAATTTCATAGTTGAATTGAGGAGGCAAAGTTCATGTTCTATGCAATTGACCAACAAGACAGAACAATATGTTGCTTTCAAGGTAATTTTAATGTTCATCTAATTTTATCTGTGATTGGATTTGATGTTGGTAAACTTATATCATACTATGGAAATTCTTTTTAATGCTATTCATAGGTTAAAACAACCAACCCTAAGAAATATTGCGTCCGTCCCAACTCTGGTATTATTTTGCCTGGAAGTTCATGCAATGTCACTAGTAAGTATTGAGTAATTTATTGGTTTTTACTAGAGTTTTTTGTTCATGCTTTTGATCTCTGTGACTGTGGCAGCTAAGTCATTGGCGTTTACTTGTTTTGTTGTTCATTTTCTCTTCTTAGATACCTTGTGTCTTTACGGTTTATTGACACGGATTTTTCTGGCAGTTACCATGCAAGCTCAAAAGGAGGCACCTCCTGAGCCATGCAAGGACAAGTTTCTTATCCAGAGTGTTATTGCTCCTGATGGTTCAACCAACAAAGATGTAACCCCAGAAATGGTATGACGGCTATGCTACTGTTGTTTACTTTGTCAACTTATTGATTTCTGCTTTGTGTTGCGTGAATGTTTGATTTGAATCCAGTTTAACAAAGAGGATGGTCGGGTCATGAAAGAATTCAAAATGCGAGTCATTTACATTCCTGCCAATCCCCCCTCTCCTGTTCCTGAAGGATCTGAAGAGGGGAGCCCTCCAAGAGCATCTTCACAAGAAAATGGGAATCAAATTTTTGAAGAGGTATGTCTCTTCCATTTTGCTGGCTGGCAAGAAAAAAATTGTCTTTATTTACGGATCTTTTTTTTCCCTTTTATCAAATATTATTGGAGAAACTATTACGCACTAGTGATATACTTTGTGCATCACTTGTTGCTCAACTTAATATGAAATTTAGGTATCGAGATCTTTAGAGGATACTAAAGAGAAGTCATCAGAGGTATTCCTTCTCTCTGTTGCTTGGTTAATATTTCAAACTTTTCTCTTCGAAAAAGCATTTCAGCTTAATACCAACTGTAGTGACCTTTACCTGTTAGTACCTTTGGTTGTCATCTTTAGTATGCAGGTTTCTTAACATTTCATGCTTTTCCAATCTCCTTGTTGTTTTAGAATATGAAATATGCATTTAAACTATGTGGACCTAATTGTTATTGTTGTACTATTTGGTTTGTGTGAAATGCACGATTTATAATCTAGTTATACTCCATAGAGGCATAGACTCCTCTGGAATTTTCTTTCATGTGTAGCTAAAGAAACTCTGGGGCATGCTCATGTTTAGTATGAATAATGATAAATTTCTTGCAAAAAGCTTAAGGGTAGTAGTTAAAAGAATCTATACCAACTACCAGTTGGTCTAGCGGGATGGGGCGCTAGATCCCTTAAAAAATGTCCAAGGTAGAAATCCTGGCGTTGTGATTGAAACAAATTGTGTTGGAAGGGTCACCCCTATAATAGGCCTCTTCAATACCCGATCCAGATTAGTCTGCCAATGGCGCATGATCCCCATAACATGTGACATTGTAAGTCATTAATGTTTTTATATACTTTTTATGCATGCGGTGTGCCTAAAAATGGGGGAAGTAGCTCCATGTAGAGATGGCAGCAAACTCTTTTCCATATAACAAAAATGATTTCTAGATGGTACATTGCCCTATTTGTTAACATTCCTCTGTTTTGTATATATCATGTTAGATATGATTCTAAAAGCATTGTAGTCTCATACCTCTCATTTTCTTCACATTGATCTTTAAACCCATGTTTATCGCCAGGCGTGGTCTGCAATTTCTGCAATTTCAAAGTTGACAGACGAGAAAGTTTCTGCTTTGCAACAAAATCAGAGGCTACGTCAAGAAATGGTATGTGCTTGTAGTAGCAGGTATCTTTGTCTTGATTATCTTGTGCATCAGAGAGTACCCATTCTTGCTCCTTTTCCTAGTATCTTTTCTAAACATCTTACAATAGTATCAGTTCCATTCAGGCTGACTTGTCTTATTTCAGCTCTTAAGTTAAAGGTGTGAAATTTAAATTGAGAATTGGTTAGAACAGAAATTCAATGTTTCCATTGGCATAATGACTGCTTTGCGGTTAAATATTTTTTTCTTGGTCACCACAATCATGTTGGTGTTCTGTATGAAGTGTTGCTTCGTATTACTCCTTTCTACTTCCTGCCATTACCATAGTTGCGTGTTTAGTTCTCTTGTTAACTCCCCCTCTCCCCTCTGTTTTTTTTCCTATGTAACCCCTTGATATGACCACCACAGTTTTCAAATTTTAGCTGATTTGCGCTGTAGAATCTTTTTGTTATTTTTTGTTCTTATTCATGCTCATTATGGCTCCACCGTAACACATATCTTGTGCAGGAGATGATGAGAAAAGATATTAGCAAAAGTCGTTCTGGTGGCTTCTCTCTAATGTTTGTGGTACTAGTTGGTCTTCTTGGTGTCTTGATTGGCTATCTTGTTAAGAGAGCTTAGGAAGAACTTGGAACAGACTCGTATTAAAATTTTTCGGAACAGGCGGTAATCAGCTGCTGTTTTTAAAATTTTGTTTTTCATGACTCTTAGGTCCTTGCATTTAGGGTGTAAAATTTGTATCCCTGATAAAATGTTTTGATGGTAGTCAAATGATTGATTGTTCAAGCTGATCAGGTGAATTGATTCCGTGGTGGTTAGATGTCTCAAGCTTATGTAAACTAAGATATTGTTAATGAATTTGCCGTTTCAAGTTCCCTCACACATACACTTACACGTGTAACATGTTGGTTGGATTATAATGATGTATTTGGAGCCACAAATCTAAGATAATGCAGGCAGGGTACTAATAAGAACCACAAATCTTTAATATTGCTTTAGAATTTTCAATGTGAATCACGCGTCCAACATTCTAGCTTTCCTCAAACCCATCCTTGAAAGATTTTTCTCTATAAGACAAAGTGCCTACCTCACTTTCCACGGCAGGCTAGCACTAGCAGCAGTGAACTGAAAACAATGGCATTCAGCGGTTGTAATGCATCCATTGTTTTCATGCTGATTAACATGTTGCTTTTCACTTGCGTTTCGTCTCATAAGGTAGTCCCCTGCCCGCCTCCATCGACACCGTCTGCCGCAGCCAAATGTCCCAAAGATACGCTCAAGTTCGGGATTTGCGGAAGCTGGTTGGGGTTGGTTCATGAGGTAGTTGGGACTCCACCTAGTAAGGAGTGTTGTACACTGATTTCGGGTCTGGCTGATCTAGAGGCTGCATTGTGCCTGTGTACTGCGATTAAGGCCAATGTGCTTGGAGCTATCAAGGTCAAAATACCCGTCGCCATCAGTTTGCTGATAAATGCTTGTGGGAAAAAGGTTCCTCAAGGCTTTGTATGCCCATAGAATATCCTATTAGTTCTCTCTATTTTGATGCTACATTGTTGCATATTATCCCTCCTCCTTGCTTATGTAATGGATTCATCCTGTTTTTTAGTATTGCACGCAAAGATCTCGATTATTCAAGTCCGGAGTCGAGTTAAAACTTTAACCACTTGTTTTAGAGGTCGTTAACAATTGCTTTCATTTAAATCTTCATATAATCCACACTATTATAATATTATTTGAATATCATATTTTCTTTTGATACCCTTTGTTCCTATTTGTCCAATTTATGAAAAATATATATAATAAACCACTTACAATTTGAAATCTGTTTCGGCCCAAAACCAATTGAAGTCTTCGGGGAGATCCAATAGCATATGGATAGGCAAACCAGACCCCAACCCAAACAATATCGAGAATAGCCCATCACTAATGGTCCCCTAGCACTGTTTAATTTGTGAAGAAGACATGAAATTATGGCATGAAGAGACATTGATTGAACTCGGACCATTAAATCCAACAACATTCATATGTCCCACGACTAGCGAAATATTAATTCTTCCTCGATGTCCTAGGGTCGGTGAAGGCACAAAGAAATTTAATTTGGGACCATGTGCATTGTGCAACATGATTCAAACTTCAACCGTAGAAACTGTTACAGTTGATAAGCAAGCCGACCTCATTTAAGAAGAAAACTCAAAACTCGACCGCCGCATCTTTAGACCTTACATATATGCTCCTACAGTCATTCATCAATGTCCCTACACGTCTGTCATTTACAGACCATTCCTGCTTTTATTTTCCTTTACCACCACCTTCCCATGCTTATTTTTTGAATCATATACACAAATACCAGTAATTCTGCTCATTTTAAGGCATGGTTCACTTTGGAGAACGGGATAGAAATCGTCTACCTTTAATTATGCCCCCATTTTAAAACAGTGGGTTTAGAGTTTAGGGTTTAAGGTTGGGGCTTAGGGTTAGGGTGTAGGGAATTAGGGGTAGTATGTATTTTTTAGGCTTTAGGATATAAAAATTAGGGTTAGAGCTTAGAATTTAATTTTCAGGTGTTTTTTAGTATGGGGCATATAAGGAGGCATAGTTAGAGGTAGGAGATTTTTACTCTTGTATTATTATAATCACAATCCGATTTTTGTGTATGGCATTTGAAATCACCAACCCTAAATTTAAAGACTAGGTGGATGGTGTGTTATCATAGTATAATTATACTGGGAAATAGAAGTGAACATGCATCAATCTAAAAAAAGTTTAGCAAACCAGATAAGCAGCTTATTGTTATTGCAAGCCGAAACCAATATACGTTGAAATCGAAGTGAACATGCATGCATCAATCATAGTATATTTCTCGCTCGTTTTCGCCGACATTACGTCTAGTATTAGTGTAAAAGATGGTGTTATTTATCGTATGAAAAGATTAATGAAACATAGATAGATTAAACATATATATATGATCCTCGATCAATGTACATTAAATCTTAGAGGGGGGGCTTGTAACTCGTTCTAATCCATCAACCTATGTTATATGTTATGTCGTATGTTAGAATGACGAACATATTCAAGCCCTAATATATATGACTTGGAGTAGTCTCTATAGTTGCTTCCCCGGAGAAGAAAATGAAAGAAAGAAAAAACATGGATCAAGTGTTGAACATCTCAGTTGTGGGAAGGAGGATGTGTCTTTGGTGGTGAGTAATCGAGGTTAAAACCAGGATGTTTTTCGTCACGTTTCGTATGAGGCACCCGCCAAGAAACCGAAACAACAGGCTTACTTGTTCCGGTTGCTCCTGAAGTACTTTTGTCTTTCTCGTCGTCAACGTCAACTGTCTTAAACTTGACCTCAGTGTCTTTCGGCTTTTGGGAATCATTCTGCTAAATGACAAGTACCAAGAATAAGTTAACTTAAATATCAACATGCAAAGATGATTACATATAAATACAATGATGACAAACCTTGGCCAATACGTGAACTTCTTGTTTATGCTGATTCTGAGTGTGAACTGCAGCAATGCGACGAGCAGTAGAGGCATGCAGAGAAAGACAGAGAAGGAAAACAAGGAAACAAGATGCGATTGACATGTTAAGGGCAAAATGGTTTGTACTTTGTAGTGTAGTATAGGAGTATAGGAGTACGTATTTGTAGTCAGAGAATTAAATGCGGTAGATTAAAGAGATCTCTTAGAACATGCAGATGGTATGGGTTGCTTCCCTTATGTCCTTGTTCCGATCAGTTGGGTCCCAAAGACACAGAGCTTTGTTTGGAAAACTATGTGGGGGATTCAGAAGAATGTACAAAAGGAAAACCCCATGTTAAATAAAGGGAGAACTTAGAAGTGAGAAACAAAGGAAGCCAACGCGGTGCGGTGCCTAAGTAGCTTGGCGTTGCTAATGCTAGCTAATTGAGTCTTCCGAGGCTGATGCCTGATGGGCTGCTATTGCCTATTAAGCCCTGTCCCATGTCCCCTCGGCCCTCGTGTTCTACTTCATTTGGTCTTGAAAATACTTACAACTCAAATATTATAATGGTGAAATTGAAAAGTGGGAAACCCTTTTTACATCCAAGTAGACAACAAGCTGTTTTAGGGACCAAAATGTCTCCTATTTTTTACTCCTACTAATTAATGAAAATGCATATATATCACTTCAAAAGAAATTGATATTTGAAATCATGCTTAAGTAGACAAATATATGCAGCTACATATTTAGGTGAGTTCTAAAACATTGCAATTTGCAAAATACAAGGAGGGGACGGTAGGACCAAGCATAAAAGAAAAAGAAAAAGACAGGATGCATGGACCACGGATAAAAATTTTCTGCCCTCTTTCGGTGTCCCTAATTATGTCCCAACACTAAAAAATATTATAAAAATAAATTTTAGCACTAATTTTAAATTTTAAATCTTAAACCCTAAACTCTATACCCTAAAAAATACATACTACCCTAAATTTTCTAAACCCTAAATTCTAAATTTAATTTTAAGCATAGAGGCATAAATAAAGGCCCATCGTGGACCACCGCTTGTTTGTTAATGTTGCGAAACACAAGAGGGGTCCCCCTTAACCGTCAATACCGGCTCTAATGGCACGTGTTAGTCAATCCATGTGAGATGTGACCCATTAAATTGCCACCCGCCCCCATTCCATGGTCGCTAAGGCCTGTTGAGTGTTGCCTCATTTTTGAATATGTTACTAAACCGGCAACTAATGACCGTGATTTGTTTATTTATACGGCTTGATTTGATTTCACTTTTATGTGTTTCCTCGTCAAGCTGAGATTACCTGGGACCAAAATCTTTCATATTGAAAATACAAAACCAGGCGTTAATATTTTGGAATATAATTGTAACGAGTTCTTAGACATTAATGAAGTTAAAACTCTGTTTCTCTCGTGCCGAGAACATGGGTTTGATGTTTTGTTTGTAGCATCAGGCATCAACCATGGCTTCAGGAGCTGAAGCTTGGCGATGTTCATGGGTGGATGTTTGTGTTTGTTGGGTTTAGAAGGGAGCGACGGCGGGACAGGCTCCGATGGGGATTCGAGCTACTCCAATCGACATGTCTTGTAAAAGACCAGCATTCTCGGTTGCTTCACTCTCCGTTGTCCCCACGCCAATTTTGGCTTCTTACTTTCCATTTTCCAATTTCCAAGTTAGAGATTTACAATTTACATACACTTCGTATCATATTGTTAAGACATGTATTTCACTTGGTTTTATACAATTAATACTTGAAAAGAAATAATAAAAAAATCCAACTAGCTATACCACATACATGCAGAGATATGCAAGGTTGTAGTTTAAGCTTGTACAAGAAAATAGTATAATATTGTAGAATTAAAAATCTCATGATTTGAGATGAAACAATTTGAGTTGGCCATGAAAATGGAGGAATATAACACATACCAATGAATTTTAAATCACCATGGTCTAACATTTTAATCTGATGATAAGTTGTATACACTATACAGAGAAACTTTATACGTAAAGACAAAATGATATAGGCATAAAGTATTTCCTCCCACTGTATTTATTAAAACCTCTCATTAAAAACCTTTTTACCTCGTTTTAGGAACTCTTTTATCTTCAGAAAAAGCTTATTATTATATATATTGGTACATGAATTCAGAATCTTTTCTTAAATTGATACTTAAATTTGAATAAGCACACTTTATGTTGATAATGGGTTTGTTTGTAAAAACTAAACTTCATTTAGATTAAGATTAGTCTAAGATGAGGCATGGGTTTGAGCCGTTGATAATGGGTTTTAGTAACAAAAAGCTTCCAAGTTTATTTGGGCTAAAAAGCTAAACAAGAAAGATGACAAAGGCTGACTAGACCCAGACCTAGTGCTAGCACAAACAATGTCGAAAATAGGAACGCACATGGGCTTGCAATGTGAAGGAAAGTAAAAAAGATGTCCATATTTAGGCCTTTCCAAAACCAGCCATCGTTCTTCAACATAGTAAAACAGAACAGCTAAATGACAAACGAAAAAACAGTGAAGTAAATGAATGGAGTTAAAAAATCACACCGGCCTCCTTTGCCTAGTTTTGTTTGTTGAATCTCTGGTCATATAGACAAGAGAGGCAGGACGATCTTTGTCGTAAAAGAAGAAGCAGATATAGAGTCATCTACTCTTTATTTGTACCCTTTTCAAGTTGAGAATTCAGACAGGAACATGCAGAAACTATTACCCTTACATGTTTTTTTTTTTGTTTGTTTGTTTGAAATTCCCATGCTCAGTAACTTCAGCTAACAAGCTTCTTCCCACTTGATCCGGTACACATTTATATGTATTAAAGTACAAAATTTAAGTTGATTGAAATTAAGTTGGTTTGTCCTTCACGGATTCAGCTTACTGCTTACCCTTGGTGGCCACCAATGGTCAAACTCATCAGAGTATTTAAAGACAGTTGTCTGCTTGTATTTGCATTTTGCAATTTAATTAATATCTGCTTCCAGAGTAGCGGTTTCGTGCACAAGTTTAGAAGGTAACAAAGATAATATTTTTATGAAATTATTATCTGCAGTACTGCCCTTCACCGACTCATTGCTCAAAACAGCAAATGCCAAAACCTAATTGTCTGTTTAATATGCCAAAACATTGACTAACATTAATATTTTTTTAATATATATTATATTGATTAAATGAAGTTTATGTGTATGAAATATGATTAGCTTTTTTTAATATGGATAGTTTTAAATCAAATAAAAGATGTGCATGCATTTGTTTCAGTTTCATAATGAATTGAACCCGAGTATTCTGTTCATTGTTTTTGTGTTATAAGTGCTTAGAATTGATTGATCCGTGATCTAAATTGGCGGCGCCTTGTGCTTAACTAAACGGATAAAATTCGTTAACCCATTTTTGGTGCCCTTATATATACCCCAACACTAAAAAAATATTACAAAATTAAATTATAAGCTCTAACCCTAAATTTTAAATCCTAAACCACACACCATATACTCTAAAAATACAACATACCTTAAATTCTCTAACCCCTAACCTAAAACCTTAAAATTGATTTTGAGCGTAAGGACATATGTAGGGGCACAAAAAAGGTAGAGAATTTTCATCCTAAGTCCTAACTAAACTGTCTATTTGTTTTCAATGGTCCATGTGGACCAAAGAATATTGAATAATTTATCGTGTTGGATGTTAATCATTCATGGCCTGCCTCACATGCCACGTAAGAAAATAAAATGACATGTTGTTGTGATTATGATACATTGAAACAAATACTACTATTTTCGTAAAGCCTTTGTAGAGGCTCCCACGTCGGGATCGTCCATCGCAACAACACAAGTTATTCTCATTTTTTTCCCTCCATTTTCTGGTAAAAGTAAATAAAACGGTTGATGTATGTTAAAAGCTTAATAAAATATCACTAAAATGTAATCCAAAAGATAGGTTTACCTTTGTAAGGGTAGCTTATCGTATCTACCTCTCTTTTTTTTTTTTGTCTAAGTTGCTTGAGATTTGGGGTGTCTTGAGAATGGAAAAAAGAACTTGTCACCATCCCCTTTTAGCCAACAATGAACACAAATGAAAAAGATAGAAAAGATAGAGAAGTAAAGAGAAAAAAGTTAGGAAATGTATACAACTGCAATAACAAACCGCTATATAATAGTATAGATATTGTTCAAAACTACGATAACCGTAACTGTTATGTCTGTAATAACATATGTTATTAAAATAAGTTGTGGCACCCTATTAAATAGGTTGAAAGGAAGCTTAGAGTTGGGTCATTTTACACTTCATAAGAGGTAGAGGAGTTGTTAAGAATCACATGGGGGAGGGTGATAAATTAAGCCATCACCCTGACATGTCCAAATCATGGATTTCCTAAACAATTCATGGCAAACCTAAGCATGTCTCACCTCCCCACATTAATGCCCAAATTTCCAATCTTTTTCCAGACAAATAGACACCCAAAAAAATCCATCTTCCTGTAATGCCCCTGCAATTTCCATTATTATCTACTCACATTAATAAATCTTCCCACTTGAATTTAAAAATTAATTACTCTTTCAAGCATGCATAAACAAATGCAAAACACTCCTCGTTTTCACATGACTAATTATACCCATTTTTATGGATTCCATAAAAAAGTGAAAATTGATGATGAAATAACTCTAGGAATGGGTACTGTTTAACCTTGTAATATTTTTCATTTTCATGATTATGGGTTCATAGGGAAGTACGCACATATGATAAAACGATTGATGTCGAATAGATTACAATGTAGTACTTTAGTTTTACTCAAAGCAAGTCGGTTAAGATTTATCTCCTATATAAAAAGTAATTTTTTTCATTTATAAAATTCGAACTTAAAAATTTATTAAAAATATTGAGTTCCTTAATTATTCGTGCAATGAAATTAAGCAATAATTATTCCTTGCTTCTGAATGGCGGTCGATGAAATGAAGATGGAAAACCTTATAAGATCAAATCTCTTTACCTCTATTAGATAATTATTATATGTGTTTTGCTTTTTACATTAATTATTTAGTCCAAAGTAATATTGTTTTTGTTTCATCATGTGACTCTAGAGATATGGTTATGGTTTAAAATAGTTGATTAATTTATTCAAAACAAATTAGTTGATTAATTGCTTAATTGGGTCTGCTAACCTTCCGTTGAGTATTACTTTTTTCTTTCAATTATGCTCTAAGAAAAGGAACAAATACTTTTATTAGTTCACACAACTTCAATTATCCACCGAAAAACATTTAATTATCTTAAGAAAGAAGGAACTGATTCTTCTCACGCACCCATTAAATCCATCCTTTACTACAATTTTTTTAACTAGAAAGATAATTATATTTTTAAGGTAAATATTGTGATCCAAACTCATAAAAAATAAAGTAATATAGCATCTTTTATCACTTAATCAATTAATAGATCTATACATATTTAACTGCACAAAAATTATCTTAATTCTTACTCATCTTTTGTATATATTTTTTAAAGGATTACTATCCTATAATTAGCGGTGGAAAATAAAATTTCTATAAGTGAGATTATTTATAGGTTTAGGGTTTAGGTTATAGGCTTTAGAATCTAGGGTTTAAATATTAGAGTTTTAAGGTTAAAAATTTAAAATTTTAATTTTGGCATGAAAACATGCATATTTATATAAATATTTTCGCACTACGAGTATATTAAATATTCACTATTTTTTAAACACCATATAGAACTACACATGTTTTTAACATGTTTTTGAAAAAAAAAGTATTTTTAAGAATTTATCTTATAGATGAGTAGAGGAAAAGATTTCCAAAAGATCGAATCTGAGCTTAACTTCAATCAAAAATTTATTATAGTTGACATAACTATTTTTTAAAATATACAAAAGACAACTAACTATAAACTTGTTTTGATTAAAAAACTATGAGCTTATCCCCCAAATAATTATGTTTTTTTGTTACTTTCTCTAAAGCTTTGTCTTAATTAATTCAGACCGATTTATATTGCTCTCTCAACAAAATTTTTTTATATACATAAGACCTTAAACTCAAAACATACTTAAATAATATTAGAATTTAGATGAAGCCGCTAATAGTAATTAACATCTTTAATCTTTTAACGTAACATGTTTTACCTGAAATATAAAAAAAACGACCGGTCATGTAAACGGGCCCAACCCAACCGATTGGTCCACATTAGTCGAACTTGAAGGACTTAGCAAATGGCATGCAAATTCAACAATTGATATTTAAATTAATTGTTTAATAAACGAGGCCAACTCTCATCGGCTCGTGTCGTCAGATTCAGTTTCGAAAAACAAGCCGCGCAGTATCTGTTGGGTTGGAATTCCCAAACTGCCTTCTTCGCCGAAGGAAAATACAGCCGAAATCTTAGGACAAGGGAAGGGTATTATAAGGATTTCATTAAATAACCTAAAATAACTTCTGACCCACTTCACCTTTGGTCTCTGTAAAAGAAAAATATATTATAATAAAACCATACGAAACAAAAAATCGACGTGCCTATAAGAAGCGTGTCACTCTATTGAAATCCGGTGGATTATTAACCAAATACATTAGAAAATAACTTATAATTTGTAAAACTAATTTTAAAATTTTATTTTTTAAACTCAACGAGTGATTTGATAAAAAATATAATGTTTATCTTATAAAATTCAAATTTAAATATTTATGTTAAATAATATATTAGTTGAATCGAATTCTTAAAGTTTTAAGTGCTTAGATTCGGGTCTCATACCTTATAACTATGTACAGTCGTTGACTAGATTTATTTATTTTTCCTTAAATCATGTCCAAAATTACTCTAATTGAAGTTTATATTCAATTTGTGATTTATAATCAATAATTTTATTTGTAGTGATTCAAATAACTTTGTATAACTAATAACTAATATGGTCTTCTTAAAAAATTGTTACTAATTTAAAATTTAGTCCATTACATTCTAATTCCAAATAAGTTTATGTAATGAGTTACTTAATATTTATGTTATATTTTAAATTCTAATTAAATTGATGCAATGAGCTGACAAGGAAACATTTTATTTGAGAGTTTACTAAAATACTTTTTTTTATAAATTATAGTTAATTTTATTTTTTTAAGTTTGTCATGAGATATATTTTAATAGAACTTTATTACTTAATAAATATAGCCGTAGTTTCCTTAATCGCCGTGGGGGATAGAGGAACATCTGAATTACACGCGCAGGTGAGGTGAGAGTCGGGGTTGAATGAACGACAGAAACCCTACTTAGAGAGATAACTACGTCTACAGACAAAAGCCACATAAAAATAATGAAAAAAAAAAAAAAGGAAGGATGAAGGGAACTTTACCAATTACCACTTTACTTTTATATGTTGCAGGCAAGGCAATAGCAGTAAGCAGAAGAAGCAAAAGTAAAGGCGTAGAAGAAACAACAATAAGGAAAAGATGGGTTCAAAGCTGGACTAGTAGTAGAAGAAGATAAGTGTAGCATGGTTCTTTCTTTCCAAAATTTGTGTCTTATTTTGGGAGGAAAGTTTTGTTTTTGATTTGTGTAGATGAAGGCCATGCCCCTATCCTTTGAGGAGTTTCAAGGGAAGGGGGCGTTAGATTTTTCTTCTTCTTCTACTTCTTGCTCAGATTCCTCACTGCTACTCCAACAAGGGAAGTGGCACAGCAACAAGGGAGGTCGTTGCTATGCGGGCAGTGAGCCCACATCTATTACTACTAGAAGAAGCCCCAGCCCTCCAACATCTTCCTCTCTCGGTGGTAACGGCGGTGGAGGTGGAGGCACCGCCGCCTCCACGGTCAACAACAACAGCCAACCCTTGGAAAAATGTGGTTTAGTCATGGAGGATTGGGAGACTGTTATGCCTGGCTCTCCTAGTCAAGAGCAATCCATTTTGAGGCTAATTATGGGTGATGTCGATGACCCTTCCATGGGACTAAACAAAATTCTTCACCCGGGTGGTGGGTCGCATGATATGGAGTTCAATGCTGGTTTTGGTGTGGTGGATCAAGGTTTCACCTTTGACTCCATTACTACTGCTGCCAACTTGGTAAGCAACATTCACCCTCCTATAGCTGCGAGTTGCTCTGATTTTCCCGCCGCCGGTACGGTTCCGGCCCCTACAAATCCTGCATTTACATCTTCACAACCCAATCTTTTGCCTCCTGGTGTTTTTGCACAGCAGCATCTTGAAGCTTTGGATGAAAAGCCTCAGATTTTCAACCCGCAGATGATAATAAACCAAAATCAATCTCAGTTTGCTCAAAACCAGACTATGTTCTTGCCCCTTCCATATGCTCAATTGCAAGAACATAATCTTTTATCACCACCACCGCCGAAGAGATTTAATTCTGGCTCAACTGGGCCAAACTATCAGGTCTCCAAGGTTCAGTTTTCGGGTTCACCGCAGGAGCTTTATCTAAGGCACCAACAGCAACAGATCCAAATGCTTCGGCAACGGCCAACCACAATAGGAATGGCTTCAACAGTGAAACCAAAAATTGTTAGCGATGAACTGGCTAACCAGCAGCTTCAGCAGGCAATAATCGACCAACTAATCCAGGCTGCAGAGCTGATCGAAACTGGGGAATCGGTACTCGCGCAAGGGATATTGGCGCGGCTCAATCACCAGCTCTCTCCTGTAGGTAAGCCCTTTATCAGAGCTGCTTTCTACTTCAAGGAGGCCTTACAGTCACTACTTCCTTTGAACGCCACCAATTCACCGGCTTTGTCCACATATAACATGATTTTCAAGATTGGTGCTTACAAGTTATTCTCTGAGATTTCTCCAGTCGTTCAGTTTTCGAATTTTACTTGCAACCAAGCACTTCTTGAGGCTTTTGAAGGGTGTAGTAGAGTTCATATAATTGATTTCGATGTTGGTTATGGCGGGCAATGGGCTTCTTTGATGCAGGAACTTGTTTTAAGAAATGGTGGTGCCCCTTCTCTGAAACTTACTGCCTTTGCTTCTCCATCCACCCATGATGAGATTGAACTTGGTTTCACCCATGATAATCTCAAGCACTTTGCTAGCGAAATCAACATGGATTTCGACATTGAAATTATGAGCCTCGAGTCCTTGAATTCTAGCTCTTGGCCATTGCCTCTGCACTTGGGTGAAAATGAAACAATTGCTGTTAATCTCCCAATTGGTTCATTTTCAAATTATCCTTCAATCCTGCCTCTGGTCCTCCGTTTTGTAAAGCAGTTGTCACCCAAAATTGTAGTCACTTTAGACAGGGGTTGTGACAGAACCGATGTCCCATTTCCTCACCATATAATCCATGCACTCCAATCATATTCTTGTCTCCTTGAGTCCCTTGATGCTGTGAATATGAATCTCGATGCCTTGGAAAAGATTGAACGCTTCTTCCTTCAACCAAGCATGGAAAAGATTGTGTTGGGTCGACATCGGTCCCCGGAAAGAAGACCTCCTTGGAGGAGTCTGTTTATACAATATGGATTCTCTCCATTAACATTCAGTAACTTCACCGAGTCACAAGCTGAGTGTTTGATTCAACGAACTCCGATTAGAGGTTTCCACGTCGAGAAGAGGCAGTCTTCACTTGTTCTTTGCTGGCAGAGAAGAGAGCTAATTGATGCTTCATCTTGGAGGTGCTGAGCATATCGGTGATTCTATCATTTCAACTTTGCTTCGTAGCTTCAGATCATTGTTTTCATGCTTTGAAATTTTTGTTGCCTGTGGTTCTGTTAATGCTAATTGTCTCCGATAAAAAAAAACCATTTTAACAACTGTATGGCTGTGTACAGCCTAATTACTTCGGATGTGGGTATAACTCTCTGTTTTGGTTCTTTATTCCTTGCTAAGTTGCCCCTTTGCTTGTTGTACACTTAACAACAAAGGTAAAAACAAATTCTTGGTAATGAAGAACCTTTCAATCTTTTAATTGTTTGATCATATCATTTTCTGCACTTATTTGTGTTGAATGCAGCATTTAAACTTGTAAACTGCATCTGTATAATCTTTCTGGTTAGGAAAGCTTGCTTAGACATCTTTGTGTTTGCTTTCCCCTTCAGACAATCCTTTTCATTTTCTTGTACTCGAGTCCAGTCGAGTCTGGTCGGATCTTTAACTCTGCATGGCATTAACTTGTTGCGGGTGTTGGCATTAATCATGAACTAGTTCATAGATTTATGGCACCGAAATCCTAAATTCCTTCCGGTTCATGCATTAACCGAAGCTTATTAAATAATAATTCTTTGTTTTCTTGAAGTATTTGTCATGAAGGGCGGTTGGAATAGATAATTAATTCCGTTTTTGTCAGCTTATAGTTAATCATAGTTTTGAGACCTTTTCTAATATATATTATGCATGCCAATATGAATTTTTATTGTACTGTTAGGTTAAACACATGAATTTTTGAAACGCCTTCTTTATGATCACATGGGTGTTGTACCATTGGACCCCCCACATAATTAGCTTACAACTCCTTTAGCTTTAGTATTTTTTTTGGCTTAAAAACACAATTATATTAATTAAGGATAAAGGCCAGGTTGCATGTGAGAAGAGAAAGACAATGAAATGTTGTGGCTCATTGTTATCATACATCAACCAAATAATTTATTGTCTAACAGATTAGTATTAAAAATGGTTAATTAAAGCCAAATTGGGGTTTGGGGTCAATGTTGAAGATAGCGACAAGCCGACAGACAGAGAGGCGATAGTTTGAATTTTAATACTTACTGAATTATTAATGAGTCTTAATCAACTTAGCTAACTCAAATGGACTTGTACGTACATATTCAATTCAACTTCATGCATATTGTGCTTTTGTAGCCATACACAATTTGCTTCGTTGCTCTTATAACCAAGACTGGGAAAAGCAAACCAGGAACAGAAAGAATGTTTTTTTTTTCTTGTCCATAAATATGATAATAGAAGCACAATGTGGAGTCATTTTCAGGGCTTAATGGACGGAACCCTCGCCCTCGACTCCACGGAACTAGGCTCGGCTGGCTCCCCCAATGAGCTTTCATGGAGGAGATTAAAAAAAGGCACTTTAAGTGTTGAGCAAAAGAGATTGAGATTATGGCACTTTGAGTGGAGTAAGCATGTAAATGGATGTTTTGCTCCTAGCTAGGTACGTGGTCCATTCAAGGGAAAGGGAAAGAAGACATAGGCAAAATGCAAAGGAAAGTGGGTTCCTCTGGAAACCAAATTCAAACCCCCCTCAGGCCTCAACTGTTGAAAGCAGCTCAGGAATCAGGATTTAGCTTGGCATCTTGTTGATAAAAGTTGCACACTTTTGTTTTGTTTTGGTTTTGAAGCTGCGAAAAGAAAATTCATGCCTCCACTGGAAAGTGTAATGATGAACAACTTTCCATTAAGGAATTGAGGTAAGCACTTTTGTCCTGATGAAGCCTCCTTGGAGTGAGGGATTCAGTTAAGAACAAAGCCTAGACATATTTGGCAGCTTTTCCACTTCAAAAACACGTTTGTTAATCTACAATTATACCATGAATACATCTAAAGCTACCATCACCATGAATACATTCTTGCTTGAGCTAAAGTAAATGAAGGTTAATCTAAAAAATTAACCCTGATTCCCGAATCAGCATATAGTTTTTACGATCCTCGGTGATAAGGTTTGATGAATTCGTGGTTGCCACCAGGAGCAATGCACAATACTAAAACGTATCTTTGGGTAGGAATGGATAAGCTGTAAAGAAGACAGGAAGTTTGAGGATATGATTTGTTTGATATTCCCTGTGGGCATGCTGTTGATGTTGTCTTAGCCTTGAAGCAATCTCTTAGCCTTTTTAACAGGCATGACCCATTACTTGGCATACACAAATCAAGTAGTAATCAAGCAATCTCTTAGCCTTTTTAACAGGCATGACCCATTACTTGGCATACACAAATCAAGTAGTAATCAAGTAGTAATAAACAGATACAACAAAGGCAAATGAAGCAAAAGCCAAAAACACCTTGTGGGTGTGTGCTTCTGCAACAAAACATTAGACACTTGGAAATCAAAGGTGGTCGTAGTCAAATGTTAGAATTGAATTCCAAACATCCCAAGTGAATAGAGAAGAATTTAATGCCTCTGAAAACTAAAAAATATTATTCCAATTCAGATTTCAGACACTTGAACATATCTAATTCACTCCAACTTACTTTAATAGATGCTTGCAATGCCCACCATATCTTCTTTTAGTCAGCTTAAAAACAACGCGTTCGTTGCGTCCCACACAATGCTTTTTGTTTTTGGTTTTATTTTCTCTCTTTGTCAATTCTGATTTTTCCCCTTTTACACCAAAACTAAAAAGTAAGCACTCAATGCTTTGTCAAAAGCCAATTATGGTGGCCCTCCATTAACAAACACGACATCCTAATTCATTTCTCTCTCTTCCTACTCAAGGCTTCAAAACTCTCTTCTTTTAACCGGTGGGTGAACTGGTGGATTATTGAATATTGGAAACTGCTTTTGATTTCCTTAGATGAAGGCCATGCCCCTATCCTTTGAGGAGTTTCAAGGGAAGGGGGTGCTAGATTTTTCTTCTTCTACTTCTTCTTGCTCGGATTCATCTCTCTTACTCCAAAACCACCACCATCATCAACAAGCCAAGTGGGAAGGTTTCTGCTATGTGGGCAGTGACCCCACATCTATTAATACTAGAAGAAGCCCCAGTCCTCCAACATCTTCCTCAACACTGTCGTCCTCTTTCGGCGAAAGCGGCGGTGGAGGCAGCGGTGCCTCCACTGACAACAGCGGCGTGGCGGCAACGAAAGCTGTCTCCAGCAGCAACAACAACAAGGGCAGCAGCCAGCCCGTTGATATAGGAGCGGAAAAATGTGGTTCGGGCATGGAGGATTGGGAGAGTGTTATGCCCGGGTCTCCTAGTCAAGACCAATCTATTTTGAGGCTCATTATGGGTGACATCGATGACCTTTCTTCTATGGGACTAAACAAAGTTCTCCAGTCAGGTGGCGGGTCCCAAGATATGGAGTTCAATGCCGGGTTTGGTTTGGTGGATCAAGGTTTCTCCTTTGGCTTTGAGTCCATGACTAGTGGTGGCACTGGCAACTTGTTAAGCAACACTAACCCTTGTATTGATATGGTTTCAGCCCCATCAAACCCTGCATTTACATCTTCACCACACAATCTTTTGCCTACTTCACTCCCTCCTCCTGGTGTCTTTGCACAGCAGCAGCAGCTTCAGCAGCAGCGCCTTGAAGCTTTGGATGAAAAGCCTCAGCTTTTCAATCCACAGATGATGATGATGAACCAAAACCAAGCTCACTTTACTCAGAACCCGGCTACGTTCTTTCCACTTTCTTATGCTCATTTGCAAGAACATAATCTTCTATCATCACCACCGCCTAAGAAACTCAACTCTGGCTCAAGTGGAACGAACAGTCCATTTTCGGGTCCAAGGCAGGAGCTTTATCTCAGGAGCCCACAACAACCGACTCATTTGCTTCAGCAAAGGCCTTCAACAATAGGAATGACAGCAACAGCAACAGCAACAGTGAAGCCGAAAACAGTGAGTGATGAATTGGCGAACCAGCAGCTTCAGCAGGCAATAATCGATCAACTAATCCAGGCCGCAGAGCTGATCGAAACCGGGGATCCGGCACTCGCCCAAGGGATATTGGCGCGGCTCAATCACCAGCTCTCCCCTGCAGGTAAGCCCTTTATCAGGGCTGCCTTCTACTTCAAGGAAGCCTTACAGTTACTCCTTCGTTTGAACGCTTCCAACACATCGGCTTTGACCACGTATAACATGATTTTCAAGATTGGTGCTTACAAATCATTCTCTGAGATTTCTCCAGTCGTTCAGTTCGCGAATTTTACCTGCAACCAAGCACTTCTCGAGGTTTTTGAAGGATGTAGTAGGATTCACATTATTGATTTCGATATTGGGTATGGTGGGCAATGGGCTTCTTTGATGCAGGAACTTGTTCTAAGAAGTGGTGGTGCGCCTTCTATGAAAATCACTGCCTTTGAATCTCCATCCAATCATGATGGGCTAGAACTTGGTTTTACACAGGAAAATCTTAAGCACTTTGCTAGCGAAATTAACATGGCCTTCGACATCGAAATCATGAATCTTGAGTCCTTGAATTCATGTTCTTGGCCATTGCCCCTGAACTTTGCTGAGAATGAAGCAATTGCGGTTAATCTCCCAATTGGTTCGTTTTCCAATCACCCTTCAACCCTCCCTCTGGTCCTTCGTTTCGTTAAGCAGTTGTCACCCAAAATTGTAGTCTCTCTAGACAGGGGCTGCGACAGAACAGATGTTCCGTTTCCTCACCATATAATCCATGCACTCCAATCGTATTCTGGCCTCCTCGAGTCCCTTGATGCTGTGAACATGAATCTCGATGCACTGGAAAAGATCGAAAGGTTCTTCCTTCAACCTAGCATCGAAAAGATCGTGTTGGGTCGACACCGGTCCCCGGAAAGAAGGCCTTCTTGGAGGAGTCTGTTTATGCAATCTGGATTCTCTCCATTAACATTCAGTAACTTCACCGAGTCTCAAGCCGAGTGTTTAATCCAAAGAAGTCTGATTAGAGGTTTCCATGTTGAGAAGAGGCAATCTTCACTTGTTCTTTGTTGGCAGAGGCGAGAGCTAATCGCTGCTTCAGCTTGGAGGTGCTGATGATTGGTTCGTAACTTAGTTTCTCATTTTTGTTGCCTGCGCTTCTCTTTAAGCTAATTGTCTATGTTCCGTTGGCCTTGTTGTGTCGTATCAAGAAACCAAACATTTTAGCATTTGTATGGCTTTGTACAGCTTAATTCAGATGTGCGTATAACTCTGTTTTGGTTCTTTCCAATCTTTAAATTGCTTGATCAACCCATCAACACATTCAATTCAATGAATTGTTGTTGAATGCAGCGCTAGATCATTGTTTTCAAAGAAACTGCTCCGTTTTCAAGTTTTTGGTTGAAAACCCTAACTTAAAAGCCAAGAAAACAAGCTTTTTAATGCATATTCAGGTTGTTATAGAACAAATTGAGTTCGGAAGGTCGTTCCATGACCAACTGTTGTATTATTCATAAATTTATTACTTTTTTTTTAAAGTCGTTCATATTTCACAATGAGATCCTCTACATAATTAGTTAAGTATTAACTTTTTTCTTAAAGACAATCATATTATTTAAGGATAAAGGCCATGTTGCATTGCATGACTTAAGGTAAAGACAAATAGAAATATTATAGGGTGTTTTGTAATTAAAAAAAACAATGATAACTAACATTGGTAATATTTTATCCAATTAAACAAACAAACATTTGAATGTGTCAGCTTCAATCAATGACTATAACATTTCACTGAAAACGACCTTACCACTGTTGTCATTATTATTGTAATTGCTATAATTTGTTCTGTGATTGCAATTATAAGATTTACTTAACTTTTTTTTAATCCCTATTTGTATTCTTTTTATTACTTGGGGGTATATATACAAACAAAGAAATAGAAATGTTGAATAATGATTGATGTGTATGTTTTATCTGTCTTAATTCTAATTGGAATTATGTAAACGAGTCTCGCCGGTGGTTGGTTTTTGTTGTTATTCTCAAATTTATGTCTTATAATTGATGTTTTCATTTTTTTTAATGCAATTACTATTTTACATATATTTTTGTATATCAATAATCCATCGCCCGTGTAAGATTTAATCACAAAATAAGAAAAATTACCCTAGTATGAGCGAAAATATTGGAAACCCTAACGTGAGCAATAACCCTAGTATCACCGGGTTGGATGGTGATGCCGACAGGCCGCCGGAGCGTAACAACCAGGTGGACCTGGCCGGAGACGATAGCGTGATGGATCACCAGGACGGGCAGAGGCTGGCTGTGGCTGGGCAGGATGCGGAGAAGATTGGAGGCTTGGCGCATGGAGAACTTGACGAACGCATGGTGGATGCTGGGATCCCAGCACCGGCCCCAGAGTCGTTGGGTACTACCCAGCCCCAAGAGCAGCCTACTCCCCCCATTCACGTGATGGATACGGATGAGGCGGCTGGTAGGAAGCTGTCCTTTAGGGATATAATTGTGGGGAAGTCTGCTGAGACAAAGGACGTGCCGATCATTGAGGACTTGGATGTGGTGGTACGTGATGAAGATGTTAGAATCCGAACGGAAGGTGCGTTACCGGAGATCACGTTTTCTGAGCGGGTTCATGCGGAGATTGACAAGAGGTTAGAGAATTCTGTTATTGTCCGGCTGTTAGGGAAGTCGATAGGCTATAAAGCCCTACTTTCCAGAGTTGAATCTCTATGGAAGCCGAAAGGGGAGATGCGTCTTGTCGATTTGGATAATGAATATTATCTTGTTCGGTTTGCATTGACGGAGGATTGCGAGAAGGTACTGACTGGAGGTCCTTGGGTTATATATGGCTCTTACCTCACGGTACAGCCATGGAGTCGTAATTTTTCCACAGCTAAAGATTATCCGGAGAAGATTATGGTTTGGATTCGCATCCCGGGGCTGCCATACAGGTACTATACAAAGAGCCTCTTTAGTCATATTGCTAGTTCTTTGGGTACTGTGGTGCGAATAGATTACAACACGTCGGAAGGGAGTCAGGGGAAATTTGCCCGACTTGCTTTGATGGTGGATCTCGAGAAGCCACTTAAGAGTGGTATTATTGTAGATGGGAAACGCCAGGTGGTGGAATATGAAGGGCTCCCAGCTATTTGTTTTTCATGTGGTAAGTACGGACACACAAAAGAGGTTTGTGGGTTACATATTGCCGCTGCTACGGAGCAGAATTTACAGGAGGTGACGGTACCTGAGAAGGAAACATATGGCCCTTGGATGCAGGTATCTAACCGAAGGAGGAAACCGACGTTAACTAGGAAAGAACCGGCTCCCGTGAATTCCCCGAGTGGGCCGGCTGAGCGTGTGCAAAGGTCTCGTTATGCCATGCTTGAAGGATTGGAGGATGCGACTAGTAGAGAGTCTAGGAAGATGAAGAAGGTTGTTGAGGTAGCAGCTCCCGTGCATGCCCCTAGTGGGAAGTCGATGTATACAAGGAACGTGGTGGACCCTTTGGAGGGGTCTGGGCAAATTGGTAATGGCCATATAGGCACTAGTAAGCAAGGGGCACGGGGTAGCACTAGGAAAACGAAGGAGGTTGTTCCGACAGCAGCACCCGTTCCAGCAAAAACTGCTGTAGTCATCCGAGAAGGGGAGGCAAATGGTGTAAATGATAAGAGTTTAGCTATTGCATCAAAGGAAAATGTGGTGGCCAAGGCTACGACACTAGATGGGAGTCTGCATGGGGTTGTTCAGGTCTTTGATTCGCCTCCGAGGCCGGCTTTACGTGAAAGGAATGGGCGCGTGCTCCCAGCATCTATTCTGAGTTCCTCGGTTAAGGGTGGTGATAAAAACAAGGTTGTTATCCCGGGAGTTGCTCGTGCGAAGTTAAAAAAGAAAGATACTAAATCTCCTAGTCAACCGATGCTACAAGAGATGGTGACTTCCTTGTCGTCGGAACTCGATCATGCTCAAGGTGTATTGGATACATCGTTGTTGGGTGCTGGAGTGGCGATGCAGGAACACGACAATGTAGATGCTGGGCAGACGGACATGCAGGTCTAAAGTTGCTTTCTTCCCATCTTTATTTAATTATGGTTAAGCTCATTTTATGGAATTCTCAGGGTGCCCTAGACCCTGCTTTTAATCGATATTTCAGATTACATGTGCGGGCAAAACGCCCGGATATTTTTGGTATCTTTGAGCCTCGCATTGGAGGTGATAAGGCAGACAATTTTGTTCGTCGTTCAGGGTTTGAAGCATCCTTTCGGGATGAAGCTGATGGGTTTTCTGGTGGCATTTGGTTGTTGTGGAATTCATCGGTTGTGGTTGATGTGATTGCTGTTTCATCTCAATTCATCCATACATTTTGCTCGGTTCCGTCGTCGAAGAAGACCTTTTTCTTCACTTTTGTTTATGCAAGCCCTTGTGCTCTTAAGCGTCGAGATTTGTGGTTGCAGCTGAGGGCTTTAAACCCGGGTGCTGGCCATCCTTGGGCAGTAGGTGGGGACCTTAATGTCATTGCTAGCAGCACGGAACGATGTGGTGGCTCGCAAAGACGGTCCGGGCTGTGTTCGAGGTTCATCTCCTTCATGTGTGACAGCGGGTTATTGTATATGAGGTATTTTGGACCAAGGTTTACTTGGAGGAGGGGGGACTTGTCGCAACGGTTGGACCGTTATGTTTGTAATAGCGAATGGCTAGAGAGGTTTGCGAACTCTGAAGTCTCTCATTTGGCGCGGTTGGGCTCTGACCATCGGCCGATTTTCCTCGACACTAGGGAGGTATCTCCGAACCCATGCTTACGGCCATATCGCTTCATTGCCCCCTGGATTGATCACCAGGATTTTCCCCGCTTGCTGGATGCTACATGGATGCAATCAGATTCGATGGGTACTAACATAAAACGGTTTCAGGAGAGTAGTCTTGAATGGAACGTATCCACTTTGGGTCATATTGGCAATCGGAAGAAGTTGCTTCTTGCTCGCCTTCGAGGCATTGAGAAAGTGCTTGAGAATCGTGAATCTCCCTTCCTTCTAAAGCTTGAGGAGTCCCTTAAAGCTGAGTTGGATACGGTTCTGATACAGGAGGAAAAACTTTGGCAACAAAAATCCCGCTCGCAATGGGTTAGTGACGGTGACCGCAATACTTCATATTTTTATGCTTGCACAATGATCCGAAGGAAAAAGAATGCTATGCGTGCATTGAAGATTGAGGATGGAACGTGAAGTGATAACCCCTTGGTTCTTCGGGATCACGTAGTGAAGTTTTTCCAATTTTTGTTCACTGCCGAGACTCGACAGCAGGCCCACATGCCAACGCGAAATGCCTTTCATCAGTTCGAACCTGCAGAGTTTCAGAGAGCCTTGGCTGCGATTTCTCTTGAAGAGGTAAGGGACACAATGTTTAAGATGGCACCGCTGAAGGCGCCGGGTTGGGATGGTCTTCCGGTGCTGTTTTTTCAAAGAAATTGGAATGTAGTTGGGCACACTTTGCATCGGACAGTTGCTCAATTTTTTGAGGAAGGAGTGTTTGAGGAATGGGTTAGTAAAACGCTCCTTGTCCTTATACCGAAGGTGGAGTGTCCTACTAAGATTACTCAGTTCCGCCCTATCAGCCTGTGTAACGTCACTTACAAGGTGATCTTAAAAATTTTAGTTGATCGGATTAAACCATTCCTGACTATGTGGATTGCTCCGAATCAGGTGAGTTTTGTGCCGGGGAGACAAATAACGGATAACATTATTTTGGCACAAGAAGTTATTCACTCTATGTGCAATAAAAAAGGCCGAAAAGGTTGGATGGCTTTAAAGGTAGACCTTGAGAAGGCATATGATAGGCTAGAGTGGGATTTTATCGAGGAAACTTTAATGCTTACATGTATGCCGGGTTGTTTAATTGAACGGGTGATGTTTTGTGTTCGTTCTGTCTCCATGCAAGTGTTATGGAATGGAGAGCCGTCTGATAGTTTTAAACCATCACGTGGGATACGGCAAGGGGATCCGTTGTCCCCATATTTGTTTGTCTTGTGTATGGATAGATTATCGCAATCGATTTCGCAGCGTGTTAGGAGGGGAGTTGGAAGCCAGTTCGGTTATCTCGTCATGGTCCGATTATTTCCCACCTTTTCTTTGCTGACGACCTTGTTCTTTTCATGGAGGCATCCCTTGATCAAATGCGGATTCTTCATTGTGTGATGGATGGTTTTTGCCGTGAATCTGGCCATCGGGTGAGCGCCTCTAAAACTCAAATTTATTTCTCTGCTAATACTTTGAGTTCTCTACGGGCAAGTATTGGTTCTGGATTGGGGTTTGAGGTGGTTAGTGATCTGGGTAAATATCTTGGAGTGCCCCTACTTCACTCGAGAGTGACAAAGGCTACCTATGGCTATTTGTTGGATAGGGTGCGGGGCTATCTTACTGGTTGGGCGGGCCGTTCTCTTTCACTTGCCGGACGAATTACACTTGCAAAATCGGTTCTCCAAGCGATCCCAACTTATGCGATGCAAACAGCTTGGCTCCCGAAAGGGTTTTGCATGGAGTTAGAAAAACTTATTAGGAATTTTGTATGGGGAAATGGCTCGATGAAGCATGGCATGCCTCTTGTAAGTTGGAGTGATGTGAAGCAACCGGCAGCGGATGAGGGGCTTGGGTTTTGAGATTTACATCTCCAAAACAAAGCGCTACTTATGAAGGTTGGATTCCAATTGGTTTCGAATGCGAATAAGTTGTGGGTGCAAGTGATTAAACAAAAATATGGATGGGGAGAGGATGTGCCCACTGCATTGAGACGCAGCAATTGTTCCCGTCTTTGGCAAGGTTTGGCGCATGTGTGGGGCGATATCCGCAATAGTATTTGTTGGTCAATAAATAATGGTGCAAAGGTGGACTTTTGGTATGACAATTGGCTGAACTTGCCTGAACCATTAGCGATGTGCTGTAATTTGGTTACACCTCCGAACCCCATGAAGGTGAGGCTTGTTGCTACCTCAGATGGACAATGGAATTGGAATATTATTGAGCAGATTGTACCGGCTAATGTTGTGCCTTTCATCGCTGCTGTCAACCCACCATCGGCTTCTGCGGGTGATGACTCGATAGGGTGGCGTTGGGAGGAATCACGGCTGTTCTCAACCAAGACAGCCTACAGAGCGTTGAATTTGAATGATAATGGCGGCTCGATCAATGGGTGGCAAACTATATGGAAGCTTCAGGTGCCTCAGCGTATCCGGGTTTTCCTTTGGCTAGCACTCAAGGGCAAGCTGATGACAAATGTGGAAAGGTGCCGTCGACATTTAGCTACTTCCAGCGGCTGTCGGTTATGTGGTGGTCCTATGGAGGATGTCGTTCATGTGCTGCGGGACTGCAAGAAGGCACGAAACGTTTGGGCAAAAGTGGTATCGGCGAGTAAGCTACAACAGTTTTTTCAGATGGATTTCCCGACCTGGTTATTGGGGAACATTGCTCAACAGAGTACCAATCAACAAGGCTCTACTTGGCAGGTTCTATTCTCGGTAATTTGCTGGCGGCTATGGAAACAACGGTGTAGTATTCTCTTAGATGAGGCGTTTGTAGAAAAAGGAGATTTCGTGGGGTTGTGTTTTAAGTTTGCTTCAAAAATCTCTGGCGCTAATTCATTGCGATCAACGAGCTCGTTGGCAAGGAATGTGGCGGGGGATGCATGGTGTGCTCCAGAAGAGGGGTGGGTTAAAGTGAATGTGGACGCTGCGGTGAGCGCTAAGGATGGTATGGCTGCAACGGGTGTGGTTTTGAGAAGCGAGAATGGTTGTTGGCTAATAGGTTCATCGCGCAGCGTCGGCATATGCGCTATTTTATTAGCCGAGATGTGGGCGGTTCATGATGGTTTACAGCTTGCATGGTCGCAAGGATATAGAAAGGTTGTTTTGTAAACGGATAATGTGGAGGTGTCGCGTATCTTACAGGGTTCGTCGATGGCACTGCAAGGTTCGGGACTGGTGTTGCTGATACGAGGGTTGCTGGCTGCTCATTGGGAGGTGAAGATTCGGTGTATCCGGCGAGGTGCGAATTCAATTGCTGATGCGTTGGCAAGGTTGCTACGAGGAACTCAAATTGGTGGCCGTTTGTTTGGGGAGCCGCCCCCTGAAGTTGCAAGGTTTCTCCTGTCGGATATGCCCAACGGCATATAATCTGCATCTAGTTTCATTTTTACCAAAAAGAAAAATAATCCATCTTCTTTCGTATAAAATAACTACATCACATTTTAATTATTTTAAAGATATGGTGATGGATTGAGGAGGGCAAGAAGGGGCGGTCATTCTCTTAAAATTTAAAATTTCTATATAATTTAAATATTTTATATAGATTTTCTATTGAACTCTATTTTCACCCCCTAAAATCTTATAAGTTTGCCCCTTAGAATTTTATAGGTTCGCCTCCTAAAATAAAGTCTCGCGTCCATCCCTGGTTATATCGTGCCTAATTAAAAAGAGAATAAATAAATAAATTGTATGGTCTGTTGATTATTTTTTAAGAGTAATTATTGAATAAAACGGCTGTGATAAGAAAGTTTTTACAAACGGATTGATTTTATGGATTAAGGATTTAGTTTAGATTTTATATTTAGGACTTTAGGGTTATGTGTTTAGAATTTAAGGTGTATGGTTAGAATTTGAGATTTAGAGTTGATATCTAAATCTCTAACCCTAACATCCTAAACCTTGAACTCTAACATGTAAACTCATAAACTTAAACCACTACACTCTAAACTCTAAAGTTGAAACCACATATAAGTATAACCCGGCCGCATGCTGCATGTTTGACTGCGTTATATCTGTTTGAAGGTAATTGCAAGAGAAATGAAAATGTAGGGGACAGATCCCAACAGTACTCCCCGAAGAAGACTGAAAGGTCGTGATCTTGTGTACGTACAATGCCCAGCAAAACCGAGACTGATGATGCCAGTCCAAAGATGTACGGACACAAACTATTTTTGCAGAGACAGAGGCCTTGTATTTTTGTAGCTTGAGAGCAAGCAGAGAATGGTGTCCATTTTCAGAATCACCTACAGTCCTACTGAAATGTCTTTGTCGAGTGAGATTAAGCAATCTTTAGGGTCAGATTCACCATCTCCATTGCCTCAAACGCAGATTTTATTTTATTTTTAAAGTAAGGAAGAGAATGCTTTTCGTTTGACATTTTCCTTTTAAAGTTTTTATCTGTAATTATGAGGTTATAGATATCAAAAGTTATATGGTTATGATGTAAATCAAACAGAAACTTGGGGACAAAAATGACATGCCATTGGGAGTTGGGACCCCACCCCATATCTCTTTCGGTCAACTGCACATAGCCATAGCAAGCAAGAGCATGGATGAACAGAAAGAAATGATGTTTTTTTTATTAGGAAGAGGATGTAGTTGTAGAGTCGTTTTCTTAGAGAATGTCTCAAGTAGTTAGGCTCCACAATGAGTTTTTTACTTTTAACAAGACAAGTTGGTGGAGTAAAAACAGTGTTATTTTTTCCATTGAAAGTGCTCCACATTTTCTTCTCTAAAAAAACACCCTTCCCACAGGAACAGCTTTTGTCTTCAACAAGCCTCCTTGGAGTGAGGGATTCAGTTGTATTTGTGTTGATCATGTGCAATATTAATTATCAATGATTAATCAGTATTTTAATTCACATGAACTTCCCTGTCCACTAGATTGGAGGGAAAGTAAGAAATGGTTGAGGCAGCTTTTTAAACCAACATTACCAAAATGAATATCATAATTCATAATTAGGAACAAAAGAAGCAAATGGTTGAGAAAAGCAATAAAACCTTTGGGGTTTTCAATTTTCATCACACAGACATCTGTTCAACTTTAATAGATGCTTGCCCTGCCCAGTCCCACCATCATTTTCTTTACTCTGCTTAGAAACCACGCGTTTTTATTTATAATTATATTCTGATTTTCTTGGATATTTATTTATATAGTACCAAAACCAAAAGGTAAGTAAAGAATAGGGCAATGGCCATCCATTCAGATTTCTTTATTTCCCCCTTTTCCATATATTTGGATTTGGATGACTAAATGTCAACCCCACCTTCATCTTTTCTTTTCATTCCTATACCATCATCATGATTGTTAATCTTATATTCACCCCCAAATGTAAAAAAAGAAGAAAGAAACTGAGGTAATTAAGATGGTGGAAAAGAAAGAAATTGGAAAAAAGTGCTGCCTGGTTTGGCAATAAGACATATTTTTGGGCCTTCATTCAGGGTTCACCATATTGTTTGAATTGGACTTATTATGTTCTATGAAAATAAGTAATGACCCACTTGCACTTCAAATTTTATACAAGGAAAAAACAGTGATGCTAAAACTTTATTCCAATTTAAAAGTCCGACAAACTCGACTCTGAGACCAAAACTATATGCTTACGGTACAACGGAAAATCTCCAACAACAAAAAATCTAATGATTGTAATCAAATAAAGTTAGTTCTATAAAAATAAAAAGCATAGACTCTAGTGATTATAAATCACACTAAATTTCAACACCCTGTTATTATGTAAACGCATTCAAGTAGAATTTGTACAGATTTGAGCTATACTTTTAAAAAATCTGAGAATTTTTCATAGAGAAGCTGGCCACAATTATGAAATCCAGTTATTCCCCACTGGAAAGATCAACCTGCCAATACATGGCAATGCAATGAGGTTGTTTATCCATCACCTTGGACGTGTTTTTCTAGCATTCATAGTAAGTGATACGTCCAACAAAAGCTAAAGTTCATCAATCAAAATATTTTATTTTTCAGTTTTCTCGAGGAACAAGAGAGTACCTTGTGGTATGTGGTCATGTTCTTTTCAAGAGGTATCCCAAAATAATGCCAACTAAGCAAACAAGAATTATATACACGAATGGAATACCACCGTGACCTTTTTTGGCTTCACGTCTCAAGAGTTCCTGCAAAATAAGTTTCGATGTAAGGTTGCAATGAAGCAATTAACATAACCCTTTCTAAACTCGCTCTAACCCTTTGTAGAAGCTCATTTCCATTTTGTGTTTCCACATAAAGGAAGCCATGATTGAATTATTATTACTCAACGACATAGCTAACATATTAGCATTTTGTGTCCTAATTCCTTTATCTTTCTACAAAGTACTACAAGAAACAGAGTAACTAACCAGTTCTTGCTGAAGCTTGTAATTTTGCCGAGCCACGGAGTTTTTCTCTTCGGTTAGCTTGGAAATGAGAGACTTTGTCTGCAATTAAAAGTATCTCTCAGAATAAAAATGTCATGGCAAAGCATTAATCTTTTAAGGCTTTCCATTTTTGGATAATTGCAAATGTTTAGGATAGCTTTACGGATAGAGAAGGTAGAATTAACTTGCCCTCCATGAAATTTGTATTCAATCTTTCAGGTCTTTTCACATATTTCAATTACATTATAATCATATCAAATCATGTAAAAGAGCCTTTAACATTAAAGTAATAATAAAAAATATACTACCATGATTTATTTGTCAAAGAGATAGTGCCACATTTAAATCTTAGATCGGTGCTTATCTCTACATCAAGTGCACATGAAAAGAGAAGACCGAAGGTTGAATCTTCTACAAACTTTTAGAGGAGGTTGTCTTCACATTTGCATAATTGGTTGTACACTAGTGTACCCTAGCATAGAAGTCCCGTACCCCGTTGTTGCAGCACTCTGGCTAACTTTTCTTTTTCTCTTCCAATCTTGGAAAAGTAGTCGTTAATCATCCAGTCTTAGTGACTATATGATTATCCGGCACAGTGGGGGCACTTTTCATCATATAAAAAGAAAGTAGACTAAGACAAGGTTCCTTCTATCCTTGTTGACTGTGTGCATATGGTTACCCTCCAAGATAGTCCCAGGAACAGGTCTAAAAACATGGGACAAGGAATACATGGGGTAATATCACCATCCAAGTGATATACATGTTCAGTGCTGCTGTATAACGCTTAACACGAAGATAATTCACTTGTTACTAGCAAATAGTTCTCTCTATGTAGAAGTTAATAGCAACTAAAGTGTTGCTATAGCATTAAAATTGTTCTCTTTATACCACTATGTGTGGCCTGCAAACACAAGCCTGATACAAAGTAATCTTCGTTAGAAGTGACTGAATGAAACCTAATCTATCTTGAAAGAAGATATTGCCAACCAAATAGACTACAACTTAAAAGTATTCCTAAACGGAAGAAATGAACCCCATAATTATCAGTAGTAGTGCATGATAATGTTAAAACTGCCTTGCAAATTACCACTCAATAAGGTCAAAACACCATTCAATGTCAAACATAAAGGCAAGGAAAACTCACAGATGAAAGTTCAGCAGCATTGAAGCTGCCGTTGTCTGAAACCGAAGCCCTGGGTGAAGAGCCTTCTTCAGATCCTTCTTTAACAGGGGAAGGAGGCCGGGGAGGTGCTACATACACAACCCTCAATTTGCACTCCTCAACATGATGCCCGGATTCCTTATTAAACTAAGGCATCAAAAGAACATAGTTAGAAAACAAAACCCAAATTTAAAATCTGATCCAGTAGGGTATGATGAATACCATCTCTGGAGTTATATCCTTCGGTGTGGCGCCAGGACTAGTAACCACACTCTGAAGTAGAAACTTATCTTTGCATTGCATATCGGGAGGTGCTTCCTTTTGAGCTTGCATTGTAACTGGTTCCATAATTAAACCAATTATTAACTACACAAATATAACGATAAAGTTGACAATAAAACTAATGATTCATTGCCATGAAAAAAGAAACATATTAATACAACTAAACATTAAACATGATTAATACAAAATTTTGTGCGAGAGAGACCAATAACGTTGAACGTAGACCTAGGCAGCATAACTCCAGTGTTTGGCCTTACACAGTACTTCTTCGGGTTCGTCGTTTTTACCTGAAAAAACAGCACATATAAATATAAATGATTAAGAGTGACAAGAATCAAAGTCTTCTTAGGTCACAACAAAATCCATATTAAATTACCCAGAAGTTGAGTTCTTTCTGTTTTAGCAGAAATCTTTACGAAAAAACAAGTAACAGACAAAAAGAGATTTAAGAATTAGAAATAGAGTGATTACCTTAAAAGCTACATAATTGTCGGAGTTGTTAGACAAATTCAGCGAACAAGAAATCTGCTTTCTTAATTCAACTAGTTCAAGAACAAGAAATATTAAGAATTCGAAACTAGTGGAAAGTGTGAAAGATATGGATCTGGAAAGCAACGCGAAACTTTCATTTAAAAAAAAAAAAAATAGAAGGCTTCGGAAGATGCTTACAGGGAAATTGAAGCTCTTGAGGTTGGATGCTGAGAAGCTCGGCAGTGGTCATCCTGCTAGTGAGAGGGTCGCCGGAGATATGAAATATTGGCGGCTTCGGAGAGCCGGAGGAGGTTTGGTCTCCGGCGAGAGAGGAAAGAAGAGATGGAGGTAGGGAATAGGGATTTAAGACAAGGGTGAGCGGTGTTCAAGAGAGAGCTTAAAAGCAAGAGCACAGTGATGTTTGTATTGCTTTCCAGGTTGACCGCGGAATCACAAACAATGGCGTTGGATTTTTTGCACAACTCGTAGCAAGTGGTCTAATTGGGTTTGTACCTCCAGGCTCCAGGCTCCAGCCCAACTATTTATTATTGGTTTGCCTCATTGGCCAATCACCAACTCTAAGCCTAACAAGCTTGATTGCTCATTTATTGTGCTACTTTTGACATAACAACTTTTAATGCTTATGCATTTGCAACTTCTCTCGTTTCCATGCCAAGGTAAGATTCCAAACTTGCCATTAAGGTAGCGATGCAATTCAGGGGTATTAGGTTCGAAACTTGCCATCAAAGAGCTACCTTGTACACTTATTGCTTTCGAATGCGGTAAGATTCTCTACGAGTGCAGATTATGCAATGACTTAGCTCATGAGCTCAACAAAATGGTTGGTTAGATGGAGTATCATATCGTCTTATTCTGTAACTCTTTTGAGTTAAATGTATGCACTTCCAAATTCACATATTTTCCCAAACTCTACATAAAACACTAGAATCAATACAAAGCTAATATGTTCCCAATCTCTTTGTCTACAGCAGAAAACAAGGATTTTGTTACCCGTCAAGCTGTCAATCAACAATTTCTTCTGCTGAAAAATCAATGTCCAGTGGTGCACCTCTTCTAAGTTTTTCTTGCAAATCCATCTGTTTCGGCAAAACAATTTCAATGTCCTCACCAGACATGGCAAAATATCTCTCTAATAATATCTACAGGCAGCAAAAAAGAAGAAGAAATGAGCTCAAAATAAATTAGCTTAATCACGTTATTATTATTATCATCTTAATCACGTTCTTATCTAATTCATAGATTCAAAGAAAATTAGCTAAACCAAGGCCCTTGGTTGAATTGGACCGGCAAACCACAAAATAAATTGGTCACCAAAGCCTAACTTGCGTAATGAGTAGGCGTGATTGGTTTAGCACTGCCAGCCAATATTAACCAAGTCCTTCAACTCTTGTTTTCTCCACGAGTGCTTCTTCTTGTGGGATTATAGTAAGGAAATAATGGGAACTAATGGTTGTGCCCAGCTTTTCAAAGTTTCACAGTGAGTAAAACAACCCCACTAAACCCACCATTGTGTGTGAAACTTATAAAAGCAGTATTGTAAAACAAAGAGAATGAGGAAAACAAGCTTGATTTTTCATTGAGAGAAAGGTCCTATTTATACAAGACGGTTAACAACTTTTTAACCTAATTTCTGGAAAAGAATAACAAACTTTTCCCTCCAAAAGTTTATTTTATAGTAACAGATTTTTGCAAGCTGTTTGACAGCTGTGGATCATTCTTCAGCAGCTTCATTCTTCAACATTTCCTCTGCTTCTTTTTCTTTTGCAAGTTGAGGTAGGTTGAGAACATTAAGTTGGCTTCGAAGAGTTTCAAAATGTTTGACAGCAGAGGGTTTGGTGAAGATATCTGCAAGCTGGCAGCGAGCTGGGACATAGTTAACTTGGAGTGAGCTTGCAGTGATTTTTTCCCGGACGAAGTGTAGGTCAAGATTGACGTGTTTGGTTTTAGCATGAAGAACAGGGTTTGCACCCATTGACACCATACTCGTGTTATCACACCAGATCTTTGGAACATCAGGGAGTGTAATGCCCATGTCATGTAGAACAGATTGTACCCAAATTAATTCAGAAGAGGTGTCTACAAGACTGCGATATTTTGATTCAGCTGTGGATCGAGAGACTGCCCTTTGTTTACGTGCACACCAAGATATAAGGTGGCTCCCAAGTAGAACGCAGTGACCTGAGGTAGAGCGTCTGTCGTCTATATCGCTGCCCCAGTCAGCATCAGAGAAGACAGTGAGGAGCATGGAATCAGTTTGCTGTGTTTCAAACCATAAGCCAAAGTCAAGTGTGCCTTTGAGGTAACGAAGAATGCGTTGAACGGCCTGCCAATGAACGTTCGTAGGGGATTACATGTACTGTGCCACCTTGTTGACAGCAAAGGTGAGATCAGGACGGGTATGGTCGTGTCTGCTGAGCTTTGGATAGGTGATCATAGGTGTCGAGGCTGATTTGGCATCAAGATGAGCAGTCTTGGTGAGAAGTTCAAGAGCATACTTCTTCTGGCTGAGAAATAATCCATTTGGAAGAGTATGAACTTCAAGTCCAAAAAAGAACTTCAATGGGCCAAGATCCTTGATGGAGAATTGATCATGCAAGGTGTTGATAACAAGTTGTATATAGGTGGATGAGTTGCCTGTTAGTAGAATATCATCTACATAGACCACAATATACGTGGTGTTATTGTCACACGGTCGAATGAACAATGAACTGTCAGCAAGTGATGCATGGAAACCAAGATTGCATAGGCAAGTCTTCAACTTGAGGAACCAGGTACGAGGGGCCTGATGCAAACCATATAAGGATTTCTTTAGTTTGCAGACAAGAGGAGGACCAATAGGGTTATGCTGAATGAAGCCAGGAGGCTGGTGCATGAATACTTCTTCACTTAGATCCCCATTGAGAAACGCATTGTTGACATCAATGTGGTGAAGAGACCAGCCACGAGAAACAGCCACATAGATGAAGATGTTGATCGTGGAGAATCGAACAACGGGGCTGAATGTCTCAAGAATATCATGCCTAGGTACTTGAGTGAAACCTTTTGCAACAAGACGTGCCTTAAACTTGTCGATTGTGCCATCATGGTTATATTTGATTTGAAATATCCATTTGCAGCCAATGGCTCTCTTCCTAGGTGGTAGAGGAGTGAGGTCCCACATGTTGTGTTTACATAAAGCATTGTATTCGAGCATGGTGACAGCAGCCCAGTCAGGTTGCTGAAGGGCTTCTTGAATAGTTGAAGGGATGAGGTAAGCTTGAACATTGTAAAGTTTGGGTTTGAAGGTTCCAACTTTACTTCGAGTGACCATGGGGTGGTTGTTACCTACTGAAGTAGAGGGATTAGGTAGTGTAGGAGTTGGGATGGCTAAGGGGGTGTAGTTGTTGTTGTAGGATCAGTAGGTATATCAATTGCTGGGGTAGATGTATCTGAGGAGATAGAGGGTGAGGGGATGTGAGTGTTGACATTGTGCTGCAAATCAACAGAGGGTGGATATAAAGTCTGAGGCAAGGAGGATGTATGCTCAACAGATTCAGTGGTAGGTTGAGGAGGTGGTGAAGGATTGGTGTTTTCCTGAAACTCATTAGGTGGTGTAGGATCAAGGGGGTCGTGTGGATCATGAGCATTAGTAGTAACAAAAAGGTTGTCTTGTGATGAGGTAGTAGTAGGGAAGGAGGATGTAGGGACAACTGTTTCAGGAAACGATGGAGTTGAAGATGTAGCCTGAGTCGGAGGTGTTGAAGGTGAGATGAGGGACCCTTGAGCAAAAGGGAAGACATGCTCATTGAATATAACATTTCGAGATACATAGATCCGGCCAACATCATCAACACATTGATAACCATGATATTTGGGGGAATAACCAAGGAAGAGACAAGCCTTGGATCGAAGTTGAAGCTTGTGGGCATTGTAGGGACGCATATGAGGATAGAATTCGCATCCAAAGACCTTCAAGAATTTATAATCAGGAGCTTTACCAGTGAGCCTTTGGAAGGGAGATATATTCCCAAGAACCTTAGTTGGAAGCCTGTTGATGAGATACACTGCACTCAGAACGGCATAGGACCAGAACTTGAGGGGCATGGAGGCCTGGGCCAGCAAAGTTAAGGCCGTCTCAACAATGTGACGGTACTTGCGCTCCACCACACCATTCTACTGTGAGGTGTGGAGGCATGTAACTCGATGTTGGATGCCAAGAGAAGCAAGTAGAGAGTCAAGAAAGTGAAACTCCCCACCACCATCAGTCTGGACTGCTCGAAGGGTGAAATTGAACTATGTTTGAATAAGAGCATGAAATAGAGAGAATGCAACACGTGCATCGGATTTATTCTTTAGAAGATATACCCAACAATGTCGTGAATATAGATCAACAAAGGAGATGTAATATTTAAAGCCATTAGAATCAACTGAAACAGGTCCCCATAAATCCACTTCTATAAGTTCAAATGGTGAAGTATACACTGTATTGGAGGATAGAAAGGGAAGTACATGGCTTTTCCCTAACTGGCATGCTCTACAAACAATATGAACATCTAGAGGAACTTGTTTATTCATGACTAACTTAAAAACATCACGTGAGGGGTGGCCAAGACGTTGATGCCATAGCCAGTAAGGAGAATGAACTTCTGTGGAATACGCCATTGCAGGACTAGGAGATGCAGCACCAGTAAATGTGTATAAGCCACCTTCTTGAACCCCATATAGCAGTGTAAGACCTGTAGACTCATCCTTCACACAACAAGAGTTGGCATGAAATTCCAAAAACACATTGTTATAAGCAATAAACTTTAACACTGATAAAAGATTACGTGTGATCTCATGAACATGAAGTAAATGGGATAATCGAAGTTGCCATGAGGAAGTAATGAATGCAGCTTGCCCTATACTAGAAATTGAAAGAGCAGATCCATCACCTAAATGAACTTTACCCGTACCAGAATAAGTGTTGGCAAAGTGAAGAGCATCGGGGGCATTGGTGACATGGTGCGTAGCACCAGAATCAGGGAACCAAGTCACAAACGATGGGTCAGGAGCAGCAACAAGAGAGTTTACTTGAGGAGAGTCAGGGGATGGACCAGGAGTAGCAAGATCAGGGGCCACTGTAGTAATAAATGGATCATAGGCAGCATCAGGGGAGTCAGTGGCATAGCAAGCATGAGCCTCAGAAGAAACTGGAGGCTTAGGCTGAGAAGAAGATCCACGATAGTTCTTGTCAAATCTATGCCAACAACGGTCAGCAAGGTGACCAAGTTTCCCACATACTTGGCACTGAGTCCTGAGTCGGCCTCGGAATCGACCACCAGAGGGCACAGAATCATCACGACGGCAAGAATCATCAGAGAAACGTATGTTGTTGATTCCGATTGGCATGCGAAGGGGATCAGCAACACGAGTTTCAGCATCCACCAGAATTGAGACAGCAGCTTCCACAGTGTATGGATCTCGACTAGCGAAAATCACGGCCACGAAAGGATCATATTCAGAGGGCAATCCGTTGAGTATGGTGGCGATCTGTTCAACGGCTGAGACTGGACTTCCACACGAGGCAAGGAGATCATAGATCTCTTTGATCTGCATGGTGTAGGCACGCATTGACATATCGACTTTCTTAATAGAGCGGAGTCGACAGTGTAAATGCATCAGTTTGGTGGTGGACAACTGAGAATACAAGCCAGAGATGGTTTTCCATATCGAAGCAATAGTGTCTGCGCCAACTAATTGAGGTAAAATAGTAGGACCAACAGTGGATAAGAGCCAGAAGGCTAGGGAGCTGTCCTGTTGAACGAACCGAAGGTAAGCTGGGTTAGCTACACGAGATCCAGCTTCATTTGTGATGAGCTTTGGAGATGTGGAAATAGATGCATCGAGATAATCCTCAAGTCCATGGCCACATATCATCAACATCACCTGCTGCTTCCATAGAAGGAAATTAGTATCATCCAATCGAATGCTGATCCTTTTGTTGGAAAACGATTGTTTAGAACTCTCCTCTCGTACGAAATCGGTGACATCGACAGTAGGGTTAACCATGGTGAAGACGAGAAAGAAAAATGAAGAAAATCACAGGATCACTGAACTACTGATACCATGTGAAACTTATAAAAGCAGTATTGTAAAACAAAGAGAATGAGGAAAACAAGCTTGATTTTTCATTGAGAGAAAAGTCCTATTTATACAAGATGGTTAACAACTTTTTAACCTAATTTCTGGAAAAGAATAACAAACTTTTCCCTCCAAAAGTTTGTTTTACAGTAACAGATTTTTGCAAGCTGTTTGACAGCTGTGGATCATTCTTCAGCAGCTTCATTCTTCAACATTGTGTTAGGGGAACTTAAAAGAAAGAGAGAAAAATAAAAAATGAGTCAAGAGTTGACCTAACATGCAGGAAAAAATTACACATCTGCATAATTTTATGAGGTTAGTTTGTGAAGATGTTGTGGTCCAAATAACTCTTTCCCTTCTCTTTTTCTGGTTCATTGAAAATTCATGCAGAATTTTACAATGATCAAATGCCTAATTAAATGAACAACCGTGAAGGTTGAAAGCAGCAGATCCCAAGGCCAAGAGACTCTTAGGTTAGACCGCAACACAAGTTAAGTATGCAGTGCTCACAGGTTTCCCATTTCTCGTGCAACACGACCCAACACGTGCCTTTGCTTCATCCAGGGTTAATGGATATCATGGGACCATGCAGCAAAAAAAAGGTCAAATTAAGCATCTTCTTCTCAAATGGGTTTTTGGTTTGTTTGATCACATGTGAGACCTACAATTGCAAGCACAGCCTTTGAGTGTATATGACTTATGGGAAGGGGCAAGACATGATGGTGTTTGTAGCGTGAACCAAACGTAATTCTCCAAAAAGGAAGAACTTCTTCTGTTTGTAACCATTTACAAATATTAAAATGGAGAGGCAAAGGAAGCATAAAATATGTGGAAGATTGAATCCCACAAAAGAATAATAAAAAAAGGTTGGAAGATAAGCTGTCGTTATTTGAGTGAAAAATCCATCGTCGGGTTCCATCACAAGCCAAGCATTGGAACGAAAACACTAAAGCATAGCTTTTCCACCGCAATTCCCAATGAAAATATTTTAAGGCATATTAGTTTGGCAGGCGGGCTTGTGGTTGTCGAAATGTGGTTTTCGTTTGGTTTGGCAGTTAAGTTAGTTCCAAAACCAAGACATCAAGGCTTTGTTAAGAATATGGTGTAATTTACACCATTGCAGACAAGTGTAAGTGAATATGTCTTGACTTTTTTGCTTGTTCCATCGTGCGATGCTGGTGGCCAAAAACAACATGATAACTCTCGTAGATTTTGCACCGGTTTATCAACCGAAGTCATCTAGCCTATAGTAGAAACGCAGCACCATGTCACGCCTCACCAGGTCGAACCGAGGCAAGCCGAGGGGCACACCTGTCAGGGTGCACCGAGAAACACCGAGGAGCCCCACCCAGGTTCTCACAGACCAACAAAGTCAAAATGAGAAGCCTTGCGCGTTTTAAGGCCAAGGGTGATCCAAGGAAGGATCTAGAACGGCCTAGTGAGCTCCAAACGTTTCCACACAACTCCGAGGGGTTTCAAAAGGTTCCACACTCATCTAGGCTCACCCAGAGGAACCTAGAAGACCCGAGAGTGATCGAGAAGGCTCGGGACAACTCCGAACATCTCCGGAACATTCTAGAAACCTATAGACATAGGTAGAACTATATGAACTATCTAGAATAGTAGAGATGTATATAGATAAGCATGGAGTTATCTATAAATATCTAGGCATCTTAGATATTTTAAGAGGCAAGATCCTAACCGTTGGATCAAATAAATCCTAACCGTCCATTTAGGAGGAGGGAGCCTATAAATAGGGCCACCCCTCTCATTTGTAACTCAAGAGTTGTATACTCAAAGCATCCTTGTAAAGCTTCTGTTGTTTAATACAAGGTTCTTTCCTTGTAAATCTCTCTTGCTCCTTGTGTTTTGCCATAGCGTTGCGAGATTAAGCCTTGCTAACATCATGCCGAGAGTGTTAGCGCCGCATGGATTGAGCTTGAAGAAATAAGTCCGTGACAACCAGGGATCAAGAGAGACCATGTTCTAACTTTGAACTTTCAACTTCATGCACTTGATATCTTTGAATCAAGATTAAATACCTAAATGTGCAAAAAGATAGACTCACGACACCAAATAAAACGCGCAGCTAGCAGCAATCACGCCAAGTTGAGTGCTAAGGCTTTTGCTTTTATCTTTAGGAGTTTAGCAAAAACTCCATCTCGGGTGACATCAAAGTGCGGTTGGTACAACTTTGAAGAGGGAAAAAAACCAACATTGTTAACCTCGTTTCTTTTAATGAATTGAGGGAGTTTTCAAGTCATAAGCCGGCATATGACGGTGCAGCTTCTCTCTCTCTTCTCCCCTCTTTTAAATTCAAACTTATTCAACGCTATCATCGTTGTTTTTTTAATGGAAGAAAAATTTAGATGTTGATTAAAATAGGAAGTGACATTCACTAGTTAGGAATATATGTAAATAAATCTTGAGTAAATTACATAAATGATCCCCCGACTATACTCCAATTATTTTTTGCGTCCCCTGACTATCAAAAGTTACAAACTGATACCTTAACTTAAAAAAGGTAACAAATTGGTCCAACGCCGTTAAAAATTTAACGGCTGATGATGTAGCAGTTAATATAAATTGATATAATTACATAATTAGCCATCAAATTTTACACTTATTTTAATTTGACCTTAATTCTAAAAAAATAACCCACATAATTTTAATAGTCTATTAATTTAGTCCATCTTCTTTTCTATTTCTCCCCTCATTTAATTGTTCAATTCAATTTCACCCAAAAAAATTAACTGCAGTTTTTACATTATCTGTTAAACAATGCTTGACTATGGACTCTCAAAAGTCAAAACCCTTTAACATATCAGCTGATCCCTTTCAATTATCCAATTGTTTTTCTTTCTTTATCTTCCAACAATCTCAATTCCCTATTTTATTCTAATCCCATGAAAATTAGGCTTTTATCTGGAATTTTTTTACTTTTCCAGCAATGAAGAACAAAATCTCCCCAGCAATGTTCCATACGAATGTACGCCATCTTCAGGACATCTTCTTAATCGTCAAATGGTATTTCCAGAAATTTTCATGGTTTTATCAATTGTTGTTTAATGTAATTAAGGACTTCATCCACATTCACTGTCCATGCAACGGACACCAGGGAATAGCCAGTCCATGGATTGCTTCCATTCCATCTGCAGCAAAGTATGGCACATGAACATTAGTAACAATAACAGCAAATCTAATTCCATTCAATAATAATTAAAGCATATGCTTGTCTTTTAATACTTTTTCAATTATTGATCCAACAAGGTATACCCCGTGCATATGCCATGCGTCTCGACCCTCACGACGCCTTTCTTGTATGTGAAGAGATCCGGCCGAACTAGAGCCACATAACTAACAGGATCGTGGAGGAATATCCCTGGTACCAAAAATTTTCTCGAGGGTCAGAAAGTGAAGAGTAAAAAAGGTGAAATTCAGTTCACATTCAAAAAAGGTTACCGTATATACACCGTCGGACTTCACGTGCCAATTTCTGTAGAACTCGCACATCTCACTTAGCAGCTGAGCATGCTTCCCCTTTGATTGCTTCAGTTCGAGGAGATCATCGTCTGATAGTTAAAATATGAAGCTCAAATAAACATGCAAAAGAAGCTTGTCTGCTAAGAGAAATGGCAGTTAAGTTCATTCAATACCTATCATTTTGACTTGGGTAGTAATGTTTATCCCGACCACGACAATATCTGCTCTCGATGTAAACACGACAATATCTGCTAAGATAATGCAAAAATTGCAGTAATTTTTTTGGGTGAAATTGAATTGAATAATTAAATGAGGGGAGAAATAGAAAAGAAGATGGACTAAATTAATAGATTATTAAAATTATGTGGGTTAATTTTTTAGAATTAAGGTCAAATTAAAACAAGTGTTGAGGGCTAATATGTAATTATATCAATTTATATTAACTGACACATCATCAGCCGTTAAATTTTTAACGGTATTGAACCAATTTGTTACTTTTTTTAAGTTGAGGGACTAATTTGTAACTTTTGATAGTCAGGGGACACAAAAGATAATTAGAGTATAGTTGGAGGATCATTTATATAGTTTACCCAAAAATCTTTTTATTGGGTAAGAAAAGCGCGACCCACATATACATATTGATACAAGCGTCTCAAAATCCCAACTACAAAGGGCAGGCAGGCAGCCAACCAATTGAAGCTGTCATGGCCGCTGTTGGATTAGGTCAGCATTATCATAAAATATGAATACATCGTTGAGAACCAAGACTTTTTAGCATGGATGGTTGTGAATTTCGGATGGAAAATAGGTTTAAGATAGCCTTTTAGTGGAAGACCAGGAATTAGTTAAACCCACTTGCCTTGTATCTAACTATTTTGGTCCCTAAATGTCTATTTATGATGGAAAGAGGGCTAAAATATGAAAATAATGGTTGAAATGAACAACAATGCATGTGGATATTCCAAACCTTGTAACAATAATACACAATACGTTTCTTTTATTTTACCAGGATAAGATAAATATGGATAATAAGTTTAAGGATTACTATCCTATACACTGACGGTAGAAACTGAAAGTTTTCACAAGCGCTTTAGTTTTGGGGTTTAGGGTCTTAGTTTAGGGTGTAAGGTTTATGGGTTTAGAGATAGTGATTAGAATTTAGAATTTAGGGTTATAACTCATAGTTTATAAGTTAAAACCTAAATCCTAACCATATTAGCTTAAAAATAAAACCCCAACATTTAAACTTTAAATTCTAAGTACTATCATTAAATTCTAAACCCCTGCACATAAACCTCTAAACCCTACACCCTAGACTAAGATCTTAAACCCTAAAATTAAAGCTCAGGTGGAAACTTTCAATTTCCAAGATATAAATCCTAAGTTTAGTGTGAAAGTGTTGACCTGTTTGTTTTAAAAGTTATACAAATCTAGAATTTATTTTGATTTTTATGTTGATGAAATTTAATGTTATAATTACATTGTAGGGATGTTATGTTACCACATTTTCCTTTTTAGTCGACTCTGTTTCCCATTTTTCACGTAAGCTTAAAGCATTATCTCTTGTTAGCTTTAATTACAGTATTTTTATTTCTTTTCTTTTTGACAGTTTTTTATTTATAATTAGATTTCAAATAACAAATATACTCACCAATAATTATTTAATATGTTATCTTTATAACAATTAATATTTTTAATTACTTTATTTTTTAATAATCTAAAAATAATTACAAAGTAACATCTGTTTATAGCTATTTTAACCTATTTTTTAATTACTTTATACTATATGTATGTACACAAACATGCTATTTTTTACTTTTACAAACTAAATAATATAACTCTCGTCTTCCAAAATATATAGGTAAAATGAATTTGATAACAAGTAAATGCTACATTATACTCGCAAGCAAATATTAAAAGAATATTGCTTCTTTGGATTATCTGTTATATATATGATAAGGTTTTTTTTTCATTTGATGAAGTAATTTCCTCTTATTGTATATCAGTAAAAAGTGTTATATATGGACCGTGATGACATGAGGATTCACCTGAGGCATGCACGTTCTATTTCATTGAATTGGCAAAAACACAAACTCACTATCGTGGCCAATAATATTTATTTTTATTCAATTATTTAAATTACGACCGTAAATGTATTACCGAACGCATTAGGCTTATTTTAATTGCGAATATTATTATAATAATAATGAAATAACGTATCTAATATTTTTAGAATAAAAAACACGTGAGAAAGATATTTGTATATTCAACAAAAACAAATAGACCATGAAGGAGGGTGAAGACGTGCAATTACTCTTCATTAACTGAAAAGGGAGACCAAATAATATGTTAGTGTTTCAGCAAATAATTAAAACTTCTGACCAAGAGACGTTTACTCTAGCTTATTAATACTGGAGCGAGACGATAAGTAGAATTAAGGCGGCTAATCTCACCGTAGAATATAATATATACAAGTTGGTTTCAGAATCGATAATTATTCATTCTCTTAAAAAAAATGGAAGTGTATTTTTTTTATCAAAATGAGACCGAATAGTAATAAAAATATTTTTATATATATAAAAATTCCCTTTTGTTTATTTATTAAACATAGATGTTTTACATCGTAAAGGTAGATGCTAAAATTTAAATATATATAAAATCAAATAGTAATAAAAATATTTTTTTTGGATAGATGTTTGTTTTATTTATCCAAAAGTACCTCCAAACAAATCAATAACATCCACCCTTAATTCAGCTTATTACAGACATGAAGCAAACTAGACAACAAACTATAAACCCCATTTAAATCTATATAAAATCGAACAATAATAAAAATAACTTTAATCACTCGATAAATTAATAAATTTAAAAAAATTATTATATCCCTGCATGCTTCAATCTGAACATGCAATTGCTAATTTGCACTTTACACCGATTTTCGCTTTTTTTTCTTCTTCTTGAACTTGCAACTCTTTTATATGATTACCTTCTTTTTAAGCTTAATTAGACATTATCTATGGACCCAATAATAAATTAAAAAATAAAGCTTTATCTTCAACCCATTCACATAAACTAACCTACATTACTAATGAAAGGTAAAAAACTCTATATTATTGTTGAATTTCTTTTCTTATTATTTAAAGGAAAATTCTACCACGTTCGACGAATACCGTTAAATACTACTAACGACGAACACCGCTGAATACTATTAAATTAATTAATAAAAATTAAAAATCTCCAGGACTCAATATAAGTATAAATTATTTAAAATAAAATTTCAATTAAATTATTTTTTATATATATTATATTTTTAAATAATTGGATATTTTTCAATTAAATTATTTAAAAATAATAAACCCTAAATAGTAAATCTGAAACCCAAAATCCTAAACAATAAATTATAATCTCTAAACCCTAAAACCTAAACCTTAAAAATAATAACGATATTTTTCAATTAAATTGTTTAAAAATAAAAAAACCTAAATCTCAAATCAAAATCCCTAAACACTAAATCATAAAATATAAACCATGAACCTTAAGTCATAAACCCTTAATCCAATGTTTAAATTTAGGCCATGATTATTCGAACTCACTACCTGAAACAAGGTCGGCAACGATGGGAGGAAAGGTCATGATTTGAAGGTCTTTACTTTTGCTTCTATAATGGCTGCTACCAACGATTTTTTGTCTGAAAACAAGCTTGGGGAAGACGTAAAAGTCTCAACAATAAAGTTAAATATGTTCTGATTGACATTCGAGGCTCGGTTACAAGCTTGGAGAAGGCTATTTATGACTTAGGGTATATGGGTTCAAATTTAGGGTTTAGAATTTATAGTTTAGGGTCTTGAGTTTTGGATTTAGTTTTTTAATAATTTAATGGAAATTATCTTTATTACTTTATGGTTTAAGGTTTATAGTTTAAGGTTTAGTAATTTTTATAGTTTATTATTAGGGTTTTGAGTTTATAATTTTTTTATTTTTTAAATAATTTAATTGAAAAATATTTAATTATTTAAAAAATTAAAAATATAATATCTATGGAAAACAATTTAATTGACTTTTTTATTTCAAAAAAATTATAATTATATGTTGAGTCAGTAAAATTTAAAATATTTATTAATTAATTTAATGATGTTCAACGGTGTTCGTTATTAATGGCGTTTAGCGGTATTCGTCGAACGTGGTAAACTCATTGTTACATAAATTTGATTATGCAAAACCTCAATTAGAGTCGTGCTCTTTCTTTCTATGTTCTAACTATGTTTTTGCGTCATGCACTCTCCTCTAGTTAAATCTCAATTATTTGAGGATTTACTGAACTTTAAAAAGGTAAAAATATTACATTATTATTTATATATTTATTTGACCCAATCTTATAAACTACCATATCTTCAAATTTCTAATCGAAAAAGTTAACACATTTAAGTGCATTTAAACTCATATTTTATACCATTATAACAATAATCATGTTAATCAAATTAAAATTTAAAATATTATTCTTTTAAAAAATAGGGATGAAGGGGTCGGAGTTCGGACTCGGCTTGCACCCTCCCTAGCCTTAGGCCCTGCTCCTATGTTGGAGCTGGTCCAGTTGCTACCCCTTGCATGCCTAGCCTCTTTCTACTAGTACATAAATGCAACAACAAAAAAATCCTAAAATTCAAAATAAATATGAAGAGAATAAAAATCAAAATTAAGGACAATGTGTAAAAAGAAGTAAATTTATTACAAATTTAATGAGGTGACCGAAGTTTTTATATATTGTTCATTGATCCAATGATCTCAGGATGCTTTGCTTTTTTCGATTTTTATATTTCATATCACCTTCTCTGTCCTAGTCTACTGGTTTAGCTGATTTGTAGGTAAAGCATGAAACAGTTTCAGACAGAAAACTCAGAGAGAAAGAAGCAGGCACCAGAATGCTGTGAAAGGAAATATATTTTTTTAAATAATGATTACGAAATTAAACAGAATGCAGAGAATTCTTGATGAATTTGTAATAATGGCAGTAGCGACAAATGGAAGCTACCTTTACTTTTTAAAATGAAAAAAACAGTGTTCTGCTGTTGTTTTAGGACAACTGGTTTTTGAAGTAAAACAATTGTACTAGAAAAAGTAAGAAACACTGATTGAATTGAAGAGAAGCCCAGAAAATGTAATCCAACAGTGAAATAAACAAAAGCATGGTTTAATATTTGGTGTGTGGTGAAATAGGTTATAATGATCAGTTGTTACAAACAGCACTTAAAAAAAAAAAGACATTGAGAGAAAAGCATTACAGTTAGAAACAGAGTAGAAGAAACTGGCAAAAAATCTAAGATCCCAAAGATAGGTAAGAACTAAGAAGCAACCAAAATTTGTTTACCTTTGGATCAAGCAAAGACGAAGGAGATTTTTCCTTGGCAATTGGCATCACTTGACAAATTCAGCATCAGACACGGCGGAGAGTTCAATTTGGCTGGCATCATCGTCATCGATTGGAGCAGGAAGGTTAAGATCTATCAAACTATCTCCCAACTTTTTGGAACTTTTAACGGCTGTTTTGGTTGTTGTCGCCGCTACTTGAGCAGTTACATGAGATCTTTTATGTCCACCCAGAGCCTGTCCAGATGAGAAGACCCTAAAACAAACAGGGCATTCATGGAGTTTCTTTTCTGGCATTGAACAAGCACCCACATTCCCTGTTTCGTGAGTTGATACGGGCGTGTAGGCTTTGATCTTTTTGTGACTCGCTCTGTGTCCACCCAGTGCTTGGTACGATTTAAAAACCTTGTTGCACGTTTCACATCTGTACTTAGCCCGACCTGTTCTGTTATTATTATTATTATTAACCTTGCTTAATTTGAAGTACCCTTCTGATTCATCCGTTTCTTCTTCTTCTTCCTCGTCTTCCTCGTCATCGTCGTCTTGATTTATTTTTCTTTTCCATTGGTCCCTTGAAAGCATCATAAGACAGAAAGCGACATCTTCTTCAGTTGTTGTATCAGAGATCGAACTCACCGGTTCAGGTTCAGCCCAAGACTCGGCCTTACTCAGTTGGTTGATATTAACTTTAAGCTTATTTTTTTCTTCTTCTTCTTCATCGTCATCGTCATCATCTTCTTCTTCTTGGTCTAGTATTTTCCGAGGGCGTTTAGATCGTCTCCGATTTGGATTCTTAGACGACTCGGTCTCGCTTTCTCTGTCTTGAAGAACAACCGAGGCAGCATCCACAAACTGAGGATCTACCATGCGAACACTTCTCTTTGGGTTCTCTCTAAGCCTATAAATCTGACCCTTTTTCTCCTCTCCTTCTTCATCAGATGAATACGAAGCGGAAGCTGCCTCGGACTCTTGACTCAGTTGATTCGTTGGTTCTTCGACCTTGGGAAGATTCAACATATGGGACCTCATATGTCCACCCAAAGCTCTTCCATTTACAAAGCTCTTCAAGCATAACTTGCACCTATGTTTCTCCATTACAAAATCAGAAACAGAGCTTAATGTTTGTGTCTGAAAATTCTATAAACTCTGGGTTGAGGGAGAGAGAGTTTTAGAGAAGCATGGAAAGAGAGTGCAAAAACTAAAAAAAGGAGTAGGTGACAACTGACAAGCATTCCTCCACCAAGAGATGTATACAAAGAAACAACATTTTTGTTTTTATTTTCTCGATTTAAAAGGTAATTTATTTTTGTTTTAAAACGGAAAATTATCAATAAATAAAAATTTAATGAAAGCGTATACATGAAGGGAGGAAGAGCGACATGTAACATGCGAGTCTTTGCCCGTTTTCTCTGTATTTATTCCCTATCCAATTCCTTCAATTTTTTTTATATTTCCAAACCACCCTTTCTTACAACAGAAAACAGAATACTCGGTCCAACCATCTTTTCCCTTAGTTTTAAAAACAATGGGTATTTTAGGAATTAAAAGGAGGGTTTACCAGAATAAACCGGCGGGTTTGCTTTGCTTTGTACAAAGTCAAGAAAACCGCTGGGATTTGTTGTAACGACGAATTACTATATGGAAACCAAATCACACGGTGTCCCTCTTTCCCTTTACTGTGACATACAACAAAATTACAAACAAATGATATTTTTACAACACTATTTTCTTGTTATTGTAATAAATGAATCTGTATTTTTTTTGCTATTGCAATTAATTAATTAAAATCCTAAGAAGTATCAGTTTAATTTTGGTTTAAGGGTGCTTTAAGCCTTGAACTTTTAAAAAATAATTAACTAAATTTTTAATTTTTTTGCAACGAATTAAATTTATGAACCAATAAATTTAACCAATTAAGCCCTTTGACCGATTTTGATAATTAATTTTTAACAATTTTTTAAAGATATTATAGTCATGTGACTAATTACAGTTCTTTTTCGGATAAATGAAGTTTTCTTATTCATCCAAAGAACCAACCCTTTACAACGAACCACCAACTATCAAAGAGGAAACTACCATAAATCAAAGAAAATAGCAAATGAATATGACCCTTGAAATCTAGTAACTACAGTTCTTTCATGCGACATTTACAGATTTTTTTAGAAAATTTTTTTTAATATTTTTTATAATTTCTAGAACTTTAAAGAAATTTTAAATAAAAAAACTCTTTTGAAATTGTCAAGTGATGACACTGTAATACGAACTGGTGCAACAAAACTGTTAGTTTTAACAGTCAACGTGGTCAAAGGAGTGAATTAATAAAATTTTGGAGTATAAGAACTTAATTGGATGCAAAAAAATTTAAGGGCTTAATTGATTTTTTTTCAAAAGGTTAAGGGATTATGATACCCTTAAATTTTTTTTTTTTGTGGAGAATCTGTTACACCTTTTTGCGGGTGAAATTTGGGCCAACTGTTAGTGCAGGTAGCTTTAGCATGCCGGCTGGGCCGTTTACAACCTTTATAGTTTTTACCATCATACATGTACATAAAAAATAAAAATAAATAAGGGTATGTAATGTATGAAATGAAAAAAGAGAGCAGTAGGGGTAAAGTTCCCTTTAATTTTGGATCTAATGGTTGAAATGGGAAGGAAAGTAACAACCTCCCATTGAGGAAGGAGTTTTGTATGGGGAGTAAATGCCGTTTTGGTAGACCCAATCCTAGTCTTTCATGTGGACAAATATTTAGACCAATTGGGGCACATTAAGATGGCGTCCTTTTCGGTATATTTAGACCAATTCAAAAGGCAGAGCTGGCAATGGCATGAAACAATGTCCAAGGTGCAGCTGTGGTACACATGCACGTATATAAATATCGTGTGTGCTAGTTGTGTAAATTGGGGAATTACTCAAGTATTCTTTTTACACACTGCTTGTAGTCTTGGTTGAAATGAGAATAAAAATTAAGGATTCTCCTATGTGCATTGTTGGCCCTCAAATTTGCATGCCAAGTTATTCTTCTGCTTTGAATAAAAGGAAAGGAAGTTGTTTGATTCAAGTGTATATGGTTGCATTCTTTCTGGGGAAGTTTCGACTTTGTTGTGTAGGGAACTTCAGGCAATTTTGGGTGAAAAACCCTTTTTTAATTATTATCTTTAATTATGGCTCCCAAAAATATTTATTTGGCAAAATGACCTCCTTTCTTGCCAGGTCGGCAGACCTCGCGTTTTGTAGGACGCGAGGTACAATATCGCGTTCTGCAGAACGCGATTTCTGTCGACGTGGGGTTGCAGTTCGTTTTAACGGTTTAACAGTACCTCGCGTTCTACAGAACGCGAGGTCACCGAGAAATTGAAAAGGCGGCTGGAATATATCGCACGGACCTCGCGTTCTGTAGGACGCGAGGTGTAACACCCGTGTTTTGGGGCTAGGAGTTAGTCGGGTTAGTGGTCCGAGTCGGTAAAATTAAAATTAAATCAATTGGACCATGACTTGGGCTAATGGGGTTTTAAAATAAAAAGGAGAGACCAATGCAGTAATTTAACCTAAATGTTTTAAAAAGCTAGACCACCTTTTTGAAAAGTAAAAAGAGAACAAAAAAAAAGTGTAGTCATCTTTCTCATTTTCCTTTCTTCACCATGGAAACCCTAACAAATCCTCCCAAATCCCAAATTGTATTTCCATCAATTACTCCATCAATTCAAGGGCATATTTAAAGGTAATCATATATTTAAACTCTCCTCTTTATTATTTATCCATGCATGGTCTTAGATTCTAAAAATATAAACTTTTGAAAATTAGGGTTTGATTTAAAGTTTGGATTTTTAATGGGTTTTTCATATTGTCTTGATAAATTGAGTTGGGGTTTTGTTTATTCATGTTAAAAGGTGCAACATATATTAATTTGGTTAAGTTTTGTTGAAAATCCGAAGTGGGTTCTTGGAGCCATTTTTAAGGTGTCAAAAAGTTGTTTTTTGGTGGGTTTTAGGGTGTAATTAGAAGGCTGATGGTTAGGGTATGTTAGGAGGATGATTTGGGACCATTTAAATGTCATTTGGGTGTTTGAAAATGGAATTTTCTGCTGGGTAAGATTGGAGTACGAAAATGGGAATTTTGGTGTGGTTTATGTTGGAAATTGAAGGTTGGTGTTAGGGTAATAGTTGGGGGCTGTTTAGGAAGCATTTGAATGTGCTAAATGCGTTGAAATCACAAGTTTTGGGCTGTGTATAAGGGCTGCTCGGATTTGGTAATTTGGGGGTTGCTCATGGTTTGAAATGTTGAGTTTGGTGTTTGATTAGTGTTCCGGGTTTGCTACTTAAATTGATGATTTGATTTGTGGTTGTTTTACTTGTGTTGAGATGTTTAGAAGCTTGGTTTTGGGTTGGTGAAGCCTTGGGAGCAAATCCGGAAATTGAAGACCATGGTTGCTTGGTGTTTGAGCTTGGAGGTAGAGGTGAGTGGTTAAAATATTTTAAATGGTTTTGAGCAATTGGTTCGAGCATGTGGACTAGGTTGAGATTGGTAGACTCACCTAGAGTTAGGATTAGGGTGGTAGCCTAATCCTAAGCTTTAGTTAGAGACATTGGATGATCTCTTTAATTGATGTTATGCCTCATGATTATTTGTGTATGTATAATGTGTTATATATGTTGTTGAGACATGGTTTGATGCATTGCTATGCATGTGGTTTGTATTATGATTGTGCATGATGATGTTGAGTTTAATATGATGTAAGATGCCATATTATTACTCTTGAACATGACATTATGATATTATGTTGTTGAGATAATTGATGTTGAGCTTAATATGATGTAAGATGTCATGTTATGACTCTTGAACATCAAATGTCGTGAAATTGATTAATTGGCACTAGTATGCTTGGGTACAATGATCGATCATTAGGATTAGTGTGCACACAAATTGAGTCAAAACGTACGTGGCCTTGGTGGCGTTAAGGCACCAAGGAGGAGTATGGTGATGTAATATTCCACCAGAAGCTTTTATATATTTCTACGTGATGATGAGTGGAATCCCATCCGTAGGGCATGTGGCGATGAGTGGAATCCCGCACATGCAAGGACCGGTGATGAGTGGAATCCCACCGAGGTAATGTTGTTGTTGGAAATGCGTTCCAACATGTTATCCGCGTATTCGAGTCATAGCTAGGTGCCAATAAGAGAAAGTATGTTTACGCCAATATGAAATTATGCATACATGATAATATGAATTGATATGTGTATCAACGTGATATGAAATGTGAATTTCAATGTGAAACGATATATGATGTGGTTAATATATTGAGTTATGCATCATTGTATGTTGAACTATTAAGTTGTTGAGCATGTCATGAATTTGGTAATATGTTCATGCATCACCTATACTTATGGCTCATGTGAATCGAAGGTAAAACCATGTATAATATCATGATAGTTGCTCGAGCTTGGACCCTGCATTGTCGAAGGTTTGTTTTATGGGCTACCCTCACTAAGATTTTATGCTTACGCTCTCTTTTGTTCGACAATGCAGATAAATAGCTTGTGGGTGGCAAAGGGCAAGGAAAGGTCTCCAAGTGTTGCTTTCGGTGAGCTCAATGTATGAGTTTTAAGTAATAGATTGTAATAGTTAAGCAATGGGATAGGTGTTATTGATTTGAGTTTTGATGTATGTCGTTGTTGGCTTGGTTCGTGGATGCCTTGTCTGATTGTAAATATTGCTTATGTTACATGCCATGAATGCCTACATATTTTGGTTGCTAAGGCATGAAATCTTAAGTTCTTGTATGACTCATTGAATGATGATGTTGTCGAGTTTGACCATGGATTGTAAGCATGTTATACTTTGGTGAATGTTGGTGTGTATGATGGTATGCTTTAGGATGCTTTAGGTTGCCTTGTGCTGAGTGCAAACCTTTCAAGATGTCTTGTTCTCTTTAAGACCATTTGAGCCTTCATGTATGCTTAATATTGCCTAATTTCGCTCTTTAATTAGAATGCTATGTGTGAATGCTTTAATCCATGTTTGAATGACACCCTTGGCTTAAATATGTGTGCTTGCATGTTGGTATACGCTTAGGTGAGTCGAGAAATGCATTTAGAGTCGATTTGGGGTTGTTCTAGTTGAAATTGAGGGATTGCAGTGCAGGGGGTATCGATACCCCTGGCTAGGGTATCGATACTCTCTTGCCCAAATGCCTCAGATTTTGCCTAGGGTATCGATACCCTTAGGGTATCGATACCCCCCAAAGTTACTGTAATTTGGAATTGGGAGTTTGAATAGAGCGTATCGATACGGGGTCCCCGAGTATCGATACGGGCCAATCTGTTGACCAAGGAAGGTTGACCGAGGAAGAGGGTATCGATACCCCTGGCAAGGGTATCGATACAGTCTTCTCGTGTTGACTTCCTAGGTTGACCAAAAAAAGGGGGTATCGATACCCCTGTCAAGGGTATCGATACTGCCTGCCTTATAAGCCTAAATTGACTGTTTATGCATGGCCGTGGTTCGAATGTGTTTTTCCTTTGAACGTTTTTCCGCTGTTGTGAATCGCATAGGACTTAATATTCATCTAGACAAGATTAATATAAAAAGAAAAAAAAATAGGGTTGCTAACCGAGGGGGAATCCTTTGGGTTTCGCTTCGGTTTTCCCCGTGTGGCCCACTCGGACCGGTCATCCGGCCAGACCGGGACGAGGAGGTTACATTTGTTGGTATCAGAGCCTAAGGTTTCCGAGACCTTGGGCAGGTAAGTGAGGTAAGTTTAAGTTTGAATTGATATGCACGGTGTTTGCTTGCTCTATAAGTATGACTGCTTGTATGACAAATATGTTGATTGCTCGTTTAAAAGCATGTTGTTTGTTATCCGTGTATGTGGTGATTAATGATTGATTGATTGAGAATGCATGTTGTTTGATAGTAGCTTATGTTTGCTTGTTTAGCAAGTAAGCCGTGTTATATGCTTGGTTGAGCATGTATGTATGTTGATTTGCTTGAAGCATGTTTAGTAGAGTCCGATTGCTACTATTACATTGAAAAAGTGATTTTTAAGTGAGGGAATCATACTTGAGCCACTTGGACCCTTTCCTTTGCTAACCCAATTCGTATGAAAATTTACTGTTGATGTTATTGTTTATTTAATTGCTTTTTAGTAAGTAGAAGTTGTGGTTTCTGAAAAGGTGGACGACGTTAGGGGAGTCCACCACCTTAGTTAGAGAGGTATGGTTGTACCAGAATTGCGGTACAATTCGTCCGTTTGAGACGGTGCGTATGTGGGTTGACTCTTGTGGAGGAGGGACAATGTGACCAACTCTGACATTGGTTGGTAAGAAGAAGTGAAGGCATATGAGTGGGAGTTAGAGTGGTGTCGATGTTCTAACAGCTGAGCCTTGGTACAATATTAAGTTGTTTCCTCCAGTTGATTTCGAATCCGTATTTCTGTACATTGTTAGCAAGCCTGCAAGTTTGAATATGCCCGGTGAAGTGTTAGAGGTAGGTGCGAGCACCTTGGTTCTTTTAGCGAGATCAAGGTAGGGGTCTCGTGTGAGTAATCTGAAATTCAGAAGTGTTAGTTGGTGACCGTTGGGGTTCGGCCTATGATTTGAATGCAAGACAGCTGGTCAGTGTCCGTGAGTGGGAGCCAGTTTGGGTGATTTGGGTCAGTGTACGTTGAGTTGTTTTCCAGCAAGCGAAAGAGATGAAGTCAATTCCGATATAGTTGAGCCGAGAAGGGAGCCTTGAGCGTTGACTTCAGGATTGTTGGTAGGGGTAGAACAAGTCCAGCAAGACTGTTTGTGTGCGATCAGAATTGAGTCTTGAAGTTACGAGATGCTCTAAGAACAGCTTAGAAGAGTCAGATGTTGTTGAAAAACCAGTCTGAAAACAAGAGGACCGAAGACTATCAGTTGTGTACATGTTCAGAGTTACTAGTTTCTAGTAGATGCGAAGTGATTGTCTTCCTGCGGTTTTGATGTACCTTTTGTCAAGGTTTGGCTTGAAGAGCACAGAATTAGTGTATACGTTGAGACAAAGAGAGAGTTGCTTTGAAGACACAGATTTTTGTGAGACTGTAGTGGTAAGTGAGGATGTGAACTTCTTGTTGAATGTTGATCCAGTTTAGAGATCAAATGTTGATTGAGTTTAGTTGGTAGGCTTGCTTAGCAAGTGTGATGAATTTGATTTTGAATGAAGATTGGACCGCAAAATGCTAGAATAGTTTGTGATTCTTCCTAGAAGTGTTTAGAAGAAACGCCCAGTTTGTCTCCTAACAGAGAAGAAGAGTTTATTATTGATGTCGTCTCCGAGTTTGCTCGTGTTTTAGTTTGCTCTGTATCTTATGGTTTCCGACAGAATTGAGAATGTTGAAGAATTAACTTCGAGACTTGTTAGACCTTAGATTCATTAGGCCTAGTGCATAATCTCAGAGTTCTACAGTGTAACTTGTGTCAAAGAAAGAGCGACAGTACGAGAATGTGTTTAGATTTCAGGCAGTTGAAACAAGTGTCAGTGAATTGTTGATCAGTTAGTGTGTACTCCAGTCAAATTGAAGATTAATTGGGATTCGATTATTACCAGTTGAAAGTGAGAGAAGTTGAAGTATCGAAGACAGCTTTCGAGGCAGGATATGATCGCTTTGAGTTCCGAGTTATGCCATTTTGTTTGACTAGTGTATTAGTTACCTTCATAGAGATGTTGAGCAGAATAATTTTCTGAATTTCATGATCAGTTGTGGTAGCTCTTCTAGATGTCACATGAGTATATTCAAGTACCGAGGAAGATCATGACAAGTTTTGAAGTTAGTGTGGTAGATTCTATTAGAGAATTAGTTGTATGTCAAGTTGTGCAACATGAACTTCGAGTTAATGAAGATGTTCTCCTAGAACATGTAGATCAGCCGAGTGTATTAGAGTAAATCCCAAGTAGGCAAAAGAAGACATGAGTTAGAAGAAATTGAAGACTGTGACAAATATCTATAGTTCCTAGGTCTAGCATTGTTACTTTCAGAGAATTGTAAATAGTCTTTTGAAGATAGTTGCTCCATTGATAGATTGCTACAGAAGAAAGTTCAGTTTGTGAGGTTAGATGCGAGACATTGAACCCTTGAGAAACCGAAAGAAACTTTGATGAAAACTTCGACCTTGATCAGCTTAGGTTAGAGAAAGAAATTGTGAGCCATGTTGATGTGTTACATGTAGAGTTAGGTTGTGTGCTTATGCAAGACAGAAGATTGTGACTTGTTCGTCGAGTTAGTTGAAAGACCGTGAGAAGAGTTATCCGATATGAGACATAGAGTTAATTACAGTTGTATTTGCTTCGAAGACTTAGAGACAAAGCTTGTATAGTAAGAAATGCGCAGTGTATATGTACGTATCGTTAGAACTTGAAATATTTGAAGACTTGGGGATGGTTGGAACTTGAACAACATGAGTAGTTAGAATTGCTTGAAGACTGTGATCTCAAGATTGAATACCATTCGAAGATAGTCAACGTAGTAACCGATGTTTCGAGTTGTAATTGTTGTTAGCTTAGTAGTTGAGTTACGAGTTGCAATTTCCGAATTTCGTACATCAAATGATAGTAGTTTTGTGGCCGGGTGTCGGGTCGAGACTACCTTGAGTCAGAATGCTTGAAGAGAAACAGTTGCAAGACAGATTCTTGGCACCTCACGTGCGAGGCATAGTAGAAGGAAGACCTTCAGAATACAGTTCCAGAGATGATAGAGTTTTGCATTTCAGAGGTAGAATAGTTGTACCGATTGACCTAGTGTTTTGAGATGTGTTGTTTTGGCCGAAGAGCACGGTAGTTCATTTGTATTGCATCTGAGTTGTATAAAGACGTATTGTGGGTGGAAGATGAATGCTTCTGAATTGAGTGGATGAATAATGTGGTTCAGTATGCGAGTGAATATGTAAATTGTCAGAGTGCCAAGACCGAGTATCAGCTTTCTTCTAGTTGTTACATCCGTGGAAGGTTCTTAATGGAAGTGGGTAATAGAGATTCGAGATTTCAGATAGAATAATTTCGAAGACGGTTGCTTAGCGTTTGGTTACCGGTTGAAGACAGAGGATCAGTCAGAGAAAGTTACGAGTCAAGTGTTCAAACAGTGTTGTGTGAGATTATGAATCGGGCTAGTTCTGTTGTCTGTTTGTTGTAGTTGCCGCCAGAGTTAGAAAAAGGGTTTGTGATGTGTAATGTGTATCTGTGATTCGAAAGTGTGAGTCAGATCTGTTCCGTGCTATGTTTGTTGAAGAGATTGAGTTGAGTTTGAAATTGCATGCAACGAAGGATCAGTCGAGATCTTAGCATCAGAGATCCATAGTTGTGTGGTAAGTCTTTCGAGTTGGTTAGTATGTTGAGGTGAGAGAGGAATGTGTGGAGGTGCATGTTTCAGTGGCCCTCCGTGATCGATGAATTTCGGGGACGAAATTTCCTTAAGTGGGGGAGAGTTGTAACACCCGTGTTTTGGGGCTAGGAGTTAGTCGGGTTAGTGGTCCGAGTCGGTAAAATTAAAATTAAATCAATTGGACCTTGACTTGGGCTAATGGGGTTTTAAAATAAAAAGAAGGGACCAATGCGGTAGTTTAACCTAAATGTTTTAAAAAGCTAGACCACCTTTTTGAAAAGTAAAAAGAGAACAAAAAAAAGTGTAGTCATCTTTCTCATTTTCCTTTCTTCACCATGGAAACCCTAACAAATCCTCCCAAATCCCAAATTGTATTTCCATCAATTACTCCATCAATTCAAGGGCATATTTAAAGGTAATCATATATTTAAACTCTCCTCTTTATTATTTATCCATACATGGTCTTAGATTCTAAAAATATAAACTTTTGAAAATTAGGGTTTGATTTAAAGTTTGGATTTTTAATGGGTTTTTCATATTGTCTTGATAAATTGAGTTGGGGTTTTGTTTATTCATGTTAAAAGGTGCAACATATATTAATTTGGTTGAGTTTTGTTGAAAATCCGAAGTGGGTTCTTGGAGCCATTTTTAAGGTGTCAAAAAGTTGTTTTTTGGTGGGTTTTAGGGTGTAATTAGAAGGCTGATGGTTAGGGTATGTTAGGAGGATGATTTGAGACCATTTAAATGTCATTTGGGTGTTTGAAAATGGAATTTTCTGCTGGGTAAGATTGGAGTACGAAAATGGGAATTTTGGTGTGGTTTATGTTGGAAATTGAAGGTTGGTGTTAGGGTAATAGTTGGGGGCTGTTTAGGAAGCATTTGAATGTGCTAAATGCATTGAAATCACAAGTTTTGGGCTGTGTATAAGGGCTGCTCGGATTTGGTAATTTGGGGGTTGCTCATGGTTTGAAATGTTGAGTTTGGTGTTTGATTAGTGTTCCGGGTTTGCTACTTAAATTGATGATTTGATTTGTGGTTGTTTTACTTGTGTTGAGATGTTTAGAAGCTTGGTTTTGGGTTGGTGAAGCCTTGGGAGCAAATCCGGAAATTGAAGACCATGGTTGCTTGGTGTTTGAGCTTGGAGGTAGAGGTGAGTGGTTAAAATATTTTAAATGGTTTTGAACAATTGGTTCGAGCATGTGGACTAGGTTGAGATTGGTAGACTCACCTAGAGTTAGGATTAGGGTGGTAGCCTAATCCTAAGCTTTAGTTAGAGACATTGGATGATCTCTTTAATTGATGTTATGCCTCATGATTATTTGTGTATGTATAATGTGTTATATATGTTGTTGAGACATGGTTTGATGCATTGCTATGCATGTGGTTTGTATTATGATTGTGCATGATGATGTTGAGTTTAATATGATGTAAGATGCCATAGTATTACTCTTGAACAAGACATTATGATATTATGTTGTTGAGATAATTGATGTTGAGCTTAATATGATGTAAGATGCCATGTTATGACTCTTGAACATCAAATGTCGTGAAATTGATTAATTGGCACTAGTATGCTTGGGTACAATGATCGATCATTAGGATTAGTGTGCACACAAATTAAGTCAAAACGTACGTGGCCTTGGTGGCGTTAAGGCACCAAGGAGGAGTACGGTGATGTAATATTCCACCGGAAGCTTTTATATATTTCTACGTGATGATGAGTGGAATCCCATCCGTAGGGCATGTGGCGATGAGTGGAATCCCGCACATGCAAGGACCGGTGATGAGTGGAATCCCACCGAGGTAATGTTGTTGTTGGAAATGCGTTCCAACATGTTATCCGCGTATTCGAGTCATAGCTAGGTGCCAATAAGAGAAAGTATGTTTACGCCAATATGAAATTATGCATACATGATAATATGAATTGATATGTGTATCAACGTGATATGAAATGTGAATTTCAATGTGAAACGATATATGATGTGGTTAATATATTGAGTTATGCATCATTGTATGTTGAACTATTAAGTTGTTGAGCATGGCATGAATTTGGTAATATGTTCATGCATCACCTATACTTATGGCTCATGTGAATCGAAGGTAAAACCATGTATAATATCATGATAGTTGCTCGAGCTTGGACCCTGCATTGTCGAAGGTTTGTTTTATGGGCTACCCTCACTAAGCTTTTATGCTTACGCTCTCTTTTGTTCGACAATGCAGATAAATAGCTTGTGGGTGGCAAAGGGCAAGGAAAGGTCTCCAAGTGTTGCTTTCGGTGAGCTCAATGTATGAGTTTTAAGTAATAGATTGTAATAGTTAAGCAATGGGATAGGTGTTATTGATTTGAGTTTTGATGTATGTCGTTGTTGGCTTGGTTCGTGGATGCCTTGTCTGATTGTAAATATTGCTTATGTTACATGCCATGAATGCCTACATATTTTGGTTGCTAAGGCATGAAATCTTAAGTGCTTGTATGACTCCTTGAATGATGATGTTGTCGAGTTTGACCATGGATTGTAAGCATGTTATACTTTGGTGAATGTTGGTGTGTATGATGGTATGCTTTAGGATGCTTTAGGTTGCCTTGTGCTGAGTGCAAACCTTTCAAGATGTCTTGTTCTCTTTAAGACCATTTGAGCCTTCATGTATGCTTAATATTGCCTAATTTCGCTCTTTAATTAGAATGCTATGTGTGAATGCTTTAATCCATGTTTGAATGACACCCTTGGCTTAAATATGTGTGCTTGCATGTTGGTATACGCTTAGGTGAGTCGAGAAATGCATTTAGAGTCGATTTGGGGTTGTTCTAGTTGAAATTGAGGGATTGCAGTGCAGGGGGTATCGATACCCCTGGCTAGGGTATCGATACTCTCTTGCCCAAATGCCTCAGATTTTGCCTAGGGTATCGATACCCTTAGGGTATCGATACCCCCCAAAGTTACTGTAATTTGGAATTGGGAGTTTGAATAGAGCGTATCGATACGGGGTCCCCGAGTATCGATACGGGCCAATCTGTTGACCAAGGAAGGTTGACCGAGGAAGAGGGTATCGATACCCCTGGCAAGGGTATCGATACGGTCTTCTCGTGTTGACTTCCTGGGTTGACCAAAAAAAAGGGGGTATCGATACCCCTGTCAAGGGTATCGATACTGCCTGCCTTATAAGCCTAAATTGACTGTTTATGCATGGCCGTGGTTCGAATGTGTTTTTCCTTTGAACGTTTTTCCGCTGTTGTGAATCGCATAGGACTTAATATTCATCTAGACAAGATTAATATAAAAAGAAAAAAAAATAGGGTTGCTAACCGAGGGGGAATCCTTTGGGTTTCGCTTCGGTTTTCCCCGTGTGGCCCACTCGGACCGGTCATCCGGCCAGACCGGGACGAGGAGGTTACACGAGGTCTGTGCATTTACAGCCAGAACCACAAGCAAAAACATGCGTAAGTATGCGTGTTCGAACCCAATTTCGAGCGTGTAAATGGTATATTTTTAGCGATCATCGAGTTTGGGGTTGTAGTACTGAAAATTGTCTATCGTATGATACCAACATGGTTAATTTCCGTCCATTCTACAATAGTTTAAAATGGCTTCGAAAACCCTATGCTAGCATACGTTTATAGATTGAAGTTGTATTTCAACTAATGTCGATTTTCTGTTTTTTAATCCTATTAAATTTAGTAAAAACAAAAATTAAATAAACATTATAAAGTTTAATTATAATATGCAAACAAAATTATAATTCATAAACAAAATTAGAATACGACATTATAAAATTTAAAAGTGTTTTACATAAATATTAAAAACATAAGTAGAAAACAATAAAAAAACTAATAATGCCTATGTCCACCCGTTCCGCAGTCGGGTGGATGACGGTCACGACCCGGATTCCTCCTCCGTCCATCCTGTGGTGGTCTCTGGTCCCTATCATCCTGACCATCGTGCGCGATCTGCGGATCTGTGCTGGGCCTAGGCTGGGAGTAAAACAAACTACCTATCGGCGTATTCTCCACCATCTGAAACTCATACTGAGGTGGATAATCGATAAGTAGAAGGTTAGTATGTGGCGTCTGGGGGCGATAGGCATCAGTGGAGCCGAACTGGGGTGGAGGCATCGTCTGCTCGAAAGTCGATGGACCGCTATGCAATGGTGGGGCAGAAGATGATGCCCCTGGAGTGTCATATCGTGGTCTCGGACCGCGCTGCATCGACTGCCTCTGGGTCTGCCTCTGGGTCTGCCTCTGGGTCTGGGACTGGCTCTGGTTCTGGCTCGCTCGCCCGCTCCCGCGTGGGCGGTTTTGGGGTCGCTGGGGAAGCCCTTCTTCGAGCTCGGCCGGAGTAAGGATATGTGGCATCCCATTGTCCCTATACCACTGGCCATAATTGAAAGTGACCGAAGGACCCCCTTCTATAATTGGTGCGAGAAAATGTGGGAGTCTGAGAAATCGTTGACCCCAAAGTGCTATCCAGATAGCGTGGTGCTCGGCCCAGTCAGTCTCTGTCTTCCCCTGACGCGTAAGATTGTGGAACTCGTCCATATTTTGCGGAGGGCGTGGAACATCTTGGACGTACCCGAACTGTCGGAGTACACGATCCGCAGAATGCCAGACGCAAATTTCGTAGTTCAGCAGCGGAACTACGGAAATCCAGAGGTCTCGCTCTTGCACAATATCTGGTGGAGTAATGAGGCGAATCTGCTCTGAATCGTAGGGCCTCCACACGAACTAAAAAGAATGAAAAAAGTTAGTAAAATTTCTATATGAAATATTATTGGAAAAAATAGTATGGAAAAAATCAAAATAATTATTGAATTACCTCGTCCTCCTTCAAGGCATCGAATCTATATCTGTATGCTTTCTGGGTGTCCGGTAGGCCGACGTGGGATAGGTTGGCGGTCCACCTTTAAATAATGAAATGCGATCGTTAAATAAAATAATTTAATAAAAAAATATAGTAGATTATGTAGTACCTCCGTATAAGCGAAAATGACAGAGGACTGGGAATCCTAAGCTGTGGTGCCAAAGTAGGGATCCGAAGCCAAAGCCAAGCCTGCAGGAATAAACAGCATCCTCCCATCGATGCTTTGGAGGCGTCAACGTTTCTGCAGAGGTCTCTGATAAGAAACGCCAAGACAGCTGACCCCCAAGATTTTTGTCCAGACTCGGCTAAATTTGTGAGATGATGAAGCCACATAACGTGCACTTTGTTGCGAGTTTTGTCGGGCATTAATATCCCGCCAATAATGTGCAAGATGTGGGCTCGCGCATACCGCTGTGAAAATATAAATTAATAAAGGCATCCTAATTAAAAAAATTTAAGTTCATCCTAAATAATAAAATTGTAAGTATCCTAAATATTTAATGTATGTAACCTAAATATTTAATAAAGTATCTTAAATAATTACTGAATTCATCCTAAAAATTTATCCTACATATTTATAATTCATCCTAAATATTTATTAAAAAGATCCTAAATATTGTCCCTATTCATGATAAAAAAATTCCCTAAACGCTAATGTGCAAATAAATAATTTTAATTTAATAATAAATGTAATAATAAAAGCATACTAAATATAATAAAAAAATACCTCAAGTGTAACATCATCCGCATCGAGGGGAGGGGTTCCAAAGTTGTCCTCCAAGTACGGTAGAGAAATTTTCCCTCCGTCCCACGCTCTATCAGGGGGCATGACGCCAATTTGTTCAGCAAATAGGAGTGGCCAATGTCCCATCGCTACACCAGTAATAACGCTGCCATTTATAGGCAACCCTACAGGACGCGAGGTCCGTCCGATATATTCCAGCCGCCTTTTCAATTTCTCGGGGACCTCGCGTTCTGCAGAACGCGAGGTACTGTTATACCGTTAACAGGGACAGCAACGCCACGTCGACAAATATCGCGTTCTACAGAACGCGATATTGTACCTCGCGTCCTACAAAACGCGAGGTCTGCCGACCTGACAAGAAAGGGGGTCATTTTGCCAAATAAATATTTTTGGGAGCCATTTTTATAGATAATAATTAAAAAAAGGGTTTTTGTCCCAAAATTGCCGGAACTTCATTCTGTAAATTCTGTAGTAACCAAGATTCAATCACGTGAAATTATGAGTTGGAACAGTATTGTTCATCACATGAATAATTAAGATATTTAGAATACTGATGGTGTTAATTATTGTCGGTGGTCATGGTCATGGGCATGGGTTTTATAAGAAACAGGTTCTGGTTCACTCAAATCCTTGCTTGTTCCAATTCCACACACTCGGACTTGGACACCCCAACCAATCATCATTAACACGATACTTTATTGTTTTTAATTACAGTCATATTGTAAACAAACACAGAGAGTCGAGAGGGTTGAAGTTGATTAAATTATTCATTATCGGCTTTCCTGAGTTGTATGTAAAAAACAATCCATATTTCCAAAGACTAACAACATTGGAAATTTGGAAACAACCCAAACCCAAATTATTAAATAATGTGATCTCGATTTCCACTTGATGTAAAGTCAGACAGGTAAATAATGGCAATCACTTTCGCATGTTTTAAAAGGTACGGGCCTGTGACAAATTGACATAAAGCCTTGTTTCAGTTGGTGTCTAAAGAAGGTCCTGAAGGTTCGAGAGAAGGCTTTCTCTATTTTTAGCTCAGTGAGTGATTGGACTATAATCGACACCTCTTAAATTTGGTCTGAGCTTCGAGTAAAGGGTGTTGTTGTCCCTTGGCATAGGTTAGTTTGGTGCCACTTGCAGATTCCCAGGCATGCTATCATTGTTTGGCTTGCCATTTTGAATAGACACCCCACAAAGGACCGCCTCCTCAAATGGGGTGTTAGGGTGGACGAAAATTGTGTTTTATGTGATGCTTCTGAATGCAGGAATCATATGTTCATCGCTTATCCTTTCTCGAGGGAAGTTTGAAGGGGTGTTTTACGTTTATGTAACCTGACTAGACAAGTCATGGATTGGGATCAGGAGTTCTTGTGGGCTTCTTTCCTCCTGAAGGGCAAAACGTTGCTTGCTGGTATTCTTCGTGTGGCTTGGAGTGCTCATCTGTACTTTGTGTGGATTGAGAGAAATATCAAAAATTTTAAAGGTTGTGCTAGCTCTGTTGAGGCAACTCTGGACCTTATTAAAGTGGTGGTTCGTCTTCAATTTACTAGGAAGAATATTGATAGGCTTGATTCTGTTAATTCTAAGCTTTGTAATGCTTGGAGCTTTCTGCCCTGAGCTACTAGTTCAGTTTTTTGTTCTTTGTAAGTTGTAGCAGTTTTTACTGCTTCTTTAAGTAATAAAATTAAATTTATCCAAAAAAAAATTTCCCAAACATTACAACAAGAATCATTCACTACTCTTTCAATTCCCTGGCGAAGAAAACCCCAAAATTACATTGGGGGCTTTCAGTTCCCTTGTTTTCATGCTATTTCAAGCTTATTCTCACTGTAATTGCTAGCTGTTAGTGTCATTAAGATTATGTGTAAAATAAGTAAATTTATTTTTAATTATCATTTCGAATACAGGAGGTTTCGAGAATGAAACTATGTGACGTGGCTGCATAAAAGCATGAGAAAAAATTTAATATTCAAGTTGTCTAAACTAAAGTTTACGCAAACTTGTCATATTTAAGATTTATGATTTAGAAGTTAAGATTTAAGGTTAGAGTCTTAAAGAATTATATCTTAGATTGTATAGTTTATTAAGGAGAGTTGTGTATTCTTTTACACAAAATATAACATAAAAATATTATTTGTCACATCGTGGTTTAGAGGCTTAGATTTTAATATATTAAATATATTATTAGAATAAATCGGTTTGGTTTTACACTTTCTTGATTAAATGCTCATCTTAATTTAATTTTTATGAGTTTGAATTTTGAAGTGAGAATGTATTATTTCTTCTTAATGAAAATAATAAAAGAGATTTGAACCGGTGAGTAACAATTGGGCTAAGGTCTATGGGCTTGTGTCTTGTTCGTTTCCAACACTAACCACTCTAATGTCACAAGTTGTAAATTATAGTACATATATTCATGTAAATATACATGTGTTATAAAACATTTTAAGTCAGTACGTAGTTCAGTACAGATATCATGTATTACAAAACAATTACAATAAAGATAGAAAAGAGAGTTAGCGGAGCCTTGTCTGAAATTCATTGTTCTTTTTCACCTAATACCAAAACATGCCGACAATAATAAACATGTTTGATTAAATTTGTAATTACAGTTTCTTTTATATATATAAATACAAAATGTCTACAAAAATATAAATTTTAAAGTAAATATAGCGAGAATGTTCCCATAATGCAACATTGCATCACAAAATTTACGGATCGGAGCCAACATTATTAGTAGTTGCACCGATCCCAACTTGCAGCCATGGATATGAAGCTCCGCTGGTATTGATGTCCTTGAGTTCACTTAGTTTCGCTAACTTTGCCTTACTGTCTGCTTCGTCATCCGCATTTTGCAGAGAAGGACTGCAGTTATTGTCAGCTTGCAGTTGGTGTTGTTTAATGTCATCAACCCCTTTCCAAGGCTGCAAATACATTTCTGTAGAGACATCAAAACTTGATGGATTAGTGCGGTTCCGTCGTACATGATCACCGGCGGATGCAGGAAGATTGAGATCAAGCGGCTCGGATTTGTCAATGAACATTGGTCTTTGTTGAATGTGATCTTCAAACTGATGAGTGTCGGGTGTATTGGAAGTGATCCAATGGCATCTTTTATGCCCACCCAATGCTTGTCCTGATGAGAAAACACGGTGACAGATTGAACATTCATGTAGTTTTGATTTCCTTTTCAAATTCAATGGAGTAGTACTAGTTCCTGGATCAAATTGCAAAGGTGACCTAGATTTTGTTGGGAAGAACTCTTGGTGCTCTTCATCGGCTTGACTATCATCCAGATGATCAAGCCGGGCTGCGAAACATCCTTTAACCTTCTTGTGACTAGCTCTATGTCCGCCCAATGCTTGATGGGAATTAAACACTTTCTTACATGCTTTGCACTCAAACAACCCTTTGCCCACGCCTTTAGCCTTTTCCATTGGTATCCTACAAGCAATAGGCGCCATTGTGTTTCGTCTCTCAGCTTCTTCTTTGCTGGCGGAAGCGCAAGACTCTTCTGGCTCAGTTACAAAAGGATCAACGGTGGCGTTAGATAACATCATAAGGCAATTCGCAAGATCTTCCTCTTCGCTGGATGGACAAAAGGACACGTTACTTCTCAACGATCTTTTCCTTTTAGACCAACCGCACCCTCTCCTCCCAACTCCGTCGTCACCGTCCGACGAGGCACATTCCTCGGAGCTACATTTACCGTGATCGAGAAACGATTTCCACGACAAAAACTCCTTGCCACAATTCTCACAAACCCTACAACTCTCTAACCGATTAGGGTTGGTTCTTAATGCGTACATGCGCTTGTTGCTAGGTGGCACATTTCCTCCTAATTTGTCTTCCCAATCACTAGCCGGATCATCGTCGCCTATTCCATGCGCCCTCATATGCCCACCGAGCGCCCTCCCACAGCCAAACCCTTTGTTGCAAATCTTACAAAAGTGTTTGAAGTTTGATTGTTGATCTACGACAAACGCCATGCAACGAAAAGAAAAGGAAAAATTGAATGAATTGGAAAAGAAGGGTAAGTTGTATAGTGAAAGGTTGTTGCAGAGTTGTATGGTGAGAAGGGGGAGTAGTCCTTGTTTTTAGTAAGAGTAATGGCTTGGTTATTTTTGGACGAAAACTAGACGATAGGGATGGCAAAATGGAGAGTTGAGGAACGGTGACAAGTGGTAGGAGAAGGAGAGGAGAGACTTTTTCAACGGCTTTGTGGTGGCGCCGCCGGTGTGAGAAGAGATGAGTGAAAGAGAGAGTGCTTCTAACTTGTAACTGCCATCCCTTCAATTCCAAGCCAAGAAAACTATAACACCCCTTCTCTGTCGGTTGCTCTAATCGGCTTTTCCACACATTCTCTCACTCTTTATTATTACATCTGCCTATTATTGTCTTTGCTTTTGCTTTTGTGGCAAACCTTGCTAATTAGCATGGATACGTTAATAATTTAATCTTGATGAAGTAAAATTGTGCACTTTGGTTGAAAGAGTAGGGTAGTGGGAATTTAGTCTCTGTAATCCATGATTTTTGGAGTAATTAATTTCTGTTGCTTTGATTCAAAGCCAAGTAGCTGAGCTAGTGAATTAAGTAAGCAAAGGGCAAGTGTTTGGCAGTCTACTCAGCTCATTAGGAAATTCTTCACTTCCATGATTTCTCTACCCTAGAGTTATCCAAACTCCAAACCCCAACTACAAAACAATATATGTTTATAAATATTTTTATCCGTTTGACAATACAATTGAATTTGAGTCTCTTAAAATAAATATTATCTGTTTTTTTACCGAGACCACTTGTTGGGTTAATAAGTACAAACTTTTAAAGGTTTATATCTCCTAACATAAAATTTTATGTCTATCCATGGATGGAAGTAGTTTATCATCCAATTAGCAAGCATCTCTTAAAAGAGGATAGTGAAAGTACCTGCAGATCCCTCTACTACAAGGATGGTTCAATTTAGTCCCTTATTGTTAAATAGACCGATTTAATCTATTTATCGGTAAAAATAATCAAATAAGATGGGCTTTTCTCAGAGTTAGAATATAATATTTTTAACAATGTCAGTCAATGTTTGAAAGAGTTTTTTTTAGGTTCCTGCAGATAAAGCAAAAAAATAGCCTTGTTGGATTCTTTCTTCTAACTCAAGGATTAATTTGAATCGGTTTCTATAATAGAAGGAGTTAGTAGGGACATGGTTAGAATATGATCTTCCAAATCCAATGATGAGATTCGTTTTGGATGAATTAAGGAAGAAGAGGCACGCAAAAAGACAAATTCAAAGAATGACCTAGTCGCAGTGGGTGGGATATGAGCTAAACAAAATGGCCCAATGGCATTTGCTGGCTCATGGTTGGATCCGGCACTTGAACTTTATAAGCCCAATCTGTTCACAAGGCTTTATCCTTTAACAAATGGTAATATATATTCTTAATTCTTTCATTTTGATTTCATAAAAATCAGAGTTGATTGAATTATAGAAGGTGGGGGAGAGAGAGGGCTAGATTTTGTACAGGAAAGCATGTGGCGTTCTCATTGTCCAATCATACACTCTTATATATCTATTTATGTATCGTTTCACGGATAAAAATACTATGCCTCTTTTCGTTGCTCCTATATATGTCTTAACACTAAAAAAAACTATTAAAAATTTAAATTCTAAACTATAACCCTAAATTTTAAATCATAAACCCTACACCCTATACCTTAAAAATACACCATACCCTAAATTCCCTAAACTCTAACCTTAAACCCTAAAACATATACTCTAAATCTAATTTTGAGTATCGGGCATAAGTAGAGGCGTTGAAAAGGTGAAGAGAGTTTCATCCTCATTTCACTAAATAGTATTAGTAAATATAACGTGGCTGCACCTGTCTTTCGCATTCATTTGATTTGAGTATGTTTTTCCATAGCTAAGCCTCATGTCCTTTTTCTTGTTTAAAATGGTGCTTATGTTTCTTCGTGTAAAATAATTGTCAAACTATTTACTAAAATATCATATTTCATCAATCCAACCATTAGTTTTAGAAGAGAGTGTCTTATAACCAGAGACAGAGCTCTATTGAGGCACAAAGGAGCTTTGGCCCTTGTTTAAATTTTGATGAAATAGTATTTTGGCTATGTTTCAGTGGCAAAGTTATTTGTGAGATGGCAATGGCATGCATTATGAGGTTACAGATCTGTGATTGGTTAAGTGAAGCACATATAGCATCATCAACGTCCAAGTCCATCATCTTCATTCTTGGAACTTACTCTTCTTCTTTCAATTGCAATTCACAACATATAACTTCTTCAGAATTGCAGATAATTAAGACGTTCATTTACAATTATAGACCCTAATTTTGTTCTATATATATATGCATGGTTTTTAGTTTAGTTTTGGTATTAAGTGAAACGCTAGAGTTAGTTCAAATTTGGTACTGGAATTATCCAAAGTTCATGTCTGCCTAATCTTAAATAAGGAGTAGTACAACTACAACTACCGAGTCAGTGAGTCGGGTCAGGATACAGACATTTTCCAAAGCAACCCCCCAAGAAAGAAGCAAAGGAAAAATGAGGTTTTGCGATGAGATTGAGGGAAGCAATTAGCTCCCCCTCCCCCATACTGTAGGTGAAGTCCCCAGTCCCCACCCCAGTGAGGGCGAAGCAAGTACCAAGGATCACGTGAACTCTGCAACTCCATATCATGGCAAATCAGTTCAGGCCCCCCCTCCCCTCCTACCTGCTTCACCAAAAAAGAGACTCCACGTGCAACCCCACCCGGAGGAGCTTTGAAATCTATATGCAAAATAATGCATTCAACTTCACCTAAACCACCATTACAATTTTTAAAAGGTGAAACTGTAATTCTATTAACATTAAGACTAGCCAGGCCAAGGCTTGGTTAGTTCGGGCGAGTAAAGGGGTAGGGACACAATGGCAGGGGGGGCAATGATAAAAGATGTGTTTAGGGGACCCTACAAAGATGGAGAATGGGGAGCTAGAGGATTTGCTGCACTTCTTTCATGAAGCAGTCTGTGAAACGTTGCTTTCACTCCTTATCCAGACACAGAACCAAAACTATACCAATTACTGCTTTTCATCAAATATTTTCTAAAAAATTCAAAATATTTATGTTTTGATTGTTAATTAACAATGCTGTTTTTTCTTAACTAATTAAGGTTTTGATCCAAAGGAAATCAATTCAAGGCATTAGCTCATTTGAGTGAAACATAGATAATCCAAGCCATGTAATGTAATAGAGACTTTGAGAGCTTGAGTTATGTACTCCTAGTCATGAGAGCGGCTCTCTTAATTTAATTTTTTCCATTCACAACGTTAAAATTCATATCCGTAACATTATTTAAGAGATCGAATGTCTCTACCCGTTTCACCAACTGATTGTTTGGTTGGTTTAATTTAGATCCTGAGTATTGGTTTATTTATAAAGTAGTGGGGTCAATCTTGGCATATTCTCCTTTTGTGTTTGTCCAGTGAACAAATTATTTGGTTGTGCTCCTGCAGCTTGCTGTGTTTAAGGTTTTGTTTTCTCTTCACCAGAAAACATGTATAAGCTTTTTTTTTTACCTCCACTTCATCATCCTTTTTGTCTATCGAATTGAAATAATTAAAAAATGCACGTTGCCTGAGGAAAGTGTTTAATGATTAATGATGTCCGTCAATCATACAACAATTATAGGGTGGGGAAGTGAATTATTATTACATACCAAATGAATTTTCTTAAAGAATTTATATTTAGTTCACAGTAAAAATTTTAATCATATCAGTGAATTGTGTTTTCACTATAACCTTTGTATCAAATACAAACAATTCTTTTAATGTAAGAAAATGTAATATTTGTACAAGTTTATTCAGAGAAAAAGATGTTTATTTTTCTTCATTTTTACCTTGAATAAATAATTAAACATAATAGATATTTTAAAAAAGGTATGGAGTCAAATTAGATAATAGATATTTTAAAAAAGATGTTTTGTACCAAATGATGTCTGTCAATCATGCAACTAATTATATATTTGTCTAATGAAATTAGATAATAGATATTTTAAAAAAGGTATGGAGTCAAATTTTGATGTTATAAACATAATAGATTAAGGATGAGTCTACCACGTGCGACGAACACCGATGAACACCACTAATGATGAACACCGATGAACATCATTAAATTAATTAATAAAGATTTAAAATTTCAAGGACCCATCATACAATTAATAATTATTTTAAAAAATTCAATTAAATTATTTTTTATATATATTAAAATTTTATTTTTTATAGGGGTAAACTATATATTTAGTACCTCACATATTTTCGTATTTCTATTGAACCCTCATTATTTAAATATTATTTTAATTTGACCCTATTCTTTATAAAAAATAATTTAACCCTCAACCTAAAACCCTAAACTATTAAACCTTAAACCCTTAAACTCTTAAACATATACCCTAAATCATATACCATTAAAAATAATTTCACCATCATCGATTCAATTCAATGAATTGTTGAATTCTCCTTAAAAAATTCAATTAAGATGATAGTGTTAATTCATAGTCAACTACCTGCCCAAGCTCTTCGAAGATGATCTCATCTCCGTCGTCGATCTCCGCCTCGTTCCTTGGGAAAACGCTAAACTCAAAGGCAACGACACCTTTGAATGCCAAGTCTACTTATGTGTTTCAATTTCAACCAGCTTTTCAGTTTTGGATTTTTTTGTTTAATTGCAGTATCCAACCTATTAGTTAACTAATTCGGATCGAATACTACACATGACTATTATGGATTGACATTCCTTAAAGGGATCTAGTGCCTCGTCCGCTTGACCAACGGCTTGTTGGTTCAATTCGGCTTTTATTTGACTGTTATTTGTTTATTTTGGTCGCAGCACGACCCTGCTGAATGCTTGTTGAACACTGCGGAAGCTTGTGCGCTTGATGTCTGGCCTAAACTAGTAGAGTTTTTTTCTTCAAAATTTTACAATGTTTTTCAGTAGTTGGTTTTGCCTCAAGTTTAGAGCTGATTTCTTTTATGATAGAAGATGCCGTAGTTCATAACTGAATTCAATGTTCCGATCTTTGAAATATACAACATGGGTTATGTTAACCTTTAGTTTTTGCCGTGCAGATTGACCATTTCCCGTTTACCTATTGCGTTGAGGCTCTCGTATTTAAGAGAAAGTACTTTGAATGGGATCGTGCTTTGAGAAATTGGGATTGAAAGCAGAGCCCGTTACTGGTTGCTACAGTAGTGAACTTGGGAAAAAAGTTAGCCACTATTCTCTGTGCTACAATTTGAGTATTTGACTATGTTCATTCATGTGATACAATATGGATTGCATTTCTTAGTCCTCTCAGTAGTATATTCTGTCGGGAATATGTTTGTTTTCACCTTTCGTTAAGTAAACAATTGAGTATCATGGTGTTTAAGTTAGTACTAATTTGAAGAGTCTAAGAAGTAAGATGTGTGCATTTAGTTGCCCTTAAAGAAGTTTAGTGTGTAACCATAACTTAGACTTGTAACCTTACACTTACAGTACTCTGATTTGAGATTTATTTAGGGTTTAGGGTTTAGGGTTTAGGGTTTAGGGTTTAGGGTTTAGGGTTTAGGGTTTAGGGTTTAGGGTTTAGGGTTAGGGTTTAGGGTTTAGGGTTTAGGGTTTAGGGTTTAGGGTTTAGGGTTTAGGGTTTAGGGTTTAGGGTTTAGGGTTTAGGGTTTAGGGTTTAGGGTTTAGGGTTTAGGGTTTAGGGTTTAGGGTTTAGGGTTTAGGGTTTAGGGTTTAGGGTTTAGGGTTTAGGGTTTAGGGTTTAGGGTTTAGGGTTTAGGGTTTAGGGTTTAGGGTTTAGGGTTTAGGGTTTAGGGTTAGGGTTTAGGGTTTAGGGTTTAGGGTTTAGGGTTTAGGGTTTAGGGTTTAGGGTTAGGGTTTAGGGTTTAGGGTTTAGGGTTTAGGGTTTAGGGTTTAGGGTTTAGGGTTTAGGGTTTAGGGTTTAGGGTTTAGGGTTTAGGGTTTAGGGTTTAGGGTTTAGGGTTTAGGGTTTAGGGTTTAGGGTTTAGGGTTTAGGGTTTAGGGTTTAGGGTTTAGGGTTTAGGGTTTAGGGTTTAGGGTTAGGGTTTAGGGTTTAGGGTTTAGGGTTTAGGGTTTAGGGTTTAGGGTTTAGGGTTTAGGGTTTAGGGTTTAGGGTTTAGGGTTTAGGGTTTAGGGTTTAGGGTTTAGGGTTTAGGGTTTAGGGTTTAGGGTTTAGGGTTTAGGGTTTAGGGTTTAGGGTTTAGGGTTTAGGGTTTAGGGTTTAGGGTTTAGGGTTTAGGGTTTAGGGTTTAGGGTTTAGGGTTTAGGGTTTAGGGTTTAGGGTTTAGGGTTTAGGGTTTAGGGTTTAGGGTTTAGGGTTTAGGGTTTAGGGTTTAGGGTTTAGGGTTTAGGGTTTAGGGTTTAGGGTTTAGGGTTTAGGGTTTAGGGTTTAGGGTTTAGGGTTTAGGGTTTAGGGTTTAGGGTTTAGGGTTTAGGGTTTAGGGTTTAGGGTTTAGGGTTTAGGGTTTAGGGTTTAGGGTTTAGGGTTTAGGGTTTAGGGTTTAGGGTTTAGGGTTTAGGGTTTAGGGTTTAGGGTTTAGGGTTTAGGGTTTAGGGTTTAGGGTTTAGGGTTTAGGGTTTAGGGTTTAGGGTTTAGGGTTTAGGGTTTAGGGTTTAGGGTTTAGGGTTTAGGGTTTAGGGTTTAGGGTTTAGGGTTTAGGGTTTAGGGTTTAGGGTTTAGGGTTTAGGGTTTAGGGTTTAGGGTTTAGGGTTTAGGGTTTAGGGTTTAGGGTTTAGGGTTTAGGGTTTAGGGTTTAGGGTTTAGGGTTTAGGGTTTAGGGTTTAGGGTTTAGGGTTTAGGGTTTAGGGTTTAGGGTTTAGGGTTTAGGGTTTAGGGTTTAGGGTTTAGGGTTTAGGGTTTAGGGTTTAGGGTTTAGGGTTTAGGGTTTAGGGTTTAGGGTTTAGGGTTTAGGGTTTAGGGTTTAGGGTTTAGGGTTTAGGGTTTAGGGTTTAGGGTTTAGGGTTTAGGGTTTAGGGTTTAGGGTTTAGGGTTTAGGGTTTAGGGTTTAGGGTTTAGGGTTTAGGGTTTAGGGTTTAGGGTTTAGGGTTTAGGGTTTAGGGTTTAGGGTTTAGGGTTTAGGGTTTAGGGTTTAGGGTTTAGGGTTTAGGGTTTAGGGTTTAGGGTTTAGGGTTTAGGGTTTAGGGTTTAGGGTTTAGGGTTTAGGGTTTAGGGTTTAGGGTTTAGGGTTTAGGGTTTAGGGTTTAGGGTTTAGGGTTTAGGGTTTAGGGTTTAGGGTTTAGGGTTTAGGGTTTAGGGTTTAGGGTTTAGGGTTTAGGGTTTAGGGTTTAGGGTTTAGGGTTTAGGGTTTAGGGTTTAGGGTTTAGGGTTTAGGGTTTAGGGTTTAGGGTTTAGGGTTTAGGGTTTAGGGTTTAGGGTTTAGGGTTTAGGGTTTAGGGTTTAGGGTTTAGGGTTTAGGGTTTAGGGTTTAGGGTTTAGGGTTTAGGGTTTAGGGTTTAGGGTTTAGGGTTTAGGGTTTAGGGTTTAGGGTTTAGGGTTTAGGGTTTAGGGTTTAGGGTTTAGGGTTTAGGGTTTAGGGTTTAGGGTTTAGGGTTTAGGGTTTAGGGTTTAGGGTTTAGGGTTTAGGGTTTAGGGTTTAGGGTTTAGGGTTTAGGGTTTAGGGTTTAGGGTTTAGGGTTTAGGGTTTAGGGTTTAGGGTTTAGGGTTTAGGGTTTAGGGTTTAGGGTTTAGGGTTTAGGGTTTAGGGTTTAGGGTTTAGGGTTTAGGGTTTAGGGTTTAGGGTTTAGGGTTTAGGGTTTAGGGTTTAGGGTTTAGGGTTTAGGGTTTAGGGTTTAGGGTTTAGGGTTTAGGGTTTAGGGTTTAGGGTTTAGGGTTTAGGGTTTAGGGTTTAGGGTTTAGGGTTTAGGGTTTAGGGTTTAGGGTTTAGGGTTTAGGGTTTAGGGTTTAGGGTTTAGGGTTTAGGGTTTAGGGTTTAGGGTTTAGGGTTTAGGGTTTAGGGTTTAGGGTTTAGGGTTTAGGGTTTAGGGTTTAGGGTTTAGGGTTTAGGGTTTAGGGTTTAGGGTTTAGGGTTTAGGGTTTAGGGTTTAGGGTTTAGGGTTTAGGGTTTAGGGTTTAGGGTTTAGGGTTTAGGGTTTAGGGTTTAGGGTTTAGGGTTTAGGGTTTAGGGTTTAGGGTTTAGGGTTTAGGGTTTAGGGTTTAGGGTTTAGGGTTTAGGGTTTAGGGTTTAGGGTTTAGGGTTTAGGGTTTAGGGTTTAGGGTTTAGGGTTTAGGGTTTAGGGTTTAGGGTTTAGGGTTTAGGGTTTAGGGTTTAGGGTTTAGGGTTTAGGGTTTAGGGTTTAGGGTTTAGGGTTTAGGGTTTAGGGTTTAGGGTTTAGGGTTTAGGGTTTAGGGTTTAGGGTTTAGGGTTTAGGGTTTAGGGTTTAGGGTTTAGGGTTTAGGGTTTAGGGTTTAGGGTTTAGGGTTTAGGGTTTAGGGTTTAGGGTTTAGGGTTTAGGGTTTAGGGTTTAGGGTTTAGGGTTTAGGGTTTAGGGTTTAGGGTTTAGGGTTTAGGGTTTAGGGTTTAGGGTTTAGGGTTTAGGGTTTAGGGTTTAGGGTTTAGGGTTTAGGGTTTAGGGTTTAGGGTTTAGGGTTTAGGGTTTAGGGTTTAGGGTTTAGGGTTTAGGGTTTAGGGTTTAGGGTTTAGGGTTTAGGGTTTAGGGTTTAGGGTTTAGGGTTTAGGGTTTAGGGTTTAGGGTTTAGGGTTTAGGGTTTAGGGTTTAGGGTTTAGGGTTTAGGGTTTAGGGTTTAGGGTTTAGGGTTTAGGGTTTAGGGTTTAGGGTTTAGGGTTTAGGGTTTAGGGTTTAGGGTTTAGGGTTTAGGGTTTAGGGTTTAGGGTTTAGGGTTTAGGGTTTAGGGTTTAGGGTTTAGGGTTTAGGGTTTAGGGTTTAGGGTTTAGGGTTTAGGGTTTAGGGTTTAGGGTTTAGGGTTTAGGGTTTAGGGTTTAGGGTTTAGGGTTTAGGGTTTAGGGTTTAGGGTTTAGGGTTTAGGGTTTAGGGTTTAGGGTTTAGGGTTTAGGGTTTAGGGTTTAGGGTTTAGGGTTTAGGGTTTAGGGTTTAGGGTTTAGGGTTTAGGGTTTAGGGTTTAGGGTTTAGGGTTTAGGGTTTAGGGTTTAGGGTTTAGGGTTTAGGGTTTAGGGTTTAGGGTTTAGGGTTTAGGGTTTAGGGTTTAGGGTTTAGGGTTTAGGGTTTAGGGTTTAGGGTTTAGGGTTTAGGGTTTAGGGTTTAGGGTTTAGGGTTTAGGGTTTAGGGTTTAGGGTTTAGGGTTTAGGGTTTAGGGTTTAGGGTTTAGGGTTTAGGGTTTAGGGTTTAGGGTTTAGGGTTTAGGGTTTAGGGTTTAGGGTTTAGGGTTTAGGGTTTAGGGTTTAGGGTTTAGGGTTTAGGGTTTAGGGTTTAGGGTTTAGGGTTTAGGGTTTAGGGTTTAGGGTTTAGGGTTTAGGGTTTAGGGTTTAGGGTTTAGGGTTTAGGGTTTAGGGTTTAGGGTTTAGGGTTTAGGGTTTAGGGTTTAGGGTTTAGGGTTTAGGGTTTAGGGTTTAGGGTTTAGGGTTTAGGGTTTAGGGTTTAGGGTTTAGGGTTTAGGGTTTAGGGTTTAGGGTTTAGGGTTTAGGGTTTAGGGTTTAGGGTTTAGGGTTTAGGGTTTAGGGTTTAGGGTTTAGGGTTTAGGGTTTAGGGTTTAGGGTTTAGGGTTTAGGGTTTAGGGTTTAGGGTTTAGGGTTTAGGGTTTAGGGTTTAGGGTTTAGGGTTTAGGGTTTAGGGTTTAGGGTTTAGGGTTTAGGGTTTAGGGTTTAGGGTTTAGGGTTTAGGGTTTAGGGTTTAGGGTTTAGGGTTTAGGGTTTAGGGTTTAGGGTTTAGGGTTTAGGGTTTAGGGTTTAGGGTTTAGGGTTTAGGGTTTAGGGTTTAGGGTTTAGGGTTTAGGGTTTAGGGTTTAGGGTTTAGGGTTTAGGGTTTAGGGTTTAGGGTTTAGGGTTTAGGGTTTAGGGTTTAGGGTTTAGGGTTTAGGGTTTAGGGTTTAGGGTTTAGGGTTTAGGGTTTAGGGTTTAGGGTTTAGGGTTTAGGGTTTAGGGTTTAGGGTTTAGGGTTTAGGGTTTAGGGTTTAGGGTTTAGGGTTTAGGGTTTAGGGTTTAGGGTTTAGGGTTTAGGGTTTAGGGTTTAGGGTTTAGGGTTTAGGGTTTAGGGTTTAGGGTTTAGG